>OX411749.1:12329010-13529010 GCA_948252205.1 Orthosia incerta | reverse complement strand
AGATATTAAGTAATGTATATGTTAAAAACAGGGAACAATTCCCTATTTGCTTAGCATACGCTATTACTATCCACAAATCGCAAGGCCTTGGCCTTGACAGTGCTCTTCTCGACACAGGCTCCTCTATATTTAGTAAAGGCAGACTTAGGTTGGACTCTCCAGAGTTAAAACCTTAGATGGAGTACATCTTATCAATTTAGATCCAAGTCAAATCAAGGCACAAGAGAGCTCTAGTGTAGAGTACAACCGCCTGCACACGTTATACCACCCTGACTTGGCCAAATTAAGGATAAACAGAAACCGCGTAAAATAAAATAAAATATAGGAAAACAACACAAAATAGACAATTATTCCCCGTAAACGTAGGAAAATACAGTAGATGAAGAAAAACCATTTGGATTTCAATTTTATTATGGATACCTACTAATAATTTCTGTACAAAAAGTAATGATATATCATCAAAAACATAAATGTGAAAAAGGGAGCCAAGTTCAATATTAACAATATGCGCGGTTGTTGATAACGCCGACAAAATAATTGAGATCTAAATGGGGGTCAAAAGTACTGTATCCTGAAATTTATTTACAAGAACATAAAACATTCTAAAATAAATTTAAAAACACAATTTCATACTTTTTCTACTACAACAATATTTGCTGTTTTAAAATATTATAACTTCTTAAATTTGAATTGTCGAATTATTTACATAAAGCAGATAACGAATTTATTCAAAATCAAGCTAATTAAAGAGACTCACATTGAAAATTAATAAAGACTCATTAATATAAAAATAATTTACGTGAATGTGTCATACTTAAGTCCAGTGAATAAATTGATCACCTGTTTTCATATCAATTAATTCGCAATTTCGCATTCGATAGCACTTTTCTTTAATACAATATATTAATAGCAATGTTCTTTTATTAAGTGGCAGGAGCTCGTGGCTAAATAATAACAGCCACACGGGTCGATGTTCAAGGTAAAGCAACGCTTGCCGTGGTCGGTCCGTGGATGGGTGATGGGTGACCATCTTTACATAGCGAGTTTCCTTCCTGCCTCGGAAAGCACGTTAAGCCGTTGGTCCCGGCTGTCATTTGAAGATCTTTGACAGTCGTTACGGGTAGTCAGAAGCCTGAGATCTGACACCAGTCTTGCCAAGGGGTATCGTGTTACCCAGTTACTGGGTTGTGGAGGTCAAAAAGGCAGAAGATCCATGTAAAACCCTGGTAGTCAGCCGAATCCGGTTAGACTGGAAGCCGACCCCGACTTAGTTAGGGCAAGCCTAGTTAGATGATGTGGCAATTAATTTCATTATTTCTTGTGTCTATCTGTGCATAATGACAGCATTCAGCTACGGCGACACCATTCGCTGAAGCAGCCGAAAGATCCCCCTGTAGAGGTTTTATGGAATGCAGTACAGGGCGTAAGGTGGACCATGCATATAAATAGTGGGCCAAAAATTTATTTAAATACTTTTCAACACACTTGCTCATTAAGTGGCTCTAATTTCACCGCAATTAGGCACATAATGATATATGTTATCAAACTGTGACTTTTTCATTGCTATTATTCACAAGTGAGTTATAGTTTTTTTTTAATTTATTGGTTGAGTTGCAATACAAAAAAGTTTCGATACAAAAAAGAACGTGCTCAATAGTACAAATAAATGAATGTACCTATTGCTTGCTCATTTCCAGCAACTTCGTATTTAAATAGATATTTCAACTTGTACGTGCTTAATAAATAAAACTTTCACTCAAATATAAATTTGATTGGCTCTGTAATTAAGAAAAATTGAAATTCCCTATTTTGTATGTGGCCAAAAAAAAAAGAAACCTCATTCTTTTAGTCTATGGCTGATCGCCATTGTTAAATGCGCGCGCATAGGAAAACTGATTAATTTTGCCCGCCATTGTGAAAAAAAATCACAACTCGTTTTTACTGTTGAAAATGATTTTTTTGTATTATTTTCTTCACAAGTGTGTTGAAAAACGTCGTATGATACACGTGTGTATTGATGATTACCGTCCTCGGCTCTCTTAAGACCCTCACCTACGGCTCGGGTCTCAATGGCGCCTCAGCGATAATCAACAACATTGCACACTTGTACCATAATGTACTATTATTTGCCACCGACTAGCTAAGAAAAAGATCCGAGTGTATGAATCTATACTTAATAATACTTAATATTATAAAGCTGAAGAGTTGTTTGTTTGTTTGTTTGAACGCGCTTATCTCAGGCACTTCTGGTTGGAATTGAAAATTTATTTTTGTGTTAGTTAGTCCATATAACGAGGAAGGTAGGAGCGGAGCATAAATGGAAAATGTTGCAAAAACGGAAAAAAAATACCTTTTTGAGACCTTTCGTTGCGTGCGCTGCGTATGCGGTTAAAGTTACGCAACATTCAAGTTTGTAGGGTAGGTAGGTAGCCAGTTGACGGGAGCGAAGCCGCGTGGGACAGCTAGTATATTAATATTTTAAAGCTGAAGAGTTTGTTCGTTTGTTTGAACGCGCTTATCTCAGGCATTACTGGTTGGAATTGAAAAAATGTTGTTGTGTTGGATAGTCCATTTATCGAGGAAGGTTATAGGCTATATATCATCACGCTACGACCAGTAAGAGTGGAGCAATAAAGAAAAATGTTGCAAAAACGGGCAGAAATATTCCTTTTTGAGAGCTTTCGTTGCGTACGCTGCGTAAGCGGTTAAAGATACGCAACATTCATGTATGTAGGGTGGGTAGGGTAGGTAGGTAGCTAGTTAACGGGAGCGAAGCCGCGTGGGACATGTAGTTACAAAATAAATTCTTTGAGCAACTAAGCTGACGAATTGTTTGAACAAATACGGATCACTTAATTTGTCCATACAATGCTGCAATGTTTATACCTACGTCTTACAAATAATTAATCAAAGCCTAGTATTTTTGATAGCGCTTCACCTTTTTACTGGCACCCAATCTTTACAGAATCACAGCAAGTGTTTATTTATTTACGCTGAAACGGTGTTGGAATACGAACCTCTGTGTAATGTAAATCTTATTCGGATGGCAGAACATTGTGTGTGAACAAGACAGATTTTCTTATTGGGTACTTTTAAATTGAACACAGTGTTTTAGTTGTCACGTCACACTCGGTAATCCAAATAAGATAGCGTATGTAATCCTCTTTTATCTAAAGGTTATTTTTTGTTTCTGAACAGATACTGAAAATTACGGACGTTTTGAGCAGACTATGAACAGACCATGACAAGTTTGAACGAGTGCAGTGATTGTGTAAGTGACAGTGTTTAGCCGTGGACACATGATGTGAACAGACAGCTGGCAAAATGTGGGCGGCCAGGCTCAGCTGTATTTTCATATTGTTCGGTGAGTAACTGAATTTATAATTGCTGGTTTAATTGAACTATCAAATTACTTATTAGACTGTCCGTAGACCCAAGGTTAGACCTAATTGCTAATTGTTATCGCTGTTTAGAATGTCTCTGTCTAGTCTAGATCTACAGACAGTCTAAAAAGTTAGGCCGTCTTGTCTAAATATCAGTATAGACTAAAGCATTTACTTGTAACAGAACATCGAGCATTCGCTCTTTTTAAATTTACTCGAACCACACTTCGAACATGAAGCTCGATGTTTTGTTACAACCTGATTTTAAAAACCAACGAGCGTTTGGGTGTAACATTGTATCGAGCAAAGGCACGAGCGCGGGTGACGTGGAGTGAGGTCAATAATGAACGCAAGGTACAAAGAAATGTTACAGGTAAAAGCTCTCTCGCCGTCAGAATTACGTCGAATGCAGCGTCGAACATTCGCAAGAATGTTACATTACATGCAAATGCTTTAGGAAACTGAGCATTTGTCAGTATTATATCATTCGTGAGAACGTTACATTACATTGCGCGAAAATGCTCTAAGTAGTGTATACTTACCTTAAGTAGTTTTTATCTGTCGTTGATCAAAACTCTTATTTTCTTTCTAAACTGTTCCATTTTGGATTTCTTATACTTATCGATAATCTCACCGTAAGTCAATTTGTCGAAAAAACTTAAACTCAACTAGGTCTGAGTATAGGGCCTTTTAATCACTAGTACGGCTGTTTACATAAGGGAAAACACGCTTTGAACAAACGTTACCTTTACCTCGTTGCGTGATACATTACAGGTACATACCTACATGCTAATTGCTTGGGCCGTAAAATAAAAATGTGGGCTTGCACATTCCACAAGAGTTTTGTATCTGTCGCAGGTTAGAATAGAATAGAATATACTTTATTGTACCTACACCATAAAAATTACGCATCTATTTTATAAGAAAAAATTCACTATACGGGTACAAAGGCGGTCTTATCGCTGAGAGCGATATCTACCAGACAACCTTTGGATGGACTGAGAGAACCTAGAAGGAAAAAGGGAGTAGACTGTGGTGTACTGCTATTCAATAAAACATAAATATATACAAAACTATATTGTTATAGTAAATACTATCCATAAACGTAAATACACATATACTTACATACATAATATATACTTTTAATATGTTTCTTCTGTTAATATCTACAAAATCTGGATTAAAATGTTTTTTTTTCTGATTTATTTTTTAAATTAATCATCATCATGCAGCCTTTTTAATGTTCCCACTGCTGGGACACAGGCCTCCTCTCTGTGAAAGGGAATGGGCCGTAATCCACCACGCGTTCCCAATGCGGGTTGGTCGATGTCAATGTATTCGAATAAAAGAAATAGAATCCCACATTGTTTTTATCATAAATCTAATCCAGTGTCAGTCTCAAGTTTTTCATAAAAAAGCAAATCTAGTCTAGGTTACTGATAAAAAAACTGGATTGTCTCAGGTTTATGATAACATTTATCTATCTATCTTCTTCTATCTAATTTATAAAAGCGAAAGGTCATTCACTCACTCATCACGAAATATCGAAAACCGCTTGACGTATAAAGATGAAATTAGGCAAAAAAGTTTCTGAAGTAACGTAAGTGAGCACTAAGAAAGGATTTTTGGAAATTCTACCCCTAAGGGGTAAAAAAAGGGTTAAAAGTTCATATGAAAAATCTAATGCCTTCGTCTAATATTCTTGAAACTTGGCACAAATAGTAATCTAAATAAATGATAAAGGTTGACATTATTATTTTCTCTAAACTACCCCCAAAAGACGATTTAGGCGGGTGTTGAAATTTGTATGAAAGAATCTTATTTCTTGGGTTTAAAACTAGGCACTAATACTAAACTAAATAAACAATAATGATTGTTATTATTACTTTTTCGAAACTATCCCCAAAAGACGAGTAAAGGGGTGTAAAAGCTGCGACATATCTAACCAATCATAACAGCACGCCTGTATTTTCGAAAGGTTAGATAGAGGTGCAACTATAGTACATCCACTATCCGCTAGTTATGTTTAAGTGCCATGTATAGTACATCCGCTATCCGCTAGTTATGTTTAAGTGCCATGTATAGTACATCCACTATCCGTTAGTTATGTTTAAGTTTCATGTATTATGGGGCGAACCTATTGCCATCAACTGGGCCCAAAACCAGACTTGGGGCTGCTCCTATTAGTTTGTATCTACGGTATAATAATAATATCATGTAAATTCCTCTAGGTAAGTAAAAGAGACAACGAGAAAAAAGAAAAATGTCAATGCTAAAGCGCCACTAACTTTTTAAATAATGCTCAAATTACCACGAGTCCAAGACTAATGTGAAGAGAAAAAAAAACTTATCCAACCATATGTAAAACTCATTTTAGCTAAAATGGCGCTTTAGTACTTTTGCCTTTCTGGTGACGATATGGTTGTTTCCTAGGTAGAAAAATGATAATTCTATTTAGTCCGTCAGTGAGATTATCAAATAGTATTGGACACGTATACCAAAGCAACCAAACCGTGCTTTACCAAATCAATAAAAAATTACAAACTTTTGGGGGCTGAGTCATCCACGTAGGAGTGTACCCCAGTTGATTCCCTACACGTGGTCCCCGGGTGGTGCAAATCAGGTGACACTAACTGATGGTAGGCTTTAGCCGAAAGCTTGCGACCACCACCGGGCAAAGACGTACCGCCAAGCGGCCTAGCCGTGTTCCGGTACAATGCTCGGTGTAGCCAACTAGAGGAGTTGTGTCAAGATAGCTGTTCCACTGCAAGCAGACCGGCCTGATGCGCGCTGTTAAGGATGTATCGGGAGACTGGTCGCGGAGGGTAGCGGGATCCGAGGCACGGTGCGCCGCTGGCCGACCGCAGGTAGTTGGGGGCCCAAGTAGTGTGCCAGCCACACACGAAAGGCTGAAAAAAGCCCGGAATGCACCGTCGTGCTGGTTGGCAACCAGAAGAGAGTGCCCGATGGACATTTCCCGGGGGGGCTCGGGCGTCCCCGCAGTCTCCAGACCAGGCCCCCAATGATGGCGTCCTGCCGGCGCGTGTCTGTGGGAAGCCACAGACATGCAGGCCAGCATGGATCCTATCCTCTCAACTATGGCAATAAGGAACAAAGGTTAAAAATATGTACAGCGGCAGCACTCACTGTCAGTTCGATCAATTGATATTCGATTATTTGGCATTCGATTTGGCATAGTACACCCCACATAAGGTGCACCTTTGTAACATCAGAGGTCTACACTCTAACCTTGCTGCAGTCCACCATCATCTGGAGTCTGATAAACCAGCGCTTTTGTTCCTTTCGAAGACGCAGATCGAAAGTCCGTCAGACGTGGCGTATCTTTCTTACAGTTTCAAGCCACGCGCGGGTGTATGCATGTACGCCCGAGATGACATCTGTTATCGAAACCTTGAAGACTCTCGATACTCAGAGCTCTAGGCCCTGGTGGACACAGGTCTGGATAACATTATCTACGCTTGTGACGCGCAATAAACTAACCTATTACAAGAGGTGACTGGCACTGTATGTTTTGAAAAATCTATAGAAATCTTTTTACAAAAAAATACAACCGACTTCCAAATAAAAACACCACAAAGAGATAAATAACTTAAATTTCGGAAGTCGGTGTTCCTGTTTTCGTTTCTTCGTTTTATTGACACCGCCTTCCAAAATTGAAGTTACTTTTCACTTCGTTACTAATGTTTTTATTTGGAAGTCGGTTTGTTTGTTTGTAAAAAGATTTATATTTTTGTAGTATGGTACCTATAATGCCCATAGTGATGTCAGAATAGATTACCTTAATAACATGTAACTTGACCATAACCGGTGGAATAAGTCAAAGTCGAAGTATTTATTTGAGTTTTTTTGGTGATACAGTAGGTCTTATAGTTTGATGAGAGTGTACCAGGGTGAACCGACCACATCTGCGTACCCGTTTAGAGCATACTGGCGTCATGGATGATATAAAATGGTGTAAACAATAAACAGACATAAGATTGCAGTAATGCCGAGAGATTTGCCATCATTTATTGAAGAGTTCTGTTGTATATCTCCGAAGTTCTTCGTCAGATCTTTACTAAATTTAAATGGGTTCATTTCTGAATAAACTTTACTTCGAACAAAAAAAGAATTATGCAAATCCGTTTATAAATGTATTTGTATTTATTTGTATTTATTTATTTTCACCAAAAGTAATACAACAAATTACATAAAATATTACAGGCCTACTTAAAATTATGCAACATGGGAGCAACTGTAGCCGAACTAGGACGAGTCCTGTATCTCGGCATACAGCGCCTGACCCTCGAAATGGATTATTATGATTATTATATTTAGCCCAATAGACATGCAAAAGGACGTATATATGTAATTATACAATGTCTTGATTTGTTCTAAAATCAAACAATACTAAAAATGTGTAAATGTGCCTACGTGTGGTTTTGTGTAAATGTAGAGTAGTGAGAGGTGTATGGGTGTTGGGTAGTGTAGTTTTGATACATACATAATACCGAGAAACTAAAGATGCATACGGAGTTATGCCCGAACATACATAAAAAAATACTGTATAAACATCCGAATTGAGAACTTTCTCAGTTTTGGGAAGTCGGTTAACTCCTTTTTGGGAAATCGGTTCAAAACTAAGTTTTCACATTCCGATGTTATCGTCGGTTACAATCCCTCCTTCTAATTAAAACCTTTGGAAAATAAGCAGTGGCCGGTTCTTTGTGTTGCCTTTAATTACCGTTTGCCCTAATTTAAATTTCCTTTATTTTTTTGTTGAGGCCAAATACTTTAATTTACTTTTAAAGAGCCTATGTTAACATAGCTATGTAATTAAGTAATTATATTCTACTTTACATTGACATATATGCTGTCGATACATTCGTTTATAAAAGGGTTATGATACAACAATAAACACACATCACATCATCAGCCTATTAATGTTCCCACTGCTGGGACACAGGCCTCATCTAAAAACAATAAACACTAGCTAGAAAATGTGACTGTGAGCACAATATGTTAGTTACTTAAGGAGTAAAAGTCAAAGTCAAAGTCAAATATATTTTATTTCAATTAGGCCAGTAAGCGGCACTTTTGAACGTCATACATATATGAATTAAAATTTACAAGTAGTAAAAGTTGATTCTACCGTGCATTCGACAAAGTAGCTTGTTATGGAGAAGAATAAACGGAGCACAATAAACTCCATACTTACTGTTTTTAACTTCTTACTCTTCAAAACAAAAGATAGTCTATTTTCAGGCTGAAAATAAAACCAATAATAACTGAAAAAGCTTAACAAACATTTATTTCAGTTTATTTTTAGGCGGTACGCAGCTGCGAATGTAATGCGATACCGTTAATACTACAAAAGGCTTATATAATACAGTTATAAAAACACATTGTTTGCCTTCAGATGAACAATAAAGAGAACAGTCATGACCTAATCGCAATTTTGTTTCAAATTCAAACAAACGAAACCCTTTTATCTCAGTTACAACAGAAATTTCTTTTTTCAATAGGCCGACTACATAATGAAATATTTGCGGAATGCTCCGGTTAATGCTAAAAATGTGGAGGAATAAAAAATAACGAGACGTGACGGAAAACAAAGCACGATTTTATCGTTGGAAGGGATCGTACTAATGGAAGCTGGACGCAAACGGGTTTGGATCAAATCGTTATGTTTTTGGTAAACTCCGTACAACATACATGTGTTTCCTCAAAGCTCTGAAGAAACACATTGACGACGCGTAACGATAAGACGCAATTCTAAACTGGGACGTTACTTTCTATGATTGCGATATCATTAAAATAACAAGCATGTTGTACCTTCGTATAAAGTCCGTATAAGTTTCTGGAGTCTTTTATCAAATTGTTATCTCAGGCTTATCCACCGACCGCTTACCAGAAGGCGCTGCGTTGGCAGGCCTCCCACTAGGTGTACCTCGACCCCAAGCGTAGGTGTGAGATGGAACACCGGGGTAGTTTTTAGTCAGTAGGAGTGTGACAGACCCCTCCATCCCCTCCAGGGCGGAGGATATCCAAAGAGGATTCTCCACGCAGGAAAAAAAAAATGTTGTACCGACGACCTGGTTAAGATTGTGGGAATTCGCTGGATGCGAGACGCACAGGACTATTCAATCTGTCTACACTTTATGGAGGCCCAGCAGTGGACGTCTATCGGCTGAAGTCATGATGATGAAGGCTCATCCAATTCGCACGGCAACTCCTGGACTAACAAAAATAATAGTGAATGTCGTTTTTATTTGTGAAAATGAATATCAATATTATGAAACTAAAAAAAATTACGCAATGTTTTTTACGTATAGTTACCTAATTAGAAATTATAGATGATAATATATGCCTACTGTTACCTAATGCTAGCAGAAACCTAAAACAATTTAAATACTAAGAACAAACTAATAAAGGTAGGCAACCAACCCCAGTTATTATTCTATTAAAATTAAATTCAAAACAAGAGGTAATACATAGGTTTGTAGGCTTATATCGCTGTTCAGAATAATCTCCTCTCTATTTTATTTTATTTTATCCATAACTAGCTGTCCCACGCGGCTTCGCTCCCGTCAACTAGCTATCTACCTACCCTACCCTATCTACCCCTACATACATGAATGTTGCTTAACTTTAACCGCTTACGCAGCGCACGCAACGGAATCTCTCAAAAATGTATAATTTTGCCCGTTTTTTCAATATTTTTCATTTATGCTCGGCTCTTATTGGTTGTAGCGTGATGTTATATAGCCTATAAACTTCCTCAATAAATGGACTATCCAACACAATAATAATTTTTCAATTCCAATCAGCAGTTCCTGAGATTAGTGCGTTCAAACAAACAAACAAACTCTTCAGCTTTATAATATTATATTATAAATATATAATATATGAGAATGCATTATAATAAATACTGTTTTCATATCCATACTATAATAATACCTATAATAATAAATGCAAAAGTGACTCAGTATATTTGCCTGTCTGTTTGTTACGTTTTCACGCCTAACCACAAAAACAAATTCCATGAATTTTGACGTAGATACTCGTAGATTGTATTAGGAGAAGGACACTAGTCACTTTTATACCGGGTGCTTGTCCCATTGGAACAATTTCCGAATGTCTCGCAGGCGAAGCCGCTAGCAGAAGCTAGTAAAAATAACGAAGGAATTTAAGCAGGTGTGTCGATAATATTAAGAGTGTCGTGACGCATAAAAAGCTTCGGCCGCATAATGTATTGCCCAAAGTATCGCATAAAATTAATATTGCCTAGCTTGATGTATATTACGTTACAGTAACCTTGACTATGGTAATGTAAGGTGTTATTCACTTACGTCAAATGTAGGTGTTAAACCACCTATAGTATAGCTATTTAATGCTATATTATTTACTAGCTGTGCCCGCGGCTTCGGTCACGTGATTCACCGGCTGATAATTTCAATAATGTACCAATCAGTTGACAACTTGTGACTTAAAATGCAATTGCATTCCACAACTTTCATGGATATATATATCTTTTACTGTCCAGTCTGTTCGTCTGTGGAATGCATTGCCTGACCCAATTAAACGTGCTCAGTCATTGCCTGTGTTTAAAAGACTCATCAAGGAACATTACTTATCGCTGTAATCGTGCTCTTAGTTTTTTGACATACATTTTGCCTATGATTGTCATACGTCATTTATTTTCACTGCTTATATATTAAATATATGTGTATTATATAGCATGTATATATCTATTTGCGTTTTAATTAAGTATTATTGTATCTTTATATTCATTGCTGGTATTGTTTCCCACTGACAACTCTATGTCAAGTCCAGGCAATGACTGTCCATTCCAGGATGCCTGGAAGAGATCTCGGAATGCGATAAGGCCGCCTGTTGTATTTTTAATGTTTTAAGTTTTATTTGTGCCTGTATTTTCTGGTGTTCAATAAAGAATATATATAAAAAATGAGACAGCAAAAAATCGTATCGTATCGGTCGACTGCAGCGGCGCAACTTTCAGCAGCCCAACTATTAGCAGTCGTACGTGTAACCTATTTCTCAATTTTTACCCTGAGATAGGATTTTAAGTGCCAGGGTAACCCGTTGGCAAGAGGCTTGCCGGGACTTGCTAAGACCTAGAACTAAAACATACTTATCTGGTAAAGAAATGGAAGAGTTACGATACCATAATGTGCTTTTGCCTCCTCCTCTTTGGGGCTTAATCTCATGTGTCTTTACTTCTCTTTCTTATGCTTTTTTAGACCACAGAGGTAACTACATGATACATGTATGGGTGATCTAGATCCATGGTTGGGTAACCATCGAAATACTGGTGATGAAACCGACTACCGCGTCCGTACTCGTAACTAATAGGCAGTGGCTCCATGTCAAATACTGATGTTCATCTGTAACCGGTTTTTCAAAAGGCTAGGCTTTTGGTTAAAGCATCTATCTCTCTAGTATAGCCTTTTCAAAACATAAGATTCGACTGTAGATATATGTCTTATAATCTGAGCAACCGTACATACCCAATTGGTTGCCTCGTTAGTCTTAGTAGTTGCTAGCGCTATGTGAGCTTGGAGAGAAAAGTTGTGATTTTCTTCCTGAGTCTAGATTTGTACCGGGTCATTATGCACGGCCCCTATTGCATGGGACTTAGTCATAACTGACGGAATGTTGGTGAGCTATAGGTACACCTCGCCCTAAATCTTCAAGGAATACAGGCGTTATGTTACGTTGTTATCTGAAGTAGAAATTGTGTTTTTCATTCTCTTCTGCTGTACCTTTATGATCAATTTCGTTGCGGGATCCAAGACTGTGGAATCGTTTAGCCGGGACTTTTCGAGCTTCATTGTCTCGGTGTTATTCTAGAGGTTAACAATGTTGATAATAGTGTGGTGAGCTTAGGCTTAGACAAGTGGCATTCGATGTAAGCGAAGGTGATAGTCGAAATTACAAATTGTAAAGGATTGATCACGTGATTTTTAGATATCGCTTGACAATCCCATATAGTTTTGCCTTTTTGACAATCGCTTTTGCCACGCCATTCGATGATAGAATGTCCCTTTTTTGGGACCTCTTTTCAAATAAAAAACCGGCCAAGTCCGAGTCGGGCTCGCGCACCGAGGGTCTGTGCAAACAGCTACATTCACCAAAATAATATTAGGGAAGATGACTTAAATTCATAAATTATGCACCGAACACACACATTGCTCAAACGAAAAGATAAACTGGATGGAGTGACAAAATTATTATGTGGTTGGAAAACTGTTATCCCCATACATCGACATAGGTCACAGTTAGGTTACAAAGTAATACAGACCAGAGTATTTGCTATTAATTTCAACTCCTTACTTTACTGTGAATAAGATCTTGATAGACAGAAAACGAAGTGATCCGAATCTAGCTGTGCCCGCCGCTTTGCTCACGTGGTCCACCGACTCATATCTTGAAAACACAACAAAGAGAATAATAACTTTCTATTCCGAAGCCGGTGTCGAAAAATGGACAGCAATAGGTACAAAGGACACTGACTTCGGAAATGAAACTTGTTTTTCGCTTTGTAGTGTTTTGTTTTGGAAGTCGGTTTGATTTGTTTGCTAAAAAGTTTTTTCATATCCATACCACATTTCATCATCTTCCTGGCCTTATCCCATGTTTTTTGGGGTCGGTGCAACACGTTTTCTTCTTCCCTATCGTAAAACGAGAATGGTTGCTTAGGAAAGTTCTTACATATGTTTAAATTACTTAACTAGACATTACTTTACTTAACGTTCGCGAAAAAGGACAATTAGTACTAAATCCTTTTTGTAGCATAAGCTTAATTCGCCTAAACCGTACTTACTGCTGGGACACAGGCCTCCTCTCTATTTGAGGAAATGGGCCGTTATTCACCTCGCAGCTTCGGTGCGGATTGAAGTCAAATATATTAATTTAAATTAGGCCACAAAGCGGCACTTTTAAACGTTACCAATTAAGATTTAAAAGTAAGAAAAATTTATTCTACCGTGCATTCGGAAAAGTAGCTTGTTATGGAGAAGAACGCACAAGAAACTCCATACTTACTCTTTAAAAAAAAAAAAAATATATATGTGAGGACGATATACCCAGAATAGCACTACACACTATAATACGTACAGGTATAAAGTATTTAAAGCATTAACAAGTAAATTCGTTAATTTGATAAATAGGAACATGGTTCTCACAAACTTACAAATATTGCAAACTAGGTAAAATACCAAATTCAACAACAACGGAACAGTGCGTGAGTCAATTTCTTAAAAAAAAAATATATACAATAACTATGAATAGGAATATAAATAAATTGTCAAATTTGATTTTGTTTACACCAAAGATTGTCCTATGGCGCAGGACCAGCATGTTACCAAGCATTCATATCTTGAATATAATCATCTAATTTGTAATATGCTTTTTACAAAGTGTGCTTTTAACTAAAGTTTACAATTTACTTTTATTTAGTTTTAATACATCACAAGGTATTTTTTTATAGAATTTAACGCAGTACCCTATGAAAGATACTTTAGCTAGTCTATAAGATGGTTGATCTAACCCACCTTTATTTCTCGTATTACAATTGTGTCTATCACTGACTTTACTAAAGAGATTTTTCCTTACATACATAATATTTTCATTTTTTTTTTCAAGCTCGCGCTTCACAAATGAATAAATATTTTTTTTTTTTCATAAATGAATTGCCAAGAAACTATCATAATATTAATATTTATAAATAGTTCCCTAAGAGATTCTCGGTGACTTAACTTATCCACTCGACTCCAAAGCAAAATACCGTATGACATAATGCTGTGAAAGTAACTAAAATAGACCAAACGCGCGGTTTCTACATCCGTTCGCAGCTGTTAACTATTTTATCTTTCTAACAGCACAAGCGGCTGAGCTTAGCCAACCTGCAAGAGATGTTATATGAGGACACCCCATTGCGATTTGTCGTCTAGAGTAATTTCTAAGTTGCTTGATTTACAAAGTCCAGCTTTTCGCCATTCAATATGATGTCGCATTCGCTACTTCTAACATTCGGCAATTTAAATCTAATACGTTTGTTTTTTTTTCATTTAGTACCAAATTGTTTGCCGTGAACCAATTTTGGACTTGATGAATAGAATTATTCACATCATCAAGATTTTGTGACCGCCGATCTATTTTAAATATCAGCAAACAACACCATCTTTGGTTGATTTTGTAGTAATTGGAGTATGTAAACTAAAAAGAGTAATGGACCCAATATCGAGCCTTGAGGAACACCCATTGTCATTTCAGAACCTAGTGAGTTTACGCCGTTTACCTGAACTTTAACTTGTTTGGCTTTTAAATATGATCTAAGCAACTCAAGGGTTGTATGTCTAATTCAATAGTGCCTCGTGGTTAACGCAATCAAAGACCTTACAGGGAACCGGCAGAATTGATACTGGCCTATAATTATTGGCTTCTTTGCTATCCCCGGCTTCAAACAATGGAACTACTTTACTGTGCTTCATGAGGTCCAGAAAAACTCTTAGATTTGATTAGTACTAATCAAATCTAAAAATTGTCAATGTCACTTGTCTTTAAATTGTTGGTTCTAGGACATGTCGGTTTCCTCTCGATATTTTCCTCCACCGTTTTTAAATCTTTTTATCGATCAATCTTGAAAGAAGTAGGCTTTTTTCAAATCAAACACATAAGATTTATGTCCTGGGTCCAAACCCAGGACATAAAGCATAGTAACGAAATGGCAGATGAACTGATAAGAGAGGGCTCAGCAAACAATTTAGTGGATCCAGAACCACGTGTAGGCATTTCGAGTAGCCTCGTGAAAGCCACATGAAAGGAGTTTGCAGATCATAGACAACAAACACACTGGCTGTCTAAAATCGGTCTGGAACACTTCAAAAAATTCCGTGGCTCTACTTTCAAACCACGGAACGCATTTGGAATATGAGCAGGGTAAAAATCCGCTACCTGCTTGGGGGGCCTTTACTAGTCACTTTGGAACTGACGACATGCTCATGAAGGGTCTAACCGCGACACCAATGTCCAGGCTGTGCAGGCTGTGCGGGGAATATGTGGAACGTATGGAGCACCTTCTGTGCACATGCGATGCACTGGCTAGTAAGCGAATAAGTCTTCTAGAGGTAGGATATCCGAGACCAGAAGATTATAGGCTCATATCTCCATATCTCGTTGTAAACCTCATGAAGGAGGTTCTCAAAGAGATTGGTGAGGGATAACCTAGCTAGGGGACCACAAAAGACCGCAATGGGTCAAAGTGTCCGGGTTATGTCTCGGATCCTTAATAAGATGAGATAAATCAAACAGATTCATTATTAACAGAGTGGTACAATATCAATCCTGCCAGGCCTGAACTCGAAATGTTTTTATTCCATTAGGCAATGACGATCAGTTTTCAGCTGCCTGAATCTGTGACATAAAGGTGAGCGGCAGATTTTGTACAGCATACTTTTTTTGTTGTTTGGCTATAGATTTTGTACCACTTATTAAGGCAAGCAAGCAATTTTTAGAACTTCAGATTAATAAATAATATCGATAAAAAGATTTTAATAAACAAAGTTAATACAATCGTAAACTAAACGCAGTTATGATTTTAGAAGTTTCCATATGTAAAATAACACCAATTATTTAGAAAGCGAAATAACATTCAATACAATCAAACTCATAATTATCAAAATGGTGCAGTCCACTGCTGGACATAGGTAGGTATCTCCTTATACAACCCACTGAGTAGGTACGATCCTCATCTCAATCTACCTACTTATATCTTTTAAACTTTAAACTGGTTACGAGGACAACTTTTACGTCCCAAGTTCTAAAAATCTAAGATTTTAAAAAGGGCTTGTACATTAACTACCAATTAAAACAAAAAATATCCCAAAACACGAAATTTTATTACGAAATTGCCTTAGTAAATAAGATTTTGATGAGCCTGGCAAGACACAAATGAAAAATGATTTTTTTAGGAGCAATATTTACAGTCACATCTATTTTATTTTTTGGAAATAATTTGAAGTATATTCAATTTTGTTTGTGCCAAGTAAAATTAATAAAACCAGCCAAGTGCGAGTGCGGCCAAAGGCTTCATACCCTACAAACAAATTTATGGGCTATAGTTTACCTCCTTTTTGAAGACCTGTGAAAATATAAAGTCTTTTGCGATTAAAAGATTGACAGAGACACTTTTTGCTCTAAAAGTCAATCTATTTTCAAAAATAAAGTGCCGTACTTTTGAAAATTCACTAAATTTGCAACAGTTGCTATGACCTGCTCAAAATCATCACCTGCCAATGTAACAAGGGATGTAGGGCCCTTTTTACATAGTGTTAAGCCTTTTTGCTAACAAATAGGTATTTAGAGGGTTTTGTCTCAATTCTTCAAAATCCATTTTACCTTCTTTTTGTTTTTTCGAGATTTTTCGTGAACTATCACACAGACTTCGTCTTGTGCTATAGTGAAATAAATTTAAATTTTATACAACTTCATTTCTAAATACGAGAGTAGAAAAAAAAAATTTTTAGGAATGAAAAGTTGGTCCAATATCTTTAAAGATCCATAACTTGTTTATAGAGCTACGGTTGGGCTTAAATTGTTGCAAATTAAAAAGAACTTTAAAAATATGTCGAGCATTTCAGCCCAGCTTTCAGGCAAGTACAATCACCCCCTCCCAGCCCTTCTTACATTTGCAGGCTATGATTTTGACATAAACTTCAAAAAACCGGCCAAGTGCGAGTCGGCCTTGCGCACGAAGGGTTCCGTACAATTATCGCAAAAAACGGCCAAAAAATCACGTTTGTTGTATGGGAGCCCCACTAAAATATTTATTTTATTCTGTTTTTAGTATTTGTTGTTATAGCGGCAACAGAAATACATCATCATATCACGGTTCATGATATACAGACTGGTGACAGACGGACAGACAGAGATACAGACAGACAGACGGATCGCTGAGTCTCATCTCTCTCTCATCTTTGGGTACGGAACCCTAAAAAAGAATTTTGTTTGTTGCGAAACGCATATTTTTTTATGAGTTTTAGAGCGAAATGTGAAAAATGACCAAAAATTTACAGTTTTTCGCGTGGTGTGTCGCAAGCACACATTTTTTGAAGTTGCAAATTTGTATTAACACTTCCCCAACTGGCCAATACAACATACTAAACATCCAGAACTACATCAAGCTTTGCGATTTTAATGGTGATTTCTACTGGGCTGTGGTCCTTTTTCCACGTTTTTTTTTTGCGGAACCCTAACAAGTAATTACATTCTTCTTGTTGCAATATATGCTTTTTTTGCGAAACATACAATTTGCGGTTCATCCTTCCAATACCTTTTCCAATTTTGGAAAACCTTTCGACATGGATTTTTGGCGCTCTCAATATTTACTTCTTTCGATACAGTTGCTCTAGCAAAAAAGCTTTTACTCAAACAAATCTAACAATACTCGCCCGAACTTGTTTGATTTACAATGTAAATATTTTTTTTGGGCATTTGCGTCAAAAACATGGGACCTAAAGTATTCTTATCAGATCTATTTTATAGTTTAATGTAGGTATTTGCTGCTTATTTACTTGATCCTTTTAACAAAACATATTTTTACCATTGAACACGAAAACACTCATGTTTATGCATATCATGTATATCACATCACTATTCGGTAACGCCGTAAAGATACTAATGTTTAATAAGAACCAAGTTCATTTAATCTCACATGAAATAGTAGCCCAAAAAGCGTTGTTTGATTACCTAAAGTAAAGAAAAAAAAGAATAAAAAGTACGAGTCGCCAATTTGATTAAAAAGAAGGAATTTACATGCTAACAGAATTAAAAACAGCTGTAAAAGTTCGTATTGTAGCTGTGGTATATATCTACGTTATATTTATGTCTATACAGACGAAGTCGTAAGTAAGTTCAGTACCTAAATACAAACACGTCTCGAACTTTCGCAAAGAAATCAATATTCCTTCTTAGAAAATATCATTTGGCGGAGCTAAAAGTAGCAGTCGTCTTATATTTTTGCATATTTTGAAACTCTTTCCTGGAAAAGACAAACTATTAATAATTTTATAAACTTGTAAACTCCTTCAACTGTAGCTAAGACCAAAAGTGGAACACGGATTGAACTTTGCTGTCAAATGTACCCCAAGTGAGACAACTTTGAGACAAACTTCCAGTTAGTTTATCAGATGTTTAGAACCCTCTGTCCTAATTAAAAGCTTACAAACTTGAGTTGCTTTCGTTTTATCAAATGACCAATTAAAAATTCTTAAGGAATTAAATGAAGTCTGTTTTGTGTTTCCATTTTTACGCTCATTGGTAACGAAATTGCATATTTTAGATTGTACGGTTAGCCCGAATTTATAAAATGATTCATAATTTTATGTTGAATGTTATTTGAATTCACGAAATTATACAGTTTAGCTTATGAAAATTCGCTGTAGAATAATTCATACTATTACGTACAAAATAAGTTCGGTGGTATAAACTGGATACGAAATATTTTATTGCTTATTTGGAAAACAAAAATGTGCGACACATTTTTTGTTATTTATTATTTAATTCGCACAGCATTGAGCAGTGGTGGCCAAGTGGTAACAGCTGCGATTTACAAGTTGTTGGTTGTGGGTTTAAACCCAGGCAGGCTCTTTACTTTGTGTAAATTATTTCATCACCACAGCTCTTAAAACAGTGAAGGAAAACATTAAGAGGAAACGAAAAATGTCCTAGAAACAAAAAATGGGCCCGCGTGGTGGATAGCGGCCCATTGCCTCGCACAGAAAAGAGGCCTGTGTCCCAGTAGTGGAAACATTAAAAAGCTGATGACGATGATGATTTAATTCATATTTATTGACCTTCAAAAGTGCTTTGGTCTTATTGACATATATATTGACTTCGATAAAAAGGGTATCGTATTACCCAGTTACAGGAGGAGTTGTGGAGGTCAGATAGGTAATCGCTCCTTGCAAAGCACTGGTACTCAGCTGAAAAGAGTAATTATGGAGTTTCTTGTGCGTTCTTCTCCATAACAAGCTACTTTTCCGAATGCACGGTAGAATCAATTTTTATTACTTGTTATATGTAAGACGTTCAAAAGAGGAGCTCGTGGCTAAATAATAACAGCCGCACGGGTCGATCATAAAGGTTAAGCAACGCTTGACGAGGTCAGTCCGTGGATGGGTGACCATTTCAACATACCGAGTTTCCTCCGTGCCTCGGAAAGCACGTTAAGCCGTTGGTCCCGGCTGTTATTTGAAGATCTTTGATAGTCGTTACGGATAGTCAGAAGCTTGGGACCTGACACCAGTCTTGCCAAGGGGTACCGTGTTACCCAGTTACTGGGTTGTGGAGGTCAGATAGGCAGTCGCTCCATGTAAAACACTGGTACTTAGCTGAATCCGGTAAGACTGGCTTACTGGCCCAATTGAAATAAATATATTTGACTTTGACTTTGAATCCGGTAAGACTAGGTAGATTGATTAATGAACTCTGGCTTTCCATAAACTAATTTATACTTATAACATTGACAGACAGACTAACAGCTACCTACTATACAAAACATACCTATTGTGTGCCGAGGACAGGTGCCTGCCGTGCGTAAATTGTAGTCGCACTCCCCTCAATTTATTTACGTCATTCTAGGAATATAGGTTACCTATTTCCTCCAGTTCATTTGAACGACTGGCGTGGATTCATAATCATGTAACAAGCAAATAGAGTGATTTTGTAGCCTTAGTTTTTGATATAGACTGACAGAATGTTTTAAACGTTGATACGAGAACAGAGAATTACGAAATACGAAGGATGGATTCTATTATGATTAAAGACTGACAAAAAAAAGAGGAGTTTTACATGGGGATCGCAATATCGCATATAATATTTTGTAATGGAATGGGCAATTACTAGCTTCCTCTTTCTGAATAACCGACTCCTAGACAATTTAAAAGTCAGTATTTATTTCAATCAATACAGGCATGATTGAAATAAATACTTTTAGTCCAGTTTGATTACTGCTGATGGAGGCACCTATGGTAGAATAAGACATGCTATACCAACTCATAATATATTTTTATAAGGGCAGGAGAATGATAAAACCTAACATCAATAAAAATATCAAAAAATGCGACTGCTTCAGAAGCGAACTAAAAAGATGTAAACAAGAAGAATGTATAACTTATTAGTTAACTTTTTTTTTCGAATTATTATTCTATATTTTTGAAATCACCTCTTAGAACCCTTTATTTTTATATCCCACACAATGGCTTTGGAAGAAAAAAAGAATTGGGCACCCGCAATAAGGCCCCCAAAATCCGACATTGTTCTATTTTTAAATTTTAATGTAGCCAATGAAACTCGCAAGGTTAAAACGAATCGATTGACGTAAGAATCAGCAAAATCTCTCGAGCGCCACATAGAAATAAACATACATACATACCTACATAGACTGATAAACACTTTACTCTCCTTCGGCAGTCGCGTAAAAAATAACACTTAGACCAAGTAATTTATCCAATATATGTTAAGGGCCTACATCCGCTTTAGTGCCGTAAAATGGAAACTTTCTAAAGCATATTTCTTAGTAACGGCTAGGTTAAAAGGTTTGAAAAAGATATATATTTACTATTGTTTCAGGTATATTATTTTTAACACAAATAGTTTTGCTTTAAAAAAATAATTAAAAACACGCTAGTTTTTCGCTACTTTTGGATACTCCTCCAAAACGACTTGGATGTTTAAAAATATTTTTAAACAGAAAAATTGATGGCTGGAATTTCTTCATAACTAACATAGCATTATGTAAATAATATTATTTAGCAAACAAAACTGTTCAAAAGGAGGTTCAATATTGATATTTTGGCATAGAGCGGGCGCACGGCCAGTTACGTACTGCGTTAACATTGGAGCGTATCGCCTTAAAGCTGCCGGTCAATTCTGTAAACATCTCACCGTGATGACTATAGAGTCATCACGGTAAGATTTGATAGAATAGCACTACAGCTCACTATATTTTATCCAAAATAATATTCCTTGAGGTAACCGTAGAGTGCAGAATATTGCACCCGCTGCAGATCCCAAAGTTAAGAGCGCGTTGACATTTTCGTTCTCGAGTCCCGACCGCATTTTGCATATGCCTTTTAATGCACATGACTTATTATTTATTTATTCATTTACACATACAATTATTTTTACAGGTAGAACCCAAGGTAATAAAAGTAGTCGTACAATGCGACACCCAGAGACGCCTCTCGAAATATGATCACACACCTACTCGCGTCTATGATAGACCAGTCCCAAGAAACGGCTCCTTGTGCCGCACATCTTGCATGGAGCTTGGGTCTTGTTGGTTTCATATGCATTTTAGTGCTCAAATGGGACTTGTTTGATACGAATATAATATAGCATAGAATTACTTAGCGTCAATGAATAAATATGAACTCTTGACTCGTGACTCTTACTTAGATGGTGTAACTTCACAGACGTGATGAGTATTCAAGGTCAAGACTATTAGGACAAATGTGATTTATATGTTTGACATAATACTGCCACCCAAACAGCCCATATATAAAACTTATTCAAGATAAATGTAATAAGTGACATGTTTACCGCAGGTGTGACAGCGGGCGGCGGCGGCTGGGAGCCCCTCGGGACTCCGTACTTCGACAACAGCACGAAGAGGGAAGCCACCGCCGCCGTGGGCCAGCCAGCCTACTTACACTGCAGAGTACGGAACCTGGCTGACAGAGCGGTAAGACACATTTGTAAACTTGTTTTATTGTTTGGCATAATCAGCCTAAAATCTTTTTAGAACGCAGGTCTTCACCTGCACCTTCTCGGTGATAGGCAGCGGGCTACCACGCCGGCCCAGTTCGGATTGGTAGATGTGATGAAGACATGATTGTGGTCTTCGAATTTCTATGCCAGTTTCCTCACGATTTCTACGCCAATCTAAGTGCTAAGTGACTCACCACTCGTGATGAATAAATAACACAAATCAAACCACCTACTAAAGCGCCAACCCACGACCTTCAAAGCGTAAGTCAGGGACGTAACCACTGCTCTGTGATGACAATTTAAAAGACATGTACTGAGAAAATTCAAGATATTCCGATCTAGAGTTTTCATCATCACATCCAATATATGAGAACCTGTTGTATCATGCCCACTTATTTTCGTGTAATGTAACAGCTGCTATATAATTTTCAAGTCATAAAGCAATCTATAAAAAATGTGATCCAATCATTCTCAACGACTCGTTAATAGTACATTATGGTACAAGTGTGTAATGTTGGTGATTACAGCTGAGGCGCCATTGAGACCCGAGCCGTTAGGTGAGGGTCTTAAGAGAGCCGAGGACGGTAATCAACAATACACACGTGTATCATACGACGTTTTTCAACACACTTGTGAAGAAAATAATACAAAAATAACTGTAATTACAACAGTGAAAACGAGTCGTGAATTTTTTTCACAAAGGCGGGCAAAATTCATCAGTTTTCCTATGCGCGCGCATCTAACAATAGCGATCGGCCATAGACTAAAAGAATGAGGTTTCCTTTTTTTGGCTTTTCGCGGATAGCGTTTTAGCCACGTACAAAATGGGGAATTTCAAGTTTTATTTATTACAGAGAAAACAAAAGTTATATTTGAGTGAAAGTTGTATTTATTAAACACGTACAAGTTGAAATTATCTATTTAAATACGAAGTTGCATGAAATGAGCAAGCAATAGGTCCATTAATTTATTTGTACTATTGAGCACGATCTTTTCCCCACGTAACTTTTTTAAGAACAAAGTAACTCAACCAATAAAAAGTCACAGTTTGATTACAGGTGTCATTATGTGCCTAATTGCGGTGAAAATAGAGCCACTTTATGAGCAAGTGTGTTGAAAAATAATATCAATTACTTTTAGGTACCTACAGCATCTACTCGTACACTTTGTACTTGAAATAAAGTTGATTCATATATTTCTTAGAAAGGTATTTTGCCCACCAAAATATTAAAAAAAAAACACTCAAATATCTTGTAGACATAATAGTACTACAAAAAATCTCGAACATATTCAACAAAACACACATACCAAAAAAAACACTTAGTCTGAAAACGAAACATTCACGAAATCACCTCTGTGTTAAAGTTCGGCTCCGAAGTCGTCGAGGCTGGGATATCTTAAAGGACAAAACCCTACAATGTACAAGATATTCGGATTGAAAAAGTTATCAGCACCGCGTATATAATATAAAGTGAATTAGAAAATGTTTCTGCTATCGATTTTTGGTGGGTGTTAGCTTGATTTCATTACACGAAGTGCTGTGAATACAAATCCATAAAGGCGTTGAAACAGATGCGTGCTAACGATAAGCAAATGTGACACTTTTACGGTTCTTTATAGAGTGCTATGGTATCACAGTTGAAATCAGATTTGGCGTATATAGCATTGTGGGTGAAAATAAAATTGCACTGCGGTTTTCTGCTCGAATTCACAGGCTATCTACTCAACTTTGTTCGGATCATCAACATTCCTTTTCTCAAATATTTTGGGTTCACTTCTAGTCTTATACGATGGGGTATTATGCCGTCGGACCCTTGGAACCCAATTAGTGAAGGATGCTTGCTGATATCTTTCCAAACTATGTAATGTGGTCCAATCTTAGCGTGAGGCTACAATTATGTGGGAAAATATTGCGACATACGGAAAATTGATCACCCGTCTTGACTACGGAAACGTCCCATCGATTTATCTGCAGGCATCCATACCTCCTCCGTTTCGTTTCCCAGAAGACTGTAGAACGGTAAACTTTAGCATAAAATTGTATATTCAAACCAAAAGGCTGCATAAACAGCTCGATAGACATTAAAACTAAGAGGAAGGGATTTTACCCGCAAGTAGTTACCGCAAACGATACTCCCCGGAGATGAAATAGATAGTATCCATCTTGCTTTACCTACTTCACGAGACGTTCACATATTCCACTATGCATTTATTTAGATTTTCACTCGTATTCATTTTATCGATACGGAGGCATCTCCGCTAGTTTCCGTTTACGTTACTATGATGTATACATACGTGTTTGACTTTGAAATTGGCTTTTAAATTGTGAATAGCTCTTGTGCGGGGTATATTATGTACGCTGCCCCTTTGTGCCTCATTGTGTCGTAGTTTTCTAACACATTTGCGGCAAACCGATCGTGATGTTCTTGCATAAAAGCTCACATCGTATTGGTACATTTTTCTTTATATTTAAAACTAGCTGTTGCCCGCGGCTTCGCTCCCGTGGGCAACCCCACAGGATCCCATTTACGGGATTGAAAAATAGCCTATGACACTCAGGAATAATGTAGCTTTCTATTCATCATCTGCCTAGCCTTTTTCCCAACTATATTGGGGTCGGCTTCCAGTCTTACCGGATTTAGCTTAGTACCAGCGTTTTACATGGAGCGACTGCCTATCTGACCTCCACAACCCAGTAACTGGGTAATACGGTACCCCTTGGCAAGACTGGTGTCAGATCTCAAGCTTCTGACTACCTGTAATAACTGTCAAAGATCTTCAAATGACAGCCGGGACCAACGGCTTAACGTGCTTTCCGAGGCACGGAGGAAACTCGGTATGTTGAAATGGTCACCCATCCACTGACCGACCTCGTCAAGCGTTGCTTAACCTTGATGATCGACCCGTGCGGCTGTTATTATTTAGCCACGAGCTTTCTATTGGTGAAATAATTTTTCAAATCGGTCCAGTAGTTTCGAAACAAAAAAATCTTTCCTCTTTATAATATTAGTATAGATAATCTCAGCCCGCTCTTTTATATCATTTCAATATTCCACCATTCATCATAAGTCGTTATTTAAAAACAATTAAAATACAATCATTAGGTAGTTTAGTAAATTTTTTGAGCGCCAAATGACGGAACTATTTAAGGCGATATACGAGTATACACCCCAATGCTAACGCAGTACTGGCCGTGCGCCCGCTCGATGCCAAAATATCAAAATTGAACCTCCTTTTGAACAGTTTTGTTTGCAAAATATTATTTGATTTACATATGCTACGTTAGTTATGAAGAAATACCAGCCATAAACTTTTCTGTGTAAAAATATTTTTAAACATCCAAAACGTTTTGGAGGAGTTTCCAAAAGTTACGAAAATTATCGTGTTGTTAATTTTTTTTTTTAAACAAAACTATTAGTTACACGTAAAAACCTTGTGTTCAAAAATTATGTACATGCATCAGTAATAAATAAATATATATTTTCAAACCTTTTGACCTAGCCGTTACTAAGGAGTATGCTTTAGAAAGTTGCCGTTTTATGGCACTAAAGCGTATGTAGGCCCTTAAGTAACGCCTTCAATACCATAGGTCCTAAGTTTTGTTACAAAGCATCCGACCGTAATATCACATACTGCATCCTTTTAAAAGAAATGAGCCACTTCTATAACAAGTTGTTAGTACTAACTTGATAGTTACCGTGTGTGCTTATGTTTCTATTCAATTCCAGAACTTCGGAAGTCGCGCGACTCAATATGGGCCAAGTAGCTAATGCTTGAAGTCACGTATTCGTTATCGCATTTGAATACAAAATGGTACACGGGAAAGGTTTGCTCATTGCAAGAACTATACTCTTGTTGCCAATTAAATGGGCATTTAGTTTAATTACGGTTACTGATGCTAAACGACTTGAATATTTATAAGGTTATTCAAATAACTATACTGACCAAGGAAGCGATCCTTGGCATGTATTTTTTTGTAAGCCTACCTATTAAGTTGTTGAACTTGCTGACCTCTCACTCGCATTTTGTTTTGCGGGCACATAAATATTATAATAAGTACGTCATATTTTTTGCACTGCAGTACAGCAAACCTGCAACCCTGAGTTTGTTTAAGGCCGTACCCTGACCAAAAAATCAGCATGAGATATGAGCATTACTATTGACCTAGCGGCACTGGTGGCTCATGAATTACGGTATATTACGGAATACGCCCAGATTTTAGAATAAAATCGAATAAAACTTACAAAATGTTCGTTATCAAATTGTCTATCCATTAGTGTTAGTATAAAAAAGAATTAATGAACACTTTACGAGGAGATGCATGCTATCAACAATTATTTCACATTTTATGGTTTTGTTGGCCACTACCACTTAAAAAAAAGTGTACTACCATTTTTGAATCAACATTATGTAGAAATTTAGTGTTTTTTTATTAATTGATATTTCTTTTTAAATAAAGAGTAGATTAGCTCTCAAAAACTGCACAGAATTCGACTAACGCGGCGTTTTGCTCGGGGAGGCGCCTTAACAAGCTATTATGCAACAGAAGAGCAACTGTAACAAAAACACGAAAGTTTTATGTATTCCACAACTACAATTTATAAACGTACATGAATGGCGAAATATGCGCATAAAAATGAAGTTTATTCTACACTGCAATAACTGTGTTCCTGAACTTGTATTTTGGTTTAAAAGAGCAGATAGGTTCGTCTGAATTCACGGCATTAAGCTGAGCAATGACCTATTCTTGCACAGATGCGACGCATAGCCTATTTGTTCTTGTTGTTTCAAAGATGGTTATTTTTCCACTCAGTAATCGGCATTTCGTTTAATTTGTGATTGTTTTGTTTGTTTTCATTTGGTAATTTCGAAACATATTACGCAAGTAAATTGTCTTTGGCCTCTCACCCATAGACTAATGTATAATAGATTGAGCTCTCACCCACAGATAACTCTCAGTCTTATATATATTAGTCTATGCAGATAACTGTGTATTTTATTGCTCTCATCAAGCAATAGACAAAAATTGACAAACTTTTATAATTTTTCGTTTTAAATACGAGGCTTTTGGCTAATTTGTACCTTTAGTGAATGCCACTGTTTATTTTGTATTATGCGTTTAGTTTGTGCAGAATAAACTTTTTGACCTTGCAGTCGCTGGAATCAAAAATTTAACTCATAATTTTTGTAGGAGTAAAACGAGTGATGATTAATGTCCAACAGTATATTTTTGAAACCCACGGAAGCAAACTGATTACTATCTATGCTACTTACTCATAATTCCATCAGCACTCATTTCGTTCCCATAAATCGGCAAAGGCATCAATAATAATTGTTTATAATGACAGAACTTGCGTGAGCGAAGACACTTAATCATAATTAATCAGCACAATACTGACCGCTTCTACGTTGTGCCCACTGTTTGGGCAAAGTAGCTATTCTGTGGTCAGGCCTACAAATAGAACACGACATCGCTTTTAGGTGGTAATGCAAAGGCCATGAACAAAAGAGACTCAATAAAACTGAAACAACCTCAATACTCAATACATGTATTGCTTCCACATGTGAACTTTGATGGTAGGTATAAATTTAGACCATTGTGGACCCTGTCGGGCACTGCTTTTGCAGTAGGAGAGAGGAAGAGGGCTTTTATTTGACAAAGTATATATGTATTTAGTAGATTAAAATTAGTTAAATTGAAAATTTCACTAATAACCTTTGGATGTAAAAGGTCACCAGCAATGGTTGTTAAATAGTAATTCAATGTCTAAATATTCTGTTCTGTCATCTATACCAATATTATAAAGAGGAAAGATTTTTTTGTTTGTTTGTTTGTACTGAATAGGCTCCGAAACTACTGGACCGATTTAAAAAATTCTTTCACCGTTGGGAAGCTACACTACCCCCGAGTGACATAGGCTACTTTTTAATCCTGTATTCCCACGGGAACGGGAACTACGCGGGTGAAACCGCGAGGCGTCCGCTAGTACTTAATATTCTCAGACTTTTTCACTCATTTAAAAGTATGTTATGACAAACCCATTTAAAAGAGAACATGACTCATGAAAGCTTCAGAAAAAGGGAATGAACCATGTGATAAAGTGAAAGAGAACGTCTATATCCCGATTTGGGGTCGACTCAGCATATCTTCTTTGTCACCAATTAATCTATACTTCTATACTATATATAATATTATAAAGTGGAAAGATTTTTTTGATGTTTGTTTGTTTGTACCGAATAGGCTCCGAAACTAATGGACCGATTTAAAAAAATCTTTCACCAATAGAAAGCTACATTATTCCTGGGTGACATAGGCTATTTTTTAAGCCCGAAAACGGGTCTTGTGGGGTGGTCCACGGGAGTGAAACCGCGGGCAACAGCTAGTTTGGTATAAGGGCAGATAGTAGTGATTTATTGGGCATTCTATTCCACCTGTCGCTTCCTACGGCTCACTTCGTTCGCCTTCGTCGCTTTCGGTGGAATAGAATGCCCAATAATATAAATGAAATCTTACATAGTGCAGTAATGCAGTAAAATACTGGTTCGACGCCTATTGCACAACGTTTGTGGTTTGGGCGCTACTCCACTTTTTAAAACTCGTTTGGTTACGAATGGAACGAACAGTTTTTTAGAATTTCCAATAACATAAATTTATCCACAAAGTTTGTGGGGAAGGTATAACTTATAAATAATTGTTAGCAGTAATTTAACGCTACATTCTATTCTTACTATTGTAGTGAGAAGGTTGAATTTTGTATCACGAAACAAAATACAAATAACTAAATTAACTACAATGCATGCCTCAGTGAAATCTGATTTAAATGACATTTGTAAACTTATAATCAAGAATTCAAGCGGCAAGATTATATTTATTCGAGATTTGAAAACTGATCAGAAAAATACAGATAACGATTCATCAAAACACCAGGACAGCTATAAAAACCGCACAGAAGATTTGTTCCAGCGACAGATGCAAGATTTGGTGAAATCTCATTTAGAAAACATTCACTATCTTATAATGAAGGACAGCCACGGTAAGGTTGTTTGTACATTTGTTCGAGTTAGCGACAATGAGTTATAAATGTCAGTGTAATAAAATAATTGACTCATTATTAATATAACCGTTTAAGCAGTTGCCATGAAATTTGTAAAACAACCACAATCGTTACAAGTAAACCAACTTTGTGTTCATTCTCAGGAGACTGGTTTTCGCCATGGAGAATTATTACCTAAATCGGTACGATGCATCATTTGCGGACCGTCAAATTGTGGAAAAACTAATTTAATAATTGGTCTTCTTATACACGAGAATGGTTTAAGATTTCAAAACGTTTATGTTTATTCGAAAACCTTGCAACAACCTAAGTATCTTTTTTTAGAAAAAGTCTTGCAACGAGTACCTGGCATTTCATTTCAGAAATATCATGAAAATGAGCAAGTACTAAGTGTTCAGACCGCAAAACCGAATTCTGTAATTGTATTTGATGATGTTGCTTGTGAAAACCAAAGTAATATACGTGATTATTTTGCTATGGGGAGACACAAGTTCATCGATTGTTTTTATCTAAATCAGACGTATAGTAAAATCCCTAAACAGTTAGTAAGAGATAACGCAAACCTAATCGTACTTTTTAAACAAGATGAAAGAAATATGAAACATGTTTATGAAGAACACGTCAACACTGACATGACATGGATTGAATTTCGTGAAATGTGTTCAAAAATATGGAGTATACCTTTCAATTATGTTGTAATTAATAAAGATTGTTCAAAAAACAAAGGATGTTATAGAAGTAGTAGTCTTTGACTAAGAACACGAATACATATAGTATATAAGGCTATTACCTGTCTAATAATATTATTCACCTTACGACGCTAAATCAATTACGACCTATTAACCAATATGGAAAAATCAATGAAACGACAAATTGTTGATGCGGCAGAAGCTGTAAAGATAAAAGTACGAAAAATGAGAGATGCCGAGATCGACAATAAACAAGCATTGGAATCTGTTTTTAAACCTGTAACAGAACCACTTAACTTAATTGCTAATGCTGCTAAGCAAACTCCTCTCCTGCGTGTTAGTGATGATTTTGCTGATGTTCCGTTTACTAACGAAACTTTGCAGAAAGAAAGAACTGGTAGCGCAGGAAGAAATGATAATAATGATGATGAAGACAAATATAAATCCGATACAAACAGTGACTCTTCTTATGAATCAGTAGTTGAAAGTAATCAAGCTTGTGATACGTCATCCTGGTCAGTATCTTCGGAAGCGTTGGTAGATATTCCATTTGGAGTAAGAAAAGACCGCGGGCAACTGATGTTAGGCTCTGCTTGCATAACGATCAACGATCAATACATCACCGTGGCTGAACGTAAATATCGAAATACACCTGGTTTAAAACAGTTGTTGCTTAAGAAAGATGTAGACTTAAGCTTGGTTACAGATAGTGATATGCAAAATTATAAGTTGATGTTACTTGACACAAATGCACATCGTCGAGACTATGAGCCAAGTAAGCCAATAAAAAGCAATAAAGGACAAAAATATTTGCAAGTTATTAAACCTCTTTTTCAACTGAAGAATACAGTTCAGGGAAAGGGTCTACCGTTACTAAAAAAGTGGCGAAAAAACGTCGATTTAGTGTACTGGGATGATCCTAATGAATTAGTGGAAAGGTTGAAATTGTTAATTGCATCTAGAGATGCTGGCAACACAGGATTAGATAATGAAATTATTTCTATCATTGAAGAATTGCGTGAATGTAAAGTTATAAATAAATAAATATTTTAAAATGTGTTTATTTTACTATCAACCTCTCGATACAATACACCTTAAACATGAACGTAGACAAATTCGGACACTACATTCACAAAAGAATGCGTTTATCAGAGTTATTTGAGTTTAATGAAAATGCATTATTAAAATCAGAAAACGGAGACTTTGATTTAAAAACATCAAAACTGAGAGGAATTAGATCTCCAGTAGAAGCAGACGATGCTGTGAACAAGGATTATGTAGATCGATTGAATGCTAACACGTTAAAAGAATTAAATAATCTGTCTGTGAACAAGGATTATGTAGATTTATTGAATGCTAATATGCATAAAGAATTTAATAATCTGATTGATACATTGCGTTCTCAAATGATAAAAGATGCAAAGGGTATAGTTCAAGCTACTTTAAAAGCAAGGGTACTTGAGGTTTCAACTCATTTGCAAGATAAGTTTTATACTAAAGCAGAGGTAGATAAATTACTTGAAAATCTCAGTAATGACAAAACAACAAATAGTAAATGAAATACACAAAGCTGCACGAAGAAATTTCCTTAGACGTACTGTCATTCTAAAGGGGATCGATGACTTGTGGCAAGCTGATCTAATGGACATGCAGAACCTGAGGAAATATAATAAAGGTTATAATTACATTTTAGTTGTAATTGACTGCTTCTCAAAGTATGCTTGGACAGAGCCGTTAAAATCAAAAAATAAACTTGATGTTACTCATGCATTTAAACGAATATTGATTAACAGTCATCGTAAACCAGTTAATTTACAAACTGATATGGGAACAGAATTTTATAACATCACCTTTCAAACGCTTATGAAAAAGCACAACATTAACCATTACTCATCGTTTTCTACTAAAAAAGCATCAATTGTGGAGAGACTGATTAGAACTGTAAAAAATAATTTATATAAATATTTTAGTCTCAATGGAAACTATAAGTGGATAGGACTACCATTGGAAGATACATTGAAGAGATATAACGGCACAAAACATCGCACTATTCAATTTAAACCGGTAGATGTTAATAAAGGTAATGAACAAGTAATCAAAGAAAATATTAAAAAAAATTACAAACATGATTTAGTTCAGTGGAAGCCTAAATTCAAAGTTGGTGATTATGTTCGTATAAGTAAATACAAACATAATTTTGAGAAAGGTTACACTCCTAATTGGTCAACTGAATTATTTATTATAACAAAGGTAAATAAAACCTTACCAGTCACATATCACATAGAAGATCAACGAAAGCAAAAGATATTAGGAGCGTTTTACGAACAAGAACTGCAAAGATCGAATTATCCTGATGTTTATTTGATAGAAAAGGTGTTGAAAAAGAAAGGAAATAAATTGTATGTCAAATGGTTAGGTCTAAACAGTGCTGAAAACAGTTGGATTGAAAAAACTGCAATAATGAACTAATATATTATATAACCATTTTGCACTTTAAATCCTATCATTATAATTTGAGTAATGCAAGGAGGTGGACTAGTTAACAGGATAATTAATAATCTACCATTCGAAGTTCATTTGCCAGGATACAATTATTGCGGACCAGGAACCAAACTTCGCAAACGTTTAGCGCGAGGTGACCGAGGTGTAAATAAGCTAGACGAAGCTTGCATGCAACACGACATTGCGTATACAAATCATACAGACTTATTAAATCGTCACAAAGCCGATTTACAACTACTTAACATGGCTAAACAAAGACTTAAATCCAAAGATGCAGGGAAAGGTGAAAAGTTAAGCTCTTGGGTAGTGAGCAAAGTTATGAAAACGAAACTAAAGTCTGGATCTGGCATTAAAACATTTAAAAGCTTAGTTTCAAAAATAAAATCAAAAATTAAGAAATTCAAACGCAAAGATAATAAGACTTTAATAAAAGCAGCTTACTTAACAGCAAAAAAGTTATTTCCAAACATTCATCATCGAATTCGAGTACCCCGAGTAATACCCATACCAAAGACTGGAGGAGTTCTACCTTTAATTCCAATTTTCGCTGGTTTATCGGCTTTAGGAACTTTAGCTGGTGGTGCAGCTGGCATTGCAAAAACCGTCAATGATTACAAAGCGAGCAAAAAAAATTTGCAAGAAACAGAACGACATAATAAAGCTATGGAGGCTTTAGTGTTGGGTAAGGGTTTATACATTAAGCCGTATAAAAGCGGTAAAGGATTGTTTATAACATCTTCAAAAAACTGAAAAATATGCTACCCAATCGCCCTCTAACTAATGTAGACATTCGAAAGTATTCAAGAGACATCCCATATTTTCGTGGGGTCTACATGAAGGATCGACTACCTCGGAAACCAAAACGCATTGAATGTGGTATCGTTAATTTAGATGATTCTAAGAACGAAGGAACGCATTGGGTAGCTTATTCTAAAGTATACAATCACTGCGAATACTTTGATAGCTATGGAAATTTAAAACCTCCAATGGAATTGATGCAATATTTAAAAAAATGTAATGTGTTTTATAATTATACAAGATATCAAAAATTTAACGCAGTCAATTGTGGTCATTTGTGTCTAAATTATTTGTGGACTTTTTGGAATAAAAATGTATTATAAAATATATGCTTTTCTTTCATTTCAATCATTTGCAAGATGTCACTCACTTTGTCGATAACTGGAGACTCGTCGGTGTTAACTACGAACTATCCTAATACATTGCAACTTGATGGAGAGTATGAGTGTGCTTTATTACACTTTTCAACATTTAATTCTATTCCAAACATTGATAAAAGTAATAATAAGTTCTATTATGGTTTTAATGAACTTATTGAAATACCGGAAGGCACTTATGAATTGCAAGATATCGGCGATTATTTAAAATCTGAAATAAAAGATGCAGCAATCAAACTACGGTGCAATAATAATACTTTAAAAACTACAATATTCTGTACAAAAGACATTAATTTTATCAAAGAAGACTCTTTTGGCAAACTATTAGGATTTAACAAACAAATCTTGAAAGCAAATAAATGGCATGTGTCACAGTCTCCAGTCAACATTCTACCTACGACCGTTGTCAGGATTGAATGTGATATTGTAAGCGGTTCATATGTAAATGGTGAACCAAGTCATATTATTCACGAATTTGCACTTAATGTGCCACCTGGATACAGGATCATAGAAATCCCAAAGAACGCAATATACTTTCCAATCAATCAAAACAACATAAGCTGCATACATATTAGACTGTTAGATATAAACAAACGATTAATTAATTTACGCGGTGAAGAAGTGCAGGTATATCTGCATCTTAGAAGAAAAAAATGATTGACTACAATAAAAATGTGTCTCAACAACTAAAAAATATCAGTTCTGCTCGAGCTACCTATCAAATAAGACCTATCTCTAAGAAGAAAATAAAATTAACTAAAGACAATAAAGCATTCCTTAGAGCGATCGGATTGCTAAAATGAACATCTTAGACGTTATATCCGCTCCGACTTACGATAACACTATAGAAGGAATCGAATTTCATTCCTACAAGCCCTATGTAACAAGTTTCAACAGGAACGATGAAATTCGCATACCTATCAACCAACAGGACTTATACATATTACCATCAGCTAGCACCCTATATTTGGAAGGAACTATTATCGTTAGCAAAAAAGATACGAAGGACAAAGCTACTAGTGTCAATTTCACGAACAATGCTCTACTCTATTTGTTCCAAGACATTAGGTATGAGCTAAATGGAGTGGAGATTGATAAAATAAAAAATGCAGGTATAACAACAACTATGAAATCACTCATTTCGATGAACGAAAGTGAATCAAAAATGTCTAATGCCTGGGGCTGGAATATTGATGGTATAAAAAATATCGATGGAGGAAGATTTTCTGCGTCTATACCACTTCGGAATATCCTCGGTTTCGCAGAAGATTTTAAAAAAGTCGTAATAAATAGTAGACATGAACTGATATTGTTACGAAGTAACACTAATTTGAACGCTGTAAAGCTTAATACTGGCGAAGTAGTAGATGATGTTCAGATCAACAAAATCATATGGCGCGTACCGCATGTTAAAGTATCGGACAAAGAAAAAATTGGTTTGTTAAAAGTATTAGAAAAAGATCGCCCACTTCAAATGATATACAGAAATTGGGATCTGTACGAATATCCAGCTTTGCCTAAAACTACAAAACATACCTGGTCTATCAAAACTTCATCTCAAATAGAAAAACCAAGATACATTATTATTGGTCTACAGACAAAGAGAAAAAACAATGCACATTCTGACATGTCTCAATTCGATCACTGCCATATTCGAGACGTTAGAGTGTATCTCAATTCAACCTATTTTCCATATGAAAACTTAAATGTGAATTTTGCTAATAACAGAATCGCTTTATTATACGAGCAATACACCAGATTTCAACAGTCGTATTACGGACGTCGCTCGGAGCCCATACTAAGCGAGAAACAATTTAGAGATTTAGCACCGCTGTTTGTAATCGATTGCTCTAGACAAGCTGATAATCTAAAGACTGGACCTGTTGTGGATGTGCGGGTAGAAATTGAGAGTGATTCGGAAATACCAGATCAAACTTCAGCATACTGTCTCATTCTCAACGATTGTATTGTTGAACACAAACCATTAAGCAACATTGTGAAGAAGATATCATGAACGCGGACATCATCATTGTCGAACTCCAAGGATTTAAAGATTTATTTAATAATTTCATTGTGAAAGAAGTGGCCATCGTAAGTCAGAATCATACTCAAACTTTCTTGGTTAAACCACCGTATTCCTTTTATTACTTAACAAAAGAAGAAAAGAAGCAAGTGCGATGGTTAGAAAAAAATCGAGGAATTTTCTGGCGTGAGGGCTTCATAGACTACAGAGAGTTTCAACACGTTATCTTACCATATTTAAAAAATAAAAGAATTATAACAAAGGGTTCTGAAAAGATTAATTGGATTAAAGATTTATGCGTAAACTGTGAAGTGATTGACATAGGCGAGAAAGGGTGTCCTAATTTTGCTACATTAAAAAAAAAGTTTTGTGAAAATAAAAACTGATTTTAATTGTGTGAACCATAAAGCTAATTGTGCATTAAATAATGCAGTGTGTATTAAAAAATGGTATGTTGATAATAATATGTCTGTATTTAATTTATTTTAAATATTATTGTGTTGAATAGTTAATAAAAAATGTTTATCTACCTTAGAGTGTTTTATTTAATAGTCAAGGTAACCTACATAACGACCTATAAATTAGCTGTAGCAAAATATAAAAATTTCAAATACATATACTTACCATGATGAAAAATTAATTAATCTATTAAAAAACTGACAGCAAATAACCTATTATTGTATCATTACACTAGAGCTAATTTAGAGTTCGAGAATACAAAATAAAACACAATTTAAATTATAAAGAATATAGATTTATTTACATTATTTCCAATTATTACAAACTAATGATAACCATCCTACATAGTTTAAGTACAAACTTGTGATGCATGAACATTATCGCAACTAGATTAAACAAAGAAATTAATATTAACTACATTATAATATTTATAGACTATGCACAAGATAAAATGTAAAAAGTATACAACTTAATTTATTATTGATAATTACTAAAAATCTTATACAATAACTTATAAAGTAGATACCTTCAGAATAATGATACCAGTTAATAATAACAACTGTCCCCACCAAGTTTTTTTGATATTTTATTAATTAACGATTGCGTCTCCTCCATAACATGGTCCACCGATTCAGTCACTACATACTGCGCACTTAACACTACCACGTCCTGATTGTCACTTGCAGGTTCTGGTTGTTCACTGATATCCAACACTTGTACCTGGATTAGTCGTAAACCTTTTTTCTTCTCATTGTTTATGACGAAGGATTGGCACGTAGACAGAGATGATTTCTGCTTTAGACACTCCCGTCTTGTTCTAGGCTTCTTGTTGACAGGTCCGCAGTCTTGTCTTGCTCTAGGCTCCTTGTTGACAGGTATTTGTTGTTCTGGGAAATCTGGGATATGCCAGCTTAAACTCGGAGTCGGAAAACCTTGAGCGTATTGTGAGAAGTCGATAACATCTGGTGAATCACACATTATCAATGATCTGAAACAAACGAAATAATAATTAATTATAATTTCATAAAACAACATGATGAAATAAAGTTATAAGTAGATAGGTACTTGTACAATACTTACAATTCGTTTCGTTTTTATTTGACGTGATATGACCGTTCCGGCTGACTGTTTACTGATGGAAGTTCTACACAATAATGACAATAATATTACTGTGGAACGCGGCTAATATGTAATTAGATTCCATAAAGCTTTACGCCGCGCTGTGATTCAATTTCATGTTTCAACATGTTCAAGCTCGTGCAGGCGCACCTGGTCGGCGTCAAATTCTACACCGCGCGTGCGAACTTCGAGCCATGAGTGCTTTGTCATCAAAAATGAACATTACATGTTTTATCAAGTTGGAACCTGTTTCTTTTTCATCAATCAGGAATGGACATGAAACTAATGTTTTAAATAATACAAGCATGTACCTATGGTATTTAATCAATTTCGTGTTTCAACAAGTCCGAACTGGTATGTCGTTTGCATCATGAAGCGCCGTGAGCGAGCACCTGATTGGTGTTATATTTCATACCAGGCAGCGCGACGCGCATTGTCATCAGGAATGGAAATTAAAACAGATCTAATTATGATAGTAAAATAAGATTTATTTAAGTATTTATTTAATTAATACAAATAAAAGAAAACTATAGTAACCATAGTAACCTGTAAATAATTATCAGGTCTGAATTGGCAGAGAATATTTTCCTAAACTTCTAGATGTATGGTGTCTCTTTCTGAAATTACAGATCATAAACATACTCTGCCTATTCCGACCTCCGATAATTATTTTAATTTATAATATTGAATTGATATTACTTAAACTATTTACTAATTAAATGTAAGTTTACAACAAAATATATTTGAGACACTAAGGAAATACATATTTTACATGCTTATTAAGCAGGGTCCAGACACATGTAATGTGAGTGTACTGTAAAATTAATAGGTGCCTAGTACTTGCATAACATTACCTAACTCTGCATTTAAACTTCACAAGTTTTATTTACCATTTACAATTAATAAGATACATGTAAAAATGTATCTACTGTTATTACGTTTAAATTATGGTAATGCATTACATAAATATAGTTGCGTTACCCCAGGCTAAAGTAGAAACTTTATCAAACGATAGCAATCGTTTATCATCATTGCTTGAAAGCGCTATTTTATTTACGTTCTGAGTGAATATTTCATGTTTTATTGATCTAAACAATACATTTTTTTTGCGAATAACATTGCAATTGTACAAAACATTTTTATAATCAAACATGTTTAAATTTTTAGTGATACATTTTTTTGTACCTTTTGCCTTTTTAATTGTTTTGTTTAACATTTTAATACAATAAAGCTTTGAGCGCAGTCCTACGAATTCTTTGATAATGTTACCACCCATTTCATCTTTAAAAAGTCCTGGAACCTTCTTATTAATAATTGGTAAGTTATAGTCATTGTTACAGGCATAATTGCTGGTATCAAAATATTTTAGAAAATGGTGCTTGAGGTCTTTATAAACGTCATCACATTGTACATCATAAACAAGACTATCTGTGTCAGTATAGCACAATTCAATTCGGTTACCATAAAAAGGTTTTATGATAGAGTAGTGGAAGTCGTACATATGAGTCTTAGATAATTCTAATACTGCGAAACCTATGTATATTGGTTTATTAAGTATTATACGCACAGGTTTCATTTGGATTGCCACTAGATCATCTGAAAAAACAGATGCGCTATGAAAATATGGACTAGCTATCAATTTCTCAGCACAAGTGGTCTTTTTCGTTTTATTGTTTGAATCACACCATTTGTTAACTAATTTTACTTCTATTCGATTTTCATTATTTTCCAAGGTTTTTCCGAAAATACTATTGTTCAATAATTTGAAAAAGTCTTGTTCAAACGTTGATTCTGCTTTTTGACGTAACTGAGTGTTAATATCAATATATTGCTTTAAATAACAACTTTGCTTAAATATAATAGCGCGATGGATCCTTCTCAATACTAAACCGTGCTGTAAACATTTTTTTAAATGTACGTAATGAATAACATAGTGATATTTATCGTACAAGTTTGGTATTAACTTTTTGTTCTTACCACCCGGCGGTAAGCATTTTTCTGGACAAAATGGAAATTCATTGTGTTCCATGTGCAAATTCACCGGATATATTAAATCAACTTCAAGAATATATCCGTTTTCCGCGGTATCACTGATGTCTGCTAAGTTCAATTGTAAAAAATCTATTTCATGTCTATTCATAAATCTAAAATCGGAATAGGGTAGGGATTGACACATGCTATAACCATATAAATTGTTACAATCTAAATAAATGATAAATGAATTTGGACGGGTTGGATCGTAAGTATCTAAATATTTATGATTGGCTTTGACATGTCTTTTGGAACACATACATACACCACCTCGAATACCTTTTTGTATCATTCTAAAAATTTCAACATCACTAATTAATTCTAATTTAACTCCTGTTTTTAAAAGCATTGCATCAAAAGATAGGCTTGGTGCTGTAAGATAGAACGCGGGATCGAGATTGTAATGTAATTTACAAGTTTTTCGAAAATTTTCAAAAACATCTGTTAGCAACAGAACATCTGTTTTGAGATATAAGTCTGTGTACATACCCATGTTTTGAATATTAAATACTGACCAAACAGACCGAGCGTGTTCATAATCTTCATCGGTAATTGTCTCATTGGATAAGGAGTTAAAAAAATATTTTTTAGCGGGTAAACACGTATCTTCATAACGTTCCCATTGAGACATATAGTCATATGGATACACTCCTTTACGGGTGAGTAGGTTAAATTGTTTTTTATTAGAAAAATAAGATTGTAATTGTTTAAAATCTTGTTTTTTCATTGAACTAACCAACTTTTCTAAGCTTGTCCCTAAAAACTTGAAAGAATCTACAAACCGTACCTGTATGCTTTCACTATCGGAAATCGGAATATACTTCGTGAATGAAATATAGTTTTCTTTTGTTTTAGGTATCACTTTAATAGATCCAGGAGCTTCGCCTAATTCTTTTATGAAAAGGTGACAATCATATCCGGACAAATTATGAAAAAATACTGGCAAAAATGTTGGTTGTTTGTATTGTATGTTACAATAACTATGAGCTGCGCCACGATATTTACCAGTCAAGTGACAATGATCGCGAACCCTATCGCCGAACAAGAAGTGCTCACAAATATGACATGTTTGCGCGTTTTCAAAGTCGCGAGCATTATCATTTGAGTAAATCATAGGAACATTATTTTTTAACATATCGTAAATTTTTTGTGCATCTTTATAAATAGACTTTACAAAATTTGATACACAATCCGAACCGCGATAAGAAACAAAACGATTGTGGCTTTCGTCTAGCGTACACGTAATATGATAAGCGAAAGCTACAGGCACGTGTCGCTGTCGCGTTACAGTACCTGCCTTAGACGGGTCAAGGGCACAAGATTGATACCGCTCTAGCATTGTTTCAAAATCTGCGTATATGACAAATGGTACAAATTGCTTTCTAGTATAATTTTCAAACTGTATGAACGAACCCTTTGGAGGTAGTTCAGTGGCAACACCTCCACAACTATGCGAACTAAGATTATCGCATGAATTAAAAAACATTAAACAAACGTTACAAAAGTACAGTTTACTGTGGTGTTTTGTTAATTGATTCTTAACAAGTCGCGGCAAGTCTTTAATGAGACAGTAATGTGAGAAATCATCTCTTTCTAAATAAAGTAAATGAATCACCTTTCCGTTCAAGGCTTTTGGTTTGTAAAGCGGTCCTATGACGGTATTATTTTTTAAACCATAAATGTAAATGCTAATTTCGGGGTTATTTACTTCGAACCGCGCAATATCTGAGAAATTCATTGGAAATGATATGTTCTTAACATTTAACACGTTACGAAAATCAGGATAAGACGATACTCTATCGGGATGAGTTTTAGCTGGATATAAAGCAGCAACAACAGACCAAAAAAAACAATACTCATCATTATTGCGGATATTAATACATGCTTTTTTCGATTTTATTGAAGAAGGCAATTCGATAAAGCCTGAACCGCGCAAAGGTTGATATTTGTTAACATTGACTTCCAAATGAGAACTGCTCAAGAACGTCCATCCACTATCTCGGTCCTGAATTTCTTCTATCTTTTTTGTTAAAGTGTTTTTGACTTGGGACATTAATGAATTAAATTCATAATTCTGATGCAGACTAACGTTTTTTGTGGCAAATGATTTAATCTCCTGAGAATCATTTTTAAACATTAAAAACAAAGCAAAATATTCGAAATTAACTTTTAGACAAGTGTGTTCTTTAAGAGACATGTCAATAACCGTTTTAATTTTGTCGCAAATATTATTGAGAAATGTTTCTAGCGAACAATTCTCAGACGGATCGACAATTCTATAAGAAGCTATACGATTACGAAATGCAGAATGTATTATTTCAACACCTTCGCAAAAAGGCGAAATACTTTTGTTTTTATGATTAGTACTACGTAGGTGACCTGTCCAGTGACTGCGCTCAACAGATGCATTACAAATAGTACAGAAAGGCATTTTAGATTATAACAGTTTTAGACTTACTATTAGTTGTTGCTATATATTATTATTATTGCGATTATGATAGACGTTCGCTAAATAGAATATAGACCTGGTGCCCCAACAACTTAAATATTTATTTTCTATTTATACTATCACTATAAAAGACGGGCTCAGAATTGTTAAATAATTCATGAGTCCGTCTCATAAAAACTTGTAGACCATCCCACTGCGGCGTGTTGCGGTTTAGCTGCACTTTTAGGGTCACCGAGGCTTTCTTCCACCGATCCTCTTTAGGGGTGGAGGCCACATCGGCTTTGTTGTAGACCTTTACCTCCACATAGAAGTCTCCAGTTAAGTCCACCGTTCGCCGCACTTTCCCGTCGGCTACACGGCTGATGAGGGTTGAACCGAAGTCTCCAACTGAGGTCAACGAGGGAATGTAGTCCTCGATGCCAAAGAGGTCCGAGCCCGAGCTGCGTCGTTTACTGTAAACAATTTAACATTTTATTACATTCACAACACAATTCACACATTACAGTAAATTTATTTGTTAATGGAGAATTGAGGGTGTATTATAATCATCTGTCTATGGGGATAGAATCTACGAGGACAGACAGCATTATGTCATGTTATAATAATTTCAATAACAATACCTCATGAACTAACTGTAAACATTCCTGCAAGGAATATAATCGGCAATTGATTTCAACGCTTTCTGCAGCTATAATTTAACGTATATCTGTGTATAACATTTAATTGATATAACATCACCAACTAGCACCTAAAGGTACAAGCACTAACACAAAATTACCTTGATTTCGATTCTGATGGCGTGGTGCTCTCGGAAGCTTTGCGCTTCGCCACCTTTTTCTTTGGCTGCACCTTCGCAACCTCGGCTACAGCTGCGGTTGGTGTATGGAATTCTGAATCGGAGTCAGACCTGAAATGGAACACATAAAAATTAATTTTGTAAGTAACAACTGCGACTTAATTAAGGCTATCGATACAACAGCTGGCACGCAGAAACCAGCAGCCTAATTGCGTAAGTATATTATCCAAAGCAAAAGAATCGATTCTTTCCCAAAACCGACTTTACGTAGTGCATATTGATACTAAAAGTCGTTTTTGGGAAGGAATCGATTCTTTTGCTTTGGATAATATACTTACGCAATTAGGCTGCAGGTCCGTAGCTGGGTAGCAGTCACTATGGGTAGGTAGGGCATGATAACAGTGATATCAGCCGGCAGGCAAAAACCAGGTCCGTAGCTGAGCATTATGACTAGGTACATATTTAAAATTATGAATTACTTACTTACATGTTAGAAAGTCGATTTTAAAGCACCGCTAGTACTACTTGTCACTTTGAAGATTCTGGAGCGAATGTAATTTATTTATTGAAATTAATTCGTTTATATACACAAAAAAATACTAATTCAGCATGAAAATAGGTTATTTTAATTTTAAACTCTAAGTACTTGTCTTACAGTTGTTAAAAACAAATATGACGTTTACGTCATATTGAACCGTATTGTTTATATACCATTTCTGCTAAATTGCAATTTGTTCATGAGAACTGAAAAATAAAGCCGACAAAGTGAACCCGATTCATTACTATGTATAATTAATTTAATAATTGATGTATGTTTGTTGAGAATTTTTTTACTTCACAATTACGTTTATGTGAGAGGTGAAACTAACAACAGTCAAATCAATTCTTGTAGGCATATATTCGTATAGGTCTTCTGTGCATATTATAGATTTTTAAATTCTCTCGGCGTTGAAAATAAACTTGTGAGCATAGTTATCTCACTTAAATCAGTTAAGCAGAAGTAGTTAATAATTAATCATAACTATTTTGAAAAAACATACTATTTTGTAATACATACAAACCAATCCATGTGTTCGATAACGTTAAGTTGCAGTTAAACTTGACATTTCGACATTCGACAAACTAATAACATTTTCATTCGTACTATTAAATAATCACCTAAACCCGCAATGAAAGAATCCAATGCACTGTAACGTGTGGGAATCAATCGCACGTGTCTGATTTATGGTTACATAGTTGTCCAATTTGTCAATAATAACTGGAATCCTCCTATCATCCCAAATAATCTTATTGTACACAGTGTTCTCTTTTTACAAGTTCATCTTACTTATAACAGTTTAATTCGCACTCGATAACAAGTGACAGATAGCGTATTTGATACAAAATATATCATATGAAAAAATGTATAATCTTAGTACCTAGATGAATGAAACACGTTAAAACTAGAATCGATTACAAACTTTTAGAATGAAATACGAAAATAATATTTAGGATGTTCTTCAAAAGACAAATTTAGTGTTTACAACATGATAGTCATGTTACTATTCAATATAAATGCATGGAATGCAATTTGCGTACACGTGGAAAGTGTGCATTACATTGCCATTGAACTTTGCTGATTCGAACTAACAAAGCACACTTTTATATAAAGCTAATTTACATCTACGTAGCAACCACCGCGCACCGGGTACGGTTACCGTCAACGGATTCTATAGCAACGGATTTACACACAGTTTGTATGCTAGAATGAATAATGTGAGATACGTTTCTAATCCGGCTGCCGTTGACAAGTGTATCCGCGCCATAGCTTTATGCATGCATGGCAAGGATCGACTATCCGTATGACCACGCTTACCACTTGATTGTTACGTGTTGATGTAAAAGGTTGTATCGTCTGTAATGTGTTAAATTAAAATTTAGATGTCCTCGAACCAAACTGGTCACAGAAAAAAATGTGTGTGGACCTAAGGGTGTGCGCTATTTTACTTTTGTGGAGAGACATGAGACAATCTGTCCTAAATTTTAGTTTAATGTATGCGGTATCCTAAAGTTCAGATTTCCTTGAGCCAATCTGGTCACGAAACGGGTATGTGTGTTATCCTAAGCGGAATTGCACCATCCCTAAGTATGTGGAGAGAAATGAGACAATCTGTCCTGAATTTTATGTTACTGGTTCATTCCGATATAGACCTGATTATGTTAACGTATAAAGTTTTATAGTTGTTTTAAGCTGGTGAGTATAATCAAATAATCCGAGCATTGAATTTGAGGTAAGCCATCGATAAACTTATCGTTCCATTCGTAACCAAACGAGTTTTACAAAGTGGAGTAGCGCCCAAACCACAAACGTTGTGGAACAGGCGTCGAACCAGTATTTTGCTGCATTACTGCACTATGTAAGATTTCATTGGGCATCCTATTCCACCGAAAGCGACGAAGGCGAACGAAGTGAGCCGTAGGAAGCGACAGGTGGAATAGAATGCCCAATAAATCACTACTGCAGATGGATAATAAGTGTTTAATGTTTGTAAAACCATAGCCTTAAAACATTGATTTATCTTGTATATATGTAATCAATCGATGCGTTGATATCAGTTATAAAAGCTCTTACAAATAAACCCGACTGCACAGCTGCTCATATCCGCGAGCTGGCTGACCAAAACCAGATGTATCCTCCGACTGCACAGCATGATTTTCTTCTTGTTTACGTCTTTTTAGTTCGCTTTTTAAGCAGTCGGGTTTATTGATTTCTTGTTTTTTTTTATAACTTTTTTTTTTAGTTAGGTACATTTAACTATATTTTTGAAATCACCTCTTAAAATCTTTTATTTTGATAACCCACACGATGGGTTTGAAAGAAAAACAAAAAAAATTGGTCCTCCACAATATGGCGCCCAAAACCCGGCATTTTTCTATTTTCCAATTTTAATGTAGCCAGTGACACTCGCAGGGTTAAGACGAATCGATTGACAGAAGAATCATCAAAATTGGCCAACGCGTTTGGCACAAACATACATACATACATTGACTGATAAACACATTACCCTCCTTCGGCAGTCGGGTAAATACAGAGCCATTTACAAAAAAATAATTATGAATAAATTTATCCGCAGTATGGCTTTAAATTCACTCTGATTCATTGAAGAGCTGTTGTAATTTAATGCCCAAAGCTTTATTCAGACTCAACCTAACTCAATTTCATATATCATGAAATATTACATTTTGTAACTTTTTATACTTACATATGAAACAGATCCGACTCTCATGCGCCATGGCCTAGTATTGGCACATTCAATACAAAGACATTCGGATAGCAAAAAATGCGGGTGCTGAAATCGGGACGAAGTGTTAATCAAGAAGGGAAACATCTGGTAACACTTAACTTCTTTGCCCCTAACCATTTGCAAGAAAGTTCGTGCGCTTGTTAAGTAGCTCGTCCAATATCACTGGTTTTTGTGGTATCATCTGGTGGAGTTAATATTCACAGTCGGTTATATTGGAACATACACAAGGAAGGAACCGCCTGGTGATTTGATATCATGGTATGAAGTCTTATTTCCTTCATAAGTTGTCGGACATACTTGAGAACAATACTAAAAAACAAACAATAGATTCCAAAAAGTTCGTCATCAGTATTACAATTTAATAGTTACCCATCCAATGCATTAATTTCTCCAGAAGTCATAAATTTGCAATTATGTGCTGGCTAAGTTGAGTCTTGAATGCATTGAAAGAGTGCAGTATTTTTATACAGGTCGGTAACTTATTATAGAGTTGTGCTCCTTCAAAAGTTAGCATTTTTTGCCATAGATAGTTCTTATTTTAGGTAAAACTAGCAAGCTTGCTCGCCGTGTACTGCGTTGACTAACTTGTTTGTTGTGGTGAGTGTTAAGTTTGAGTGAACACTTTTGTTTAGAATATTTCTGATGAAAATACATGTGTTGTAAATAAATAGTTGCTTTATATTCATAAATTTTTTGTCTGTATAAATTTTACTGGTTGATATTAAATATGGATAGTGGCATAGTATTTTTATGAGTTTATTTTGGGCAAGTTGGAGTTCTGATAGTTTTGTTTTTGCAGCACTGCCCCAGACTTCGAACAAATTTAATAGATGCGGCTTTACTAGGGAGTTGTAAATAGTATACCACAAATTTGGTGGAATACAACGAATTATGTTACGCAACGTCCCGGAGAGTGCTGAGTCAATGTGAGCATTCCATCCAGCTCACATTGAACGCATAAAGAGTAAACGATAGTGAGCTGTCCCTCCTTAGATTTTCATCATTCGTTGTTGCTAATATTAGCTAAACAAACAAAGCTTTATCTCTATCGTAGCAGTTGTAGTTATGGTGGAGATGAATTTATCTGAAGAACACTACCTACATTAACACAGATATTTGGTTAACATTACAAAAATACATACAAATACTAAACAAGATTGTTGCTAGTTCAACGATCTTCTATCTTGCAATATAGTCTGCGAAGTTTTGTTTTAACATAAAATGTATTAAACTTGAAGTATTGAAAATTTAAAGTAAACCATTTACAAGTACTTTTGAATTGTCAGTTAGTAAGATGAAGTTCATACAACATACACAAAAAACACATTTCAAATCGTAGATCTCTATGAAGAAGAACGTGCAATAAACTCATTGCACACTCTGCCCAATAATGTTATATATTACAAAAACGTTGGTTACATTTATTCTCATTCTTATCCTATGCCACTAGACTGTCAGTGGATTTTTCTAAACATATCAACATTTCCAGATCAAACAAAAATCAGCAAACCACTGTAAATATTTTTTACAAGAACATTAATTTGCGTGTCTCTTGTTTCAAATATCACTCGATAGTGATTTTTATTACCTAACCAATAAGAATGTCAACTTAATTCTAATCATCCCTTATTTCCTCTCCTGTTTATATCTATAAAATCCAAGTATCAGTTGCAACCCCTCCGTGATAGCGATCGCTGCAAATTGCCTAAAACTGTTGAATATAAAAAAGTCAAATAAATCGAGAAACTTGGTTGAATTCAATGTTCTTCTTCTTGGTCTTAGTGGTTTTCCGACCTGCCCGTCTTTTCAATTGCGATCTCTAAAAGAAAAATTCTATGATCAGTCGAGTTTCCGATTTTCACAAAATGACTTTTCTTCTGAGTAGGCACTTGGACATCCGCCGTTTTTCTTGTATGTTTACAGATTTTCTTAAATAAACGGAACGGTAGTACAATCGGGACGGTTCACATTTGTATAACTTTACCAACCCCTTTCGGAAAAATACAACACAAAAAACGAAACTACAAAATTCAGTAGTCACTTTATTCACTGTATGTTTCCAATTACATTGACAAATGTACACCAAACACAGGATTGATCAATCACGAACACAAATGATATGTCCTGTGCGAACCCTTTGAAATATTATCTCTTTAGTCCAATAAATACAAAGCTTCACATACCTATTATGTAAATCCCAATACATGTCAACGTGAACGATAAATCACGTGCCTGCCGTGCTTTCGTCAACAGGAATATTTAGTTGTTTCATAAAATGCCTGCAAACGTCTTCAATAAACTGTTGAAACAATTTTATCATCAATTAACTTAAACAAATAATTATACACGTGGAGCGCGTTTCATCAAAAGTTTTTTTTCCGGAATTAAAATTACGGTAGTCCGTTACTGGATTGAAGGAAAACTCGTCGACTTTCCATGATCTAATTCTTTGGAAAAGCAAGACATATATAAATGTATATATATATTTTCAATTCTAGCTTTGCCCGCGGCGTCGGTCACATGATCTACCTGCTTCCAGGAATACAAACATTATGTTACTTAGTTATCGGCAGTAGAGTTAAGTTTTTCATAATCCTCTGCTGTACCTTTACTATGAATTTCGCTGCGGGCTTGTCACGCTTCACTGTCTCCGCGTTTTTCTGGAGTTTTCTACTGGTGATTCTGGTATTCAGTAATCGCAGTGGTTGTGAATAGTGTGGTGAGCTTGTCAAATAAAAAAAACCGGCCAAGTGCCAGTCGAACTCGCGCACGAAGGGTTCCGTACCATTATCGCAAAAAAACGGCAAAAAAAATACGTTTGTTGTATGGGAGCCTCACTTAAATATTAATTTTATTCTGCATTTTGTTTTTATAGCGCCAGCAGAAATACATCATCTGTAAAAATTTCAGCTGTCTAGCTATCACGGTTCATGAGATACAGCCTGGTGACAGACGGACAGACAGACAGACGGATCGCGGAGTCTTAGTAATAGGGTCCCATTTTTACCCTTTGGGTACGGAACCCTAAAAACCAGCCAAGTGCGAGAGTCGGGCTCGCGCACCAAGGGTCTGTACAAACAGCTACATTCACCAAAATAATATTAGGTAAGATTACTAAAATTCATAAATAATGCAAGCTGAACATTGCTTCAACAACATAACATCACGCCTGTACCTGTTTCCTGAAAGTTTAGGTCACGCAGTCCATCCATCTTTTCTTTGGCCTTCCTCTCCCTCTCCATCCATCCACATTTATATTCATAACTCTTTTAGTAACATGCGTTTCATCCCTCCTCATCACATGACCATACCAGGACAAACGGTTTCCCTTCAACTTTTCTGCCAATGGCGCTACTTTCAAACTGCCACTAATATACTAATTTCTCACTTTATCCAATCTCGTCACGCCGTACAGCCATCTCAACATTCTCATCTCTGCTACATGCAGTCTCCTTTCATCCACCTTTTTCACAGCCCAACATTCTGATCCATACAGTATGACAGGTCTAATTACGGACTTGTAGATTTTCCCCTTTAACTTGAGGGGCATCCGTGGGTTGCAAGTAGTTCCAGTGACCTGTCGCCATTTCATCCATCTTGAGGTGCACCACAACATACATATAACAATATTAAGAAACAACAACATACATAGCATTGTAACATTGCTCCAACGAAAAGATAAACTGGTTTGAGGGACAAAATAAACTTTGCCGTTAGAAAACTGTTATCCCCACACATCGATATAAGTCACAGTCAATTTACCTAAAGCAAATAAGTTTTTTCTCAAAAATGGTATGTAATGTTGTCATAAAATCTCTAAAAAGTATCCAGAAAGTAAACTCTACCGGAGACTTATTCACAACTGTCCAGTAAGAAGCGAGATTTTAAATTTGGAATCTCCTACTGTCCAGTAAGTAAGTATGTAATTTACTTACTGGACAGTAGTAGGGATTGGTCCAATATATCAAAACGTAACTTATATCGGATATGTGTTAGATTTCATATCATATCGATATCTATATCAAAATAACCGATATTACAAAAACTGTATCTAATAAAAACCTTACTAGCGTGCGAGAACGAATAAGTCAAAACTTAAAACCGTAACAATGCGGCAACGTACGAACTAGGAACAAAACGCAAACATCACAAACGATAGGAACCATAATTATGCGCTACCTCCTTTTCTAAGTATTATTTCGCGTTCGTTGTTAGTTTGCTCATCTAAATAACATTTTAATTTATGCATACTGTACTAAATGATATCGATATCTGAAAACCGTTTTCGATATAGATATGAAATCTGTATATTGGTTACATAACCGTTTGTGCAAAAAACCGAAAACACCCATCTCTAGACAGTAGGTCATCCTCTTCAGATCTGCTTAGAAAAAAAACATAGTACCAGCCAGACACATATTAGAGTTTAGCCATTATAACATGGTTATAGGAGGGAGGCTCCAAATATATATCCATCTCTCTTTTTGGAATGACATTTTATGAGATAGATATATTTTTGAGTCCGTTAATCAAGATGTACAACAAACAAATATAAATGCCCCCGGTAAATATATCACAATATCTATCAGTGATTGCCCTAATATGAATGTAACCTTCAATATTAATTAAACGAATTTGTTGTTAAACTTTCTATCATTTTTGAGAAAAGCATTATACAAGCCTCAACCAGTAAGAAAGCCATCCTGGCCTCGTATATAACCGGACCTCACCTGCGGTTCGGTCCGGTTAACTCATACTTGGCCAGGAAGGCTTACTTACTGGATTCTGCAGTAATGTACTAATAATAGCATTCTATTTAGTGATGTATGTACAAATTTACGGTTATCGGTTTTGTATTTTACTTGTGCTAGATATTGCTTCTTGCCTGTCCTGATTCTAGGTTTTAAAGGGAAGTACCCTATAGATTTTCATTTCCTTGCGAGTTTCCAAGTATTAATTTAATTTAGAAGCTAGATTTTTTCAGACTTGAGTATTTGATATTAATTTCAAATTGATACCTCCTCGCGTTACTAAGAAAAATATCTTGACAAACAGACAACGAAGTGATCCGAATCTAGCTGTGGCCGCGGCTTCGCTCACGTGTATCATCGATTTTTGATTTAATTATTGTACGAATCAGACGATAAAAAAATGAGACAACAAATCGAAAAATACGCTCAAACTTAAAAACAAATTGTTTTGTTACGGGCGACTACAGTGGCTACTGCAACTATCAGCAGTCGTGTTTGCAACCTATACCGTTTAAATTGACTGGTTTAGGGATTTATTTTCCCATTAAAATTTGTCCATTGTTACCCTAAATTAGGAATTTAGCTGGCTGGGTGCCCCGTTGGCAATATGCTTGCCGGGTATCTAGAACTAAAATATGTTTTAGTTGGTTATAAAGTCTTATCTGGTAAAAAAGTGGAAGAGTTAAGATGCAACTACGATAGTATGCTTTAGCCTCCTGCTTTTTGGGGCTTAAATCTCATTTGTCTTCCTCTTTTTCTTATTATTTCTTAACCTACAGAAGTACCACACGCACGGATATAGATTTGCAGCAGGTCGATCTATGGTTGGGTGACCATATTTACATAGCGAAGACCCTCCTTATTTCGGCAAGTTCGTTAAGCAGTTGGTACCAGGCTGTCATTCGTGGTTCTTTGAGAGTTGTTCTGATATGTTAGGGGGTCGTAAGAACTCGTAAAACTGATGATGAAACCGACTACCACGTTACCAAGGTTTTACAGATCTGAGTATTTCATATTAATTTCAACTTGATATCGGGTATATAAGACGCTGAGGTATTTTGTGGTTAGTATTTCAAATACTTATGGCTTCAAAATACATTTAGATATAAATACATTTAGCGATCTTAGTAATGGGTGCGTTCTGCAGAAAATAGCGCTCGATAGCTTTCGTAAGCAAAATGGCGACCACTAAATATGTCATCTTTAAAGTTGGCAACACTGCACCTGTACTGTACGTCAAATTGTCAAGTATCTTGTCATAACCTAATCATCATCAGCCTATTAATGTTCCCACTGCTGGGACACAGGCCTCCTCTCTGTGAGAGGGAATGGGTCACGAGTCATGCTGTTATACCGCTGCGCAATTCTGACACTTGTCATAGCCATGAAATTCATCGATATGTTTATAAATCATCCATCACATTATTCATGTCAGCCGTGACGTTTATAAACTATTACAAAAATTCAATTATGAAGAATATTGAGGGTAAGCATATAGTTTTGTTAAATAAAACATGACATAACATCATAGCAGTTTTATTTTCTCTGTGAGCATAATTACTCGTCTGCTTATATTGTTCAAATAACGACTTCTAATTACATTAACATGATCTCTAGATTGAGTAACTTTTTAAAAGTGAAAATAAATGTCGTTTTGGAACTAAATCTAAATTTAAAGTCATAGTAGACATAGTACATCTTAGTATATCCTCCTAACCATAGATGTCGCTTTTGATACATTTCTAGGGGTGAGGATTTTATGTTTCTTACTGTACAAATAGGATGCTTCTACAGTTAGGTACTTCAGTAGATGAATAGACTCCCTCCTCAGGTACATTTGATTCATCAGATTCTGCGAAAGGACTGTAACCGCTATTACATCTAATTGTGACTTATGTGCGAGTTTGTTTTCCGGGTGAAACTAAGTGTTTTCGAAGTGTAAATCCGAAATAAACTAAAAAGTAAAATACACTTTGGACGTGTTTTTAAATAAGTGAAGTCACTTTTACTTTTTTAGTGTGCTTATTACCCCCAAAAGGTGTAATTTTTTTTTCCAAATCTTGGGTTTGGATCAATATATCTTTGTGGAGCGAGCGCCATCTAGCGCCGCAGGAGGAACTAGTCCAAAGAACGTGCACACCATCTAGCTGCTCTCATCCGCACTACGTTGGAACATGGCAAAGTGCGTAGCGTGTGGAAAGTTCCTGTCGACGAAAGGGGGCGCCACGTGTAGCAACATTGCTTGCCATAATAAGTTTCACCTCGCTTGTTTGCCGGCTGGAACGCAGATAGGTAGCGACTGGCAGTGCCCAGACTGCAGGATTAAATTGAATAAGGTGGATGATACACCCGTTAGAGGTCTGGGCAGTGGTACCCCTGTTATTCGAGCAGTTGCTGCACCAGATCAGGGTAGGAAGGCAGCCCAGACTCAGGGCACTATTATCAGGCTCCCAACAGCGGCGCCTATAGTGATTGCTCGTGCTGAGGGTGAACAGGGAACCGATGGCGACCCTTCTCCTGACACTCAGCTTACCTTGCGGGAAGAAATTAGGCTCTTCAGGTCCGAGCTGCGGGAAGTGAGGGATGAAATGCGGGAGTTTCGTCGTGAGATGGCCAGCCTGCACTCAACGGTGGGAATCTGCACAGAAAGAGTTGACAGCCTGGAGGCACGAATCGAGGCTCTTGAGAGCAGGAACAGTGTGGACCCGCCTGACGCCAGGGTAAGTCAGCTCGAGCGGAATGTGGCGGCGCTTCAACTTGAGCTCAACGACCGTGAGCAGGATCTGCTTGGGTCCGACCTTGAGGTGGCGAACGTCCCGGAGATCCCTGGTGAGAATGTGGTTCACACCGTGGGACTGTTAGCGGTCAAGCTTGGGGTGGCTCTGGAGGCGCGGGATATTGTGTTTGCGCAGCGTGTGGGCCCGCGAGTCGATCGCGTGTTGCATGCGACTGCCGCGGGCGCAACGAGCCCGGCGGAAGCAGCGGTGGAGGCGGCGCGCGGGCGGCGCATCGTGGTGCGCCTGGCGCGCCGAGCTCTTCGCGACGAGCTACTGCAGGGCGCGCGTGTGCGGCGAGGAGCCACCACGGCGGACACCGGACTCCCCGCGCCCCCGCGGCGCTTCTTCGTGAACGAGAGGCTCACTCGTACGAATAAGCAATTGTTCTTTCGTGTGCGTGAGGCTGGCGGTCGTCTCGGGTGGCGTTACCTCTGGACTAAAAACGGCCGCATTTTGGCAAAGCAGGGTGATGGTAAGCCTACCCACTGCATTCGCAAGGAGGAGGACATTGGTCGGGTTTTTGGCCAGGAGATGTCAGCCGAGAGGGATAACTAGCTCTCTGGTTATTGGAAATTTTTATTTTGTAGGGTTAATTCTAAGGCTTACGGTTTTACTAACTTTGTTATGTGCACTTTTGCTTTTGTTTTTAAGTTTGCCCTGTGCGCGGTCAGCTCTGTTCCTGTCTCAGAATGTAATGACTTCTTTCATTGGCCCTGCCGCCCGAGCACTAACTATTTATTATTTACATTATATATTTATAAAGCGTCGGCTTGTCGCCTACGGTTATCGTCGGTACTGCTTACAGGCCGCCGTGGCTTGATGTGAACATCTTCCTTGATGCGATTACCGACTCCCTCTTCTGCTTTGCTGGCGCTGACAAAGTTATTTTGTTGGGTGATTTCAACATTAACATGTTAAACAACTCTGAAAATAAAGTTAAACTTCTGAACAACTTTTTAACATGCTGCAAACTGAAGCAAATTGTTACTGAGCCAACACACTATACGGATCATAGCGAGACACTTATTGACGTCGTATGTACCGACGCCCGTGTACGGCAGGTCTCTGTATCTCACGTACCTGAGCTAGGTCATCATGCGGTTGTTTCGGTTGAGCTCAATTTTAGGGTGGAGAAGCCTTCCCCGCACTGGATCACTTATAGGCCTCTCAGGGACATACTCATTGACCATTTCAACGAAGACCTGAATAAGATGGACTGGGAATACATTGTGAGACTGGATGATGTGAACTCAATGGTAGAAACTTTTAATGGATACATTTTAAATTTGTTTGATCTGCATGCACCTATTAAAAAAGTTTTAATTAAAGAAAAGTCTTCCCCATGGATTACCTACACAATCAAGGAAATGATGAAGTTACGTGACAAGAGCCACTCAAAGGCTAAGTCCACTAAATCCTTATGTCATGTGAACTCTTACAAGGAACTTAAATATCTGGTTAGGGCTGCTATTGAAAGTGAGAAGAGAGCATACTTTAAAACATATATTAATAAAAATTATAAACAACCAAAAAAGTTATGGAGTCACATCAAGTCAACTATTGCCACTGGTATCTCTAATGGACCGGAGCGCAGTTTACCGCATTTTTGTAACAATCCCGAAAAAATTAATGAACACTTTTTGGATGTACCTGGCAATGGTAGAGTCTCTGCTGCTGACTTAAAGTACTTTGAGCACCACAGATTCGGCAGTGGACACTTCCAGCTTGAACCGGTCCGGGAGGACATGGTGCTGAAGCTGTTGCATAGTCTTAAGTCCAATGCTCAGGGTTGTGACCGTATCTCCTTGGAGATGTTGATGATGACTCTTCCTCGAACCCTAGCAGCTATCACGGCCATCATTAATCGTTCCATCACCACTTCATCTTTCCCGGATCTGTGGAAATTGGCAATAGTTAGACCCATCCCTAAAGTATCTAATCCTAAGAGTGTGAAAGAACTTCGCCCAATTAGTCTATTGCCATGCCTCTCCAAGATCCTGGAGAAGGTTGTCTCTGACCAGCTTCGATCATACCTTGAGGAACACAGCATTTTGCCGCTCGCTCAATCAGGTTTTCGCAAGGGACACAGCACGGCCACAGCCCTTCTTGATGTGGTTGGGAATATTCTGGAAGCTAGAGATAAGGGTATGGGTGCCTTGCTGGTCTTACTAGATTTTTCGCGCGCTTTTGACTCTATAAATACCTCACTCCTCCTATCGAAGTTGTCTTACTACGGATGTCAGCCTGAGACAGTGAAGTGGTTTGAAAGTTACTTGACTCACCGTTCTCAGTATGTCCAGGTGACGAGTGACAGTGATGGAGCAGTTAAATCCTCTGGTCCTAAGCGCGTGAATAGGGGTGTACCGCAGGGATCGATCCTGGGCCCGTTACTCTTCATTCTTTACAGTGCTGACATCATTAACTGCCTGCTCAACACAAAGTTCCACTTATATGCTGACGATCTGCAGATGTATCTATCTTTTCATCCCACGCAGGTTGTTGACACTGTAAAAAGTTTGAATGAGGATCTTGATAGGATATCAGCTTGGTCTATAAGAAACGCCTTAGTTTTGAACCCAGCTAAGTCTAAATTTATTTTAATGGGATCTAGAGATTTTTTGAATAAAATGGGTAATGGGAATTTGGACTTGAAGATTGACGGGTGTTCCATTGAAAGGGTCCGGGAAGCCCGTAATCTTGGGTTACTATTTGACGAGCACCTGCACTTTGAGACCCACATCATGGAGGCTGTGCGCAACTGCTTTTACAGGCTTAAGCTTCTGTATCGTGTGCGTCCCTACATAAGTGTGGATATGCGCATTCTGCTTTGTGAATCACTAGTTTTATCTAAGCTGAACTACGCTGACACGGTGTATGGGGCGTGCATTCTAAGTAGAAGTGAAAGGTTGATTCAGCGAGTACAGAATGCTTGTGCGAGATTTTGTTTTTCCATCCCTCCTAGATCTCACGTAACTCCTTTTTTAAATAAGGGTAATTTGATGAGAATGTCAGATCGTAGAAAGCTGCATCTGGCGACCCTGCTCTTTGGCACAATTCTCACAAAAAAACCGGACTATCTGTTCAGTAAATTGTCCTGGTCGCGTGATGTAAATAAAGTCAAAACGAGAGCTTCTGCCTACCTGTTGTTGGCGCCACACAGAACTGCTGCATTCCGTGGAAGTTTCAAATTCGCTGCCTCTCGTATCTGGAATGATCTTCCTCCACCGTTTCGAGCTATAAAAACGATTGGAACATTTAGTACTAAATTCAAGCAGTACTTATTACTTAAGCAGAAGGAAACCGGAAGATAAGCTTACCCGGGGTTTGCACGCAGTTAGTATTACTGCCATTAATCCATTTTCTTTGTTTTGAACTTTCTTGCGAACACCACACCACATACCAATAACATTCACACCACTCCGTTTTATCCAATACTAGCATAATACTATTCTATCACTATGTATTCTTTTCACCAAGTTTATTTACACTATTTCATAACATAACAACATTTTTCTTTTGACAGCCGACCATAGATTTCTTCCTTATTTAATAAATTACTCTTTGGTCTGTGCGCTCTATTGTTTGTCTATGGATTCGACAAATAATTATTGAGCATCGCGGACGTCGGTATAAATAGGTCTACCCACATTTTAATATGTTTCATATTTGTATAATACTAACAACATACTCTGTTCCACCTTCTGTGTTTATTTTATTTTGTTTGTTATTTATATATTCTATTTTATTGTATCATTTAAGTATTTTCCGTTTCCGTAAGTGTGTCCGTGGCATCAACAGTTGGTCTTATCAGAATATCAGCGCAGCGTTATTTCATATTTTTTTGGATATCGCTGCACATGCTGAGATAGGAGCCTTTTTGGTCTCGCACGGGGTTTTTATTTTTAATTTTGTTTAATTTTAAGCTGATTTCTCGTGTCTCCTGTGCGGGTCACAAATAAATACTTTTTCTTTCTTTCTTTCTTTACATGGGTATGTATGTATAGATCTACATTGTCACGGCCCAGCCGTTGTCACGATTGCACAATCTAGAGCTTGTCTGCTAAATATATTCTCCAATTTGTCGCCAGTTTCTAGGTTATGATCGGGAATAAAACTTACGAATATAATATTTGAACGTTTATATTATATAGAAAGGTAAACACTTAGCGAATAAATGGGTTCCAAATTTAAAGTTAATCGAAAACGCTTTTCATGTATTAGTGAAAATGAACACGCTTTTCAAATTAGGAGCGCTGTATCCAACTTAACGACACATTACTGAATATTAAACCTTTATAAAAAAACATTGAGATTGATAACTTTGTACGAATTTCTCAATTGTGGGCAAAGTGAGTTTAAGTTTTCAAGGCGGATCAATGTGGCGGATCAATTTTGGGGTGGGTATGGGATCTACCTCCTAGCGGTCCACCCCGGGCAACGGCACCACAGGCTTGCCTGTGGTACGGCTGAACGATCCCACTTAAGCGGTGGTAGGCTCCGCAAGGGGCCGCCTGGCTCGCGACCACCATCCCACCGGAGTCCGGCGCCAAGCAGCTTGCTGTGTTCCGTCGGTGTGTGGGACTGCCAGTGCCTTTGGGGGAGAAGGAGCATGTCAGTTGCGCTGTTCAGAACCGGTCTTGGCCTCTGGGAAAAACTCGCCGGATAACTCATTTTGGAGGGTAGCGGGATCCGAAGCACGGTGCCAGCCGTTGGCCGACCGCAGTCAGTAGGGGGCCCAAGTAGCACGCCAGCCACGTGCCAAAGGCTGCCCCGCCAACTCGCGAAAAATCCCGGTATGCTCCACCGTGCCAGCTGGCGACTGGATGGGAGGACCCGGTGGCCATATCCGGGGGGGTTCGGGCGTCCCCGCAGTCTCCAAATGAGTTCCCCATAGGTTGGGTTATCTCTAGTGTTCCACTTGGTTCACTGAGCAGCGCCTCGACAGTTCGACTTCTTCCCCAGCAAACTCTAACACACAAAAATGAGCAAAAAAATGAAGAATAAGGTGAAACAACGGCTGCACTTCCTCCCACTAAAAGTGCACCTCACTAACATCAGGGGGTTGCACTCTAATCTCGATCCGGTCCACCACCACCTTGAGACCGAGAAGCCGCACCTGTTTTTCCTAACGGAGACGAAGATAACAACCCCGTCGGACGTGGCGTACCTCAACTACCCGGGTTACGCTCTTGAACACAAGTTCAAGAAGCAAGCTGGGGTCTGTGTGTACGTCCGCGATGACATTTGTTGTCGTCGTCTCCGTTGCTTTGAGAAATCGGGATTTTCTGCCATATGGCTGCTTGGTCCACCGTCACTGGCGTGGAGTAATCTCTCTACATCGGCGTCTACCGATCGCACGCCGGTGACCAGGAGACGACAGCGCTCTTTAATTGCCTCGTGGAGTCGGCTGATATGGCCCAGCAAAGGTATCCAACAGCGAAGCTTAATTTTCTGGGGGACTTTAACGCCCATCATAAAGAGTGGCTGTACCCGTACCGGAAAACTGACCATGCCGGGTTAGAGGCGCGCAAGTTTTCTCTATCGCTAGATCTAACCCAGCTGGTGAATGTGGCAACGCGGGTACCGGATGTTGACGGCCATACACCCAACTGTTTGGACCTTCTCCTGACAACTGATCCGGACAGTCATTCGGTGTCGGTCTCAGCCCCGCTGGGAACGTCTGACCACTGTCTGGTGAAATCCGTATCGACTTGCTCTCCTCCAGATCAGAGCCCTAGAGGCACGAGGCGAGTATGGCGATACGAGTCAGCAGACTGGGACGAGATGCGGCACTTTTTTGCGTCTTATCCTTGGCGGCATGTGTGCTTCTCCTCGAGTGACCCCTCGAGCTGTGCCGACGCGGTTGCGGATGTGATTCGGCAGGGAATGGAGTATTTCATTCCTTTTTCCGACATTCCGCTCGGTCACAAATCCCGCCCTTGGTATAATGCAGAATGCGCCCACGCTGAGGCCCGAAAAGAATCTGCCTACCAAGCCTGGGTCGGGGCCCGTGACCGCAAAGTAAGAGCACGTAGGGTTCGCGCGAGGAAAAGAGCCTTTAATTCTGCCGCCAAGTTCTGCAAGCGGGTTCTGCGTCGGGCACGTTTTGACCATATTGGACGTATTGGGGCCAAGCTGGCATCGCACCCTCCGGGTAGTAAACAGTTCTGGTCCCTGTCTAAAGCGGTTGAAGCGAATTTCTGTCGTCCCACTTTACCTCCAATGCTGAAACCTGATGGGTCGCTGGCTCACTCTGCGAGTGAGAAAGCAAATTTATTCGCATCTCTCTTTGCTAGCAACTCGCGTCTGGAGGCTGGCTCCAAGCAACCACCTACTATACCTCACTGTGACTCTTCGATGCCGGATATCGCTGTGCACACTAAAGAGGTCCGAAAAGTATTGTCCAGTCTAGACGTGAATAAGGCCAGCGGGCCTGACGGCATTCCAGCGAGAGTGCTGAGGCAGTGTGCGCCTGAACTGTCTCCTGTATTGACACGCTTGTTCCGCCTCTCTCTTGTAAAAAGAACGGTGCCGAAATCCTGGAAGCTTGCAAATGTGCAACCAGTGCCCAAAAAAGGCAACCGTGCAGACCCTGCCCATTACCGTCCGATCGCCATTACCTCCATTCTGTGCAAAGTTATGGAAAGGGTACTGAACAGCAAGCTGCTGACCTACCTTGAAGACAATAATCTCCTCAGTGACCGTCAATATGGCTTTCGCCAGGGACGGTCAACTGGCGATCTTCTTGTGTATGTCACGCACTGCTGGGGCGAAGCCATCGAGAGACACGGCGAAGCACTTGCTGTATCGCTTGATATCTCGAAGGCCTTTGACAGGGTCTGGCACGCGAGTCTACTTAGTAAGCTTCCTGCTTATGGCATCCCTGCTGGTTTTTGTAGCTGGATATCAGACTTCCTCAGTGAACGGTCGATCCGAGTAGTCGTTGACGGCGGCTCCTCTGACCTTATGGCTATTGATGCCGGAGTTCCTCAGGGGTCTGTTCTCTCTGCAACTCTTTTCCTGCTGCACATCAATGACCTTCTTCAGCCTGGTATTGTTGGGTACGCAGATGACAGTACTGTTTCAGAGAGATACTTGTCCAGCGCAAAAACCAGCGCGGATGAAGTTCGTTCCTTGAGAGAGGCTATGGTGGAGCGGACAGATTTGACCTTAAGCCTTGTCTCCCAGTGGGGTGATGACAATCTGGTCTCTTTTAACGCCACCAAAACACAGGCGTGTCTTTTTACCGCTAAAAGGAGTCTTTTCGATCAAACTCCTACTTTTCGGGGTGCGTCTGTTCCTGTGACTGATCGGCTCGAGCTCCTAGGCATGGAGTTGACATCCAGTCTCAACTTTGGCGCCTCCATTGAGTACAAAGCCCAAATTGCGGCCAAAAAACTAGGCATCCTAAATAGGATGAAGCGATACTTTACGCCTGGACAGCTTTTAACCCTTTACAAAGCGCAAGTCCGATCCTGCATGGAGTATTGCAGTCACCTTTGGGATGGCTCAGCTAAATATCAGCTTGCCGCGCTTGACTCGGTGGAACGCAGAGCCAGGAGGCTCATTGGCGACGTTGAGCTGGCGGGTGCCAGGCTTCACAGCTTGGCTCATCGCCGCAAGGTTGCCTGCTTGTCGGTCTTCTACAGACTGTACTTCGGTGAGTGTGCTGAAGAACTCCACGACCTCATCCCACCAGCCCCCTTCTACCATCGGACATCTAGACGTACTGCAAGTTATCATCCTTACCTTGTTGCCATTCCACCAATTCGCACCAAACGCTTCCAAACATCCTTCATAATGCGCACAGCGAATGAATGGAACTCGCTACCTGCGTCAGTGTTTCCGAACGCATTCAACCCGAATCTCTTCAAAGTTAGAGTGAACAGGTTTCTTCTGGGTAAGCTCACTCCATCGTCGACTCTGTCTCTGTCACCTTTGACCTAGACTAGAGTCAAGAGCAAACCCATCACAAATAAAAAAAAAAAAAAAAAAAAAAAAATGTAGTGCCGGGCCCAGCCGAGCTAATTTCTCTCCAAAATCTTCTAAACAACCAGCCAGTGTTTTAATAGTTTCATTATAACCCGTCTGGCTCTAATTACTTAGTCAAGCTCAGATAACCTTCTTCGTTAATTTGTTAATGCCAAGAATACCTATTAATTGTCAAACTGTAATAGGTCCCTATAAAGCTTCAGTAGATAAATTATTTACAGCAAAATGCCAGGAGCATATTTCAATGTAATTAACTGATTTGATTATTTTACCAATTATTATCATCCATTAAACAGTCTTTTACTCCTGAACAAAAACGGCTTTTGGGTCAAACGCGGTTACAGCAGTCGCAATTCACGTCCAAAACTTACCTCGAATGGACTCAATATTTAATCCTCTTTTCAGAGTCCGGGCAAAAGATTAGTGAAAGACATTAAAGGTTGGCTTTCTAGTGGAAACGTGGGGGAACTATTCAGAAGAGTGGGCAATCTTCTGTGTGGTTTCCGATGTGCGCGGCGAGTGAATGGTGCCCAAATTGCCAGCGAAGGGCTGACTCATTCGAGCCACAGATTGCGCTGATTCACTTCACTTTACTCCACTCACACTTTATCTAGTGATCCCATTTAGAAGATAAAGTATTCAATGTGAAAGAGTACGTTTATGTTATGTTCACCTATGAAAAATTGCCAGAAAAATTGTTTCGACGCTGTGTCATGTTTTAATCGAACTTAAAACGTATGCTGTTAATCAAATACACGTAGGTATTTAATTATCAAACTAAAACGCGTTACTACAGTGTGCAATTACTCTCGTAAAAAAATACGTAAATTGGTTGATGGACAAATTGCAGGCAGTTCAAACACAAATAGAGTCCCAATCAATTTGTCTAAATTCTCGCTAGGTCCGCACATCTACTGGGCAGTTAACACTATTCTGTAATTAGTACAGCTCAGGTTTAATGCAATACAAAAAAGAATTGCTGAGAGAACGTTTTACTCGGATTTTAAAGTAACCGTTTTAGCCAATGGAATATAAAGTTTTTTTCTGTTAGCGAAGGACGATTATTTTATTTCATTTAGACATTAATCTAGCTGAAAAAATAGAATTTATACTTAATAAATTCTATTTTTTTTGGTCTTAATAGTCAAGCATTCGTTGAAGGAACCGTGCTAAAATATAGAGAATGTTTGTAAAACATTTTCATTTTCGATAATATCTATTCAATGACAGCTGATTATCAAAAATCTTTTTACCGATTTCTAAAAAGAGGCGGTTATCAATTCGATACGAAAGTATGTATGACATATTGTTGGAATTGTACAATATTCCCATATTTTACTCTATGTGGGCTTCCAAACACGTGCAACATTTCATAAGTGCATGTATGTATTTTGTATGTTTGTATGTATGTAAGTATGTTTTTCCAAGCATATATCCGTAATCGGATTGTGATATTTTTTTTTATTGAATTAGGTATTTCTCAACTTAGGAAACAGTACAAGTTTCATCAAAATCAATTCAGCAGTTTTCAAGATATGGAACATACAAACGAACTCCTTAACGACAAACAGCACGAATGTGTAAATTGATTTATTATGCCTATTTTGTCAATCCTTTTCCAAGGTTACTATAAAACTTGCAAATTTTTAGGGATGAAGTACATAAACTAAAAAGAAAATAAAAAAAAACCTCAAAGAATAATCCGACTTTCAAAACAAAACACAAAAAGTGCAAAAATAACTTTCGTTTCGGTATTCGGTGTCCCAAAACGACAACATAAAAAAGAGGTACCAAAGATACCGACGTTTATGTTTTTTTAAGATTCTAGTTGATTAAAATTAAATCCATCTCAATTAATTACAATTTGCATTCACAGCGAGAGGAGTGACAATAACATTCCATTTTATTCGACAACGAGTTCAATCCTACTTGATCTAGGCTTGACCCATAAAAACTTCGGCGCAGCGAGAAAGAATGGTTAGGGCGTTTCCAGTTATATCCAGTTAGTTGTCTCCACCACGGCCACGCTTTAAACCGTGCCACGAAGAAAGTTTTAAAATCTCGCAGCGAATAGTCTCGAATACAAATTCCGAATAAAACTCTCTCGATGCGGCCACATAAAAATTGGAACGACTCGAAGCAGCTAACAATTGCTACAAGAGCCTCATAAATTACAACGGCTTTTTATTTTTCTTCTTAATTGTTCTTAACGAATTTATCAAATTTACGCTTACGTGGCGGAAATTTATGGTGATCCAGGTCTTAGGGTACGAATTTTATAGAGCCTGAATTTGGAAGAGCTTATTGAGAATTAAGTCGTCTCGGTTTACCAAAAATTATTGCTGTAAAAGTTTACTTTCCGCAATTTCACATTTGTAACAAACTTTTATCTTTGAATAAAATGGGAGTGGTTGAATTTTATTTGGGTACTTGTAAGTTTTATAGAAGTTACTTGAATTTATGTATCTAAGAAGCTTATACTGCTTTGGGCATAATTTATTTAGATTTGAGCTTAATCGGATTAAAACAAAAATTAAAACTAAAAAAAATTATAAAAAAAACACATGACTTTTTAGGGTTCCGTACCCAAAGGGTAAAAACGGGACCCTATTACTAAGACTCCAGCATCCGTCGGTCACCAGGCTGTATCTCATGAACCGTGATAGCCAGACAGTTGAAATTTTCACAGATGGTGTATTTCTGTTGCCGCTATAACAACAAATACTAAACAAAGAATACAATAAAATATTTAAGTTGGGCTCCCATACAAGAAACGTGATTTTTTTGCCGTTTTTTGCAAAAATGGTACGGAACCCTTTGTGCGCGAGTCCGACTTGCACTTGGCCGGTTTCTTAAGCATAGTGTTAACAGCTTCTGTGTTCCCTGACATATATAACCTTCACAGTAAGGTTGAACATGCACCTTCAGGGCATAGGCATTTCATTGCTTAAATCAATTTTGATAGAAGTGAACAGTGGGGCTCATGAAAAATAACACTGCAATTTAATTGAAACATACGAGAGAATTCTACAGAAAACAAAAAACCGCTTAAAAGAACCAGAAATACATTGAAACTCTCGTTAAGTTCATTATCACTCGATCAAGAACGACGCAGCATCCCTAAGGGACAAAGATAAACAAGATCACACGTCAATTAATACATATTTTACAGGGAACACGACGCGGCGGCGCAATGCGTATCGAGAGAACGTTATGTCACACTGTTGTCGCAAGTTTATTGTAGATTAATAAGCTGCAGATGTCTTGGGGTACGCAATAAAGGATAGAATTACAATTGAAGATGATATTCTGTGTATTTTAAGAAGAATTACATACGTGTAGGTAAATACCTTAAGTAAACTTTAGCACTTAACTGCTTTAATCAATCTGCGTAGCCTTTTAATGGATTGGGTCGGCTTCCAGTCCAACCAGAAGCAGCTGAGTAGTATTCCAGTTAGTATTTTCCATGGAACGACTGCCTATCAGATCTCCACAAGCCAGTAAGGGCAACACTGTACTCTTTAGCAAGACTGGTGCTAGATTTTCTGGCTTCTGACTACCCGTAACGACTGCCAAAAAAGTAAAAATGTCAGCCGGGAACAACTGCTTATAGTGCTTTTCAAGGCACGGAGGAGTAAGTTGACAACAACTTAAACTTAAAGATCGTCCCGTGATCTTATTACAAAAAAAAAGTTAAATAAAAAATTCAAAAAAACGACTGCTTAAAAAGCGAACTAAAAAGACGTAAACAAGAAAAAATGCTGTGCAGTCGGAGGATACATATTCGCGAGCTGGCTGACCAAAACCAGATGTATCCTCCGACTGCGTAATGTGTTTATCAGACTATAAGACTGATAAACACATTACACTCCTTCGGCAGTCTGGTAAAAACCCAATGAACTTAACCACCTTCTAAATAATTGCATTCGATTTGTCTTCAACCTCCGTATGAATGATCATTTATCCGTACATCGATCACTTTTAAAACACATCACATGCACTGCACTGAGCACTGTCGCAAGAAGTTTGCAGAATCATCACAGAGTTGATTTGTTGGATTCGGTTTCTCAATAACATTATTTATATGCATCTAAACATATATTTATATGTATTAAATTGCTTTTATTTATATATCTTTTCTCTATTTTGTTTTTCATTTAGTTGCACCTGACATGTTTTATCTCTGCACCACCCTAAGGCCGATTGGTAGAAAATGCCCAAGGCATTAAGTCTGCCTTTGTACTTGCGTATTAAGTTTTTTCAATAATAAGGATTTGATTGTCTTGTTTTTCAGCATAAGTCTCCCCAAGTGCTCTCCACAAGCATCGATATCTTGCCTTCCGAGTCCAAGTCGTTCCTGTCAACTTTTTGATATCATCTTCCCATCGATACTGTCTGCCTTGCCTTCTTGTTTTATATTTAGGACACCATCGTGTCACTTCTTTGGTCCATTTTTCTGTCTTACTTCTTATTAAATGGGCTGCCAAATTCTACTTCAGTTGATTATTCCCCTACGACTGAAGATAATATTCTGTTGATTAAATGAAGACTTAGATACGTGTAACATCCAAAACAAATATTAAAACTTAATTCGTTAATGACTGTAAACCAAAATAGAAATAGCACTTATTTCATAACGAACCCTCTTGGCCGCGACCACGACTGATGTCAAAGTTAATTCATTTATTTCAATAAAATTAGGATATTAAAACCATTTACCTTTAGTGTATTTCATGAGATCTGAAAAACTCTTTGATCTACACTAGTGTTAAATATGAATAGTAAATTGGTCTATGAAAATCCTGATGAAAATCTACAAAAATTTAAAGATATATGGCAACTAACAATCGTGCAGTCACTTCTGTTTATTTAATGCTTCCAAACACCTTTGATATAATCATTTGACATAAATGTCAAGCAAATCATCATTTATGATGATTGATGTCAAAGTTAAATCAATTATTTCAATAAAATTTGGCTTTTCAAAGGCACTTTTGGATGATAAAATCTACAGTTAAAAAAAAAAAACGCGTTTACCATTATTGTATTTCATGAGATCTGAAAAAACTCTTTGATCTACACTAGTGTAAAATATGAATAGTAAGTTAGTCTATGAAAATCCTGATGAAAATCTACAAAAATTTAAAGATATATGGCAACTAACAATCTTACCATAACTTTGCTTGTTGAATGCTTCCAAACACCTTTGATATTATCATTTGACATAAATGTCAAGCAAATGATCATTTATGATGATTGATGTCAAAGTTAAATCATTTATTTCAATAAAATTAGACTATTAAAAGGCACTTTTGAATGATCAAATCTACAGTTAAAAAAATAATAAAAAACGTTTACCATTATTGTATTTCATGAGATCTGAAAAAACTCTTGATCTACACTAGAGTTAAATATGAATAGTAAATTGGTCTACGAAAAGCCTGATGAAAATCTACAAAATTTTTAAGATATATGGCAACTAACAATCTTACAATCACTTTTGTCTATTTAATGCTTCCAAACACCTTTGATATAATCATAAGTTGGAGGATGTTACACAAATTGTCCCGATGCCGTCCGCCTTTTAGGAACACAAGATCGCCCAAGTGAAAATACTAAAAGGATCTAATCAACTAAAGGATACCGCAGAACGAGACACAATGAATGTGATTTTAATTAAACTTATAGTAAAACTAGCTTTTGTCAGCAACTTCGCCGGCGAAAATTACCATACAAAGGCAAATCATTTATTTCAATTAGACCATTAAACGGTACTTGAAACAGAGTTAAAAATTCCACTTAACGTACTTCTACCACGTTTTAGAACTCTTTAAATTAAAAATTGCTTTTATCCAAGTAATAGGTACCTGAGCTGGTACACAGTTTTAGGCACAAGTTGACAATAATGTCAAAGATGGCTTAATTAATGTACTATGTACAAGGATAAAAAGGCTATTCATAGATTCTTTATTTGTCTTTAAATATCTATCTACATTTTCGAATATCATCCACATTCGATTCGCCGCTGAAGTGTGATTGATTAACAAATATTTTAGTGTTATATTACCCAGTAGGTTTTATTTTTGTTTGCGTTTAGGAAAGCTAATGCATACTGCACTACCACGGGGAGATAGTGTAGTTATGTGCGCCTCCAACCTACTAAAACTCCACGGTGTCCTCCTATGCCGGTCATGGTGGGAACACGGGCACGCGTTAGCACTCACCGTGGACCCGCCGCGGCTGTCCGTCACCGGACCCTCCTCTGGGGAGTACCCCCATCTCTGGCGCACCAGAACACACTGTACGTCGTGACAACCCATCGGGGAGGATTACCTAGTAGGATGGTGGGACACCTTGGAAGTCTTGATTGGCGTGAAGAAGCACAACACCGAGAGAAATGGAATAAATGGGGGAGGCCATTGGCCTGGACTGAGACAGACTCCAGACTGATAAAAAGACACTCATGGGGACTGCCTACAGAGACGAACACTTAAAACTTTAGAACAACTTGGGTTATGCCATCATGCTTCACATTAGCATGTCGATGACGCTGTCACATTAGCATGGCGCTAACGTGAACCCAAAAGTTTTAGCTAAAGAATGTTTCATATCATCAACAGGATTTTATTTTAATTTATGAGCCAATCAGTATGAAGGCCCATAATTAATTATCCCGGTTCCTTTCTTCGAACACCTTAAACGTTATAAATATACCTACCAAATGAAAAGGCACACAGGGGTCGTAATTAAGTATTCATTCTAACTTGAGACCTTATAAGTATGTTACAAAGGAATGTAGGTTAACTTGGAGACACTCACAGGCATTTCAATAAGGACTACTAAATTACAGATGGGTAATTTCTCCAATAATTTAGATTGAGAAATTCTTGGATACGTTCTAATTTTACGCAAGAATAGTTTATTATTGAAACTGTTTTGTTTTTTAGGTACGATGTTTATTCGAATTGGATTTATTGTTGTGATATTATTACCTTAAACTTAGTCTACCGATAAAATCTGTAGGTTAAGTAACAAAATCGCTTTCTTTTTATTGAAAAAAAAAGCGATTTTTTTAACAAAAACATCTTGTAATAATAGAAACATTGTTTGATGTGGTACTGATAACGTTTCACTTCACCGGATGTTCTTTACTTAATAATAGTTTCTAAGTGGAATTGTGGATCTTGTACATTGACCATCGTGATGCAAAAGGAAAAAAAATGCCTATTTCAGAGCAGTAATTTCGGTTACAAAGAATTGATTTACTCATTGAACGAGAATTTCAACGATCCAATAGGCTACCCTTATTTTACTGTGAGTAAATCCTCATGAACACCGCCTAGGGAAAATGGACGGATATCACACTGGCTGACTAAAACCCCACAGTTCCTACCATTATCATAGGTCCCAGCCCGTGATACAACTAAATTCCTACCTATCACTTCTTCTACCATTCTCACATTGTCCCCAGGTATCCTGGATCCGGAAGCGCGACCTGCACATCCTCACAGTAGGTGTACACACCTACAGCAGCGACGCGCGCTTCGCCGCGCTCCACGCCGATGGCTCCGACGAGTGGACGCTGCGGGTGGCGCCCGCGCAGCCAAGAGACTCAGGCGCCTACGAGTGCCAAGTGTCTACTGAACCTAAGATTAGTTTGTCGTTTCGACTTACTGTTGTTGGTGAGTACCTGCATACATTTCTGAAAGCATAAAGTCTCTTGCCGGATAAAGTGAAATTCTGTCAGCACTAATGGTTCAAATGAAATATTTGGTAATTCAAAATGTATGAAATTGAAAAGCGCTACTAAAATGCCATGAATTTGATACAGAGTTATTGCTCTGCTCATAGAACATCTCTTTGTTTTGACGAAAGTATCGGGTCTCCAAGGCCCACTTGCAGCTCAAATTTAAAACACAATTCTACCTCTGTCATCTTCAAACGATTTACAGAAATAGAACGATGATTTAAATTCGTTAGCGCATTCAGCGCTTAACGGATTAGGGATTTGTGGTAAAATATCTGCTACTGAATTTGATGTAAGCGATTCTGATTAACACAAACATAACATAACATTACGCATGTAATTCCCAAAGGGGTTGACAGCAGTGCCAAATGTCATTAAGTCTGTCAAGTGTTTAAGAGCCAAGTAATAGGTAGAAACTTCTTTTCTCGTTAAGCTACATGCTATTTTAAATCAGATTAAATATGGGTAGTTAAAAACCCAAAGTCTGGAATCACCACGCTGATAGTCACTAGAAACGCCATCACTAACAATATTGGTGTCCGCGCAAGTTACACTATGGAAAGTGGTGGCAATGCCGGCTCTAACTGCGGCCTCCGAGGCCATTCCGTGCTCTGTGGACAATACCTGTCTACTCATTCGATTATTTTTCCCCTAATAAGATGATTTAAACATTTTATAAACTAAAAATTGATCGACATCTTTTGTTGAGTGAATTGTAGCACGTTTGGCAAAGCAACTTACACTGATTAAGCTCGTCAAGCGAGGGGACTGGAAATCGATTCGGTGGCGGTGCTAAGACATTGATGTCCAGCCAGTTTTAGAAAGGCTAGAACTCACAAACAAGAAACACTTTAGGCAACCTAGACATACTCTAAATTCATTCTATTTATGAAGGCCTAAATAAAACATTTTGTTATTAAACACTTTAACATTTTGTAACTTCTTCTTCTTCTAAGCAGAATGACGACCACAAAATGTTAAAATAATAGAAAAATTAACTGCATTTATAGATTGTGTATCTTTAAATAATAAATATAATCTATACTAATACTAATCTATACTATAATATTATAAAGAAGAAAGATTTTTTTGTTTGTTTGTTTGTACCGAATAGGCTCCGAAACTACTGGCCCGATTTGAAAAATTTTTTCACCAATAGAAAGCTGCATTATTCCTGAGTGACATAGGCTATTTTTGAATCCCGAAATTGGGTCCTGTGGAGTGGTCCACGGGAGTGAAGCCGCGGGCAACAGCTAGTTAATATTATAAAGAGGAAAGATTATTTTTGTTGGTTTGTTTGTACCGAATAGGCTCTAAAACTACTGGGCCAATTGACAAAAAAGCTATATAATGTTTTAATCCCGAAAACGGGTCCTGTGGAGTGGTCCACGGGAGCGAAGCCTCGGAGAACGCTAGTATAACATGTGTTTCTATTAGCTGTTGCATTTCAGCATGGCAACTGCGGTCATTGACCCTACCCCGATACTTTGAAAGACGGAAATAAAAACATAAAGTCATTTTAACTGGTCCTTAATCGATATGTTGTTTACTGTTGGTAATCTCACGAAGAGAATCTGGCAAAGGGCCACCGACCTGATCACTATTATCATACTGAATTGAAACATTTACAGCACCATCAAAAAATATATCACAGTTTTATTATGCAACTGTACTAATTGGCATATGCCACAAATGAACAGTTTAATTGAAAACTGTAAACACGGCGTTGATAGCACATTTTAAACACCAATGTAATTCATAAATTACTAGCATCATTTATACATTAAAATTAACGAACAATATTGTTTGTTGTGAAATAACAATTCAATTAAATAAAACGACGAAGTTGCTAATTCACAACAATTTTGATATAGTTCAGTTAACGGATCGGATTTTTTTAGGTATTGTGATTACAATTATTGATAAATGTAATTGATTAGTAAATGTTAATCTGGTAGGTATTTGAAAATAAATCGAACATATATTGAGCTGGTATACAAGGTATGAAATTGCCATTTAATTTTACTGGCTACTTTGAACTGCAATAGCTACTGTTTAAATTGGAATTCTAAATTCAAATAGTTTAGGCATGTTATACCACGTCATGGCATGTTATTCTTATCCCACGTAGGCATCATACTCATTCTTTTTTTTTCATCTTTCAAACTGGTGTTTGCCTGTTCACTCTGCCATTCCTTGATTTTTTTCTTCTTTTCCTTGAACACATTCTGCATTTCTGTTGACCACCACCATGTATCCATAACTATCGTGCCCCTTCATTTTGTCTCTCCCAAAATATCCTTCGCTGCACACTTAATACACTCCTACCAACTTTCGTTTACACTTCGATCTACCATGTGTCCCATCTCTATCATTTTGTTTCCGACTCGCTTTCGGAATTCTTCGCACAATCATTCTTCTCTCAGACCAAAACAGGTATTCATTTGTTTATTTTGGTTAAGACTCAATACATTAGGACTGTTCAGATACCTACCTTTTCCTTTTAAATTTTCTTTTACATAAACTGTAGAAGCAGCTCTGCCTAAACCTCCGGGGAACACATATTTTATCTTATAGTGTGATCTTATATTTTACATAAACTCTTATGCCCTAAAGTACACCGTTTTAAACACGATCTTTGAGAGTATTAAATGAGGGATTAACACTGAGTTCTTCGAATTTTGACTAAACTTTCTCCATTAAATATGTATAAGTATTATCTAAGTTCTAGGTAATAATAATCTCTGGTTTTCAGTGTCAAAGGCGGAGATACTGTCGGGACCAGAGCTGTTCGTCAGGGCCGGATCAGACATCAATCTTACTTGCGTGGCGAAGTACGCCCCTGACCCCCCAAGGTAACTAATGTGAAAATCTAGACCTCCTACCAACCCCAGACATTGAAAAAAAAATAGATAAATTGCTATAAACTTCCTACTTTACTTATTTTATAGAAAACATTTTGATAATCTGTTTGTTTATTCAACCAGATGCTTTATTTTGTTTACTGTCACTATTTATTTGTTCAAAGATGTTTGCTATGTTTTATACAGGTTTTTAGGCATTTTCTAGTTTTTTTGTGGTTTAATTAAAAGAAAAATAATTGTTTTAGTAAAGTTTCAAGTTTTCTACGCTTTAATCTGTACCACAAATTATTCTTTATTAATGTAACATCAAAGTAAAACTAGATTTTAGAGATGAATAAATTCATTATACAAGTACGAAAGTCGTTTTGACTGAAAAGGGCGAAACTTTTTATATGGCTTATGAAGGAAATGGAAAAGGTCCCGTATTCTTGCTCGAAACGGGCAGTAACAGCACATGAAAGTGTGGGTTGCCAACATAAAAAAACGAGGCAGTAAGAAATAACTCTCGAGCGGGACTTTTGTGTCAGCGTACGTGACAAATGTGTAATGAGACCATCTTGTTCAGTTAGATCATATTTGCCCCCACTCTGCGACCTACAAAAGTATCATATTTTGGGCAATGTACCAACACTCGGTGTTATATTTTAGAGCTTGCAACATTATTTACTGCTAGTTTACTAGCGGGCATTTTTTTATCTGACCAAATCACTGAATGACATTTGAGAGCATCAATAAAAAAATGCAGCATTTTTAATTGAGTACCAACAACAGCTATACCCTCGACATAAACGAGAGCCTAAAACACGACCCGTGTTTAAAAACGATAACATAAATGAATTACGTGTGTATGTAAAACAAATACGCCTGAAATAATAAACAGACGCGACGAAAAATTCGATCTTCGTTATTGACGTTTGCGGTTGTGTAACTCCGAGTAAATATCCGCCACAAATCGTTGCGGTGTGAATAGGCGACGCCGCCTCCACCTTACGATCTTATAATGGAAGTGTGTTATCGTGTAGGCACCTTTTCACACCGCAACGAGCCTATACATTTAGTGTTCGCATCCATAAACATGATAAGCTTATTTTCAGATAAAAGGGTCGGCTGAGGTCCCTAAGTGAGGTATTCTTTGGCTATCAACATTTAATGGCGTCCATGTCTGAGATCTATCGAGGGACCTCCAATTTGAATATTGAAACGATGATAAGCTCCATGTGGACAGTAGTGTATTATTGGGGGTTCTGCATCACTTGCTCTCGCTTCGCTCGAGCGCGTTATGCAGAACGCCCCAATAATACACTACTACTATGGTCTGCCTCAAATTTTGACACAATTTATGTGAAACAAATTTCATTCCCTGGCAGTATCTGGTAGCAATCAATATCTTCTAATGCAGGTAAAACTAACGCACGGGCTGTATCACTCTCCTGATGAAATAAATCTGCTGTTGCTGTCGATATACTACTCCCACTAGTCTTTGACGAACTCGCAATCGATTTTTCATTATCAACCTGTTTGTTGATAACATTAACGAATGTGCGAAGAAGCTCACCAGACTCGCTTTTGAGTATAAGATACTTAGTATTTTTCAATTTAGATTTCTCTGGATCTTCCAACTTCTGGTAAAATAAATCTTCTGTTTGTGTTTTAACATTATCCTGGTGTTTTAATTCACCTACGTCCGATATTTTTTTTTTAGGGTGCATATCTTGAATATGTATTATCTCACCCCTAGCATTCTTGAAAATCATTTTACGAATGCCATCTAAATTAGATTTCACTGAGTGAAACATTATAAATAACATCAATAAATGTAATTATTTATTTAAGAAATAAATTTAATATTGAACCTTTGCACTGTAATATTCAAAGTTAAATTGCTGTGATGCACGACGCCTATGTAATATATACCCATAAATTGACTCATTTTTAAGTGCAATGTGACATCCTATACATATACACTTTAATAGGGTAAGTATTCCAAACACTTTTTTGTAATATAGTTTGTGCCCTTCACAGCGTTTAAATAAAAACATTTAGGAAAATGTATGGCATGTTGCGTCCAAGGATCATCATAAATCTCCCAATCTTCAATAACACCTCCACATGAGAAACATGCTGCAATATCATTTATACTATTTCCATAATAAAAGAATCCTGCGTCAGCCATTTCCATCACTAATCTTTTCTTTTTATTAAGTGTCCCCCAGTAATAATTAAATGAAAATTCACGCATTTTAAATGTGTTATACATGTCATATCGAGGCTTGTATTCATTTTGAGACATGTTTTATTGACTTTCTAATTCAATTAGGTACAAATGTATAATGGTATGGTCCAGCTTTTGTCAGCAACATATAAAGACTGGACAGAAGTAGGAGGAAGGGGAAGAAAACTAAGATGCATTTCACCTAACTACAGAAATAAAAACAATAAAATATTTATTTTAGAATTTTATTGTCAACACACCACTTATTTAAACACAATACATTTTTTAAAGCACATACAGAGTCATGATAAATACAGTTATATAAATCTTGAGAATATTTATATTGATCGTATAAGCTTATCAAACTTGAACATCCTTTATCTTCTAAATTGAATATATTACAATGACTATTTCCTAAAATATGCTTTAACCACAACACTTTTTCTAAACCCTTAACGTAGATACATTTATCTCTTAAAATATCTATAACCAAATTCTGATAATTAGAATAGGGAACAAATCCTTCACGCCAGCGTATCTTTCTGTTACGTTCAATCCAACTTACTTGTTTTTTTTCTTGCTTCGTTAATTTTGAAAATGGAAATGGTGGCTTAATTAAAAATATTTGTAATGTTTTATTATACAATATGGCGATTTCTTTTATTATAAATTCATTTGTTTCTGTTTTAAAGCCTTGAATATCCACAATAGCAATCATGATAACCTGCGCACGATGTTGCTGAGAGGTTTGTATTCTACAAGTCGATCGTTTATAATCAAACAATATGCAGTCGTCTTATCTGGTATTGCTGTAGAACATTCAATTTCCAACCTCACGTCCACTGGACCAGTTTTCAGGCTATCGTTTTGTCTTGAACAGTCTAAGATAAAGAGAGGGGCTTTTTCTTTGAATTCCTTTAGGTCAAGCAACGGGTCTACTGGATAGTTGTAATACGACTGACGAAATTTCACAAACATTTCGTATAATATACTATATTTGTTCTCAGAAAACTTTAAACCTAAAGGTTCATAAGGATAATATTGTGAATTCAAAAAGAGCGTAACGTTTGTTACTTCACAATGATCGAATACTGAACTATCTTTAGTTTTATTATTTTTTCGATTAGTTTGTAAACAAAAAATTACATATCTGGGTTTTTCTAATTGTGAAGCAGTTTTAATAGACCAAGAATGCTTTGTTGTTTTAGGTAGTAATGGATACTCATATAAATCCCAATTTCTATACGCCATCTGAATAGGTTTATCTTTTTCTAAATGTTTTAAAAGTGACAGTCGTTCTCGGTCTGATACTTTTATGTGTGGCACCCTCCACTGAACTCTTTGCACATCTATTTGAAAATTAGCAATATCATCAGTAAGGATAATGCTATTTAAATTAGTGTTACTTCTGTTCAGTATAAGTTCATGTTTACAATTTATCACTATTTTATTGTAATCCTCTGCAAACCCTAAAACTTTATTTAGTGGTATCACAGCACTAAAATGCCCATCACTTTGAAATCCCTCTAAACACCAACCCCATAGGGCAGCAACTTTATTTTCTGCTTCATTTAATGAGATGTATGATTTTATTGTTGACGTTATTCCAGAATTTTTTATGCGGTCTATTTCAATACCATTCATTTCGTATCTAATGTCTTGAAACAAAAACATAACAGGGTTGTTAGTGAACGTAACATTTTTCTTGATTGGATTCCCATCTTTACCGAAGAACTTCGCCTGTCCTTCGATGTAAATTGAACTGGCTGATGGTAGCACGTATATGTCTTGCTGGTGGAGGGGAATTCTGATTTCATCGTTTTCTCTAAAGCTGCTATTGTAGGGATTGTATGAATGGACTTCATAACTTTCGATCGAAGTGTCAAAGTGCGGTAATTCAGCAATCTGTAGTATATTCATATTTTAAATCCTAGAGCTTTAAGAAAATCTTTATTTACTTTAGTCAATTTCTTAACTTTTTTCTTGCGTCTTTGCACCTTAGCAATCGCAGAAGAACTAAGACGTTTTTCATTCGCTTGAGTGTTTTTATAATATACTATCATTTTGTTTTTCTTAAATGAAGTCGTAACTGAATTTGTTTCTCTCCAAAGTTAACACAGTGGCCAAATTGATCTACAATCTTAACCGATATTGATGAAATTATATTTTTGTTTACTGGAAAGTAAATAACATTTTGCGGTATTTCAACACACTGATGGCCTGGAGTAGTATCAGACACGAATTCGTGAATAAAATGAGTTGGTAATCCGTTGCAATACGAACTGTGAACAAGATCACATTCGATTTTGATTACAGACAGACCTCTGTTAATAATGGGGTTATTTGGTGTTGATTGTAATACTGAAAAGTATATCAAACCGCACTCATATTGATCTGACAAATGCAGCGGTGGTTGAAAGTATGAAACCAATTCCGATTTATGTCCAGAGATGGTAACCGTAGTAGACATGCTTCTATACTGACTTCTTTCGGCAGATCCTGTTTATTTTATTCTTCCACTACACCAAAAATTGTTCAAAAAGTTTAAACAAAGATGTCCACAATTATAAGGGTGATCACGCTGAATATTATCATAATTATAATGAACTTTGGATCCCAAGTATTTTATAAATTCCTTTGGAGGCTTAAGATTTCCATAACTATCAAAATATTCAATATAATCATTGTATTTTGCATAGGCTACCCAATGAGAACCAAGATTTTTAGAGCTATCTAAATTTATAACACCGCATTCTTTTTTAAAAGGGTGTTTAGGGAGCTTATCTCTCATAAAGACGCCTCTGAAATAGGGAATATTATTCCCATACTTCAAAATGTCTAAATTACTCAAGGCTCGATTGGGTAGCCGATATCTTAGTTTTTTTCTTTCGATACAAAAATTCCGAGTCCACCTTTATATGGTTTAAGGTGTAGTCCTTTTCCGATGCAGAGAGCTTCCATTTTTTCATTGTGTCTCCTCGATTCTATGAATAATTTTTTTGCCATCTTGAATTCATTTATGGTTTTAGCAATACCAGCTGCACCGCCTGCTAAAGCTCCCACCGCAGATAAGCCCGCAAAAATCGGAATCAAAGGCAATACGCCACCAGTTTTTGGTATAGGAATAATACGAGGAAGTTTAACGGATGAATCATCAGCTAATTTTCTGGCAGCAGCCATAGCTAATTCTATTGCCACTTTCTTGCATTTCGGTTTTAATTTTTTGATATGTCTTTTCGTTTTTCTAATAACATTTTTAAATTTGTTTTTTAATGCTTTTTCAGGTTTAATTTTGGGAGAACACTTTTTGCTTTCTTTTTTTAGGCCAAAACCAGTTTTGATTTTTGTTGCCATAGCGCTGCTTACTAAGCGTGCTGACAGTTTTTCTCCTACAGTCGCATCTGAGGCAAGTGCTCGCTCTTTAGCCATATTTAACAAAACTAAATCTGCCTTGTGGCGATCCTTTAGGTTTGAAGACTTGTGATAGGCAATGTCGTGTTGTTTGCAATATTCGTCTAATTTATTAACACCTTTATCTCCACGCGTAAGCCTTTTAATTAATTTAGTGCCAGGCCCGCAATAATTGTATCCCGGTAAATGTAACTCAAATGGTAAATGATTTATAATCCAATTGAGAAGACTACTCTCTTCAATACCCATCATAAGACTGAAACATTTGGACTGAACACTTAATAAATATTCGATTTATCAATCCAACTGTTTTCAGAAGAAGGCAAGCCTAACCATTTTACCAAAACCCTGTTTCCTTTCCTTCTAAGAACTTTTTCAACCAAATATACATGAGGATTTTTTGTCTTTTGAAGCTCTTGTACATAAAATGCACCTAGAATGGGCTGGCCCCTGATTGCATCTTCAATTAAATAGGTGATAGGGGTTGTTTTTTGAATTTTTCGAATTTTAAATATTTCTGTCGACCAGTTGGGAGTATATCCTTTTTCAAATGTCCCCTTATACTTACTAATGCGTACATAATCACCCTCTTTAAACTTGCTTTTTATGCTATCGGTTTTTACCAGCCTGAAATATCTTTGTAATATGCGTTGTTTATTATTATTGTCCACGTTTGCGGGAATTTCATCAATTGTGCGATGATAGGTGTGATTGTATTCATAAATAACTTTATTAAGAGTATTATCGATCCAGTTATAGCTTCCTTTTAGACTAAATTCTTTATAAAGTTTAGACTTCAATGTTCTGATGAATCGCTCAACAATTGAAGCTTTTTTTGTTGAGAAGGTTGAATAATGATTAATATGATAAGATCTCACAAGTTTTTTAAATTTATCATTATAAAACTCTGCCCCATTATCAGTTTGCAGATTTTTAGGCATACGCCCTTTTTCCAATAAAATCTTGAAAGAATTGCATACAACATCTTTGGTCTTACTTTTCAAAGGAAAGATCCATGCATATTTTGAAAATGTGTCAATAACAGCAAGAATAAATCGAAAATTTTTATTGTCTTTAGAAATTGATTGCATATCAATTAAGTCCGCTTGCCATAAATCATCTATATCTTTCATAATAACATGTCTTCGCGGAAAGTTTACCCTTGCATTTTTATGAATTTCGTTTACTACGTCGGCTTTACTCATATCTTTAATTCAGTATATCAACATTTGTCTTGAACCCACCATTGATACTGAATAAAAACCATAGTATCTCCACTATTTATTATTGAATTATGTCAGCTTCTTTTAATTCTTCAACTATCGATAAAATTTCATTATCATGATTGGTATTGCCAGCATCTCTCGAAGCTACTAATAATTTTAATCTCTCAACCAATTCATTGGGATCATCCCAATATATCAAGTCGGTGTTGTTTTTGTACTTCTTTAACTTTGGCAAGTTTCCTCCAAATTTAGTGTGAACAAGTTTATCATCGTTTGACGATTCGGAAAATAGGTGTTTGATTATTTTACAATATTTTATACCTTTGTCACCTCTTATTTGACCTTTAGGATTAAAATCTCTTTTATGTGCATTTGTATAATGTAACATATCCTTATAGACAAGTTTATCTTCGCTCGATATTAACTTTAAATCAGGTTTTCTTCGGAGTAAAAGTTCTTTTAGACCAGCAGTTAAATTGTAAGCTTTGTCACCGATTTTAATTAAAATGGTACTTTCGTTATTCAAACTATCAACTTTAGAAAATGATACTGTTGAATTACCCATGAATAAAGTATTGTTTTCACTTCTGATTCCAAACGGTATACTAATACCATCATAAATACCAAAGATGTCATCACCTTCTAATGAAATTTCTAAATTATCAATCGATTCCTTTTTAGCATTTTGTTCGACTAATTGGGTAGATTTTATTTTTGGATCGTAATAGTCATTGAACTTTATAGATGAACTAGCATTATTTTCATCGGATTCGATTCCTTCGGAATTTTTTAGAGTTGTATTTTCATTTTTATTATTTTTTTCTGCAGATTTATTAGAATTAACTAAAGTCTGAAGAGGATCTGTCACCGGTTTTAGCATTTTATCAAGTGACAAGTTCATTGCATGTTCCTGATTTTTCATATGTTTTATTTTATTTTTTATGGAGTCAACAGACTTCATTAATTCCATTTTAATATTTTTCTCCATATTATGTAACCACAACTGTATTCAACTAAGAAAGGAATAACACTAGCAATGTTTTTTGTATACAATTCATTTATATGTACATGTATTTGCTTTCATTCAAATTTAAAAAAAAAATCAAAATTCTGTCTGTACCTTCCATTATTTAATGATGAGTCTTTGTTAATAAGAAGAAAGTTGTAAGGGTTACTCCAAACACTTTTACAAATATCTTTGAACTGATTCCACGGTACATCAGAGTTGACATGTTCTTCATAGATGTGCTTTAAGTTCACATCATCTTGTTTAAATATTATAAGAAAGTTAGCATTATCGCGTAACAACTGTTTCGGGATTTTTGAGTAGGTTTGCGATAAATAAAAGCAATCAATTAGCTTATGTCTACCCATACAGAAATAATTGCGGATATTTGTTTGATTTTCACATACAACATCATCAAATATAAATACAGAATTTGGTAAAGCTTCACTCGGAGATATGACATCTTTATCGTCATTGAACTCATGAAATTTTATCTGAGGCACTCTTTTTAATACTTCCCGTAAAAAACAATATTTTGGTTGAAAATTAGTCTTCGAGTAAAGGTAAAGGTTTTGAAATTTGAGCCCATTTTCATGCAGTAACAAACTGATCACAACGTTTGTTTTACCACAATTTGAGGGGCCGCAAATTATACAACGAATCGTATTTGGCAACAAAGCGCTATGTCTAATCTCTTTAGGAGACTCACCAAGATTTATATTTTTAACGTTAAGTGATATGGGTTGTTTGATCAACTTCATCTTGTCAATTAATTTAATTATTAACTAACATAAACATATATACTTTATTTGGGGGCTATCTTTAGACTTGTCCCAACAGGAATGGTTCTAGTCTCATCTTACAAGATAGGTATGTATATTTAAGAGCTACGTAATGATCCATATTACTCATCGCAAATCAAATAATTTTTGCACGTGTTATAAAAATAAGCGATCACTTCACAGCTGGTGTTCTATGCATAAGGAGGTCGTTTTGTTAACGATTTTATATTTTCAAGGTAAGGTTTTTTTTTTAATTTAATTAATTAATTATTTAAACTAATAATAATAAGTATGTAATGCATCCCTTTTTTTTTACAGAATTATGTCACACTCACCATCGTACAGCCCCGTTGTAGATATGACCGCGCCGCAAAATTTAGCGGTATGTAACTAATAAGATTATCTTAAATCAAACATTAAATCCATAGTTCATGCTGTTTAGTTATAATATTCTTAGTATTCTTTCAGAATGCGATAGAAGACTCAGACCCTGTCACCAATCCGTTTTACTATGCTCAAGATGGGGAGAGCTGGTATGCGGAAGTAGCAGCTAAAACATGTGAGGAGAGTCGAAAGAAAAAAATAGAGGAACGAAGATTCAAGAAGAAAAAAAGTAAATCTTTTAAAAACTCTTCTTTTATCATGCGTAAGGAGCAAGGACGTGTTCGCCAGTTAATAAAAATTATGGTTTTTGATTTGGAAGGCCGTGATATGGAAGAAATAGACACTGAAACTGATAATGCGAGTGTGAATGTGCAGTATTTAGTGACAAGTGATTATGACGATATTGTTGACAAAACTGATCATTTAGTTAGTAAAATAGTACAAAAGTTAAGCAAATCTAATGTGTAATGTTTGTTATTGTTATTATTGTAAAAGTGAATTTAATTATTATTTGAATGTATTATTGTTAAATCAAAAAGAAATGTTTAAATTAATCGGGTTCATGTTATACCTGTATAATAAGACAGTATGAATAAATCAAACAACTGCTGTAAGATTACATAATTTATTTATTTCACATATTATATTAAAATATATAATTATTAGTACTTAAACTACAAACTAACAATTCAAGTTAGGTATTATTAATACAAGATGCTCAAATACATGCAATAAATAATATTCGAAAAAATCAATAATTTGTTTTCATTTAAAATATTGTTTTATGATGACCCCATGGTAAGGTTGTTATCTTATCAGCCATTATTTGTCGTTTATCATCGCTGTTTGACAAAATTACTTTATTTATCTTTTGAGTAAAAATTCTATGATTCTTAGATCTAATAATACACATATCATCTCTGAGTATTTCATTGTTCAGTAAAACCTTTTTATATTTTTCTATATTCAGCTTTTTTGTAACACATTTCTTAACACCTTTAGCTTTCTTTAAAGTGGAAATTTTAGAATCTATACAGTATAATTTTGCTCCCAAACCTACAAATTCTGATATAATTTCACCACCCATCTCATCTTTGAAGTAACCAGGTGTTTTAGCATTAACCATTGGTATATTAAATACATTATCTTTTTCAAAGTTGCTAGTATCAAAATATTTTAAATGTGCTTTTAAGTCTTCGTAAAAATCCTTTGTCTGTATTAAATATAGCAGACTGTCAGTGTCTGTATAGCAAAGCTTTAATTTATTTTCGTAAATTCTTTTCATGACCGAATAGTGGAATTTATATAAGTGACATTTTGCAATTTCTAAAATACTAAATCCGATATAGATTGGACGATCTAAAACTATTTTTGTTTGGTTCATTTGAATTGTTACAAGAGATTCTGAAATAACAGAAAAGTTATTGAAATTAGGTGCGCTAACATATTTTTCAGCCCCGTAAAACTTTTTAGTTCGATTAGATTTGTCTCTCCATATATTTACGAGCTTAACATCAACTTGTTTTCTTTTATTCTCTATGGTTTTTCCAAATATAGAATTATTTTGTTTTTTAAAAAAATCTCTTTCAAAATCAGAAGTTGCATTTTGCCTCAGCCCAGTATTTAAAGAAATATATGATTCTAAGAATTTACTTTGGTGAAATGCTAATATTCTATATATTTTTAACAGTTGTAAACCATTATTTAAGCATTCTTTTAAATGAATATAATGAATAACATATCTATGTTTATTGAAAAGATTAGCAATAAGTTTAGCATTTCGACTACAGAACGGAACAAATTTTTCGGGCGCAAATGGTAAATCGGAATGGTTATCATGCAAGTAGTCAGGGTAATGAAGATCTACTTCTAATATAAATCCAATATCAGAATCAGATGATAAGCTCATAACATCAAAATTTAATATTTCCTTCTGAAGGAGAAACCTAAATCCTCCTACTGGAAGCTTTTGCATCATAGCATATCCATATAAATTAACACAATCAAGATAAATTAGAAAACTATCAGGTTCTTCACTATTATAGTCGGTAAGATATTCATTATTTGCCTTAGCATATCTGAGTGAACATTGAGCAAGTCCTCCTCTTATACCCTTTTCTATCATTTGATATATTTCTAAGTCAGAGATTAGATCTAACTTGATTTTAGTATACAATAACATAGCATCCCAACTTAAGGATGGTGATGAAACGTAATAGCAAGGATCCAGACCATAATTATTTAAACTCATTTTCCTAAATTTTTCAAAAACATCGCACAGAAGTAAAACGTCACATTTAAGATACAAATCGGTATATTCACCCAAATTTTTTATATCAAAAGTTTTCCAAACATTTAAGGCATGCTCATAGTCTTTATCAGATATAGATTCAGATGTAAGTTTGTTGAAAAATTTTGACGGTTCTGGTAATTTATTCTCATCATATCGTTCCCAGGAATCTATGTAATCGTAACAATAAATGCCTTTTCTTCGAACAATATCAAATAAAGTATTATTATTAAAAAAAGATTTTAAATGTTTGAAATCTTCAGGGTTCATAGTCTTAACCAATTTGTCCATACTTGAGCTTAAAAAATTATATGAGTCAATAAATTTCAATTTTACAACATTTGTTGCATTGATGGTTATGAATTTTGTAAATGAAATATATTTCTCTTTAGTTCTCGGTATGAGATGAATTCGACCGTTTATCTTTGAAAGTTCATTAATAAATAAATGACTGTCATAACCGGATAAGTTATGAAACACTATGGGTATAAAAGTGCATTGCTTTGCATTTAAATTGCATATATCATGCGCAGGTCCTCTATATTTTCCAGTAAAGTGATCATGGTCCTTAACAATATTATCATTACACGAAAACTTATTTTTACAAATATGGCACTCAGTGCTGTTGATAAAACATCTATGTTCATCCTCAGTAAGCGGTATCATATTTTCACTCTCTAATAATACTTTATATAATCGTTTTACATCATTAGTCAAAGATTTGACAAATTTCTTAGAACAATCTGGCCCTCGGTAAGATACGAAATCATTTAATTCGGGATTTGAATTACAACAAATATAGTAAGCAAAACACGTAGCCTCATGAACTTGAATATTTTCTACATGTGTTGATTTATGTTTGTCAGAATATTCACGCAATAAACTTTCAAAATCACCATAAATCACTATTGGTACTCTTTGAGTTCTTTCATAATTTATGAAACTTATTTCAGTACCCTTCTCAGGTAATATGGTTTGTATTCCGGCACATTCGTGACAATTCAATTTCTCTTCAGTGTGAAAGTAAATAAAACATTCATCACATAAATATATTTTACTTTTATGTTGGGTCAATTGCTTGTGTACAAGTTTTTCAAAGCTTTTAATTAAACAGAAATGACTCTTTCTATTGTTGCTAATGTAAAGCAAATTGACATGGTATAAACGACGTGATTTTGTTTTATATAAGGGACCTGTAACTGTAACATTATTATCTAAACCGTATATATTGATACTGATATTAGAATTGTTTATTTCAAAGCGCTTAATGTCATTGAAACTAGGGGGAAAACTCATGTCAGAAATATTAAATAATTCGGAATAATGTGGATATGAAGAAGTTCTGTTTGGATTGGTCTTTGCCGGAAACATATCAGCTACAATACACCAAAGAAAACAATGCTGGTCTTCATTTTTTATGTTTAGGCATGATTTAGTATTGACCACCTCGCAAAGGATTATATTTTACGATATTAATTTCTAAATGACTGATAGACTCAATTGTCCAACCTGACTCAGACAGTTCAAATTCGGAACATTTACAAATAAGTTTACCACAAAATGATTTATATAAGGACAAAATATCTGTGTTTTGCACGACTACATTATACTTTGTGTTAAATGACTTTAAAGATTTTTCATAATTTTTTGGTAATATATACCAAACAAATAGTTCAAAATTAACTTTTAGCGATTTATGTTTTTTCATCTGGTCTTTGATAAGGTAACAAATCGTTTCAGAAATTTGTGTTAAAAATAATTCAAGTGAAACGTTAACCATTCTAGGATTCACTCTATAACTGATTATCCGATTTCTAAAAGCTGTTGCTATTATATGAACATTATCAAAACGTGTCTGTAATAAGCAATTCGATTTGTGTACATTAGTTTTTTTGTGTGCAGAATATTTCGGAACTGAAACGTTACAGACTTCACAGAAAAACATATTTAGATAATTGTAATTGCAAAAACTATCTTAAAGTATTTAAATATTCTGGATTTCGGATATTAATTTCCTGTAAATTATTATTAAAAAACGAAATTTAAAGTGGATAAAGTTTAAATGTAAAACAAATTACAAATCGAATATTATAATTAAAATAATATCGAGTATTCTCAATGTTGAGATTTCTCAGAATCGAGTATTTTTAATATCGAGTATTCTGTTTCTTAGTATCGAGTTTTCTTAGTATCGAGTATTCTTAGTATCGAGTATTCTTAGTATCGAGTTTTCTTGGTATCGAGTATTTTTAGTATCGAGTATTTTTTGTATGAATTTTAAAGTGGATGAAAGTTTAAATGTAAAACAAATTACAAATCGAATATTATTATTAAAATAGTATCGAGTTTTCTCATTGTTGAATTTTTCTCAGATCGAGTATTCTTAGTATCGAGTATACTTAGTATCGAGTTTTCTTAGTATCGAGTATTCTTAGTATCGAGTTTTCTTAGTATCGAGTATTCTAAGTATCGAGTTTTCTTGGTATCGAGTATTTTTAGTATCGAGTATTTAGATTTTTAATATTTCATATATTTGAGCTTCCTGTAAATAAATCACAATTAATAATATAATGAAAATAATATTAATAAGTATATTATATGGATTACATTTGTTTAATAAGTAATGTTTTAGTATAAGTCAGTATCGAGTATTCTAAATATGATATTTTAAAGTGGATGAAAGTTACAAACAAATTACAAATCGAATATTATTATTAAAATAGTATCGAGTTTTCTCATTGTTGAATTTTTCTCAGATCGAGTATTCTTAGTATCGAGTATACTTAGTATCGAGTTTTCTTAGTATCGAGTATTCTTAGTATCGAGTTTTCTTAGTATCGAGTATTCTAAGTATCGAGTTTTCTTGGTATCGAGTATTTTTAGTATCGAGTATTTAGATTTTTAATATTTCATATATTTGAGCTTCCTGTAAATAAATCACAATTAATAATATAATGAAAATAATATTAATAAGTATATTATATGGATTACATTTGTTTAATAAGTAATGTTTTAGTATAAGTCAGTATCGAGTATTCTAAATATGATATTTTAAAGTGGATGAAAGTTACAAACAAATTACAAATCGAATATTATTATTGAAATAGTATCGAGTATTCTTAGTGTCGAGTATTTAGATTTTTAATGTTTCATATATTTGAGCTTCCTGTAAATAAATCACAATTTAATACCTAATGTAAATAATATTGTGGATTACATTCGTTTAATAAGTAATGTTTTAATATAAGTATAAAGAAGAGTATATGAGTAAAATAGGTATCACAATAATATTATTTTATTCCATCAAATAATATTATTTGGATACAGAACAGGCTGCACGCCCTTAAATTCTGCTTTCGCTGCAGATACAAGATTATTAGTGGCGCGCCAAGTCGCTGAATCGGAGTATACAGAGGCCCTATACGTGAGGAGCGCTTGCTTCCATCGGTCCTTTCCGAATTTTTCAGCGTCCCTATGGTTATAAATACGGAGCTCGATATAATAATCACCGCTCCGTGTTAGGTCCTGCTGATAGGAGTTTCCAGAAGCTGTTCTTCTGGACAGGGACGATCGCAGTGCAGCTGCCCTCACCGGTTCAAGATCTCCCTCTTCCTCCTGTAAACATTGTTATAAAATAGCATTAGATAAACATATTTGAGAGGAGCAGAGGAGAGCAGTGGTGACCCAGTGGTAACGACCGTGACTTACAAATTGTAGGTTGTGGGTTCGAACCCAGGCTAGCGATTTACTTTGAGTAAATTATTTCGTCACCACTGCTCTCAAAACGGTGAAGGGAAACATCGTGAGGAAACCGGCATGTCCTAGAACCAAACATTTTAAGATATGTGCACAGGGCCCATGTATCCGCCACCCGGGCCCACTCCCTCTCACGGAGAGGCCTGTGTCCCAGCAGTGGGAACAAGCCGTCAGATTGAAATCCTATAGGTAATTATAAATCTTAAACACATGTTTGATGAAATATATATTTTTTTTACTCACCGAGGAATCAGCCACACAAATCCGCTTGATTTTCTTAGGCCTCTTTGGTGAAGTATCGGTTTCGGAATCAGACTCACTGCCAAATAATTCTTTTACAGGTGGAGTTGAGGCCGCAGCTACTTTCTTCGATTTGCCTTTGCCTTTAGCCACTTTTATTTTCGGCTTTGTATTTCTTTTTGGTTTAAACGATGTAGAGGGCTCGTTGGGATGCGACTCTACATCGGATTCAAATGGATTCACAAATGTCGACCTAAAATAAAAAGAAATAGTATATAAGAAGTTATACAAATGAACGATTCCTAAAAGGATAGACAGAGTAATAGAACACTCTCTATAACAATTTTCTCTATCTGGAAATCGATCCTTGAATACTTAGAAAATTGAATAAGTCGTTATTTGGTTCTAGAACTCAGCGTCAATACTTCATGTTGTGAAATGGTAGTAACGGTTATTAAACCACTGCACGAGAAGCAAACAAAATAACTCAATAATAAATTTTAATTAGATCTGGAATCGAACCCAAAACTTTGCATTCGACGGTGACACTGATGTTGAATGGGCTACAGGGAACGTAAGAAATAAAAACAATTAACACATTAAATATTTATACCTTGGAGTCGAGCCAAAGATTTTACGTTCAGCAGTTATACTTGTAGTCTACATCATCACTGAGTTACTAGTAAGTTTAAACCCGTAAATAAACAATACTTAAAATTGGGAATCGAACCCTAGACTTAACTTTCGATTATTGCATTTACCATCACTAAATTGCAAGTGCAGTAAGTTATACAAAAAAATAATGTGATACGTACATACTTGTTGTGGAAGATATAAATTTGCACACTTAATCACTGAAGATGATGGAACTCGTCACCAACACAAGAACACCAACAATTCACAAATAACTGATTATGATTGATGGATGCGTCATTGAAGGGACTTATTTATAACACTTTTACGTAAGGTAGCGATTATATTAATATTTGCAACTATTGTTTTAATGTTTCACTAATATTTGACTTGTAAATTATATTTTCATCACTCCTTAAATAAGGTCTATAATCATTTGTTCTTTATTAGACACTATGCACACAGCCTACAATTCCATTTTTGGGGCGGTGGCGACACTCTGTCGCAGCAATCTGAGACGAAAATCTAAAAAGGAAGTTGCATGTACCTTGACCATTCAATATCGGTCTATGAAGTCTCACATTAAAATGGTAGCAAGAGGTTTTGTAAACACTTACCAAAATAAGTTAAGCCTAGACATTACATTTAGGAAAATGTATGGCATTTTACATTCAAGGATTATCGTAAATCTCCCAATCTTCAAAGCGATCCAGTATTTTGTCACATTTTTCGACGACACGTATGGCGCATTGCTTAAGAGCTCGTCTCGCTGCATCACAATGTAAATATTAGTTTATAAACGTGCTGCTACTAAATGTCCCAAGTGTCGCGGGTTCGATTCCCGCACGGAACAAATAAGTATTTGTTCCGGTCTGGATTTTGTTTTCATGTTTTATTTTTACCATTATTTAATTTAATAATAATAATACTCTGAAAAATGAGCAAGTATGAGCCTGGCTCAAAACATTCTTTAGGTACTTACTTAATGGTAAGGAGGTACGATTGGTGCAGTGGTTAGATTGACTTCTGCCCTACGTGTCGTGGGTTCAATTCCCACACAGCAAATATTTGTATGATCTACAACTAGCTCCGGGTCTGGCTGTCTGTAAAATGTATGTCTGTCAACGAAAGAAATCTTAGGATCGTATCGTTTTATTCTTGGCTTTGTGCTAATAGTCTGTTGATATCTATTATTTTTTAATAGCATAAAGTGTAACGTCGGTTCCCATGTGCCTAATGAACCTGCTGGAATTTATCGGGTGCAGATCCAAACTACTCGCTATTAAGAATTACGTTATAGAAAATAAAATAACACTGGACCTTGGAAATCAAACTGGGTTCCTCATGCTCAACAATTGCAAAATTAAAATCGCTAGACCAAAGAATAAAATAGATAAAATGCAAGTAAATTCTTGAACTACTAATTGATGCACTCTACATTGTTTTACCTAACTACTTTAAAAGCATCACACTTTCGTCAAGTAATATAAAATATAGGGACATAAGTTGATCAAACGAGTCGAACTTGATATGGTTGTTTATAAATTTTTAGTACACATCGCACCGTTGATTGAGGCATTCTGCATAACGCGCTATTATTTATTCCAATGTTCGACATCGCACCGTTGAATGAAATAAAAATATTCAGCCCGTATTGCAAATTTGAGGCAGACCATAGTAGTAGTGTATTATTGGGGCGTTCTGCATAACGCGCTCGAGCGAAGCGAGAGCAAGTGATGCAGAACCCCCAATAATACACTACTGTGGACAGATATCGTTTTTTATTCCGACGTTCCGTGAATATTTTATCGTAACTCAATGCAGAAGTCCGTCGAATATTTTCGTTGCGTTAATTACAGAGCCGACCAATATTTTATTTGATCGTGTATGTTTCGGATTGACTGCGGTCGGCTGTTCGCGACTCTTATGTAGCGCGTGGTCTTTTGTTTGTAGAGTTTCACATGACTCGTGATTATTATGAGTACTGCTTTCAGTAGATAGACAACTCGTATTCAGGGCCCAAAAAAGATGTGTCAGAGCTATGTGTGGCCTTAAAGGCACAGACAGTTATCAACCTTTTTTTGTAAGTCTCAAAATTCTTACTTTGCCATCGCTTTACATATACGAAATAAATATATTTGTCAAATCTAACATTTCACTATACAAAATAGCTGCTAAAAGTAACTACAGAAAATTACGCGATAAAAATAAGTCAGAACTCGAAGTGACTTATGGAAAAACTGCACTAATGAATAAAAGTACCTTCTGTATGGCCATAAAAATATTCAACAAACTACCTGAAAAATAAAAACATTAAATCGGGACACTTTCAAAACAGAACTATTAAGAATTTTGATAAATAAATGCTATTACTCACTACAGGAATATTTTGACGACAATTCTTTAATTACTGCTTAAGAAAATTGTAAATCACCTCACCTATTTTGAAGATTTTGAATTTTGTATGACATTTGCTTTAATATGACTTGTAACGTAATCTATTTGACATTTTGTATAATTTTATTTGAAACTGATTTTAATCTGTTTGACATTAGCATTAATAGGACATGTAACTTAATTGACATTTTTATATAATTTTAACTATTTGAGTTTGATTTTAATCTGTTTGACATTAGCATTATTAAGACATGTAACTTAATCTATTTGACATTTTGTATAATTTTATTTGAAACTGATTTTAATCTGTTTGACATTAGCATTAATAGGACATGTAACTTAATTGACATTTTTATATAATTTTAACTATTTGAGTTTGATTTTAATCTGTTTGACATTAGCATTATTAAGACATGTAACTTAATCTATTTGACATTTTGTATAATTTTATTTGAAACTGATTTTAATCTGTTTGACATTAGCATTAATAGGACATGTAACTTAATTGACATTTTTATATAATTTTAACTATTTGAGTTTGATTTTAATCTGTTTGACATTAGCATTATTAAGACATGTAACTTAATCTATTTGACATTTTGTATAATTTTATTTGAAACTGATTTTAATCTGTTTGACATTAGCATTAATAGGACATGTAACTTAATTGACATTTTTATATAATTTTAACTATTTGAGTTTGATTTTAATCTGTTTGACATTAGCATTATTAAGACATGTAACTTAATCTATTTGACATTTTTATATAATTTTAACTATTTGAAATTGATTGTATTCTAAAATCGACAACGTTAATGTTATATATTTGTACGCCTCCGTGCAAAACATAGAGGATCTACCTATCTGTAACATCTCGCACACTGTTGTAATTTGACCTATGTTTACAAATAAAGCATTCATTCATTCATTCATGCTGTAGATTTTTACTCCGTAAATAGTATTCATCGCACAAAGTGGAATAAAAAAAACACAAATTGCAATTTACGAAAGTGAACGTATCTTTTTATAAAGTCACTAAATAAATAAACAGAATGAATAGTAAAGGTCGGACCCGAAAACTGTTTGGGACGAATAAATATTCTAGCGAACTAAACTTTAACATGTTCAATATATGTCAAATACATTAAAATTTCTTAGTTGTTCGAGCACATGACCCAAATAGACTGCTTATTAAACTGAAATTACCGAGTTCCGTACAAAACACATCCTTGAATGTAATGAATAGCCGTGTGACGTGAAATAACATGTAATTAGAGTCGAATGAGCTCGCCTAAGGTGTTGGATTCATATACACAATCAACACGAAACTTTGTTGAAGTTTGAAGTTTTGTTTGATTTTAGTTTGTTGTAATGGCTTTCATAGATAATGTAAATGATTCTAAGTGGTCCTTCGTCTTGAATATCAAGGTTTTGGACATTGGTAAAGCCGTTAGTCACTGCAATTGTTTTTTTTTCTAACCCACTACGTCCCGCGGATTCACCTGTGAAGTAATCTTTGTCACTAATGCAGCTTTTCCGTGAGTAAAGAAAATGTTGTGATCGAATCAGCATTTTCTGAGATTACCGTTTACAAACATACCCACAACTTGACTTCTTAAAACTACTGGCATAAGTATGTATAATTATAAAGCTATGGTGCACTAGGTGCCTTTTAAATTCAACTCAAAACTAAAAAGGTGTGAATTGATACGGGGTGGGTCCTCAACCGCTACCCTGATATAGTTTGTGTTATGAATAAATGCTAATGATAAATGATAATGATAATGTTATATGATAATGATAAATGATAATGATAATGATAGTGATAAATGATAATGTCAAATGATAATGATAAATGATAATGTTAAATGATAATGACAACTGATAATGATAAATGATAATGAGAAATGATAATGATAAATGATAATGATAATGATAAATGATAATGATAAATGATAATGATAAATGATAATGATAAATGATAAATGATAAATGATAAATGATAAATGATAATGATAATGATAATGACGCATAACGCTTCTTTGGCCGCCTGAAAAAAGTACTAAATAGTCTTTTATCAGGCGGGAACAAGGTGCGCGCCTTCAACGGCTGGGTCATGCCGGTCTTGATGTACTCTTTCGGCATACTCAAATGGACTCAGACAGAACTTGACGCCCTGGATAGGAGAGTCCGCACATTGCTTACCGCAAATCGTATGCATCACCCACGGTCATCGGTTATGAGACTGTATATCCCTCGGAAGAGCGGGGGTCGTGGCTTTTTAAATGCTAAGACCCTGCACAACCGCGAGGTATGCAGTCTTAGGGAATACTTCCAGGCCGCTGACGTGGGTATGCATCGAGATGTGGTAGCAGTGGACAAGGGCCTTACCCCGCTCTCCTTGGCTAACGAGAACTGGCGCAAACCTATAGTATTAGATACTAATGACCGCATGGAGGTATGGCAGAGCAAGGAGCTTCACGGACGCTTCTACCGGGTCCTACATGGGCCCGATGTAGATTTTTTGGCGTCCGTGGCCTGGTTGCGATTTGGTGACCTTTTTGGGGAAACCGAAGGTTTTGTCTTTGCGATTATGGACGAAGTTATGATGACGAACAACTACCGGAAATACATTGTGAAAGATGGCACGGTTGACATCTGTCGGGCATGTCACCGGCCTGGGGAATCCATCCGTCACATTATCTCCGGTTGTTCTAGTCTAGCTAACGGAGACTATTTGCATAGACACAACCTTGTAGCCAGGATTATCCATCAGCAACTTGCTCTTAAATACAATCTTGTGGAATCGGAAGTGCCTTACTATAGGTATGAGCCCGACCCAGTTCTCGAGAATGGCAATGTCACGTTGTATTGGGATCGGTCTATCATCACTGACAGGACTATTGTTGCCAATAAGCCTGACATAGTGGTGATAGACCGACTAGAGCATCGCGCAATGATTGTTGATATAGCGGTCCCCCATGACGAGAACCTCGTGAAGGCTGAGAGAGATAAGAAAAGCAAGTATCTTGATCTGGCTCGCGAGGTTGTCGACATGTGGGATGTGAATACAGCAATCATTGTGCCGATAGTCGTTACGGCCAATGGCATAATAGCCAAGAGCCTCGACGAACATCTGAGGAGGCTCTCGTTGGGCAGCTGGATCAAGGGCTTGATCCAGAAAGCGGTACTCCTGGACACGGCGCGTATCGTTAGGAGGTTCCTCTCTCAGGAGCCCTGACCACCGGTAGCTTGGACCCTGTTCCCGATACCGGTGGGCTACTATTTTTTTTTTTTATATTTTTAAATGTTTTTTAAGTTTTCTTTTTTTAAATATTTAAAAATGTAATAAAATAAGAAAAAAGATAAATAAACGAAATGATAATGATAATGATAATGATAAATGATAAATGATAAATGATAAATGATAATGATAAATGATAATGATAAATGATAATGATAAATGATAATGATAAATGATAGTGATAAATGATAATGATAAATGATAATGATAAATGATAATGACAAATGATAATGATAAATGATAATGATAAATGATAATGATAAATGATAATGATAAATGATAATGATAAATGATTTTATTTCTGTAAGTTGGTTTGTACAAACACTTTTACATGTCGAACTTGACTTGAATAGAAATGATAATCTCATTGTGTGGCGTCGACAACGCACGAACAAATTTTAGAAAGTGGTCACCACTTACTTACCCCATAAAAGATGAGATTCTTTGATACAGAATTAAATTCACCAACAAAAAGAAATATCTCACTTTTATGAGAGTGAAAATCTTTTTCATGTCAGTCTTAAGTTTATTTATTTTATTCTTAAAGTCTTATTTTCTCAATCTTTTTAATTTGCTTTGTGATTTGGATTTGCTTTTCCTTTTAGTCTTTTGATTTATTTTAAGTAACATTGTTCATTGTTTGATAAACCTGTAAAAATAAATGATTCATCACCTCTAAATTATTTAGGTCTAGTGTACCTAAACGAAGTACAATTTATTTTAAAATAAAAATGCTGTGACGACATTGTACTTGACACTAACCACCATATTTCTTCTAGCTTCATATACTGGTATCGAGGTGAACAAGTGGTGAATTACGCCCAGCGCGGCGGTATCAGCGTGGAGACGGAGCAGCGTACACGCACGAGTCGGCTACTCATAGCAAGGGCTGCCCCACACGACTCGGGCAACTATACCTGTGCCCCGAGCAGTTCTGGTAAGGAAATATATGCTTTATTGTATAAATTTTAAGGTTTTGTACCGGTGGGAGCAGAAACACCGATCGTTTTTCAATGACGTAGCAGTATGCTACGGCGTAGCAAACGGCTACGAAAAGCGTAGCAATGTGCTACGGGTATCGAAGTAATCACCAAACTTGTTCTTGTGGCTGAAACTAAAGCTGTAGGGCCTGTAGGTATGCTTGTATCAATTAAACGTAAATAAATAATATAATCCCTGCTTGTTACAAAACCACAATTATATTCAAGCAGAGAAAAATAAGAATTATTTGCCCAAGAATGAGATATTAATTTAATTTTCAATGTTCCAACACACCACATTTTAATAAAGTAGGCGCAGACAAATGACCTCATTAAGCATCTTGAGACAAAAACCAAGACGTTTTACTTCAAGCTAGCGAGACACTGACATTATTATCCCTAATAATACTTGATATTAGATAACATAATTCTTTCAAGATATTAAAACCCTCCCACAATTTGTGGTGAAATTTGGGTTTCAACTACATTTTCATTTTTATTTTCAGTGTCGTTCCTTAGCTAATTTATTTGAAGTTGACGCAACATGTCTTCTTCAGTAGTCAACCCGTTTCTCACCATACCATCTTTTACACAGTTCATCTCTTCTTTGGTCTTGCCCTGCAGACTAAAAAATTTCCTCACGACGTTTTCCACTTCACATACTGATACCATTTCAACAGATTTCCACACAACATAGTTCAACAAACACACTGGCTATCTGTAAAAAACGGCACTCAAAATTTCAAATATGGAACTTACACGAAATAACGTACTACTTATAGCAAAAGTGACCACCGGACACTTTTTTCCGTGTAACTCCCATCGGAGAAACGCGCTATAAGGAACTTAGGCCCGTATTCCGGTTGCTCATGCTCATACTCAACTCATCTCAAACTGGAAATGGACAGTTGTGATTGGTTGATTGTTTTTTTTACATTAACGTGCTCAAGTCCAAGATCCTAGACGCCCCAGACGTTACTGAATTCTTTTAACACAAAATCAGTGACATTCAGTAGAGTTAGCATGTACTTGGAACGTACTCGTACTTGCTAACTTGGACTTTCATTTTCATTCAAAACTTACCACACATTATATTTAGAAAGAATTCAGTAACGTCTGGGGCGTCTGTGCTCTTACTTTATTGAGTACACGTATGTCAAGCTGAAGAATCATATGCCAATCTCGAGAGTTGTGATTGGTTGGCAGTTGATTTGTAGGTGTGGCCCATTTTGAGTTTGAGTCAAGTATAAGCAACCGGAATATGGGCCTCAGTGCAAATATAATTATTTCTCTAATTACAAGAAGTATAAACACCGTACTGTTTGAACTCAGAAATAGGGCGGACGCATAAATTTTATAACCGATTAAAGTCGGGAAACGGGTCAATATTTCATTGTTACGACTATCGATTTTACCCTCATTATCGGAGGGATCAACTATTTGGTATGGTGTGTTTATTATTTAGTTTATTTGTTACTGTAAACGTATATTAAAATTGTGGTGATTCACGTAAACCAGAATTCTATAATTCAATCATTTACACAACAGGGCAGATTGAGTAAAGCTTGATCTGAAAAAAATATTCAAAGCTATTGAATTGAATCAAGTTTTGAGTATTACTCGTATATCTATTGCAGTAAATTGCTGTGCTTTTATAATATTTTATAAACCTGTTTTTTGTATGATCGTGCATGTAATATTTATGTCAATTTAGGTAATAGGAAAGTACAGGAAACCATAGCATCATAAATAAAGTTTCCCATAAACATAACATCCCAATAAGCAAATAGAACCGCAGCTACTTATACAGCGTATTTTAAATCTCTCATTCCCTTTCAAATGAAATCCCCGTACGTACAATACCGCCTCGCAGATTGCCGTATTCAGTACCTTCATATTAAAATTATTCATTACAAGGATTTGCTGCAAACTGCTGTGTAATTATTCCAGTCTGGATTCTTACAAAGTAGCAGAACGTTATTGCTATGTTCCACAATTACCTACACGGTTGTTTAAACGCTGCCAACTTTTTAATTGACATCGTTTAATGGCTTTGAAAGAAAACTCAACGTTTCTGATGTACTTGGAAAGTCTAAAACTATTTGAGCTATTCATAATGTTTGTGTGTGGTAAATTGCAGTATTTATTTGTGATTACGATGCAGTACACTATTAACATAATAAAGTATTCATATTTCTAGGCTAATGCATTACTAGCGCCATCGTGACTTTGAAATGTAGGCTAGCAGTGTGCTAGGACGTTTCATTTATCTAAGCTCAACATTCGAGGTAGCATGCATATTTTCTGTTTGATATCATCGTGCATCATAGACAAAGACGAAGTTATTCAAATGTTATGTCATAACATTTCTCGCAAAGTTATTGGTCACAAACCCTTCTGTTTTTAAATCGGTTGTAAAGCGTCTTCCATTTAGTTTGAAGTAATGCTTGAAGATTCTTCAACCTTTTTGAAATTACTGCAAAAGTTTACGTCCAATTTAATTGAGGTTATACATATTTTAAAGAGCAAGATAGAACAACCCTTTACATCATTTGTAAGCAATCAGGGGTGCCCGCGGTTAATCGATAAGGGTACGTGATACTAGATAGGGTGATTTATGTCGGAACTTTGTTGTGCAGAATCGGCGTCCGTGATAGTCCACGTGCTGAGCGGGGAGCGGCCGGCGGCCATGCAAAGCTCGGGGTCGACGCCGCCGCGCCTGAACAGGGCCATCCTGGCCACACTCACCACGCTGACCACACTGCGCCAGCCCCGGCCAGCTCTCATCATCGCCCTACCCGTCGCAGCGCACTACTTCACCATCCCAACTCTACTCATCACCTTCGTCTTCGCCAACGCGCTCGTCAAACTCCTCACTAAATTTACGACCGAACCGACGTCCTCAAGATGACCTATCAGTGCAAAGTCGACTTCCCAAACGTTTTAAACTAAGGAAGTATTTTATATGGTTGAGTGAACAAGCGTATTTGTGGCGGACCTTCGGATTTCTTTATCTGAGTTGAATGTATTTAAAATACAACGATAAAATATAGACAGTAATGTTTCCTGTGAGGTAATTTTAAGGCGATAAATCAATAGCATGTATGGTCAATTTTAAAATGATATTGTTTAAAAATCTGTAAATTTCTATTTTATCTATAACAGACCAGAGGGTTTTAGTGATTTCGATAAATAACGAGAGATGACCAGAGAGATTAATGTGACACGCATCAGATAATCCTTCTGATGATTTATCCGAAGCTGAATCTCCTTTGTTCTCGCAGCTAACTAAGTTCGTCGTCTTAATCCGGTGCCGAGATTACAAGCAAATCGATTTCGTTAGTCCAACACAGGAATATACCGAGATTCAATCGAAGCGGGAAGCTTATCTATGCGTAACGTATATCTAAGCCGCCAGTTGCTCTCTTTGCCACGTTATTTGCGTTCGATCAGCCTGAACAAACAGTGTCTGTGCTAATACTAATGCATACCTGCGCACATGTATTGCCAAAAACTAATTTGATACGACATGAAGTTGTACAAGTTACAAAGTCGGGTTGTGACGCTTACAAGTTTTAATGAAATAAAATGTAAAATAAATGATCAACATAATCTTCACCCAAAAATGTTAACTCAAATATGAAATTAAGAACTTTAAAGACAAAGTTCTAAATCATTTTGTACAAAGTTTCTTCAAAAACCAAATTAACTTTAGGTAACTTCATTCTTATTTTTAATTTTGTCGCAGCCATGTTTATTTTGAATTTATTTTTGAGTAAAGGAATGGAATAAACGTTAGTAAATTAAATTACAACGCAATCTTCTTAGAAACAATTGGTTGTTGACGAGAAATTAGAATTCTCTTGTTGCAATTTGTAAAGGAAATCTTAGTTCCTTCAGACTAGACGCTTTCCAAGAGAATGAATCAACCCTCAAACGATTTCATCTCCAGCGCGCTCAAACATAAAATGGGACTAAATTGAGTTGATTTCTCAGCTACCACAAAACCATTTTACTTCGGTTTCTACCAAAGTTCTAAGAATTTATGGAAGTCGTCAATCTTGGAGTGGCTTTGCAATGAGCCTTTCAACGTTTCTTGACATCAAGTAGCTCTGACATGAGCTATTTAAACCCCTGTAAGCTTCCCGAGGTTATTACCGCGAAATTCGTGGCCAGACTATCCCACAATAGAGACAGGTACTTAACAAAAATCCCGACCAAAATTCCCTTGACTTTTAAACAACAAAAGTGCGCATACCTTTTTGTAAATTCGTCTGAGTTTTTCACATTTCACAGTCTTACTCCGGAATAAAATTACACAATCAAAGTTTAGAATTAGGGTTGCTTTACTGGCCAAAATAAAAGGCATCGTCCCAAAAGTTGTCTCGAGTGACAGCAAGAAACAAATTACGTACCTTAGGCATCATTCGTTTCGAGTTCATTTCATGTAGCGAATCTGGCAGATTGGTACTAAACATTGCTCTCAGTCAGTTTTGTTTTTATTCTGTGCGCGTCCTTCCCTAACTTATGTTAGCAGTACGGACAAAAACAATTTTATGACTTATCAAGTAAGAATGAAGGGTAAACTCGAGGTCGTTTTGCTACTATGTCAATATGAAATCTCTGTTACTTTGTAGATATTTACATCTGTTTAAAATTTTAGTAAAATGCTTGTCAAAAGCAAGTTTAAATTGTATAAAATGTTAATTTTCTCTAGATGATTTATAGACATTGGCTATTGTACCTTTGTATTTAAAGATTTAATAAATGAAATCATGTTACACTTTAAGGTTTAGATCGTATGTTGTACATAATAGCTGATCAATTGTAAATATTTGAATGTAAATAAAATGAGTTAAATGTTATGTTTGTATTGTCTTGACAGCCAAAAATACATTTTATGTATTCAGATTACTTTGGCAACGGTTTCAAACGTCGCCATCTTTAACAAGTAGATAACAAAAGGGTTGTGTAATAAACTATCAAATTGTAGATGTATTTAAATATGTTACCTAACAATTTATAAGAATACAGAACATAGTAATAAAACCAATGAGGAATATTATGCGTATCATTCATTTTATTTTAATTTAATTAAGAAAGTGCTAGTAACAATATCCGGCAAAAAAAACAATTGCAACATAGCATTTCATCAAGATTATGTTGATTCATAAAATTAAATCTGTTGAAGTGGCTAGATGAAGCAGATCCGGCTGAAATCACCAACAAAAAAAATCTGTAAAAAGAATTCATTCAAGCGAGGTAAGGACAAAAAATTTCATTGTATTAAGTAATGCGGCCGTGGAAGTAGGGCAGAAAGATGAAGACAAAATTGAGGAAAGGGGATAAAGGGCCGAAACCGAGCGTATCTAAATGAAAGGAAACAGTGGAAGCGGTATATTTGGTCCTATCGCACGCAGATACGAGTGTACGTACGTTCGACTGGGTCTTAGTTCACTTGATGTACGACTGTTCGAGCAAGGGTTACTCCACCCCACGCAGTTATAATACCCACAGTCATATTATCGAGAATATTTCGGCCTTAAGATTCCATATCTGAAAAGGGAAAACAATATTTTACGATTCCTCTCGACACAAATATTTACTTACGGAAAATGTGAATGAATGGTCTTTTCAGTTTATAGCACAGTTTCATTCTGTGACTTCAGTTCTAGGTAGGAATTAATTTCAAAATTATTATTACATATTAATAAAAATGTGAGAATATTGTAGTTTCCAAAATCTACTTCAATATTTAAGTCAGAAAGCGGCAGAAATGGGACAAAAAATAAACACCTGGAAGACCCAAGAGATGAGATCTGGTGTGAAGAATAATTATCTGTTGCTGATTGGCACAGAGGTAGTGGAACGCGTCCACAAGTTTACTTACCACGTGGGCGTCGTGTCAGAAACTAGAGGTAGTGAAAAGGAGATCGCTTCAAGAATCGCCAAAGCACGAGCTACTTTCGCGCAGCTGAGACCTGGTTGGTAATCGCGGAAACTGACCCGAAGGATTAAACTCAAAATCTTTGGGTCAAATGTCAAAACCGTGCTGCTTTACGGGTGCGAAACGCGGCAGGTCACAAAAGACATCTCATGCCAGATCCAAGTCGTCGTCAACTGTCTTCGTCGCTTACTCGGCATTTACTTGCCCGAGACCATCACCAACGTAGAGCTGTTGGAGCAATGCCACGAGAGCCCGATCGACAGCCAAATCAAGCCTCGCAAATGGAGTTGATGATTCTGATCATATACCGAAGTAACCGCTGGATTGGAATCCCCAAGGCAAAAGAAAACGTGGCCGTCCTCGTCAAACCTGGCGTCGCACCGTGTTGGCGGCAGCGACGAGCATCGGTATGACGTGAAGCGAGGTGAAGCGTGAAGCTCAAGACCGATCGCGATGAAGGACTACTGTGGACGCCCTTTGCCCTATCCAGGGGACATAGGACATTAAGTCAAGTAAGTCACTTTAATATTTTTGATATTGAAACAACATCATTTTATAACTTATCAAAATTTCATAGCAGAGTTTCTGTACCTACGAGACTTTATGTTTTTTTCTGGGAAATTCATTGGTATTAAGTATACCTACCCAACAGTTGTAAATAACGGTCAATGAAGCGAAGCTAGTAGGGATCTTTATTTGTTTAACAAACTCGACGATGAAGGTAAACACAGTAACTAAAAGGTATTGAAAGGAAGACGTAGGTACCACAACTTTGTATACACACAGAGGCCTACATATTTATTTTTATTTTTCTAATTGCCTGTATTTACCCAAATGTAAGTCTTGTGTTTGTTTGGATTAACCTTTTAAGTGACCGAAACCTGGATCCACGCGAGACTCAATGGTTTTTTAATTTTTAATTTTTTCAGTAATTACGGCATCCAACCGGTTATAAAAAGTGTGTTTATAATTTTCGCAAAAAACTATGTTGACAAATCTACCACCACTGAAAAACCTATTACAGTATTAAAATGCCTTGAAAAAAGCAATAATGTACGAAATTTTATGTACACACACATTATACAAGAACAAGAAGATGGAACAGAAAAATAGATAAAGAGGTGATTTTTTTTTTTTTTTTAATTTTTTTATTTGCTAAACATGGGTAACACATACAATATGCATGCAAGATAACAAAAAATAACAAAAGATTCCGACATGTTTGCCACGTGCTATGGCGTGCAAATATTATGCAAGGTAAACAATGAATGAATTTAATTATAAATGAATTTCATAATTATCACCAATGAAATAAAAATAACAATATCAATAAAAAATGTCAAATAAAAATCTATAAAAATAATAATATCATATCTATAAATATAATATCTAAAAAAATATAAATCAGATGTCAAAATGAAAATAGTGCATGTCAAATCAATGTAGAAGTGAATTAAATGCAAAAATACCAACAACACATCACTATCAAAACTATGCAACAAAATATAAATCAAATGTCAAATAATATAATGCATGTCAAATTTATAAAATATGCAAATGTCAAAATTAAAATATCAATCAAATGTCAAATAGGAATAATAAATAATAAAATCTATATAAAAATTTCAATAAAATGTCAATAAAATGTCAATAAAATGTCAAACAAAATTTAATATTAGATAAGATTATATTAGATTGCTTTATTTCTTCAAACATTGCATACATACAAGAGCATGCAAGATATTAAATCGAATTTAAATTCATTATTCATAGAAATTTATTATTATTGTCAGAAAAAGATAAAACTAATACAATCAAAAAAAAACTTTTTCAGCTAAAAATTCGGAGACACTATAATATGCTTTTTGCGTAAGAAACACATTCAACTGACGCTTGAATGCCTTACCACTCAGCTCCTTCCAACGTTTAGGCAATATGTTAAATATAGTGGGCGCCATGCAGACGATACTTCTGCGCATGAGTGCCGTTTTTGCTGAATGGCCTTGAAGAACCGTCATATCCCGTCTGTTACGAGGTACAACGTCCTGTAGACGTGGAAACAAATTGGGGTTTGTTTTAACAAACATTGCAGTTTCGAGGATATACAGACAAGGAAGAGTTAATATCTTGTACCTTTTAAAATATGGTTTACAGGTATCGACCGTTTTTAGCCCGAACATGGATCTAATGCATCTCTTTTGGGCCTTAAATGCTGTGTTAGCGTCTGTAGAGTTTCCCCAAAATATGATACCGTATCTTAGGTGAGACGCAGCTAAGCCATGGTAGGCCGCAATCAGGGTATCTACATTTACAACTGCAGCTAGAGAGTGCAACTCGAATGCAGAACTACAAATTTTTTTGCAAAGGTTCTCGATTTGTGATTTCCAGTCAAGCCTTTTATCAATTATTAGTCCAAGGAATTTTGTAGTATTTACGATTTCTACAATTTTATTATCTATATTTATGTCCATATTTTCTACAGTCAAACGTTGACTAAAATGTATGATTTTAGTTTTGTCTAGATTAATCTTCAAATTATTGTTGTTTAACCATTCTATTATTGATGTCAAGGTATTGTGAATGTCAAGTTTATATTTGGTCATGTCAGTGCTACTACTAGAGATGGTCACCGTGCTATCATCTGCAAATAAAGTCATAGGATGTAGAATTGATTTTGGCAAGTCATTAATGTATATTGTAAAAAGTGGCGGTCCCAGTACACTACCTTGTGGAACACCAAAAATAGTTTGACGTTCATCTGATAAATATACTTCTTCCTTTTTAGTGGTTATATTAATTCTAGTGATTTCTGTCTTTTGCTTCCTACTGTCTAAATAGGATTTAATTAAATTAAGAACATTGCCTCTTATACCATACTTTTCAAGTTTGTTTATTAGAATGTCATGATTAACGTAGTCAAATGCTGGAGTCATATCGCAGAAGATAGCACATACAGGTGTTTTTTTATCCACTTTTATCAATACAGTATATAAAAAATCGTAGATCGCCATATTTATGGTCTTATTTTCGCGAAAACCCTTTTGCTCATTACATAATACATTATTTTTCTCTATGTAACCGTTTAATTCCTTTTGAATGAATTTCTCAAATATTTTCGAGAAGATAGGAATCAGAGAAATAGGCCTGTAAAATTCCATGAGCTCCCTATCTTCTTTCTTAAACACTGGCTTAACGATAGCTATTTTTAGTGCGTCAGGAAACGTGCCATCTACAATACACAGATTTATAACATGAGACAAATGGTTGCATATTTCAGATGCTACAGCTTTTATTACTTTGGTTGATATGCCATCGTATCCTACGCTATTTGTGTTTTTTAAGGCCTTAATAATAGTATGTGCCTGTGATGCTTATTTCTAATGGAATCTCTTTCAGCATACCTGTGAAAGGAAATATGATAAAAAGAGATGTAGACACTGTGTAGAGGGAAAAAATAAACACATGAAACAATTCACAGCTAAATAAAATACAATATAACAAATAAAATATACTGTCATATACATATAAGTATAAATATCATAACAATAAATAATTAATAAATACTAATATGTATAAAAAGATAATAATAGTTATTATATGCAACTATTATGGAATGGAAAGGTAAACACATAAAACAATTCACAGCTAAGTAATATACAATATAACAAATAAAATATACTGTCATATACATATAAGTATAAATATCATAACAATAAATAATTAATAAATACTGATATATAAAAAGATAATATTAGTTATTATATGCAACTATTATGGAATGGAAAGGTAAACACATAAAACAACTTACAGCTAAGTAATATACAATATAACAAATAAAATATACTGTCATATACATATAAGTATAAATATCATAACAATAAATAATTAATAAATACTAATATATATAAAAAGATAATAATAGTTATTATATGCAACTATTATGGAATGGAAAGGTAGTATTATTTCAATATTCTTCTGTAAACTGCGAGTTTGGCAATCCTTAATGTCAGGTGGCAGCGAGTTCCACAACCGCACGGCGTGCACAGTAAAAGAGTAGATATCGGTTGTGTGGGAAGGGGTATCCAGGAGATTCTTAAAATGCAATCTGCAAGGGGCATCTGGAGGACGGGAGTAGGAGAAGCGTTCAAGGAGGTAGGATGGCGTTTTAGCTTTATGAAGGATGTTAAATAGCAGACACAAAATCCGAGAGTTCCTGCGAAATCGAATTGGAAGCTACTTGAGTTTCTTGCGAAAGCCAGAACAATGGTGATACTTTTTAAGATTAAAAACAAAACGAATACATATATTTTGCAAACGCTCAAGTTTATTTAAATAGCATGATGTTACTTAACATGTCAACAATCCAATTTGTAAATTAAATTAAATTTATTTCAAATTCAGACAATTTTGGAGTCCATTCTTTGTTAGTACACAACCATATAATTAATGTTAGTAATCAGTACATGACACGAAAACAATTTAATGAATTTATAATTATTACAGGGATCCAAGTTTAAATTAAAGTAAAACTAATGTAATATAAATACAAATATGGTTTTATAACTAACTAAATCATCACGAAAAATTAAGAGCAAGCCCGCCTACATACCACTCTGAACAAGAACTTAAAAAAAAATAAAAGCTTTTGTTGGAACCCACTGGTATTGTGAGGCAAAACGTAAAATAAATAAACAAATCCTTCCATTTGAGCTGCCAATCACTAGAAACACAACAAAATGTAGGTTGTTTACTTTTTCTAAAATATCTTCCCAGAGTAAAGAATCTAGTTTACTCTTACTAAAGCTCAATGTATAATAGAAAATGAGGGCAAACTGCGCACAATATCTAAATTTCAAGTTCAACTACTCAACCTTTCTGTGGTTTGTTATGTTTTCTTCAATTAGCGGTCTTAATGGCAAACCTGTCATTACACATTCACATACTGTCAATGAAGTCCGGAACAGTTTAACAGTAGCTTTCAATTAAATAACGCTGGTCTGGTGACTAGAGTCTTCACTATTAATATCGAATTTTCGGAATCCACCCGCGTGTTCAATCTCCTCTACCTGGACGATACGTTAACAACTTTTTAGGTGACCTCAATATCGTTTTCTAGGGGCAACTAGACCAAGGGTGAGATGTGTATCCACGAAGTGCATTCAAATAGCCCAACCCATCTAAAATGACACTTTAGAGCTCGCCCGGTACATCACGGACGACAAAACAAGCACTCTCAGATGTGGACATGTTTGCTGTCAAACCACGTGATTGCGTCCACCTCAGCATCGTTTTCCTTCATCATCCTCCTGCCTTTATCCCACTTTGTTTAGGGTCGGCGCAGAATGTTTTCGTCATTTACATAATTATATATCTTTATTTGCTCTTCTCAATAGCGACCTCCTTTCTAGCATTATCAAACATCATCTGTATCATAGTGTATTTGGTTTTCATTAAAAAAAGGAAAATTTGCTTTCTTCTACAAGAAAATATCCATCTGATTGTGAACTAATGGCAAGTACAGCCTGAAAAAAAAAGTTAATTAAAAAATCAAAAAACCCGACTGCTTAAAAAGCGAACTAAAAGGTAAACAAGAAGAAAATCATGCTGTGCAGTCGGAGGACACATATTCGCGAGCTGGCTGACCAAAACCAGATGTATCCTCCGACTGCACAGCATGATTTTCTTCATGTTCAAAAACTTTTTTTGTTTATAACTTTTTAGTTAACATTTTTTTTAATTAGGTAAATTTAAACATATAAGTGTTACATATTTTTGAAATCACCTATTTAAAACCTTTATTTTGATACCCCACACGATTGGTTTGGAAGAAAAAATTATGAAGAAAAAATATGGCGCCCAAAAGCCGCCATTTTTCTATTTTCCAATTTTAATGTAGCCAGTGACACTCGCAAGGTAAAGACAAATCGATTGACGTATGAATCATCAAAATCGGCCAACGCGTTTGATCTCTGGAACGCCACATAGGAACAAACATACATACATACTTACATACATATACTGATAAACACATTACCCTCCTTCGTCAGTCGGGTAAAAAGGGCCTAGGTGCATAAATTTTACATTACTTTATGTGTGAAACACATTAGCCTTGTTTGCCTTTTATAACAGTATATAATCATAATAATTCACAATGTTTCATTACCTGGTACGTGAGGACTAGGGCCTACATTAATGTAATGCCTGTTTATTACTCCATCGCTCTTCCGAATTTACACACAAACGTGCAAGAACTTGTATGTATGTTGAATTTGTATTGACATACATAATGGAGGCTAGATGGTTATCGGTTCGTGTAAGAAGTCTTTATTTAGCCACATCTATTACAAGACAATAGTCGAACCCAACTTTTTTGTCACAGTTTTAGTCGTGTAAAATCTAGTGTTGTCTTCAGTCACGTATTTAAGGCGTAAGTGAATTTTTCAATGTCAGTTAGCAAAGCCTTTCTCCAATCTTCTCCAACTATCTCTCTTACCGGCCACCACTTCCCCATGCTGCCCAGTGTCCTGCCTGAAGTGATCATCCCACATTTTCTGTGGTCTAAATTTTGGTTGTTTATTGAGTACCACTATTTGGATCTATTTGTTCTTCCGTTTTGTCATGACATGTTTGGACCTTTCCACTTTAGCTTTCTGATTTGTAGGGTTATTTGTAGGGAGGAGAGGGAGGGTTGTATTTTAGTGTTCTGTTAACCTTCGTCTTGTGTGTCTGATGGTTTTGTTTCTTATTCGGTCAGTTTTCTTGGTTCTTAGGATTTTTGTTATGGCATGGCATGCAGTTACTTTATTTGTTTTAAACTGTGTGTGTAACATAGAAAAGTGCTAGCACTTGTAAGTATGTGGACTTCCTATAATATGCTGACATAATGGAAGCCTGACGCTGATCGGCTCGCGTGATACATCGATATTTAGTCTCAACTATTAGGTACTAACAAAAGCCGAGCCCATAATAATTGGATTACAACTAGCTCCTGTTCTGTTGATCATTAAACGAGCTACACTGTTTTCAGGGAACAACTTACAAATATGTTTTTCTTTACAATAATATTGAAGCCGTTTCCTCCACTCCGCTCAATCAAATTGTCTCTTTATTTATTGACAATTATCGATGGACGTCTCAGTTGTCTCGATTGAGACGACTGAGGTGGAGATCCTTTAAAATGGCTAAAAACGCCAGTGTCAAACATAACTGCGAACCAAACCGAACCGAAGCAGAGATGTCAAACTATGTGCAGCCAGGGTTGGGCAGAATTTAAACTACGTAATTGAAATACAAATATGTATTTGGTATTTGTAATTCAATTACTTCATAAAATTTTAATTTGTAAATGGTATTTCAAATACCTTGTCGCTGAGGTATTTTGTTTTTTTTTTTATTTATCGATAGGTTCGCGTTTGACCACTGTCTCGCCTGATTACCATCAGGCGATGATGTGGTCAACGGTGATGGTGTGGTGTGGTGTGGGAGGTATTTTGTAGTTAGTATTTCAAAAACGTATGGCTTCAAAATACATTTCCATATCCTAGGCATGGAGTTGACATCCAGTCTCAACTTTAGCGCCTCCATTGAGTACAAAGCCCAAATTGCGGCCAAAAAGCTAGGCATCCTAAATAAAGTGAAGCGATACTTTACGCCTGGACAGCTTTTAACCCTATACAAAGCGCAAGTCCGATCCTGCATGGAGTATTGCAGCCACCTTTGGGATGGCTCAGCTAAATATCAGCTTGCCGCGCTTGACTCGGTGGAACGCAGAGCCAGGAGGCTCATTGGCGACGTTGAGCTGGCGGGTGCCAGGCTTTATAGCTTGGCTCATCGCCGCAAGGTTGCCTGCTTGTCGGTCTTCTACAGACTGTACTTCGGTGAGTGTGCTGAAGAACTCCACGACCTCATCCCACCAGCCCCCTTCTACCATCGGACATCTAGACGCACTGCAAGTTATCATCCTTACCTTGTTGCCATTCCACCAATTCGCACCAAACGCTTCCAAACATCCTTCATAATGCGCACAGCGAATGAATGGAACTCGCTACCTGCGTCAGTGTTTCCGAATGCATTCAACCCGAATCTCTTCTAAGTTAGAGTGAACAGGCTTCTTCTGGGTAAGCTCACTCCATCGTCGACTCTGTCTCTGTCACCTTTGACCTAGACTAGAGTCAAGAGCAAACCCATAACAAATAAAAAAAAAAAAAAAACTTTTCAACATAAATACATTTAGCGATCTTTGTTGCGTTCTGCATAAAATAGCGCTCTATAGCTTTCGTAAGCAAAATGGCGACCGCTAAAAGTTGGCAACACTACACCTGTACTGTACGTCAATTTGTAAAGTATCTTGTCATAACCCAACTGTATTTTGTATTTCAAATACAGGACTTAAAACTATTTGATATTTTAAATACATACGAAATAGTATTGTGTCATTTGTATTTAAATTAATTAATGGAATAATTAATTATTTAATCGTCCCGGATTCGCTGGATGCGGGACGCACGGGACCGGTCAATTTGGTGACGCTTGGGGGAGGCCTATGTCCAGTAGTGGACGTCTTTCGGCTGATATGATGATAATGATGATGATGATTATTTAATTTAAATTCCACACATTTTAGATGATGATTATTTAATTTAAATTCCACACATTTTAGGTAATTAAGGAAAATGATGACCCGCAGCGCTGCAATCAAAGAGCTGGAAGTAAAATTGAGAGCTTCCCTGAAGGAGCTACAAGACTCCAAAGCGTTAAATATAAAACTGCTCCAAGAAATTGCAGACAGTGAGGTGGAAGTCGAAAATGTGGTCCATAAGAACACATTCCTAAAAAATGAACTGGCTGAGCTACATACTCAGCACCAGGACTTAGCCGAACAACACCAGGTACTTCAGTATCAAGTGGCCAATTATCAAAAGTGCAGTGACACGTATGAACTAACTTTAAACCGTGTTTCAGAACTTGAACAAGATTTGTGTAATGCCCATAAGGCCCTATCTATTGCTGAGTCTGCTAAGATCAGCGAGCAGTGTAAAAAAACTAATAGTTTATATAATGAGTTAGTTGACAGTTTTCAGTCAGAACCGGTGTGTGAGTCTGATTTTATAATAGATTTGACTGGTGAAGACACTATACCATTATGTCCTATTGTCATGAGTCACAATAAATTAAAAAAATATATTAAAATAAAATAAAATATAAAACGGTCACGGAGAGCGATGAAAAAACAAAATCTCTTAAAATTAAATATTTCTTTGAGAAAGGATCGTGTTAACATAACTAGTAAATTAAATATCTGTATGGGGGAACTAGATAAATGTAGGAAAATGTATGATGTAGATACTCAGTGCCTCCAAAATGATTTACTATATAAGGAGTGTTTACTGAAGGAAATTTTTGAGAAATATGAGAGTTCACAACAGCAATTGAGTGAGCGCTTGTTTGAGGCCGGGGAATTGTTGGACTTGGTGAAGTACAATGCAGAGAGGTATGAGTCTCTGACTAGTGCCTCAAGTAGCTGTGCCAACCATACACCACCCACCCCGCTGCAAGGTGACTTGTCTCCACCAATGTTGGTGCTTCCAGAAAAAATCTGTATACCCAATTCACAGGAATATAAAACAATAATGTTTAGTGACGAAATAGGTTCTGGCTTTGGAAAAATATTAAATAATTACCTTAGCTACAGTTCTACAAATCATTGCTACCATAATATTAGTTTCAAGCAAATGATTAAAAAAATTATAAATTCAAATATGGATAATTATTCTACAATGGTTTTGCTATTAGGTAATAGTACTGGCATTACCAAAACGGACATAGTGGGCGGTATTGACACCTTGTTAGGATTAAATTTAAGAAATCTGATGGTATGTGCTTTTCCATACTCTGATAAGTTCTCAGAACAGGAGAACAATCGTATTTTTAAATTAAATAACATTTTGCAAATGTTGACTTGTCATAATGACAAATTATTGTTTTTTGACACTAATAAATTTATTAGTGGACTCCATGTAACCCAGAGAGCTTTCTCTCTGTCACCTAGGTGTAGGCGTACGATTGCTATGTTAATAGCATATTCTTTAAATGAATTGTATTTATCTTTTACTATAAACTCAGACATAAATAGTATGTCGAAGGTATGTACTGTAGTTGATGTTAGTAGTAATACTAATTTACAGGTGGTCAATAAGTTTAATAACGTTAGCACTTCTGCTATTAATATTTATAGTTTAAACTAGTTTGTAGGACAAGGGAGGGTACCAACAACGAAATAGGTACGAGAACATCCACCATCAAGAAGGTACCTTCTTGCTCTCACTTAGTTAATTTAAAAAAAGGGGCTAAGCAGAATTCCTTGAAATTATTCCATCAAAATATTCAAGGTTTTTCTGCGAAGCAATTGGAAATAGAACTGTTTTTGGAAAAAACAATGTTTGAAATTGTTTGTTTTACTGAGCATTGGCTTACAGATCATGCAATGCTAATTAATTATGAAAATTATACCGTGGGCAGTTGTTTTAATAGAAATACTATGTTGCGTGGAGGTTCACTTATATTAATAAAAAATGGTATTAAATCAAAACCTCGTAAAGATATTGTAGATCTATCAGTTGAACATAGTGTTGAACTGTCCTGCGTTGAGCTGGATAAGCATGTTATAGTGTGCGTTTACAGACCCCCCAATTATGGAAACTACTCTATATTTGAGTCAGTGATGGAGGATGTTTTGGCAAAACTTGCAAATGGTAATAAACTAGTCATAATCTGTGGTGACTTTAATATAAATATTTTAGAAAATAATTCAGATAGCAGTAGATTATTAAATCTCTTCAAATCATTTAATTTGTCACATGTGTTTATGGAACCAACACGAACAACTGTGACTACTGCTACATGTATTGATAATGTTTTTTGTTGCTGCGACTACTTCGACAAAGCCATTATGAATTGTCTGCCTTCAGATCATAGTGGGCTAGTGGTAACATTTGAGTCCAACATACCAATAAAACAAGTGCAGATTCAATCCAGACCAATAACATCCGGTAAATTAAATAAATTTAACAGCACTTTAATCAGTAAGTTAAGATATCAGGACCTCACAGTGAATGATGAAGTTTTCTCAGTGGTTCAAAAAGAGTTCAATAACACTATAAGAAGAAAACTAAAACTATATGCCCTAAGTTTTTATTCAGTGACTGGGCGACTACAGGACTTAGAAAAAGTAGGGAAAGACTTTACGAGCTATATGGCCTTAAGCCTTATACTAACACTGAAACGTTTAATAAGTATGTTGCTACTTACTCAAGAATTTTTAAAAATACGTGCAAGGCAGCTAAGGCCTTGTACATTAGCAATAAGGTTAAATTTGCAGAAAATAAAATCAAGACTGTTTGGAAAATTATAAACAATGAAACGAATAGGAATAAAAAAAAAATACTGATTACAGGCTTGAGACCACACACGGACTTATTAGAGATAACAAAAAAGTTGCGCAAGAATTTGTAAATTTCTTTACCAACATCCCAATTAAAACTACTGAAACCTTAAATTCTTCGCCCTCGCTTGCTTTCGGATTATTAAACGCGAACGTTTCAGCCTGCCCGAATGTATTTAACTTTTCACATATAAACCCCACAACAGTAATAAAAGCTTGTAAGCAAATCAAGATCAAGCCGACTGAAGATCTGTGGGGAATGTCCATCAAAGCTTGTACCTCCATTATTCAGACTATAGCGCCGTACTTGGCTTTGATTTTCAATTTGTGTGTAGATCAAGGAGTCTTTCCGGATCTAATGAAATATAGTAAGGTTATACCACTTTTTAAATCCGGGGACAGTAAAGACACAAATAATTATAGACCAGTATCCGTGTTGCCAGTATTCAGCAAGGTTTTTGAGAAGATAATGCTAAATCAAATGCTCATTCATTTTAATACGAATAACATCTTGCATGATAAACAGTATGGCTTCACCAGAGGACGTTGTACAACTGACGCTGGTGTCACCCTATTAAAACACATCTTTAATGCGTGGGAAGAGTCGCAGGATGCCATAGGTATCTTCTGCGACCTGTCGAAGGCGTTTGATTGCGTTAATCATGAAACTTCTGAAACTTGAGCATTACGGGCTAGGTCAGTCAGCGTTAAGTTTGGTTAAATCTTATTTGAATGATAGACAGCAATTAGTTCAAATAAACGGTGTGAATTCGTCCGGGTTAAACGTGAAAATGGGGGTACCCCAGGGCTCAATTTTAGGTCCTTTCTTATTCTTAGTTTACATAAACGATTTACCCCGTTTATTGGAAAACAAACTAAACATGGTGTTATTTGCTGACGACACATCTTTAATTTTTAAAATAAATAGACGTACTTGTCAGGTTGACGACGTAAATAACGCGCTACGGCAGGTTCAGGATTGGTTCACAGCCAATAATTTAGTTTTAAATGGTAAAAAAACCAAGTGCGTAAAATTTTCATTGCCGAATGTCAAAAGTACTGATTGTGACATTATGTTAAACAAGGAGAAGCTAGAATTCGTCGATAAAACGGTTTTCTTGGGGATCACGCTGGACTCAAGGTTGCAATGGGGTCCTCATTTGGTATCCCTTGCGGGGCGGCTGAGTTCGGCAGCTTATGCTGTTGGAAAGATTCGTCGGTTGACGGATGTGGATACCGCGAGACTGGTATATTTTAGTTATTTTCATAGTATAATGTCTTACGGTATCTTACTATGGGGAAGGGCTGCAGACATTGAGTCAATTTTTATTCTGCAAAAACGAGCCATCAGAGCAATATATAATCTTCGCCGGCGCGATTCTCTAAGGGAACTGTTTAAGGACATTAACATCATGACGGTTCCTTGTCAATATATTTATGAAAACATCATGTACGTGAGAAAGAATTTACATCTTTTTAGTAAAAACGGCGACAGACATAATTACGTTACTAGAAATAGGGACCAATTAGTTCAACCAGGTTTCAGACTGGCAAAAGTAGCTTCATCTTTCATGGGGTACTGTACAAAATGTTACAATAAAATTCCTCCCCACATTCTTGAGCTGAACGAGACGAAATTTAAAACTTGTATAAAACGCACACTATGCAGGCTGGCATATTATAAGTTGGGGGATTACATCACTGATAAAAATGCTTGGCTAAATGCTATTCCTGCTCAACATCCACTAGGGCGCAAAAACAAGTGATATGCAGAACATTATTGTTTTGAAGTATTGTTGGAACTGCTGTAGACTGAATGAATATATTGATATTGTATAAACTCAATTTCCTTAGTATTGTATAACTGCACGGCACGTGTGTGAGTACTATGTACCCAACTGTGAATCTAACATTTACTGTACCTGTGTGTCGTTCGTTGACTTGTGTGTGCCCTGGCAGTTGAGTGTGTCATGCTCTCTCAAATGTCTCTCTGATGGTGGCGCGTGTGTTGGATCATCCGGTTCCCTTCATGATGGTTGAGCTGGGTGGTGCCATTCATGCATCATGTTCGTGAACGGACGCCGTCAGTTGGGATTGGTCATAACTTAACTGCTTCGGATGTTAATGCTTTTCTAGCATCTATTATATAACTGCACAGTACATGTGTGAGTACTTTAATTACTTTATGCCTGTACGTAGTTTGTGTGTAGTGCTATTCTGGGTGCATTGTCCTCACATATATGAATTTATTAATGTATGTACTTATGTAACTAAATATTGTAAAAAAACATTTTCTTTAAAAGAGTAAGTATGGAGTTGTTTCTTGTGCATTCTTCTCCATAACAAGCTACTTTCCGAATGCACGGTAGAATCAACTGTTATAACTTGTAAATTTTAATGTACCTAACGTTCAAAAGTGCCGCTTGGTGGCCTACTTGAAATAAAATATCTTGGTCTTTGTCTTTGATATATTTTGCTCAACTCTGGGTAAAAATACTAATAGGTAAAAATAGTTTTTAATTTAAAAATAGTCTCGGATTTTTTCTCTGTTTGACGTCGTGCATACAAAGCCAGCTAATACAACTATCTCGCTCACGCCTTGCTTCGCGCGCTCGCCTTTGGTTTGTCGTGGCGTCACACGCCTTTCGGTTCGTCACGGTATCGGCACGTATCGGTTCGCTTTCGATTTTCTATGTGACTAGATTCAAACGATACGACAAAATAACACTACAAAGTAAAAACGCTTGAAAATGGCTAAAAGGAGTTAGAATATAATAGGTGTAAGAAATTTTGCAGTTAACTTGTTCAGCAATATTATTGGCAACCTTTTACTTATCGTACTGCATAAGACATCCCAATCAATTACCGAGCCACCTAAACCGTCGCTGAAAGGACCTTTATCAAAATTTAATCCCTACTCGATCATTGAATTAATATAAGGCCAAGAGTACAAAATAGACATTATATTGAATATATTTCGGTTGATACGACAGTACACGGCGACATTACGTGTTCATTCAATCATGCGTGTGGACCCGCTTTATTGAAAGGGTTGTTTTATTTTCTTTTCCAAAGAGACTTCCGAATTTATCTTTTAAAACCTTTTTTGCCTTTCAGGAATAAATATATAAAGATGGACCTTTAGATAGAGTTGAAAAGGGAGAGGAGACTATTTACTAAAAACGTACGGAATGTTTTCTAGACTACATTAGGAAAAATAATTCAATAAAATACAAATATTGTGTAGGTCAAACTTTAGAAGAAAATATATTTGTTTACTTATTACAATTATTATTTCATTCAATATCTTACTATATACCATATGCCTTCAAAAGTAATCACAATTTCTGAAAAATATAAAATTGTAAATACAATCAATTGAAAAGTATAACCAAAAACCTTTTCTCACACAAAATAATCCACTTTTGCGAAATTCCCAGCCAAATCAAATTCTCAGGATTCTCCGTGGCATCATTCGAAATTCTATTTAATATACATAATCCCATCGGCCTTAATGCAGGAGCGTTCGGTCAAGGCCACCGGAGCATCACCAGACGAGTTCAGACGACGTGCTTCTGAATTATTAAACACCCTGTGTAACAAACACTCTATTACCGCCTGTCTTGAGGGCCTTAAAGGGAACAGACAGAATTAATCAATAACTACAAACACGATAATTACTGCGTACAATTAATAATTCTCTCTGAAAACATCGGTCGAAATTAAACACAATATATCCATTAATAAGACCAAACCACTGTCTTTTTAATACAAACAAAATGATTGAGCACGAACAACAAGCCAACTGATTGTATTAATGCAACACCGCTTTATCATACAATTTATTGCGAATACATAATGAAAACAAATTCCATGCATCATTTTAAACTTCACTTTTGTATCGGTAATAATAAATTGTAATCTTTTGCACGTTAAATTACTTTACGACGTAGCTACCAATACGAGTCAAAATTAAACATCACAAAATCAACAATACCAGTTCGGATGCTTGTTATCTTAGGCCTATTTTTTTGATCCATAGTTAACTTAACTAATGTTATAACTAAAACTCTGTGGATGGGTGACCATTTCAACATAGCGAGTTTTCTCCGTGCCTCGGCACGTTAAGCCGTTGGTCATGGCTGTCATTTAAAGATCTTTGACAATCGTTACGGGTAGTCAGAAGCTTGAGATCTGACACCAGTCTTGCCAAGAGGTATGGTGTTACCCAGTTACTGGGTTGTGGAGGTCAGATAGGCAGTCGCTCCATGTAAAACTCTGGTAGTCAGCTGAATCCGGTAAGAATGGAAGCCGACCCCAACAACAATTGGGTAAAGTTTAAGCAGATTGATTGAGTTAACTCAACTAATGGTTAAGGGCCTAAGTATGCTAACCAATGGTTTCAAATTTCGCTAAAATGCGTTTTTTCTTTACTTTTTAGCCTCATAAACAAGTTGGCTAGTTAATTATTTGACGATTTGTGAATGAACAACTGATGAATAAACGCGTTTTGCCGAAATTTTAAACCATTAGTTATATTTAACTATTGGTTGCGTTAACTATGGATAAAAAAATTGGGCCTTAGTTGTTCTATTTAAATATTAACTCGAACCGTTTAATTCAATTGTTCTGAGAAACTACATAATATCTACAAACAAATTTTAATGAACTCGCCTATTCATTTGTTTATAGAAATCAAGCCGCCGCCGCCGCCGGCGACGACGACGTCACAGAATAAATATACAAACAGTATGGAAACTACTTACAAACGCTCGAAACGGCACACTCACACAAACATGCGCATCGACGAGACCTCTAAGCGACTCGCACTACTGACAGCACTGCAGACGTGCCTAAATGGTCTCGTCGTTGCGTATGTTTGTGTGAGTGTGCCGTTTCGAGCGTTTGTAGGTAGTTTCCATACTGTTTGTATATTTTTACTGTGACAACGTCGTGATAGGTTTAGGTACTTTCGTTTCTTATTATCTCAGTCTATTTTTATGAACCGTGAGTAATGTGACTTGGATTCAAAGGGACATCCTCCTCGCACACATCCCATACATTCTAACGTTGGGACAAACACCATTTCTTTTCACCATAACCATACCAGGAAAAGGGGAAATGTATATTACGGTCGATTTTACATGAATATAAAAATATAGCATCACCTCGGCAACGCGTTTATTACAAAGTACATTTCGTTCCAATAGTCTAACCCAAGTTTTTGGAGGACACACTTATCATTCACGGAAGGCACTTTCTTTGAATAAGGCACCACCTAAACTCGAATAAAACTTTATTAATTTACTACTTTATTATCTTGAACAAAGTATTCTCGTAGTGATAAGTAATAAAGGATAATATTGAATTTTTCCTCGGTATCTTGGCTTAATTCTCGGGTGATATCCTTGGAAACGAGGGTGGGTATTTAATTAATAACGGATATGTCTCATATTGTTTGATATGCCTCCTTCCTCCCACCCCGACCCACCTGCCGACATTTCCTGCGAACAAATTATGTTGAAGCGAAAGAGTAAGACTAAATTACTTTTTAGGGTTCCGTACCCAAAGGGTAAAAACGGGACCCTATTACTAAGACTCCGCGATCCGTCTGTCTGTCTGTCTGTCTGTCTGTCCGTCTGTCACCAGGCTGTATCTCGTGAACCGTGATACCTAGACAGTTGAAATTTTCAGAGATGATGTATTTCTGTTGCCACTATAACAACAAAAACAGAAGAAAATACATATTTAAGGGGGGCTCCCATACAACAAACGTGATTTTTTTGCCGGTTTTTGCTCGATATTAATAACGGCAATAGGTAGACGCTTGAAATATTAACGGAATATTAAGTTGTATATTCACTTAAAAAAATAATGATTATTAAATTAAAATAAAATAAATTGAGGGGGGCTCTGTTGGAGTTTAACAAAAACAAATCTGAAATGCTCTATGTCTGTCTCTGTCTAACCTTTTATTATTTGGTTTGACTCCGATCCCTTGACAGGTACTCGAGACCGAAACCCTATTTGGTTACTATACACAATTGCGTTGGCCGTGCTAGGGAACACATGTATCACAAAGTATTACTAAAACACACCTTCCAATTTAACAAGTAAAGGGTAATTAAACTGTATTATTGAAACCCTTATAAAACGGTCTTTCATTTGGTGTCCACCTCTACCCATAAATCCCAATAGGTTATGGGCCCAGAGCGCTAAGCCAAAGTGAAAATAATAATATTAGGACACTAAATAATAAAAACGTGTTGTGCAACTAAGTGAAACAAGAAGGAACAATACAACGGTGCAATTATAGACTTCTGGTTTTACCTACGTGACGGGCAGTGCTACAACAGACAGGAATGATGGCGCGTGATGGGCAAGCGACGAAGAGGATCTGCCGTGCCGGTACCTGACAGATGGGCGTTCCAGGTGTGCTCTGTTTCAACATCCCATACCATCGGTAAAGAAAATGCAAAGTGGGAATAGCTATCGTTTTTAATAAAGATGGCGGTGTCATTGTGTTCAAAAATGGTTGGTAAGCCGATAAATGGTAAGTCTTTGATGATAATCTAGAATGTATCAAATTAGCGTTAAATTGTATGCATCTTATAAACGCTTTAATTAGCAAATGTTTGTACTACATTCGTAAATAATAATTATGATTTATTGTGAAAAGAAATGTGAGGCCGTAAAGGCAATTCTTTCCTTTTTCTTTGGAAATAAAATAAATGAAACTATTTTCTAATAGTGATGCAATCAACAATAAGTGCTTTACGAAAAATTGTGTGAAGCTCGTATTTATTGAAAACAATTTTGTTTGGCATAACAAAACAAAAGTTAAGTAAAAAAAAGGTAGATAATTAGGTGAACAATGCACACAGATGTGTCAGTCAAAACACTTACTTCGTATATTGAAAACAAAAAACGAGTTCTGTTTTGTTCTGTAAATTGTTACCTAACTTTAGTTTTAATAATGGAGAGGAAATTGTATCCAATTAATTATGAGTCCTGAACTCGAAAAGGATACCTACCTACCATTAAACAGTGGTCTGCATAACGGCATTGAATGATATTGCCGAGTGGATCAATAAGAACAATGAATAATGGAGTAGTTCATGTAATAAATTCATCATCATCATATACCTAGCTTTTTCCCAACTATATTGGGGTCGGCTTGAAGTCAAACCGAATTTAGTTGTGTACCAGTGTTTTACATGGAGAGACTGTTTAACTGACCTCCACAACCCAGTAACTGGATAGCTTTATATCTCTTGGCCAGACTGGTGTCAGATCTCAGGCTTCTGACTACCAGTAACGACTGTCAGAGATCTTCAAGCGAGAGCCGGGACCAACGGCTTAACATCATCCGCATGTAATGAATTGTACTACCTAGGTCTAAATGTTTCAAATCATTCAGGGATGAAATTGTTCTGGGGAGTACCAACTGAGGTTGTAAAACACAACTTATAAGTTATGGCGAAATAAGAAGCCACAACTAAAGTATTTAAATGTTTTGGTTTTACTTTGTTAATAAAATAGTAAACGAAATTTGACAATGAGTTGTCAAAGAGAAATAATGCGAAGGGTTCGTCTTTACCTGCTTGAGTAACAAGAGGCGAGCGGACCGACGCATGGGCCCGAGTCGTGCCCACTCGTAGCATCTGGAGACCAGATGAATGGCAATATTTCGTGTTCGCAACGTGAAAGTCCCTACTTGAGATACACTAATTTGCATAAAGTGTAGACAATTATGTTAGACAATTCGTTTGTGAGATTCAGAGATAAGATTAAAATCTTGTCTAATAGGCCAGTGAAACCTGAGCCCGAATGGATCATGGCTAAAAAGAAGCAATAACTATGTTGATAACTTTGACTTGTCACACTTTAATAAAACTGGTGTGAATCTGATAAGATTAAATCAGGTTGTATATTCCTATAAATACGAATTAATTCCTAGTACCATATGCTAATAAATCTGTTAAAGAAATAGTGGAGCGTTTGATCCAGTTGTCATATCAAAATGGAAATGTGTTAACTTTACCATAAGATAATAAAACAGAAAATTAGTAAATGTTAGGATGCAGTTGTGTGCTAAATCTGATATTTTAAATTCCTCAATCGTATTCTGAAATTGAATCTATGTATCTATGATAATGAACATGTACCTATGGTAAAATTTCATTGAGGAATATAATTAATTTATTGTAAATGATACCTGAAGTGAAACACTCATATGTATATTAAATATATTTTATCAATAAAACTGTAAATGACATTTACGGTCAAAAATTATGAGTTTGGAAAACCTGTGAATAAATAGCTAGTTGTTCTAGTCAAAAGTTTTGCATTAGAGTTGCAAGAAAAACATAAGTTTACGATTAATATATTTAGCGAGTTAGTTTAATTTGCTAGTGTATCATATAGATATTAAATCATTTTGAACGGGAAATTGACCAAGGAAATCTAAGAATATGAATATTTCCATAGCAAATCCTGATTGAAAATATATTATTTGCAAATGAAAAAGAAAGTCACATTAAATTAAGTCATAATATTCGTTTAAGTCATTATATGGATTAAAGCAGTCTGCAAGCTGTTAGTTCCAAATATTTGAAAGAAACTCGAACAACATTTGACTTGTGGAAAGGTAATAAGAAGAAAAGAAAAACCTGCTATTAAATATTTAAAGGTTTTCGGTTCTACCGTGTATGTGCATAATAAAACCACTAAAACCAAATTTGATGAAAAGTCCTAGAAATATATTCTGGTAAGTAAAGTATGGACCTACCATATGGCTATAAAGTATGAAACATAAAGAGTAAAAAAAAAAATGAAACAGTTTGGAATGTCATAATGAAGTGAGTTATAAGCAGTCGAGGGCTGCGTTACAATTTGAAGGAAATGAAACCGAACATTTCCATAACTAAACTGATTGTATAGACGTGACGTCAAAAATCAGTGTCAATTAATTCTCACAGTTTTGACAATCCTAAATCTGGTTTAAACTGATGTAACTAAATCCAAAAATACAAAATTGGATGGTTCAAATCAGTGGAATTAAAATGAGATATTTAAATACTACACTATATCAAAACAGATAAAGTCCTAAATCTGGTGTCTCCAAAACTGGTAGAACTAAATCCAATGGTTAAAAATTGGATGGTTTAAAATCAGTGGAATTAAAATCAGATAATTTGAAATCTGATGACAACAGATAGTCCTAAATCTGGTGTCTCCAAAACTGGTGGAACTAAACCCAATGATTAAAAATTGGATGGTTTAAAATCAGTGGAATTAAAATCAGATAATTTGAAATCTGATGAATGTATTAAAAGTAGTATAATAAGCTCATTAAAAGACTCTTATAACATAGATACTAAAGCCAAACGATGTTAATAAACAAAGTTGTAATAAAACTTGTATTAATAAAAATATCGATAATTCTTGCCAGTTATGAAGGATTGAAAGGAATTCCCCCTATATTATGGGATTTAAACATAAGTGGTGAAATGTGTACTATGCTTCTGCCTAACCCTTCGGGGAATACAGACGTGATGTTATGTTAAGTCATGTTCTAATTAACTGACGAAAGAGTATTTATATAACTGACGAAATGTGGATGTACTATAATATAGTGTACTAAGCCTCTATCTAACCCTTTGGGGAATACAGGTGCGATGTTATGTATGTTAAGTCATATTTTAAATTATATTGAAGTTTTACATGTGAACGATCTTGTTATGATTGGTAATTTAAATATGTTCTATGAATAGTTGTACAACATACTGTTATAATGGAAGAATGTAATGCGAGAAAAAGTTTTCTGGTAAACAAAGTTAATTTTGTTTAGAATATGTAAACAGTTCTTGAGTAAATTTGTCAATATTAATTGTACCTACCCAAGTTGAAAGTAAACTAAATTACGAAGTATTGAAATCGTAAAAACTTACTAGTGCCCTGTAGAAATTTTGTTGTGTGCTTGATGCCATGCTGTGCACCCGACCTGACCCAAGTTTTTTTTTTTTTTGTGAACTTTCTAGTCAGTAAGCAAGCAAAAACAATAATTTATTATGGGCAGACTTAAAAGGGTCTTAACAAATTTTAAAGAACCATAAATCTCAAGTTGGTTTTGAAACAAAATTATTGGAAGTGGCTTTGTTCATTGTGAATGGGCTCTGACATAATAGATAGAAAGAGTACTACGAGTTACTTGTTTAACTTTAAAGTATTTTATCATTGCACAATGTGATTATAATGCCACAAATGGACAGTAAACTATGATAACAACATAGTACATAAAAGCAAAATAAGATAACTACATGGCTAAAAATGAAGATGAAAGGCTTGGTTATAATTACAAGGACGATTACATATTATGTTAATTATAATAAGTAGCTTGATTGTAATGCTACAGATAAGTTAATTATAAGAGCTTGGTTATAATAATAAGACAAATAACTTTAATATTTCATTAATTATAATAGATGAAATGATTAATTGGTCTGATTAGGTTTTCCTGGGTTTCCCTAATCCTGCGCAATGAATGTTGGACCATGATGATATTGTTTTCCCCAGAGAGAGAAAGAAAGGAAGGTGTGTGTTTTTATTATTGTATAAAGATTGGTGTGAGATAGGTATTATTACGAGTATGTCGTAATTAAAGAGAAAAGGATTTATTTTTGAGGGGGCGTGTTGGAGTTTAACAAAAACAAATCTGAAATGCTCTATGTCTGTCTCTGTCTAACCTTTTATTATTTGGTTTGACTCCGATCCCTTGACAGGTACTCGAGACCGAAACCCTATTTGGTTACTATACACAATTGCGTTGGCCGTGCTAGGGAACACATGTATCACAAAGTATTACTAAAACACACCTTCCAATTTAACAAGTAAAGGGTAATTAAACTGTATTATTGAAACCCTTATAAAACGGTCTTTCATTTGGTGTCCACCTCTACCCATAAATCCCAATAGGCTCCCATACAACAAACGTGTTTTTTTTTGCCGTTTTATGCTCGATATTTATAACGGCAACAGGTAGACGCTTGAAATATTCACGGCATATTTAGTTGTATATTCACTTCAAAAAATAATAATTATTAAATTAAAATAAAATAAATTGAGGGGGGCTCCCATACAACAAACGTGATTTTTTTCCCATACAACAAACGTGATTTTCGTGCGCGAGTCCGACTCGCACTTGGCCGGTTTTTTCATTCCAAGAAATCTTTTACTAATGTGATCCGAGTGATTGCTCAACTGGGGTAAGATTTATTTCTAGTTATAATATACCCACCTATTTTTATCTGTGTGCGCTGGTTGTTACGTATGTTATTTGGAAACTTGGTTCTGGGATCGGGGATTTTTTTTATCGTCAAACATTTGAAAACTTTCAATAAGCGTGAAATTAATATCACGTTAAAAGCCCACGTGAGGCTAGGGCCTCAGTTCGACTCTTCACCTGGGGGGTGCCCTGATATTATATTATCGAAAGCGTAGCAATAACGATTGTCAAAAAGGCAAAATTGTATGGGATTGACAAGCGATTTCGAAAATGATCATCATCTGCCTAGCCTTTTCCCAACTATATTGGGGTCGGCTTCCAGTCTTACTGGATTCAGCTAAGTACCAGTGTTTTACATGGAGCGACTGCCTATCTGACCTCCACTACCCAGTAACTGGGTAACACGGTATCCCTTGGCAAGACTGGTGTCGGATCTCAAGCTTCTGACTACCCGTAACGGCTGTCAAAGATCTTCAAATGACAGCCGGGACCAACGGCTTAAGACGACGACTAACGCCAACGACCTTGAGGGAACAAAACGCGCACTCGTTTCACACCCGCGCGACCCAAAATTTAGTAGTTTTTTGTACTTTTCTTATTATTCTATGACTTTAAAAAAAAAAACTTCAGATCAAAATGTAGATAATCAAATTGTCTTTGAAATGGTGTCAATAACATTACAATACGCTCAGTGGTTTTGGTGTGATTGTCGTGTTTTTGTCTGTTTTAGACATAACTTTACAAATTAATTACACTATGTTATACAAATAAAACTCAAAATTTGCTTAGATCAAATTATTAAGAAAATACTCTAATATAACATATATTTTTTTCAAAGAATTACAACGAGCCATTTAGGCGTGATTCTCATTTTAAAATCAGCTACTCATGGGAATCGGCGCCTTAACGTGCTTTCCGAGGCACGGAGGAAACTCGGTATTTTGAAATGGTCACCCATCCACGGACCGACCTCGTCAAGCGTTGCTTAACCTTGATGATTGACCCGTGCGGCTGTTGTTATTTAGCCACGAGCTCCACCGATAACGAAAATGACCAATCCCTTATATTTTGACATTTCGACTATCGCCTTAGGCGGGTCGCATACGTACGTTTTCTGCGTTCGATTTCCGAATTCGTTTTCCATGTTCCGAAACCCGAATGCACCGTACGCTAATAAAATACATTGACTGCCGCAGACGTCCGTTTTTTTTTCGAACGGAACACTTTCCGTACGTACGTATCGAATGCAAGCCCCCGCGTTCGTAAAAATTCCGAACAGGAAAAAACTAACGTCTGCGCTAGGTTCACGGAATTCCGAATCTGTATTCCGTATTCGGAAATCGAATGCGGAAAACGTACGTATGCGGCCAGCCTTATGGTCACCTCCCTGGTCATATAACCAACAGTAACGAAGAAACCGTTTTTTGACAATGACGTTATTCATTTCTAACTTATAAAACTAGGTTGATATTTTAATCAACAAATCAATAACGTTGTAGCCCAGCTCAAAACAGCCAGTGGGTGACTCAATGTGAAAAGCCTTCGACTAAATTGATAACACACAACGAATGTTAAGCAAACAACAAAGATCTTCTGCCCTGGAGGCTTCTGATAGTGACAAGCTAAAATTTACGATACCCCGAACCATTCAAGCAATTGAAGCCTAAATATCTCGATATGGTAGAGTTTTGGGAATTCAGTTTGAACTATGCCTTAACATTGTATTACACCCTACGCCGCGGTTTTTGCCTGTCATGCTCTGTTCGTACTAACTCGAATAGTTTCACACTTGACGGATAGGAATTATGGGATGAGGATTAGGCTTTGAGAAAGATAATCGTGTAGTCAGTAAGTACACAAACAATCAACGTTATAAAGTTCTCTTATATGCTCTATTGGTAAAACCTTTTCAAGAAAAACATGCTCTTAAAGTTATTGGTACAGATTTAACATTTTATTTAGCTTATTATTTTTTTACAGGGGAAAATTCTTATTTTTTATTTTCTGCCAATAGTATATTTTATGTTGGAAGAAAATCACACTAAAATACAAAGGCGAAAGTTTGTGAGTGTGTGTGTGAGTTTGTGTGTTTGTTAGTTCTTCACGCTCAAACGGCTGGATGGATCTGGATGAAATTTTGCACAGAGATAGATTATAGTCAGGAATAGCACATAGGACTTTTTTTTTAAGCCGGGAATATGTTCCCTCGGGATAATTTTCAACTTTCACGCGGGCGAAGCCGCTGGCAGAAGCTAGTTAAAAATAAGTTCACAGGGTCTTTGACAGCTTACTGGGTTTGGAGATGCACAAAGAGTTTTTTTTTTTAATGAGTGATGATCTAATCTTATAAAGATGTCTACGTAGACTCAGTATCACAAACAACAAATGTTTTTAATGAAAATGTAAAAAAAAAAAACAAGTAGTTTGTTCTTAACGACGTATTTATTAGTACATTATGGTACAAGTGTGCAATGTTGGTGATTACCGCTGAGGCGCCATTGAGACCCGAGCCGTAGGTGAGGGTCTTAAGAGAGCCGAGGACGGTAATCATCAATACACACGTGTATCATACGACGTTTTTCAACACACTTGTGAAGAAAATATACAAAAAAATCATTTTCAACAGTATAAACGAGTTGCGAATTTTTTTTCACAATGGCGGGCAAAATTAATCAGTTTTCCTATGCGCGCGCATTTAACAATGGCGATCGGCCATAGACTAAAAGAATGAGGTTTCTTTTTTTTGGCTTTTCGTGGATAGTGAAGCCACGTAAAAAATTGGGAATTTAAATTTTTCTTTATTACAGAGCAAATTAAATTTATATTTGAGTGAAAGTTTTATTTATTAAGCACGTACAAGTTAAAATTATCTATTTAAATACGAAGTTGCATGAAATGAGCAAGCAATAGTTACATTATTTTTTTGTACTATTGAGCACGATCTTTTTTGTATCGAAACTTTTTAAGAACAAAGCAACTCAACCAATAAATTAATAAAAAAACTCTATAACTCACTTGTGAATAATAGCAATGAAAAAGTCACAGTTTGATAACAGGTATCATTATGTGCCTAATTGCGGTGAAATTAGAGCCACTTTATGAGCAAGTGTGTTGAAAAACATTTTAGTTAATAGTTTTCACATAACGACTGGCATAGGGTGTATTAATACCAAAAATGTTAATTTGTGACCCGCACAGGAGACAAAAAAAATATTACATTAATTTAAAAAAAGTTACCCGTGCGAGACCAAAAAGGTTTCTATCTCAGCAGCTTCGAGGAATACATGCGTGATATTATAACTCAAATAACTGTTAACCTTCTCCCACGATATTGGTATCTTCACCTAGCAACTTTTCTCATTCAGTGGAGTTATGGTGTGGGAACGTGTCGTTGCTATCCTGTGTGTAGGCGTTGTTAGTAGTGTAAGTAGGGTTTGTGGTACCAATGTAAGCACTTAAAACTTTACCGACAAATAACGTTACATGTCTATGTTTTTTACGTTTGCTTTTTTGTTGTTGTTTTTTTTTTACTTGTAAATTAATCAGGAAAATCCTAGCACCCATACCGATTAATTTGGATGTGCTGTGCTTCACCGAGGCTATTGATGCTTGGAGACTCGCTTGCCCGAATTGTAATCCCTCCGACTACCCATAATCCCAGAGACCGTGGAATGAATCGCTCTGCAGAGCAGTTCAGGAGCACCAAATTGCCACTTCTGCCACGTGCTCGCCTGCTGGCTGTGGGTAAGTGGGAGTCGGGCCTCTGGCTTCACGCCCGTCGTCGATCATAGGCACCTTATTTGACGACACTACTTTTTGCCTCACTGCTTCCCTACGTCTTGTACTCCTCATTGTTGCCACTGTGGCGAAGTTGTCAACAGCCTCGGTCACCACGGTCTTTCATGCACCGAAGTGCGGGTTAGATAGCGCGGCACGGAAGCTTAAACGACATCATCCGACGTGCTCTCATCACCGTCAGCGTCCCGGCCGTATTAGAACCACATGGCCTGGCACGCGACGATGGCAAAAGTCCGGACGGGATGTCTTTGTTTCCATAGAAGATGGGTAGGCCTTTAGTGAGGGACGCTACTTGTGTCGATACTCTTGCGCCATCTCATCTTCCTAGCTCGTCGTGCTGTGCTGGCGCTGCCGCTACGGCTGCAGAGAACCTCAAGCGCTCCTAGTGCTCACGCTTTGTTTAAAGATTCCAAACGCCTAGTTAAAACTTCGCGTGACCCAAGGGCTGGCTTTTACCTTGGTCAGAGAATAAGCATTGCCATACTACGGCAATGCTGCCAGTCTTTTGGGCATATTACCAGTGGACAACGAAGTGAAGGAGATTTTTCGACGCCATATTTTAGTTTAGTATATTTTTTGGTTTAGGTAGTGAGTAGTTTTTAGTTTAAGTGTGTATATTTGTAGTCTTAGTTAATTAGGTATTTCATAAACTGTATATACTTTTATCTATGTAAATTAAATTTACGGTGTTGTTTTTTACAGTGAGATAGTTATGTAGGTAGAAGATTGAGATACAAAAGACATAATAATAGTATTAAGAAGAAATACAGCTTTATGATCATAAAATACAATAGTCATTTTAACACTATAAATATATTTAAAACAAGCGATGTGTTCAAAGTGTTTGCGTACACTGACTGCCAGTCAGTGACTAGTTTATAGGTTAATGAAAAGTTTAAGCTCACATGATATATTTAAAGAGAAAAGAGTGAACACAGCGTTATTGTTGACAGAATAGAATACGTAACATAAGACAAGGGTAGATGCAACTTAACTCTATGGGAGTTGAGTTTCTTCTAAGTTTTTTTTTTGTATTGTAATACAATAAACACGGTCATAAATATCATCTTCAATCAATACATTTATAATAAATCTGTAGACAAGTCATTTTTTCACATCGAAAATATTTCCAAAATATATAACCAGGGTGTTAAAGGATGTCTGGGTCGCGAATGAATTTGAAAGAGAGTTACCGCGGCCCTGGCACAAGGAACTGAAGGAACACGGGTAAGTTTTAGTCAGAAAAAGTCTGACACGCCCTTCCGCTTCACCCAGAGCGGGAAAAGTCATTGGATGGAATACGACCCCCAAAAAAAAAAGCTTTTTAAAGGATAAGCAACTGAACCCTTTGCAAGCATTTTTAGATATTTTGTCTGTTTAGTTGTGGACCCATAACGTAAAATGTACGAAACCAATGTAGATAACTTTTATTTATACAAAATTGTGCGTATTACCTAGTTTTTGTTTCATCGCACTCGGTTCACTCTATCAAAAGATATGAATTTAAAGTGTTCAAGAAGTAAAATATCTCAACACACGCAATTCAGATACTCGGACAGTTGAACTCCATATTCGATAGATGGTGTTGTGTATTTGACGACATTTTCTGAATCGCGGTGTTAAGATTCTCTGCGGAAGAAAGACCCTAGAAAAAAATTGGTAGGTATTTAGGGTAGGAGGTTGGTATGTAGGTAATAAAGGTTAGGTTGGCATTAGGCAGTTGACGGGAGCTAAGCCGCAGGCACAGCTAGTGTTCAAATAAGAACTTACTCCTTTTCTGATAATGAACACTATTTACTACTATATAATGCTATCAACATAACACCACAAAGATACTGTGCAGAAGAAAATACTTGCACACACGACCTCACGTCTTTACAACCCACTAAGACACGTTCGTCTAACAACAGCTTTATTGTGACCGTTATTTAGGTTAAACGCAGTGATTTAGATAGGGCAGGAGTGTTTCATCACCGCGAGACAGTGAGCGACGTACTCGGGCTGCTCCGTGACCGATGACTTTCCGGCTACGGTCAACGGGTAAACACTACATATGCTACTAGTTTTGTTTTGGATATAAGTACTGAATGTATAAAATAAATGTATAGAAAACCTAAGGGCTTGTGATTTTGCTTTTCTTGTCCTGTGATCTGGTTAGCGGCATGTTGACTTCAATGTTCGATTACGGGTTAAGTCCTACTCCAATGCCTCAGCTCGAACGGGTTGACTTCTATTCAAGACGTCAGCTCGAAAGTGTTAAGTCCAACTCCAATGCTTCAGCTCGAACCGGTTGACTTCTGTTCAAGACGTCAGCTCGAAAGGGTTAAGTCCAAATTCCAACGTCACAGCACGAACGGTTTGACGTCTGCTTCAAGCCTTGAAACGGCTATGTCCAAACTCCAGGTTAAATCTGACTCCAGACGTCAGTTTGGTTTTGTTTTTTTCTGAAGAGACATTCTACCAACAAAAGCGATTGCAAAAAACTCAAAAAATTATGTTCTCTTAATTTTTTTACGTTTTTGCTAAGCGCTATCGAAATGTCATGTGATCAATCCCTTACATTTTTGCATTTAAACCATCGCCATCGCAGATAGAATGAATCTTAGTCTGAAATGGTCTCATTTTCAATCGAACGCAATTGGGGATCTTAAAATCTTAAACTACTAAATGCAAAAATGTAGTATCTTAAGGGTACACTAGTCAACGGCACGAACTCTTTTGTGCGCGGGGTTAAAATGCATTTTATATCAACCGACAACACGTGCGGAAGAGATTGATGCTGTGATGAACAGTAGGAAGCTAGTTCGCGTACGAATACACACTTTTGCAAATTTGTAGCGAAATGGATAATGATTGAGGACGAAACCGAGCGCGCGAAATTTTATAAACAGACCTATGGCAGTCTTGATATCATGAAAAAACGACTAAATCTATCTGTTCAAAATAAAATTATATGCATTGTTGAACTACTAATCTATCCCTGTATGGAGGCCGTTTTGCAATTTTCCGTCTTCTTATGGTATTTACTTGCGCCCAAAAATGCGTTAAAATTAGTGTCGAAATGTGGAACTTTCGACGATCATAACTTTCAAATATTTTCTATTTTTACTTTTTCGCTTCCATACAGGGCTAGATAATAATGAGACAAATTGATATCACTTTTTATTTTGAACGAACATCGTCAAACAGTGGAATAATCCCTAGACTACGTTTGTATGGAAATTTTTTCGACTAGTGTAACCTTAAGGTCAACCAACAGTGACATTTCGTTTGCGCTTGGCAATCCCAAAAAAGGCTTAATGACAATCTCTGTGGTAATCGCAAATTTAATGTCGCTTTGAATAGAGCCCCTAATCTATACACGTTTATCCTTCAAACACAATCAGAGATCAGGTGATTGCAGCACCCGTATTAAGGGAACGTTTTCATCAAAGATGTGCCAGGTATTTAAGTGGTGTAAGGAATCATAGCAGAGCTGTGAAACGGTGTAACTTTGCCACCAAAGCTGTAGAAAAAGCTGGATGTGAGGCGGACTTTTCTGTGCTAGAAAGAGGTCTTGTACGTAACTGTCAAACACGTTGGTCGAATCATTTTTTTAACACATCACACTGATATTATAAAGGTGAAAGATTGTGAGTGAGTGTGTGTGTTTGTATGTTTGTTTCTTCTTCACGCTCAAACGGCTGGAAGGATCTGGATGAAATTTGGCACAGAGAAAGATTGTAGTCTGGAATAGCACATAGGATACTTTTTATCCCGGGAACATGTTGCCTTGGGATAATTTTCGACATTCACGCGGGCGAAACCGCTGGCAGAAGCTAGTTGGTTTATACAAAAAGTAACTAGAGACATGTGACCCCGTCTCCGCCCTTTTTTCACCAGAGTTGCACTGTGTGAGGTTAGAAAAATTAAGAAGAGGTGTGTAACGCAAATATCCATGGCTTCCACACATCCTCACTCATCTCTCTCACCTGAAAACGCACTCGTAGAAAGAGAAACAGTGTCAAGCAGCTTATAAGCGATAGAAACGAAGCACTACAATTGCGGCATAAATTAATGGTTCATCATCATCATCATCATCATCAGCCTATAGCAGTCCACTGCTGGACATAGGCCTCTCCAATTGCACGCCATTTGGTTCGATTTTCGGCAACTGTCATCCAGCTTCTACCAGCCACCCTGCGAAGGTCGTCGCTCCACCTAGCCTGAGGGCGTCCTACCTTACGTTTACCAGTTCGCGGCCTCCACTCAAGAACACGTTTACCCAGGTCATCGGTTCTACGACTTACATGGCCGGCCCATTGCCACTTCAGCTTACTTATTCTGTGAGCTATGTCGACTACTTTGGTTCTCTGCCGGATCACCTCGTTTCTGATTCGATCCCTTAGAGAGACTCCGAGCATAGCCCTTTCCATAGCTCGCTGAGCAACTTTGAACTGATGAACCAGCCGTATTGTGAGTGTCCACGTCTCGGCACCGTAGGTCATAACAGGTAGGACGCACTGGTTGAAGACTTTAGTCTTCAGGCTTTGTGGGATGCGCGACGAGAAAACTCGACGAAGTTTTCCAAACGCCGCCCAGCCCAGCTGTATTCTTCTGCTAGCCTCCCTCTCAAAGTTGTTCTTACCAAACTGCAGAGTTTGCCCGAGGTAAACGTATTCTCGAACAACTTTAAGAGCACCGCCATTGATAACAATCGATCCCGGAGTGACGTGTGAATTGAACATAACCTGGGTTTTATCCAAGTTCATCCGGAGACCGATGCGTGCAGAAGAATCAGCTAGGCCATCCAGCATCTGCTGCAAGTCGTGCACCGACTCTGCCATTATGACGATGTCATCCGCAAATCTTAAGTGTGAGATGTACTCGCCGTTTATATGAATGCCGCGTCGTTCCCAGTCCAGCGTCTTAAACATATCCTCCACTGCGTTACTAAACAATTTCGGGGAAATTACGTCCCCTTGTCTAAGCCCTCGACGCAGTGAGATATGCCTAGTTTGCCGGTCCTGACTTTGGACGGTCATTGTTGCGTTTTCATAAAGACATCTCAGCACTTGGATGTATCGCCAGTCAACTTGGCATCGCTGCATAGACTCCAAAACAGACCAGGTTTCGATGGAGTCAAAAGCCTTCTCATAGTCCACAAAAGCAAAACACAGGTGCCGATTATACTCTTCCGACTTTAGTATAATTTGCCGCAACGTGTGGATGTGGTCTATAGTGCTGTATCCTCCTCGGAATCCGGCCTGCTCCGGAATTAATGGTTCCGTAGGTACCATTCCGTAAAATGTTCTTGCGAAATTCTATGTCAACGGCCTATGTTTTGGAAGTGTCGCGGTTTAAAAAAAAGGTAAAAAGTAAAAAAAAGTTAAATAAAGTTAAGTTGTTAATTTTGTTTTATTTTACAACCTTAGTGCGCGCGCGTCTCTTACTGGACCGATTTCTAATTATTTGTCATTTATTTTTGATGATTATTTTTATGTATTACTATTTTTATGATAGCTTGAAAATAAAAATAAAAGCAAAATAATTCGAAAAAACATGTGTGACGTCATGTCCATACACGATACGTGTTTTTCCGACACTAAAAATAAAATAGGCAGACAGATTATTTTCTTTACGTTTTATATTTTTGATTTTTATTTGTGCCGATTGGAAACGGAAGATATAAAAAAAAGGAATTGAATAAAAGGTTAAAAAGCTTATTTGTTTAACACGTATGATGTTTATTTTATAAGCCTGCCCCTGCCCGTATATAATTTTACCAGAATCGGCGCAGGTAATTTTTTATCCGGGAAAAGTTGCAAACTTCCCTGGGGATTGTAAGATATTCGGCCGCGCGCAACTTCATATCAATCACGCGAATTTCGCCAGTATGAACAACTCACACGGCCCATTCCCTCTCACAGAGAGGAGGCCTGTGTCCCAGCAGCGAAAACATTAAGAGGCTGATGATGTGATGATGTGACATAGTCACAATTTGGTAAGTTGAAGACGCCAGTAAACTTATATCTGGGGGCACGGCAGTGCCCGCATCAAGTCGAGCAAACCAATGCACAGCCATACTATCCTTTTCTCGATGCCATTCAGGACATTTTCCCCCTTGTACTCCGTTGTGGATAAAGTTAGAAGCCTGAATTTTCAGTGAATTAGAGAATATATTATAGCTACGCATTATGCCAAATTACGTTTAATTTGAACTTTTAGTTTAGAAATTATTTCAAGTCAAAATTCCTTAATTTCGTCACTGACTGACTCTCACCGATCATCAAATTCTAAGATACTTCTAGTAGACTCACAAGCTTCAAACTATGAACATAATTAGTGTTTACGCTATAAAGCAAGGAAAAACTAAAACATCCTGCAATTTCCGTCCCGTTTCCTAGATAAACAAACTGCATAATTATGTAACTTTGTAATCCTATATCCGTCAACCAAAATATGGGATTACAAAGTTACTTTTACAATTCATAAAATTGTTCGTCACCTACACTGCTTAACTAGGTAGGTAGGTAAATAGTGAATATAGGTAAGTACAGAGACTATGTCTCCTTTAATATACCTAATACTTATACCATACTTATGAGTCGGCGCAGTATGTCTAAGTCAGGTGATGAGATTGTGATTTGTTTAGTTATGTTTGGTTAGTATTTATGGTTTAAAATTCTTTATTTCTCAAAGATTACAAATCACTTACGAGGAGAAATAAAATATAAAACAAAACTTAAGCAATTTAGAGTACTGGGGGGTGACCATAAGCTCTTAGAGAAGTATCAATTTGAGATCGAATAAGGGACAGATGTATCCGACGTGTATACATCTGTCACTTACTCGATATCAAATTGATACCGCTCTAAGAGCTTATGGTCACCCCACAGATGCGCATAGACGGTAGGTATAACGTCGTGTGTAAAACAATAAAAATAAAATAAGAAAATTACATTTCTGGGTTAGTGGGTAACAAACTGTTTGTGAAATTATTCATCACCTGCACTTCTTACATTTACAGTACAAATGGACTAGGTACCTAGTGTAGGTAAATAACTAATGGAATAAGGACCGTAGCTCACGCACCAGAAATAGTACCCGAAAAGAAATAAAGGAGAACTGCGTCCAAAAAGAAGTGAGATCCTATCAAAAACATAAATTGTAAAACACCCAAGTCTCGCGGCGCAGTTCTTCTACCGCAGAAAGTAGTGACATCGAATGTAAAACCAAGTCGGATAATTTATTCAGTAGGAACATTAATAATAAGGTTATAAACAAACAAATTGCCAAGGTAGGTAGCTAGGTAAAACCAAGTCAGTTAATGTGTTTGTTTGTTCATATGTATAAGATTATAACTACTCACTATAGATCTGACTAAATCTTATTAAATGTTTAAGCAAGTAGAAATTTATTTTTGTACTTTCGTAAAACATAAAAAAGAAACATCTAAAGAATTAAGGCAAATACGTAAACTCCAAACATCTAAATTACAAAGGCAAAGTAAGTTATAAAAAAAAACTAGAGGCAAAACGAACGCAATAAATATCTACTTACACAAGAACCTAGAAGTGCCTAAACCGTAAATAAAAATAACATAACTAAAACTTGATATTGGTACATGTTTCAGTGTCTAAACTGGCAAATTTATGTGGCTATCGGCGTAAAATTCGTGGCTTGTACATTTTTCTAGCTTCGAATGGCATTTTCGTTTATGTGTCATGTTCGGCATCCTCCGGCGTCCTCTGGCGTCCTCAGCGCCCTCCCGCGGGTACCAAAACTTACGGTCACGTATAGGGAATGTATTTTTACTATTCGCTTTGTGACCTCTCCAGCATCCGAGCCTTTCTCGCTAAATTGGAAAAATCTTTCGGGTTTGTATTCACAGAAAAGTTTTCTGTAAACACTTATGCGTATCTCGGCCGCTGCTCGTATAAATGAAACCTTTTTGCTTTATTCACTATTCATTCTTTCAAAACCTAAGCTGTAAAATGGTTATAATAATTTCGGCCAAATAATATAAAAAGGTTATTTTTGGTGCCATTTTGAATAATGGATATGTTTTTTCTACAAAATTACCTATGGCCCGACTTACAAATATTGTTTAAATTTATTTATGGTTAACGGTTCGGGACAAATGTAAAGGACCTTCACTTTTGCAAAAAACCTAATTATGTTCCAGACCAATTTTATATGATATTTATGAAAAACGTAGTAACCTAACTTATAATACTGTTAAATCCATGAATGTTGTGTTTAATGATTGAAACACATTATGCACAAAAAACCGGCAAAGTGCGAGTCGGACTCGCGCACGAATGTGAACCATTCGTGCGCGAGTCCGACTCGGCAAAAAAACACTTTTGTTGTATAGAAGCCCCACTTAAATATTTATTTAATTCTGTTTTTAGTATGTGTTGTTATAGCAACAGAAATACAACATCTGTGAAAATTTCAACTGTCTAGCGATCACGGTTCATGAGATACAGCCTGGTGACAGACAGACAGACGGACCGCGAAGTCTTAGTAATAGGGTCCCGTTTTTACCCTTTGGGTACGGAACCTAAAAACACTATTTCGGTGACACAGAGAATGTTACTTTTTCTAGGTTCATTCTGTCACTGACAACGGTTGTCAAAAAGTCAATCTGTTTGGGATTTTTGACAATGGTTAAAAGTGATAATGTATAATCGTTATTGTACTAATCGATATACATATTTTAACATACCTTTACTACGTAAACAAAAAGCATCTAGCCCTAGGTAATTAAAAACCTTAGGCATTATTTTGTGTTGGCATTTTTAATGTCTCGCATGTTAGCAACACAAAACAATTACGTAGCACGTAGGTACCTATACCAGCAACCACACACTAGTTTTAATAAAACATGATTATATTTTTAGAAAAAAAATATTATACAGCACCGATCTTTATTTCTTTAAAACAATTATAAGTAGACACGCCTATTAAAACCAGTAAATCCGACTTAATTCCTAGTATTAATAACACTCGTATTTCTTCAAACAAGATATTGAAGATAATAACTAAGATATTTTTCACATAAAATATAATATCTTCTGAGAGCTGGAATTTATATTTTCCACATAGGTACAAAGAGTATTTTATTACTTTTAATTCCTGAAATATTTCATCTCTTCACATGAGATTTCGAGATGATTTTTCAGAGACGTTTATAATAAAGTATTCTGAGGAATGTTCTCTTGAGATACAAATATGTCAGGGGTATAATAACAGCTGACTGTCTCACGTATTACCAACTCAGTGTTTGAAAATATCGTGAGTGGAATACGCTGGGAAGTGGAAACACAGAACGGGGTCGGGAAGTAAACGGTGAAGGCAGTGCGTGAAGATCTTTAGAACAGAGCATACACCTCATATCAATATAAGACGTGCATACCAATATGTATACCACTACCTTAGATGTTTTTTTACCGTAGTCTTTTCAAATTCTGAGGAATGTCCGCTTTGCATTTTGCGGTTCATAATTGTGTTGCGATCAAGCAAACGAATAATAAAATATTGTCAATATTTACTTCAAAATCCTTGGACTTGTGATACAATAGGGATGCTGGTGAACAAAACGGTGCAGTCATCAAATCGGACTAAAAAACACAGAAAAATGAAACGAGTACCAACTTTTTTTTATAGTTCCGGCCCGTTCGTTTGCTTTCCGCTAGAGTCACCTTCATAATTGTATTCATTCTGAACACCCAGATAGCTAACTACCTACTATAATTGAACTGCAAGCAAAATTGGATCATGAATCAGGAAAACAAACAAAGTCCTACAGAACTAAAGGACAACTTTCATAGTTGCGTAAGTCTTCACCTTTCAATGTGGATGACATCACATAGTCCACAGAAAGAATTTATCTATAAAAGTTATTATTATAGTCATAAATCTTAATCATAGACGTGTGATAAATCGATGGAGGGGCGTGCAATAGAGTAGTTTGTTTATCGTCCCGTCTCTATAGACTGGTAGGGAAAGCGTGCCGTGAATATATGATGAGATTTTCCTCTCCTCTTCGTAAAATGGGATCTTGTCGTATACCCACCGATTTCCTCACAGTATGTTTTAATCTCGATTTATTTCAGTTAACGCCTTCATCGAGAGATTCGTTGCATTCCTTTGACAAATCGTCCGGAAAACAACAAGCAATTTAACAACGTGCTCCTGTTTTTAATATAGCGGCCATTTTAACGACTTCCCTGTGCCGCTTTTTCTTTATTGTTTTTACGTTCATGTTGCTTTTATGTGTCAAACTTTTGTTAAGACACAAAACCAATTTTAAACTGCGTTTAACTTTGTCTTAAAGCGACTGACAAATACATAACTCACGATAAATAATTTATTATCAGTCGGGTCTTTTAGTGGGTACTTGTGCCAAACGATGATTACCTTGAGATACAAGTTTAGGATAACAAACGACATCCAACAACAAGCCTTAGGACGTGTCCTTCAGACGAGATTATGAAAATATCACGGGGATAACAGAAGGCAGGAGGCGGTCACTGAAATTTGCTCCTCAATAAGGGCGGAATGACAAACGACCGTCCCGGTGACTTTGCGGAAACTAACGAAATAGATGTTCGCAGCGGTCTCGCGGGACGCCGCCTTAGACGCGCCATTTTATTTTATAAATCTTACCGTACTTCACGTATTACGTAGGCAATGAAGACGTGTGTTCGCCCTATGTCCTCATTTGCTGCTTGGATTTGCGAATGAGATTTAAGGAAGTTATATTAGTGATGGCAAATTGCCTAGACACGTGAAATTGTCGAATAAAACAAGTGTTTTTAGAACGCAAAGATAATTATTTGATTTCCTATATTTATTATTTGCTATTAAATAATAGATATCATATTATTATTGTAGGACATTACCTACTTCAAACAATACAAAATATCTTTTAAAAAAAACGTATTTGACTAACTAACGTTCAGCACCAAAGGAAACATCTTTTGTATTTGTGAATGCCTTCCACAAAGGTTACAACGTAGATAAACTGAGTAAGTTATAGCTTTTATATTTAGCAAAGAACGCGATATTAAATATTCCGAGATAGCGGCGTATAAAAATTAGAATGTATAATTTCGCTCGCGAGAATAAAAACAGACAATGTGATCTTAAGACGAGTGAAATGTTATGACAAAGTCAAACACAGTTCGAGTGGCGTAAGCTATATAGTCCTATTAACATGGCGCTCAGTTCGGTTCGCAAGCTTTTCGGGTTGGTATCATTTTTACGCCGCGGCGTCGCCCACATAAATTAGGCTGAGCTGACCGACCAGCGCTCGTTTTGCCTTTTCTGATGTAAGGCCAAACTAAACCATGTTTCATTTATCCGTTTTTATCCTCCTCTACCTTCACTAAAAAGCCAGCCCACAGTCTGCCGCAACGTTTTTGTTCGTCAATTCTATTTTTTAATTAAACTACCTACATAAAAAGCCGTGTGATCAAAGACTAACACGCCGCCTCGGGCTGATATTTCAATTGTTTATGTTAGAAACCAGTCTATTTTTTTCAATGTTCGCTATAACAATAAAGCGAAATGAAACAGATTTTGTCTTGTTTTGAAACAACGGTAATGAGGCGTCATTTGAAGACCTTATCTGTTTTTCGCTTGAATGTGACTTCAAAAGTTATAAACACGTGTCATTTGGTAGAAATTGTAATGAAAATGGTTTTACCTTTGAACTATAAAATAAAATTAGTGTAACAATGGAATATGATTTACGATATTGTATTTTCCACCTTAACTACATCAACTACCTTAATTAACAGCGTTGTATCCCAAAATATAATTACTTGTATTTTGTATGTTACGAGCGACACGGCCGGGCGTATTTTAGCTGTGAAACTACTCGGTTCCGTAGACTTGGTTAAGGGGACATCAGACGGACTAACAACGCAATGCATACAAAACAACTGTTTACTCAGGTTTTTGGTTTATTGCTTTAGTGGCGTGAAGCTTACCCCAGATAATTGTAATTAAAAGTTGAATAACAAAGTGTGAAGTATTAAACGAATATGAAATTCAGTGAACTATAAAATGACGTAAGAAGACCGAATATGCTTGAAATAAAGTATTTATCATGTAAAGTCTACGCTTATACAACGCCTTAAAATTTAACGTGCTTTACGTCATCACGTGCTACTTTGTTTAATGTTCCATTTCATAGTATTCTAAGTAAAGAGCTATGTCTTGGCTGAAAGCGCAAATATACCTCCATTTAAGACGACGACTAACGCCAACGACCTTGAGGGAACAAAACGCGCACTCGTTTCACACCCGCGCGACCCAAAATTTAGTAGTTTTTTGTACTTTCCTTATTATTCTATGACTTATAAAAAAAGCCTCGGATCAAAATGTAGATTGATGATTGATTGATTGATGTTGATGTGATGATGTTGATTTCATTAAAATACTCCGAGCGGTTTTGGTGTGATTGTCGTGTTTTTGTCCGTTTTAGACATAACTTTACAAATAAATTACACTATGTTTTACGGAAAAAACTCAAAATTTGCTTAAGTCAAATTAATAAGAAAATAGTCTTATATTAAATATATTTTTTTCAAAAAATTACGACTAGGCATTTAGACGTGATTCTCATTTTAAAATCAGCTACTCAAGGGAATCGGCGCCTTAATGAAGATGTTAAGTATATTTTATTCTATGTAGTATTGTGAGACTGAGGGGTTTTGTGATGTGTTGGGTTTTGATTGTTTATGTTTAGCATTATTATATTTTATTTTATTTCCTCAAATAATGATGAGGTTATCATTTTTGTGTTTATAATGTTTTAATTTTTTTCAGTAAAATGACACCTCGAATTTTACTGAACCAAATTGAAAACACTACGAACACACAAAACAGCTTATCGATATCGATAAAGCGGTGTAATAAAGGGCTGTACTAAAACACTTTGCAGGAATCGAATTAAAAGGAGCGGTGGCAGATCTACAATCAGTAGTACGTAAGCCCATTGTAAGCACTATTCCTATTAGCATTAAACGATCGTTTGCAGCGAGGAATGGGCGCCACATAAACGTATTCTACTTTTTAGTAACGCTGCCCCTCGTAAATTGCGCTAGGCGTCCGGCCCGCGAGTAATTCAGTTTACTTTCCACCTACCCACTTGTTACCGTGTTTACGTTTCTTACTGACAATTATTAGGGTTATGTATTGAGAAAATTGTATGTCAAGAACCTAGCTAGGGTTATAGCTAGGGTTCAAGAAGATTGCCTCGGGTTATCTCGTCTCTTTGTGAGAACATTACAATGAGTTTCGAAAGCCTATTGCCTGTTTTCTTTTTGTTTAAAAATTCTGTTGTAATTACGTTGTGTTGTAATCTTGTTCAGGCTTGTTCAGTCAGGCTTAAGTTAATGTTTTCCGAGGGATTTTCTCTGTGACTGATTTCAGAAACAGATCCTTAGGCTGCCTAGACATTATTCTACGTTAAAACGCCTAAGGCTTTCACGACTAGTTATCGCGTTATCTATACAGTATCAGATAGTAATTCTTCGGAAGCGTGTCCTTCGTATAGTTTTACGACTGCACTGTTTACAAGCCATAACGTTTATTGTTCTACAAACAAACTACCACTAACCTAAGTAGATGCGACTATAATCAGGAAGAATAAACTTTTTATATTGCACTATAAACTTAGGCTAATTGCATACGGAAGCCCGACCGATATAAATAATATTCAACATAGAATGTTTGTTCTACGTAAAATGTGTTTACGGAATTTTAATTTGAGTAGGTACCAAACAAGTTGATTGATAAAAAAGATCGATAGTAACTTGCATGATTGTGATGTGTGTGCTATAGGAAAAACCGGCCAAATGCGAGTCGGACTCGCGCATGATAGGTTCCGTACACCATTATCGCAAAAACAGCAAAAAAATCACGTTTGTTGTATGGGAGCCCTACTTAAATATTAATTTTATTCTGTATTTGTTATTATAGCGGCAACAGAAATACATCATCTGTGAAAATTTCAGCTGTCTAGCTATCACGGTTCATGAAATACAGCCTGGTGACAGATGGACAGACAGACGGATCGCGGAGTCTTAGTAATAGGGTCCCGTTTTTACCTTTTGGGTACGGAACCCTAAAAAATAGTTTATATGTTTGTTAAGTTTTTAATAATATAGTGATCGAAGGCTACACTACCGCTGAGAGTCCTAGAGCCGATTTTTGAATTGAGTATTTGAGGTTAAGAACGTGTCAACACTTTAGTGCCCTACTTTAGCCCTTTCAGATAGTGTTACTTTCATGTCGATTGGTTAAGCGGTATGTCCGAATCCATCTTAAACTGTATGGGTACGTTTACCTCTATATTTTAAAACTGAGGCACAATTTAGCTTAGCTTACATAAAATAAAATGGAGTGCATAAAAAGCTCTTTATGAAAATATGAATCATATTACTGTTGGCCACTTGGATCAATTTGTCGCATCTTCCTTTTGATAGGTTTTCTGGGTAAAGTATAGGTTGACAAATACTCAACTCGTTCTTGAAGTCAAATACTCAATTCAAAACTCGGTCCATAGTAGACTACTTTTTATCCCGGGAATTTCCTGTTGACTCTGAAAAAGGCCTATGGGCCACGGGACCTAAGCCTTGAGATAATACTATCTTAGAAGAGACATTTCCCTTAGTGTCAGTATTTTAATCACATCTTCATTTTCGGTTAATCTCAGCATGTGCAACGATATTTTTTAGGCATTTCTACGGTCCAATTTCCCTTATTGTCATTATTTTAGTCACATAGAAGAGATTATTTTTGGCATTTCTACGGTTACATTGCCCTAATGATAGTATTTTAGACACATAGAAGAGATGCTTTTAGACATTTCTACAGTTACCTCTTAGTGTCAGTATTTTAGTCACATAGAAGAGATTATTTTAGACATTTCTACGGTTACATTGCCCTAATGATAGTATTTTAGTCACATAGAAGATATGCTTTTAGACATTTCTACAGTTACCTCTTAGTGTCAGTATTTTAGTCACATAGAAGAGATTATTTTAGACATTTCTACAGTTACATTGCCCTAATGATAGTATTTTAGTCACATAGAAGATATGCTTTTAGACATTTCTACAGTTACCTCTTAGTGTCAGTATTTTAGTCACATAGAAGAGATTATTTTAGACATTTCTACAGTTACATTGCCCTAATGATAGTATTTTAGTCACATAGAAGATATGCTTTTAGACATTTCTACAGTTACCTCTTAGTGTCAGTATTTTAGTCACATAGAAGAGATTATTTTAGACATTTCTACGGTTACATTGCCCTAATGATAGTATTTTAGTCACATAGAAGATATGCTTTTAGACATTTCTACAGTTACCTCTTAGTGTCAGTATTTTAGTCACATAGAAGAGATTATTTTAGACATTTCTACGGTTACATTGCCCTAATGATAGTATTTTAGTCACATAGAAGATATGCTTTTAGACATTTCTACAGTTACCTCTTAGTGTCAGTATTTTAGTCACATAGAAGAGATTATTTTTGGCATTTCTACGGTTACATTGCCCTAATGATAGTATTTTAGACACATAGAAGAGATGCTTTTAGACATTTCTACAGTTACCTCTTAGTGTCAGTATTTTAGTCACATAGAAGAGATTATTTTAGACATTTCTACGGTTACATTGCCCTAATGATAGTATTTTAGTCACATAGAAGATATGCTTTTAGACATTTCTACAGTTACCTCTTAGTGTCAGTATTTTAGTCACATAGAAGAGATTATTTTAGACATTTCTACGGTTACATTGCCCTAATGATAGTATTTTAGACACATAGAAGAGATGCTTTTAGACATTTCTACAGTTACCTCTTAGTGTCAGTATTTTAGTCACATAGAAGAGATTATTTTAGACATTTCTACGGTTACATTGCCCTAATGATAGTATTTTAGACACATAGAAGAGATGCTTTTAGACATTTCTACAGTTACCTCTTAGTGTCAGTATTTTAGTCACATAGAATAGATTCTTTTCGGCATTTCTACGGATAAGTTTGCCTTAGTGTCAGTATTTGAGTCACATAGAAGAGATTATTTTAGACATTTCTACGGTTACATTGCCCTAATGATAGTATTTTAGTCACTTAGAAGAGATGCTTTTAGACATTTCTACAGTTACCTCTAAGTGTCAGTATTTTAGTCACATAGAAGAGATTCTTTTCGGGATTTCTACGGTTACATTGCCCTAATGTCAGTATTTGAGTCACATAGAAGAGATTATTTTAGACATTTCTACGGTTACATTGCCCTAATGATAGCATTTTAGTCTTAGAAGAGATGCTTTTAGACATTTCTACAGTTACCTCTAAGTGTCAGTATTTAAGTCACATAGAAGAGATTCTTTTCGGGATTTCTACGGTTACATTTGCCTTAGTGTCAGTATTTGAGTCACATAGAAGAGATTATTTTAGACATTTCTACGGTTACATTGCCCTAATGATAGCATTTTAGTCACATAGAAGAGATTATTTTAGACATTTCTACGGTTACATTTGCCTTAGTGTCAGTATTTGAGTCACATAGAAGAGATGCTTTTAGACATTTCTACAGTTACATTGCCCTAATGATAGTATTTTAGTCACATAGAAGACATGCTTTTAGACATTTCTACAGTTACCTCTTAGTGTCAGTTTTTTAGTCACATAGAAGAGATTCTTTTCGGCATTTCTACGGTTACATTTGCCTTAGTGTCAGTATTTGAGTCACACAGAAGAGATGCTTTTAGACATTTCTACGGTTACATTGCCCTAATGATAGTATTTTAGTCACATAGAAGACATGCTTTTAGACATTTCTACAGTTACCTCTTAGTGTCAGTTTTTTAGTCACATAGAAGAGATTATTTTAGACATTTCTACGGTTACATTGCCCTAATGATAGTATTTTAGACACATAGAAGAGATGCTTTTAGACATTTCTACAGTTACCTCTTAGTGTCAGTATTTTAGTCACATAGAAGAGATTATTTTAGACATTTCTACGGTTACATTGCCCTAATGATAGTATTTTAGACACATAGAAGAGATGCTTTTAGACATTTCTACAGTTACCTCTTAGTGTCAGTATTTTAGTCACATAGAATAGATTCTTTTCGGCATTTCTACGGATAAGTTTGCCTTAGTGTCAGTATTTGAGTCACATAGAAGAGATTATTTTTGGCATTTCTACGGTTACATTGCCCTATTGATAGTATTTTAGTCACATAGAATAGATTCTTTTCGGCATTTCTACGGTTACATTTGCCTTAGTGTCAGTATTTGAGTCACATAGAAGAGATGCTTTTAGACATTTCTACAGTTACATTGCCCTATTGATAGTATTTTAGTCACATAGAAGACATGCTTTTAGACATTTCTACAGTTACCTCTTAGTGTCAGTTTTTTAGTCACATAGAAGAGATTCTTTTCGGCATTTCTACGGTTACATTTGCCTTAGTGTCAGTATTTGAGTCACACAGAAGAGATGCTTTTAGACATTTCTACGGTTACATTGCCCTAATGATAGTATTTTAGTCACATAGAAGACATGCTTTTAGACATTTCTACAGTTACCTCTTAGTGTCAGTTTTTTAGTCACATAGAAGAGATGCTTTTAGACATTTCTACAGTTACATTGCCCTATTGATAGTATTTTAGTCACATAGAAGACATGCTTTTAGACATTTCTACAGTTACCTCTTAGTGTCAGTTTTTTAGTCACATAGAAGAGATTCTTTTCGGCATTTCTACGGTTACATTTGCCTTAGTGTCAGTATTTGAGTCACACAGAAGAGATGCTTTTAGACATTTCTACGGTTACATTGCCCTAATGATAGTATTTTAGTCACATAGAAGACATGCTTTTAGACATTTCTACAGTTACCTCTTAGTGTCAGTTTTTTAGTCACATAGAAGAGATTCTTTTCGGCATTTCTACGGTTATATTTGCCTTAGTGTCAGTATTTGAGTCACACAGAAGAGATGCTTTCAGACATTTCTACGGTTACATTGCCCTAATGATAGTATTTTAGTCACATAGAAGACATGCTTTTAGACATTTCTACAGTTACCTCTTAGTGTCAGTTTTTTAGTCACATAGAAGAGATTCTTTTCGGCATTTCTACGGTTATATTTGCCTTAGTGTCAGTATTTGAGTCACACAGAAGAGATGCTTTCAGACATTTCTACGGTTACATTGCCCTAATGATAGTATTATAGTCACATAGAAGACATGCTTTTAGACATTTCTACAGTTACCTCTTAGTGTCAGTTTTTTAGTCACATAGAAGAGATTCTTTTCGGCATTTCTACGGTTACATTTGCCTTAGTGTCAGTATTTGAGTCACATAGAAGAGATGCTTTTAGACATTTCTACAGTTACCTCTTAGCGTCAGTATTTACTAAAATACTATCATTAGGGCAATGTAACCGTAGAAAATGGTTACATTGCCCTAATGATAGTATTTTAGTCACATAGAAGATATGCTTTTAGACATTTCTACAGTTACCTCTTAGTGTCAGTATTTAAGTCACATAGAAGAGATTCTTTTCGGGATTTCTACGGTTACATTTGCCTTAGTGTCAGTATTTGAGTCACATAGAAGAGATTATTTTAGACATTTCTACGGTTACATTGCCCTAATGATAGCATTTTAGTCACATAGAAGAGATTATTTTAGACATTTCTACGGTTACATTGCCCTAATGATAGTATTTTAGTCACATAGAAGAGATGCTTTTAGACATTTCTACAGTTACCTCTTAGTGTCAGTATTTAAGTCACATAGAAGATATTATTTTAGACATTTCTACGGTTACATTTGCCTTAGTGTCAGTATTTGAGTCACATAGAAGAGATGCTTTTAGACATTTCTACAGTTACATTGCCCTATTGATAGTATTTTAGTCACATAGCAGACATGCTTTTAGACATTTCTACAGTTACCTCTTAGTGTCAGTTTTTTAGTCACATAGAAGAGATTCTTCTCGGCATTTCTACGGTTACATTTGCCTTAGTGTCAGTATTTGAGTCACATAGAAGAGATGCTTTTAGACATTTCTACGGTTACATTGCCCTAATGATAGTATTTTAGTCACATAGAAGACATGCTTTTAGACATTTCTACAGTTACCTCTTAGTGTCAGTTTTTTAGTCACATAGAAGAGATTCTTTTCGGCATTTCTACGGTTATATTTGCCTTAGTGTCAGTATTTGAGTCACACAGAAGAGATGCTTTCAGACATTTCTACGGTTACATTGCCCTAATGATAGTATTTTAGTCACATAGAAGACATGCTTTTAGACATTTCTACAGTTACCTCTTAGTGTCAGTTTTTTAGTCACATAGAAGAGATTCTTTTCGGCATTTCTACGGTTACATTTGCCTTAGTGTCAGTATTTGAGTCACACAGAAGAGATGCTTTTAGACATTTCTACGGTTACATTGCCCTAATGATAGTATTTTAGTCACATAGAAGACATGCTTTTAGACATTTCTACAGTTACCTCTTAGTGTCAGTTTTTTAGTCACATAGAAGAGATGCTTTTAGACATTTCTACAGTTACATTGCCCTATTGATAGTATTTTAGTCACATAGAAGACATGCTTTTAGACATTTCTACAGTTACCTCTTAGTGTCAGTTTTTTAGTCACATAGAAGAGATTCTTTTCGGCATTTCTACGGTTACATTTGCCTTAGTGTCAGTATTTGAGTCACACAGAAGAGATGCTTTTAGACATTTCTACGGTTACATTGCCCTAATGATAGTATTTTAGTCACATAGAAGACATGCTTTTAGACATTTCTACAGTTACCTCTTAGTGTCAGTTTTTTAGTCACATAGAAGAGATTCTTTTCGGCATTTCTACGGTTATATTTGCCTTAGTGTCAGTATTTGAGTCACACAGAAGAGATGCTTTCAGACATTTCTACGGTTACATTGCCCTAATGATAGTATTTTAGTCACATAGAAGACATGCTTTTAGACATTTCTACAGTTACCTCTTAGTGTCAGTTTTTTAGTCACATAGAAGAGATTCTTTTCGGCATTTCTACGGTTACATTTGCCTTAGTGTCAGTATTTGAGTCACATAGAAGAGATGCTTTTAGACATTTCTACAGTTACCTCTTAGCGTCAGTATTTACTAAAATACTATCATTAGGGCAATGTAACCGTAGAAAATGGTTACATTGCCCTAATGATAGTATTTTAGTCACATAGAAGATATGCTTTTAGACATTTCTACAGTTACCTCTTAGTGTCAGTATTTAAGTCACATAGAAGAGATTCTTTTCGGGATTTCTACGGTTACATTTGCCTTAGTGTCAGTATTTGAGTCACATAGAAGAGATTATTTTAGACATTTCTACGGTTACATTGCCCTAATGATAGCATTTTAGTCACATAGAAGAGATTATTTTAGACATTTCTACGGTTACATTGCCCTAATGATAGTATTTTAGTCACATAGAAGAGATGCTTTTAGACATTTATACAGTTACCTCTTAGTGTCAGTATTTAAGTCACATAGAAGATATTATTTTAGACATTTCTACGGTTACATTTGCCTTAGTGTCAGTATTTGAGTCACATAGAAGAGATGCTTTTAGACATTTCTACAGTTACATTGCCCTATTGATAGTATTTTAGTCACATAGCAGACATGCTTTTAGACATTTCTACAGTTACCTCTTAGTGTCAGTTTTTTAGTCACATAGAAGAGATTCTTCTCGGCATTTCTACGGTTACATTTGCCTTAGTGTCAGTATTTGAGTCACATAGAAGAGATGCTTTTAGACATTTCTACGGTTACATTGCCCTAATGATAGTATTTTAGTCACATAGAATAGATGCTTTTAGACATTTCTACAGTTACCTCTTAGTGTCAGTATTTTAGTCACATAGAAGAGATTATTTTAGACATTTCTACGGTTACATTTGCCTTAGTGTCAGTATTTGAGTCACATAGAAGAGATGCTTTTAGACATTTCTACAGTTACCTCTTAGCGTCAGTATTTTAGTCACATAGAAGAGATTATTTTAGACATTTCTACGGTTACATTTGCCTTAGTGTCAGTATTTGAGTCACATAGAAGAGATGCTTTTAGATATTTCTACAGTTACATTGCCCTATTGATAGTATTTTAGTCACATAGAAGACATGCTTTTAGACATTTCTACAGTTACCTCTTAGTGTCAGTTTTTTAGTCACATAGAAGAGATTCTTTTCGGCATTTCTACGGTTACATTTGCCTTAGTGTCAGTATTTGAGTCACATAGAAGAGATGCTTTTAGACATTTCTACAGTTACCTCTTAGCGTCAGTATTTACTAAAATACTATCATTAGGGCAATGTAACCGTAGAAAATGGTTACATTGCCCTAATGATAGTATTTTAGTCACATAGAAGATATGCTTTTAGACATTTCTACAGTTACCTCTTAGTGTCAGTATTTTAGTCACATAGAAGAGATTCTTTTCGGCATTTCTACGGTTACATTTACCTTAGTGTCAGTATTTGAGTCACATAGTGTCACGTATATAGGACGTGTACAAAAGAATAAAACTAGGTTTAGAATTAACAAAATATGTGGGTATATTAAAAAAAAATTAAGGTTCTGCCTAGGTCTTGCGCACTTGTCTAGCCTTCCACACTTCCCTGGCGAGCTCCCGTCCTCCAGGCGTAGTCCCCGTAGCTCGGCCACTCCACGCAGGTGATGTAGGCGACAGATCCAGTATACGGTGTCGGTCAGTAAAACCGTGACGTAATTCCTAGGGACAAAGGTCACATCAGTAAGCTGTCGGTATAAGGGGTGCACGGGAAACGCTAGGTATGCATGGCAAGAACTAGATTGGCAAATTAGGGCTTATAAAGGCGGGAAGAATTCTAGGCGTGAATCTAAATTGATAATGTACATGTTCGCTAGCAGAGGCGGTTACAAGCATTACACTAAGAAGTACATAGTGAAAGAAAGGCAAAGCGTTACACACAGGATAGGAATAAGCTACGATATTCAGACGGGCGCGTACCTTAAAATTAATACAAGGTAATACAATAAAAATAGGTAGGTAACGGCCGTTAGACATCTTAATACAAAATTGTGCATAACTTACCCAAGTTTGGGAATCTCAGTCACTTATATTAATTAAAACTTTAATTTAATAGTATGGAGAAGCAATCCAGTTTTAGATAGATATAAAATATTGAAATGTAATTTATTCCGTTTTTTACAATGACGGTATCAAGATTTAAAAATTAGTCAGAGCGACAGCGTCCGTGCCTCAAGAGGTTTGGCTGCGGACTGTGCGTGGTGTCGTCTCGCTCGCGCTCGCGCCGGCGCACCTCCCGGCCGGTGGCGGGCGCGACGAGGAACCTGTTACTCCGTATATATAAAATAATGCGGTTGTCCGCATCACTTGTTTGTTACACTACTACAACCTCGGTACAATTTTAGTTTTATAGTTATGTATGTATAGTTAAGTATCTAATAGTTGTAAATAGTTGATTTGTTATTTTTAGTAGTTTTATTTATATTATTTACTTAGTAAGTTATATTTTCAAATTGTTTATTTTTTAAGTTAAGTTGTTTTTTTTTATTTAATATTTATAGTTGTAGTAGTAATGTACAGTGTTATGTACACTATGTTACATTACCCCTCTCCCCAGAAAAAGGATTTCAACTTATTGAAATCCGCAAAGAGATATTTTGATAGGAACGAAAGTTTAGCTTACGACGGGTATATCCTAAGCTTGAGATCCTTGATATGCCAGACGCCAAGATCGCGACTATTCATGTCTTCCAAGACGTAAACTAATGGTGATCGTTTGGCCTTTACGCGGCATTTTTGAAATTTAGGAGCCAACTTTTTACTAAAATGAGCATCTTTATCGCTCTGGAAGTAGCAACGCTTCCAAACGATATCGCCCACATTAAACTCTGCATGTTTTCGGCGCAAGTTGTAATGCTGTGTATTCTTTACATGAGCTTCCCACAAAGCAACCTGCACTTTGTCGAATATTGGCGATAATTGGCCCAGGTTTGCAGCGTAAGCATCACGTGGTAGAAATATTAGGTCTGTTGGATCTGGATATTCGAGGTAATGAGAACCACAAACGACTAACTCTCTTCCGTGTACCAAGAAGGATGGAGTATACCCAGTGCTTTCATTAACTGAATTATTAATTGCGAATTGGATTTGTGGAAGGTTTAAGTCCCAAGATCTATGATCCCCATCTACGAAACTTGAAACAGCAGTTATTATTGTTTTGTTGTATCTTTCTACTGTATTAATTTGTGGAGTGTACTTCGGGGTGAAATGTATGTTGGGAATTTTGTATTTTTTGAAAAGTTTATCTAAATCTCGGCTAATAAACTGACTTCCATTATCAAGAATAATAGTTTGTGTAATTCCGTGAACGAGAAGGACATCGTCCTCAAGATGTTTAACTATCAAATTCGAGGTAGCTCGACGAAGTGGGAAAAGAAGGCAATATTTGGAAAAGCAGCAAGTCACAACGAAAATAAACTGATTTTGTTTCCGGGAAGAAGGCAACGGACCAACCAAGTCAATTGATAGAACTTGGAAGGGACGAGAAACGTCTTTAGGCCTACCCATTTTTCCAGAGACACCATGGGTAGAATGTTTATGAGCTAAACATGTTTCACAATTTGAGATGAATTGAACTACGCTAGAATACATACCGGGCCAATAAAAACGAAGAGTTAAGCGCTTATATGTCTTAAACACGCCGAAATGACCGGAAATAGGTTGAGAGTGGCACTCAATTAAAATATGTTCTTGTTGTTCTTTTGGAATAACCTTCTTCCAAGCAAACTCAACCGTAAGGTCAACCTTAGTCTTCATGTACCTGTATAATACATTATTCTCCACCTTGTAGTTTGGGAAATTTATAGGATTAGCCTGACAACCCTGGTAGATCTTCAGGTACCAAGAATCCTGAGTATCAGGTACTGGAGCAGTGGAAACATCAGCGTTTGAAATTGCCTCAACTGGAACACTTCTAGATAGGGCGTCTGGGACAACATTATCTTTACCACGGCGGTGTCTTATTTCAAAATTGAAAGAAGAAAGGCGAACTCCCCACCTTGCTAGCCGACCGGTTGGATTAGTGAGAGACATAAACCACTTAAGAGAAGAATGGTCCGTATAGACTAAAAAGGTTTTGTCGGTCTCAAGGTAACAGCGCCAGTATTCTAGAGCAGTAAGAACTGCAAGTGCCTCCCGTTCTGTTGTGCTGTAGTTTCTCTCCGGTTTACTTAAAGAACGGCTCATGTACGCAATTGGATGTTCCACACCATCAATTGTTTGAGCCAACATCGCACCGATACCGTAATTACTAGCGTCAGTGTGCACTTCAAAAGGAAGGTTAAAGTCAGGGCAAGCAAGGACAGGTGCTTGAACTAGTTTAGTCTTTAATTCTAGGAAAGCCTTGTCAGCCTCTGGGGTCCACTGAAATGCAGGGGCGTTCTTTTTATTAGAAGTTAGTTTATTTAAAGGACCTGCTACAGTACTGAATTGTGGGATAAAACGCCTATACCACGACGCGGTACCCAAAAAACGCTTAACCTCCTTTCTATTGACAGGAGTGGGAAAGTCTAATATGGCTTTGACCTTATCTGGGTCAGTCCTTAAGCCATGAGCATCCACTATGTAGCCAAGATACCGTAGCTGACTTCGGAAAAAGTGACACTTATCTAGATTGACAGTGAGATTAGCCGATTGTAGTTTTTGGTAAACTTTCTGAAGCAGTTCTACGTGTTCCTCTAAAGTTTTGCTTATAATAATTACATCATCTAAGTATGCAAAGACTTTGAGTTCAAATTCTGGCCCGAATAAAAGATCGACAAGTCTCTGTTGCGTAGCAGGAGCATTGGTAAGTCCAAAAGCTGTGACCTTAAACATAAAAGTTCCTCGACCAGGAACATAAAAGGCAGTCTTCTCTCTGTCCTTTTCGTCGATTAATATCTGCCAAAATGCTTTGGACAAATCTATGCTGGAAAGATAACGCGCATCCTTCAGATTATCTAAAATTTCAGACACATATGGCAGCTTATATGCGTCTTTCTTTGTTACTGCGTTCAATTTACGGCTGTCTAAGCAGAAGCGAGGCTTTCCATCCTTCTTGCCCACGACTAGTACTGGAGAAGACCATGGACTCTCACATGGTTCAATAACATCTAGCGCCAACATCTCATCAACCTGTTCAGCAACAATACGTTGCTTTTCTGGTGACATGCGGTAATATCGCTGACGGATAGGTTCAGCATTACCAGTATCTATACGATGTTTAATGACATTAGTACGACCTAAACCTCTCTCTGTGTACGAAATGTCTTTGAAAAGATCTACCACGCTGTCAGCTAATAGTTTTTGAGAAGGGTTCAATACGTCATAGCCACATAGGTGCTGAGAAGATGGTGTAGAAATTTCCAAGAGCCCGGGGTCGGTTAAGAATAAGTTTTCTTCCTCTGATAAATACTTAGGGCACAGGTTAAAAATGTTCCAAAAATCGATTCCTAGGATTAAAACGGTTTCGATCGCTGGTATAACATGCGCCTTGATAATAGAAAACCTGTTTTCGAAGGTCAAGGGTAGAAGAATATAACCAAGGGATGTTATCCTCTGACCTCCTGCTGCAGTAACAGTTATCCTCTCGTCGTTGCATAAAATCAAACCTAGATTTATCAACAGTTCATGAGAATTCTTACCTAGGATAGTGACGGCGGAACCAGAATCCAACAAACCATATAAAAATAAATCTTTATTGATTGCCACTTTTGCATAAGGCCTAGGGTCGTTACTCGGTTTGACATTGAAAATTGTAGAAATATCTTTCCTAGAAAAGAAGTTTTTAACAAACATGAGCCAATCATTCCAGTCCGAGCTATCTGTATGAGTAACCGCATGCGTCCTACAATTCTCAGTTTTTAGTTTTTTGGTTTGCAGTTTGGACACTCCGGTGTACGAACTTCCTTCATGCCACACTTAAAACAAAAAACTTTGCGCTCAGCCGTGCAGTCTCTCATAGAATGCGTGTTAACGCGGCAACGGTGACAGTAAGGAACTTTGGATATAGCCGATGTTTCGGCCTCAGAAGCCTGAATTTCGGAGACCTTGTGCGACCCCTGCTGGTGAGCACCTTCATACTTACGAGCGTAAAAATTACCTTGGCTACTAGTCGTCGACTTACGCTTTGAAGTCTGGTAGCCAAATTCTGGAGCTAAAGTATTTACTGAAACTGAAGGTGGTTCCTTGAAGAATTCTGAACGAACCTTAATACGTTCGTAGTTTTTACAAATTAATTTTAAATCTTCAAGTGATTTAATATTAGGGCTAGCAGCTATAATATTAGAGTAGGAAGGACGAATATTATGTAATATAATTTCAAGTTTTTCGTCTTCCTTTAAGGGTTGACTTAGCCTAGAAAACATGCCTTGCATTATAGATAAATAAATCGTAATGTTCTCTTCCTCGCCCTGTGTACGCTGACGTATTTCTGAGGCCATGCGATAGTCGTAGTCGGGAACATCAAAATCATCCTTCAACGCAGTCAGTACTTCGTTCCAACTACCGACACTGCCCCTGATGTTACGGTACCAGTGAAGTGCGTCACCAGTGAAAATATCAGTGGCAGAACTTAGTATTTTATTTTCGTTTATATTTTTGGACATACGGAATTCTTCAACCTTTTGTATAAACGATCTGACACAAGATTTGCCGTCATACTTTAATTTATTCAGTTCTCCTACTAGCCCGCGATCACATGAAACGGCGATATTCATCCCGGCTAAATTAGATTTATTAGGCAATTCCTCCTCAGAAGTAACTGAAGACGCGGCCTGTTCCTGGTCCTTGACCTTTGACTTATCAAGGCTCAAAAGTATTTCATAATACCCTTCGTAACTTTTCTTTAATTTATTTAATTTGGCTAAATCATCTACCGCCTGCGGTGTTTCAATACGTTGAAGCCTATAGTATAAATGGTGTAACATTGATTTAGTCCTGTTAAAAAGAGGTTCATCAAAATAAAGTTTTAAGGCATCAAGATTAGTCTTGACTTTCTCTAGCGTCTCTTGAGAGCCTTTGCTATCCTCTAAAAACTGATAAACCGAATCTACTATGTCATCGGACGAATATAATTGTGTTAATTTAGTGACTTGACGTCTTAATCCAGCAACGCTGTCAGAAGGAAGTTCTCCCCGGATAGCCACTTCATACATCAGCTCAGACTTTTGGAGCAGCAGATATTTAATTGGATTTGCCATATTGAAATATTTAAAATTATATGTAGGTAGTGATAATAAACTGGGCAGGCTATGCACAATTATTTACACACAAAAGCCAAGCAAAATCCGCTCTGTTACAATTTATTGAAAGAACAAAAACACGAAAGAGCTAAACATAAAATAATGAACAGGTGAAGTCAGGTGAAACACACTAAGTTACTCTGATTCAAAGAACTTTAAAATTTTATAACTACAATGAATGATGATAGAAGTTACGGTTATTAAACTATAAAAGTTTATGTAATTACATTTAAATACCAAAGTTACTTAAGGTTTGAAAAATTTAGGAGAAACAGACCAACACTACCAGGAAAACCACCACCGCATAGAACCACTAAAATGACCAAAGCAAGTACGAAAGACCTTAAACCACGTTTTTGGGCGCCATTGTCACGTATATAGGACGTGTACAAAAGAATAAAACTAGGTTTAGAATTAACAAAATATGTGGGTATATTAAAAAAAAATTAAGGTTCTGCCTAGGTCTTGCGCACTTGTCTAGCCTTCCACACTTCCCTGGCGAGCTCCCGTCCTCCAGGCGTAGTCCCCGTAGCTCGGCCACTCCACGCAGGTGATGTAGGCGACAGATCCAGTATACGGTGTCGGTCAGTAAAACCGTGACGTAATTCCTAGGGACAAAGGTCACATCAGTAAGCTGTCGGTATAAGGGGTGCACGGGAAACGCTAGGTATGCATGGCAAGAACTAGATTGGCAAATTAGGGCTTATAAAGGCGGGAAGAATTCTAGGCGTGAATCTAAATTGATAATGTACATGTTCGCTAGCAGAGGCGGTTACAAGCATTACACTAAGAAGTACATAGTGAAAGAAAGGCAAAGCGTTACACACAGGATAGGAATAAGCTACGATATTCAGACGGGCGCGTACCTTAAAATTAATACAAGGTAATACAATAAAAATAGGTAGGTAACGGCCGTTAGACATCTTAATACAAAATTGTGCATAACTTACCCAAGTTTGGGAATCTCAGTCACTTATATTAATTAAAACTTTAATTTAATAGTATGGAGAAGCAATCCAGTTTTAGATAGATATAAAATATTGAAATGTAATTTATTCCGTTTTTTACAATGACGGTATCAAGATTTAAAAATTAGTCAGAGCGACAGCGTCCGTGCCTCAAGAGGTTTGGCTGCGGACTGTGCGTGGTGTCGTCTCGCTCGCGCTCGCGCCGGCGCACCTCCCGGCCGGTGGCGGGCGCGACGAGGAACCTGTTACTCCGTATATATAAAATAATGCGGTTGTCCGCATCACTTGTTTGTTACACTACTACAACCTCGGTACAATTTTAGTTTTATAGTTATGTATGTATAGTTAAGTATCTAATAGTTGTAAATAGTTGATTTGTTATTTTTAGTAGTTTTATTTATATTATTTACTTAGTAAGTTATATTTTCAAATTGTTTATTTTTTAAGTTAAGTTGTTTTTTTTTATTTAATATTTATAGTTGTAGTAGTAATGTACAGTGTTATGTACACTATGTTACAATAGAAGAGATCCTTTTAGACATTTCTACGGTTAAATTGCCCTAATGATAGTATTTTAGTCACATAGAAGACATGCTTTTAGACATTTCTACAGTTACCTCTAAGTGTCAGTTTTTTAGTCACATAGAAGAGATTCTTTTCGGCATTTCTACGGTTACATTTGCCTTAGTGTCAGTATTTGAGTCACATAGAAGACATGCTTTTAGACATTTCTACAGTTACCTCTTAGTGTCAGTTTTTTAGTCACATAGAAGAGATTCTTTTCGGCATTTCTACGGTTACATTTGCCTTAGTGTCAGTATTTGAGTCACATAGAAGAGATGCTTTTAGACATTTCTACAGTTACCTCTTAGTGTCAGTATTTACTAAAATACTATCATTAGGGCAATGTAACCGTAGAAAATGGTTACATTGCCCTAATGATAGTATTTTAGCCACATAGAAGACATGCTTTTAGACATTTCTACAGTTACCTCTTAGTGTCAGTTTTTTAGTCACATAGAAGAGATTCTTTTCGGCATTTCTACGGTTACTTTTGCCTTAGTGTCAGTATTTGAGTCACATAGAAGAGATGCTTTTAGACATTTCTACGGTTACATTGCCCTAATGATAGTATTTTAGTCACATAGAATAGATGCTTTTAGACATTTCTACAGTTACCTCTTAGTGTCAGTATTTACTAAAATACTATCATTAGGGCAATGTAACCGTAGAAAATGGTTACATTGCCCTAATGATAGTATTTTAGTCACATAGAATAGATGCTTCTAGACATTTCTACAGTTACCTCTTAGTGTCAGTATTTGAGTCACATAGAAGACATGCTTTTAGACATTTCTACAGTTGCCTCTTAGTGTCAGTTTTTTAGTCACATAGAAGAGATTCTTTTCGGCATTTCTACGGTTACATTTACCTTAGTGTCAGTATTTGAGTCACATAGAAGAGATTCTTTTCGGCATTTCTACGGTTACATTTACCTTAGTGTCAGTATTTGAGTCACATAGAAGAGATTATTTTAGACATTACCACGGTAACATTGCCCTAATGTCAGTATTTGAGTCACATAGAAGAGATGCTTTTAGACATTTCTACGGTTACCTCTTAGTGTCTTTATTTGAGTCACATAGAAGAGATTATTTGAGGCCTTTCTATGGTTGCATTTCCCTAATGTCAGTATTTTAGTCTCATAGGCTTAATCTTCCAGAGAACGCCTATATCTAGCGGGCTACGCAAGAGCGAGTTTTGGTGGTTCTATTTTTCTTTATTTCTTTAGGTAGGCATGTATACCTATTCGGTTAAAGTTTAAAATGTTTTATTGGAAAACAAGTCTTATGGGACAAAATCCTTTAAAAAACAATTTCCTGAAGTAATATCCAGCAAGACATGATTCTCAGAATTCCTTTAATAAATTAGACAAAGATAAACCTAACTGCAGCTCCGATGAGTTACAACCACGTTTCTCTTTCAAAAGATACATAGAAACCTGAACATCGTGCAGAAGCAATACTTTACCCTCGCAATCACAGACACGGATATTAGTACACCGTTCATTTTCTATTTATATTCAGAAAACGTCTGAAACCAGATATAATTAACCTTTGCCACAGAATAGCAGGTGATTTACAGAAAGTCAGCTCCATACAACGAGCAAAAATATGCGGAGACACACATGAAGACACACGCTAATCGCGATTAGTTCAACTAAACTCAGTTTATGCAAATACAGCGTACTGATTGGTAGTTTCTCAGCGGTCTCAACCAAACAGAACGATGTCTTTGCATAAACTAAGTTTAGTTGAACTAATCGCGATTAGTTGCATTGGTGAAATCGACCCTTAGTTATCTCAAACAAATGACCGTCGCGAGTGCGCTTGCACTCGCTGTACGCAGACACGCTTCACACAGCGTACGCTGTACGCTGTGTGAAGCGTGTCTATATGTGCGTGTTTTTTTATTGTTGCTGACCTTTTTCTGTTTGTAATATTCTGCGTCTTTACAATAACAATTTACATAGCCGTTCGTACTCTTTTTGAAAAATTATTTAAAAAACAAAACGAAAGTTCTTACTGGTTTTTGCTTTTCAGTCGTTGTAAATACAAATATTGTCTTAATATTTAATAACTGTCAAGCTTTTTAAACTAACTTCGGTACGAACTCGTTGTTTGTTAGAGGTTTTGTTTATTATCAAAGAAGATTATTAAGAATGACAGACTAGCATCTGTCTGGTTCATTTTATTGTTAACTAGCCTTGGATTAATCGTCAATCTCCGCTCTTCTCGAGATTTTTATTTCAGGACATAAAAAAGTCCTTCAAGATAGTCTGTAGCATAATATTGTAGTCCTCAAACGCTAGACTAATATGCCATTTTTCAGTGTAACTGTTCATCAGTATTAGGGACTTAAGTACCTGATGGCACGACGCGATTTTACTAAGCGAAATTGCAATTACGTTCACATGGACGTTACAATTTGTCCGATTTTCACTTAAAATTTTCTTCTTGAAAAACTTTTTTACAAAAAAATACCATCGACTGCCAAATAAAATTACTACAAAGTGAAAAATTACTTCAATTTCGAAAGTCAGTGTAGTGTTTTCGTTTCTTCGTTTTTTGACACTGACTTTCGAAATTGAGGTTTTTTTTTTTTTTTTTTTTGGTGTGGCACTAGTTGTACTTTGTGCCAAGAAATTGAGGTTATTATTCACTTTCTTGTGTTCTTATTTGGAGGTCAGTTGTATTTTTTTGTAAAAAGGTTTTACTTTTCACTTTTCAGTTGTGGTACCTAGTAATTAAGTTCTATAGTAATGTACAATAAACAGTACATAAAATGAGAACATCATCAATGTAGTTGAAGTCAATTAAATACGCATTATTAAGGATCGCATATAAACAGTGCCACATGTAAAGCTCCAGCTTTCAAATAAAAAAAGAACCATCAAAATCGCTTCACCATAAAAAAAAACAGTCGTATTGAAAACCTCCTCCTTATTTGAAGTCGGTTAGAATTGCGTGCGTATCGGCTACTGACGTAATTTAAATTGCGTCGCACCATCAGAAGGTAAGGTCCCTTTCTTTAAGCAGTTAGTAAGTGCTTATTTTAATACCTCCCTACTGTCACTCTTTTAAGACTGATTGGTGTGAGACTTTTCTTTATCACAATCAACAAAAGACTTTCATAATCCATACCTAAAACTATTTCAAAGAAGTAGTACCTCACCGCTATGGGCCACTTGCCAACAGATTGTATAATAGATATCCGTAGTTTCAAAACTTCTATGAACTTCTTATGAGAATGCAGAGAGGAGAGGAACTTGGAAGTTTCTTTGCGCTTTTGATGTTTATTGACTGGATTAATATAATAATATTTTTCGTATAAAATACGTGGTGGATTATTCTGACCTAGTATAACACGGTTAAACTGGGATTATATTATAATCTCATGTTTTATTAATCCACTTGTCTCATATCATATTATGATCAATTGCTGTCTGTAGTAGGAGACATCATCAACAAAAAAAAAGTTAATGAAAAAAAACAAAAAACCCGACTGCTTCAAAAACCGAACTAAAAAGATGTAAACAAGAAGAAAATCATGATGTGCAGTCGGAGGATACAGGTTCGCGTGCTGGTTGACCAAAACTAGATAGCGGGACTTGAGCATAGCGGAACTAACCGCAAAACATCGTGTTCATTCCTTTTTTTTTTTTTTTTTTGCGTGGAGAAATGCTCATGCATACTGCACTACCACGGGGAGATAGTGCAGTTATGTGGGACTCTAACCCACTAAAACTCCACGGTGTCCTCCAGTGCCGCTTATGGCGGGAACACGGGCACGCGTTAGCACTCACCGCGAACCCGCCGCGGCTGTCCGTCACCGGACCCTCCTCGGGGGAGTACCCCCCATCACCGGCGCACAAGAACACACTGCACGCCGTGACCACCCCAGGGACCAAATCAGCACATGGGTGCCAGACGACCCCGTGTATGGCACCCTTGGTCCCACTGTGAAGGGTCGAGGTCAATGGCCCCGCCACCTACCATTTTGCGGCCGCAGGGGATAGGGAGAGCGGCTCACGCTATACCACGCTATACCACTCTTCTTCCCCTGCGGCCCCACCGCGTCCGCCATCAGACGGTGGCGACCCCGTCTAGGCCGCGGAAGGTAGGGAGAGCGGCGCACCGCAATACCGGCACTCCTCTCCCGCCGCGGCCTCCAACCCTCAGCCGCGATATCGTATGGGACCTGGGAATCTCCATAAGACATCGCTGCCCGCCTCAGTTGCGATGTCGCCTGTTAGCAAGCGGCACCGCAACCTACTAGTTGGCCGCTACGTCGTCGGCTTAATCGGCAAAAGCCCTGACGAGCGGCCCCTCCTCGGGTTCCTCTTCGCTTCACCGTGGGTGACCAAGCCACGGTTACTAATCCCCCCCCGCCTCGACAAAGCGGGAACCCACCGGGGGGGATCGTGTTCATTCCTAGGATTAGCTTTTGCATTTGCAATGCCTCGATTACTAGAATAAGTTGTAACATAACATCAGATATATAATAGAATCCTTAGATGTATTTCGTTAGACACGGCACGTAATGCGATAGTCTATTCTCAGAAGCTTACACGACACGGATAGTATTTTGCAGAAATCGATAAGATAGTCTGGCAAAACTAGCCTTTAGAAAAAGACAATGCGGGTCTAAAACAGGTTCTAATTGCTAATTAATGTATAATTAAACAGAATTGCGGACTCTAAGAAATAAGCGCCTCTAAATGAACTCACCTCCTAATTCCAACTTAATTACGTTGCTCACATCAAAGCGCTCCCACCAAATACAATAACCTCATTTTCCTAATATGGTTTCCTGTGCCAAGGACTTCCAACGAATACTAAAGTCTATTGATGAGATTCACTCACTCATTCAATACCCTTTCACGAATATTTTATTTAGAAGAAGGCTAAAAAGTATTTTCTTTACAATGAGATACATAAAACAAAGACCTTTATATTTCTCGGTTTAGGTTCGAAAAATGTCTTTTCAGATAAGAAAAATGCCATCGATTAGCGCTTATCGTTTTCTTTTGTAATAAAAGGGGAAGAAAAATTGATTCGGGCGTCGTCAGTCAATTTGCTGATCGGAGATGAACGAACAATCGGATACGAAACGGTTTGATGGCGACGGCTAAAACAGATTATTGCCGAGAAAGCCGAAGATTGCCCGTAAAACTTTTAACGATCGTACTAAATTACAATTGGGGTGGAATAAGTTTTTCGACCTATTTAATTTATTGTGATGGCCGAAGGCGACGTCTGATCTCAAAAGCATAGGTTTTAGTAGTGGCAACAGTGGAATAAAATTCGCTGTAAATATCGGTCGACCGCTAAACTTTGCAGAAGTAATGACCGATGAGAACTTTTGGGACATAAAAATGTTAGGAAACCAATAGAAAAGGCAGCCAACGGAAATCATAAGACTTTTGAAGATTATACTAACTGATAAATGTTACTGTTGCGTTCAATGATGGTGCAAGATATGCAGGTTTTAATTCCTTGTGAAAATCTTAATGTTGCCCTAGTCGATCATTCTTCCATAAAACGTAGTCTGGCGATTACTCACTGTTCAAAATAAAAAATGATATCAATTTGTCTCATCATTATGTATGGAAACAAAAAAGTAAAAGTAAAAAAAGTAAGAAACAGTAAGTAAGTACGCAAATAAATACCATAAGAAGAAGGAAAATTGCAAAACAGTCACCATAAAGGGATAGATTATTAGTTTAACACTGCAAATAATTTTATTTTGAACAGGGGGTTGACCATAAGCTCTTAGAGCGGTATCAATTTGAGATCGAATAAGGGACAGATGTATCTGACTTGTATACATCTGTCACTTACTCGATATCAAATTGATACCGCTCTAAGAGCTTATGGTCACCCCCCAGATACGTTTAGTCGTTTTATCGTGATATCCATATTCCCAAAGGTCTGTTTATAAAATTTCGCACGCTCGTTTTCGTCCTAAATCATCATCAATTTCGCTACAAATTTGCAAAAGTGTGTATTCGTACGCGAACTAGCTTCTTACTGCTCATCACAGCATCTATCTCTTTCACACCTTCTGTTGGATGAGATAGCATGCATTTTAACCCCGCGCACAAAATAGTTCGTGCTGTCGACTAGGGCAACCTTAAAGGTCTAATAACTCATTTGAATAGGTACTTGATAAACAACTTTTCAACGACTTACACAGTGTAACAAGTAAGAAAAGGCGAGAAAACCAACTGACTATATTTTAATTTGAAAAGTTTTAACTTTCAACAAGTTCTTTTACATCTTAGTTATTGAGTAGAAGGTGAAGCTTCTCGACGAACTAACTCTTTAGTCTATCGAAATGAAAATTAATTTATCAGTTTAAACTTTCATTTTATAAAAAAATTGAGTTGATGTTAACAAGATCGTGAAAGGTCTTGACTTGCACTTTTTTAAATCACAAGGACAATATAAAGTCATTTTAAAAAGAAGAGATTAAATAATACTATTTTTAGTGTTCTTAAAATGAAATCTGAAATATAAGATCAATATTTTATCGACTGTAGCAGAGGTTTTTTTTAAAACATTCCCTATCGTGTCTTATAATACAATGTTACCAGTGATTAAATTTTGTCACGATAGGCAGGCACCTCTAATAGACATATATAGCGCGCGATGATGCCATTAAATTACACTTAGTATCGAATATATCATAGACATCGATATCCGTTTACAGTACATATCTATAGAAACCTCATACCTCGAAGTTGGAATATTCAGTGCGGTAACTAACACACAATTACCACCTCTGCCTCTAATTTGTATCAACGATACAGTTTGTAACACGGCATTGTACACACAATACAACTAAGGCTTAGATGGGCAGAAATATTCGCCAGAAACTATGTTTTATTTGAACAAAAGTAACACAAAAGGATTTAGTCCATAAGCTCCTAATCCAATTTCTCATAACTGTAAAGAAAAGCAGACAACCATCTGATAATTTTGCGTCGTCTATATAAAAATGTGTTTGCAATTTTTCTACCCGTATAACTTAAACCAAATGTAAGTTCACTTAAAAGTTGGAAGCACACACATTCTGTAAGAGATCTCGTTACTTCCCATATGGATTTGCTCGGGAATTTTGTTATTTGTATCGTCTTAAGCAAAGTCATTGTGATGGGAAAAGTTATAAGTAGGCTGAGGATTGAAAAGTTGCGAAATAACTCTCTGGGAGGCAATAAGACAGGAACGTTTTGCAGGCATTTGTTAAAACTTTTATAAGAATGCAAAGTTTATTCTTTTCAAAAAGTTTGCTGGTAACGTATTATTGTGCGATACAACATTAAAAAATTCTGCCCCTTGGGTTGTTTATTTGTGAATAAGAAATCGCATGCTTTGAAAACCCTTTCGTCCCTTTCGTCCTCCGAGAAGACAAAATTATGTTCCAACGTCTTCCTTCAACATTTCCTGTTGATTCTGTTATGACGAATACCTTCATTTACTTTTTCATTCAACAGTCTACATAGCCCAGTGTTTCGTAGAAGTATATACTATTTTATTATTTTTCAAAACGGTACGTTCCCTTTTTGCAGACCAGGTGTTTTTTAGGGTTCCGTATCCAAAGGGTTAAAATTTTCACAGAAGATGTAGATGTATTTCTGTTGCTGCTATAACAACTAATACTAAAAACAGAATAAAATAAATATTTAAGTGGGGCTCCCATACGACAAACGTGGTTTTTTTTGCCGTTTTTTGCGATATTAGTACGGAACCCTACGTGCGGGAGTCCGACTCGCATTTGGACAGATTTTTTTATTACGACTCATGACAATACTTCAATTTTAGAGTGTAAGTTATGCATTTTTTACTACAATGAAGATAAGATAACAATACCCTATTGTTTGAACAATAATATATGGTCATATAGTTTATTGGAACAGACACAAACTTTTCAATAAAATTGTCTTTTGCCGATCAATACACATTTTATCAGCAACTAGATCAAATACGTGACGATCCATACCGTTCAACTACTCAAAAACTTCACGGTCGAACTACCTAACGCAAATTATCATACTTTTACTCCAACAAACTACGCTTTACTTGTCAAACAAACAAAATCAAAAAAATAAATTAAAAAAGAAAACGATATTTCACAAGTCATTACAATTTCTATTTGAACTTACTGCTTCGTAAATATGAAAATGTCGTGCCCACTACGTGCACGCATTTGAAAACAGTAAATGTCTGTCCAGCATACAAATAAACGATGTCACAAAGTTAAATGTACAACTTTGATCATAAACTACATAAACTATTTTCTATTTCAACTAAAACAGCAATTATTCCAGACGAGTGTGCTTCACTTGCCTATGTTAAAATATTCTGCGTCCGAAACCTGCAATTATGGAATGAAAACGGTTACCGATTTCACACATGACAATTATTTGAAACGGGTTATTTGTATTATGTATTCTCCATTACCGCTAGTGTGGGAACACAACACTGTAATGAAAGGGACCTCAACACATACTATCAATCATGGCGAACAATGCCCATGTTCAGTTTAAGCTCCCTTCGAGATATAATTACTTTCTTTGTAACGATTATTATAAGCAATTTCATTAAGCTCCCCTGAAAACTTTCTTATTGTGTTTTCTAACAAAAACTGTTATTACAGGAAATTATATTTGATTCGAGAGTTTATTACAAACATTAACTAAGGTTGATCCATGTTTTTAGGATTTTATTTAAGGGCCTACATACGCTTTAGTGCCGTAAAACGGCAACTTTCTAAAGCATACTCCTTAGTAACGGCTAGGTTAAAAGGTTTAAAAAAAAAATATATTTATTACTGATTCATGTACATAATTTTGGACACAAGGTTTTTACGTGTAACTATTAGTTTTGCTTTAAAAAAATAATTAACAACACGATAATTTTCGCAACTTTTGGAAACTCCTCCAAAACGACTTGGATGTTTAAAAATATTTTTACACAGAAAAATTGATGGCTGGTATTTCTTCATAACTAACATAGCATTTGTAAATCAAATAATATTTTGCAAACAAAACTGTTCAAAAGGAGGTTCAATTTTGATATTTTGTCATCGAGCGGGCGCACGGCCAGTACTGCGTTAGCATTGGGGTGTATATAACGCCTTAAGCTTTGTTAAACATTAGTGTTTCGCTCGTGCCGTTACCCTGGTATATTCGGCATTTGATGTACTCCTAAAACTATAAGTCGTCAAGTCGTCGAGTTGCCAGCTTGTCGGTTTTTTATCGGTTGCATTTCGGGGAGTGAGCGATGGAATTGCATGATCTAATTCCGCCTAGCCCGTTTCATCATCGGACTACAAGACGTACGGCGATGCGCCATCGGTACATGGTGGACATCCCACCCATACGCACTAAACGTTTTGGAAATACTTTCATTATGCGTACAGCTAAAGAGTGGAATTCCCTGCCGGAATCTGTGTTTCCCGATAGCTACAATCTAGGGGTCTTTAAGTCAAGAGTGAACAGGTTACTTCTAGGCAAGCGTGTTACACCGTCGACCACATCATCGCTTACCATCAGGTGAGATAGTGGTCAAGCGCGAGCCTATCTATATCTAGATTTATACGATGGAAAATAGTTAAAATAAACGTTAGTAACTCCTGGCAAAACTTGTGTATTTTTTTAACAATAGGTGTATATACACATGTTTTCTAGTAGGTCAATAAGCATATTAGATTTAATGAAGTGGGTGGACGAATCATTTGGTATTTGATTAATCCATTCGTTCTCATTATTTCAACGATTGAATACAGATCTTCCCCTTTCTGTAAATGGAAATTGCCAGTGAACCGGCAACAAAATTAAACAAAGCATTTTTTCATTTTCCGTTCGCTTCAGAGGCAAATTAAAGTTGAACGGGTGGGCTAATTAATCTTTGTTACCTACCTTTTCTCTTGGCTCCATACACGTTAAATAACAAAGAGTTTTATCAGAAAAAAACGCACTATCATGCGGATCTCGACCCTTTTCGTTGATTTCTCAAGAGGCAAGCACCAACACAACGTGATGCAATCCGATTTTGAACCATAAAAAACCGGATCCACAAAGAGTTCGCGGAAACCAAATAAATGCTTTTGTGAACTAACAAGCGTTGAAGCATCAAAATGAAATCTTGGCATTGAGCCGAGGATTCGGCGAAAAATAATTACTTATTTCAAATAAAGGTTTAGATAATTAACTTAATAATAGAAGTATAACAACACAACGCAAGACAACCAGCGTATGATAATCATACTACAACTGCAAGTTAAGAGTCATGATGACTCTTAACTTGCAAGTTTCTGATGTAGAAAACGGGGTATTCCTCGAAGCGCACCAACTTTGAACCGCAACAAAAGTACCTATGCCTTGAAACGCACCATTCGGGTGCGCTAAGGCAATCAATTAAAAATATTATAATTTTATTCTCCGAAACGGACCAACTATGAAACATAGAGAAGAGCATGAAGGATTCGTCATAAAAGATATCGATAGAAGTTTTAAAATTCAACTGTCCTAATTGTTTATTTATTCAAACTACCAGAAATTTAAAAATGTATCTGACTTACTACATAATGTACCAGGGTTATAGAAATGAACAGAAAATAGGCGCCTCTCGATTTCACTAAGTTGTGCACCAACGATAAAAGAGGAATATCAAGTATTCGTTATTATTCACTATAACGATAGAAGTCTGAAAATTCAACGGTCCCATATCTTACCTATAACTGTCATGTCCTATACCTATTGCGCCAAGTAAGAATACTTGGGTGCCTTTTTATTTCATGTCTGCTTTCCTGTTAGTTTTAATAAATAAGCAATTAGGACAGTTGAATTTTAAAACTTCTATCGATACAATTTATTATGAATCCTTCATGCTCTTCTCTATGTTTTATCGTTGATGCGTTTAGAGGAATACATTTGGTGCGCTTCATTTGGTGCAGTTCAATATTGGAGTAACCCTTTAATTCGAGAATATGCAGCATAACACACAAAGACCTAACGCTAAGGGATTGTGCGCTGCAGTAAGCAGTCACTGCAACTGCAGTCTCGTCTTTCGCTACTCGACAGGGCTGCGACATCTTTTCGCTTTAGTTATGTGCTTTGGTCTTCAAGTCGAAGCGAACTAATGCTAAAAGCAGTAAGAACCGCACGCTCCTTCCCCTTCATACACTCACTCTCACCTGATCGTTCGCTTATTCACTTGGTCTGTACTCTCTGTACATGCCTAAGTGCATTAAAACATTTAAGTAAGATTTGCGGTATTTTGGCGATGGATATAACTATAAATATTGTCATGCACATTCGCTCAATTTTGATGATCGAATGTCAATAGAGGGTCAACACGAACAGAAATACACCATTTTTCATTCATGTTTATTGTGGCCGTAGAAACTCGAAGATCATAAAAATCCAATCTTTATATTCGAATTTATGGCAGATAAAACTGTAAAATCTACTGTACAATTCGGAAGTCCGGGAAATGTTGGCGATTTTGCCAAATCCACCTGACTGTACACCTGCCAATGAATTTAACTAATTTGTACATTTTGTACCCATCACGCTGGTATAGACTTTACCGCCAATAGATTTTGCTTTGCGTCCTATTACGCCTTATTTATAATTATCATAAATATAATTTTTAATTTGCCTTATTTATTTATTCTTTTGTAATATACACATCCATTATTATCTTTTATGTAAGAAAGTACTTGTTTTACATACACATTTAGTTACTATAAGACTGCTTTACGTCCGTCACGTCGTCGGTCACAGGTCCAGTTGAAAACCAGCGTCGGGCACTAGTTGCCCGACATTTTGCTGAACTGGTCCTATTTGGCGCAGCCGTGGGACACACAATGTTACTTTTATATTGTTTGATTGTATTTTTTTTATGTTGTTGTTGTTTAGTCGTAAGTTTTTCTTTTTTTATGTTTGTGTTGTGTGCTCTGGCTTGTGTCAAATAAATGTATTTTCATTCTTTCTTTCTTTCAATTGACACTTTGAATGTATCCTGATATCGGTTAATTCAGGTCGATGAATATGTAAATCAATAACTGGACAAAGTAACATTGTTTACAAGTTTACAGCTTTTGGTTTTCATGTTTATTTATTTATTTAAGGTCAGCGCACTAAACGAATTAACTGTTGCCAGAAACTATCAATGTAATGGACTAGAAGCTTTTCTAAGTCAAAAGTTTCATGCTTCAACAAAAACTCTCAGCTTCTAGTTAATTACATAAACAATCTTCTTTAACCAACTTCAAAAAGGAGGAGGTGCTCAATTCGACTGTATTTTTATGTGTCTTACAACTTTTTACTAAATGAACCGATTTTGATGTTTCTTTTTTTTATTTAAAAGCTTGGTGGTGCTTTCATGAGGTCTCTTTTAAATTTGGTGAAGATCTTTTGAAGGACTTCGGGGTTATACAACATAACTCTTTAATAAACAAAGGCAAATCTCTTGGGATTGTTGCAATAGCCTGGCTGTTAATTGTTTACGCAATTTCATAACATAACATCACGCCGCCCGGTACGCTCTAAAGGGGTACGCAGATGTGTGCAGTTCACCTTGGTATATCATTTCACCGGTTATGTTCAAGTTTTATGGTATTCGGGTAATCTATTCTGGCATAACGTTGTGGACTTGCTCATTATGCCACACTTAAAAATTGAAAATAAAAACATTTCCACAAAAAAATACAACCGACTTCCAAAACAAACACTACAAAGTGAAAAATAACTAGGCTACTAGATTATTACATGAACAATCGTCTTATATTTTATTATATCTTCTTTTCGGGATGGATGAAATGGAGACAGGTCACTGGAACAACTTGCGACCCACGGATGCCACTCAAGTTAAAGGGTAAAATTTACAAGTCCGTGATTAGACCTGTCGTACTGTATGGATCAGAATTTTGGACTGAGAATAAGATGGATGAAAAGAGATTGCATGTAGCAGAGATGAGAATGTTGAGATGGATGTGCGGAGTGACGAGAATGCATAAAGTGAGAAATGATTACATTAGAGGAAGTTTGAAAGTGGCGCCAGTGACAGAATAGTTGAAAGCAAACCGTTAGTCCTGGTATTTTGGTCATCTGATGAGGAGGGATGAAACGCATGTTACTAAAAGAGTTATGAATATAAATGTGGATGGATGAAGAGGGAGGGGACGGCCAAAAAAAAGATGGATGGACTGTGTGAGGAGTAATATGAAAGAAAAGGGAGTCAGTGATAGCATGACGGGGGACAGGATGGTATGGAAGAAGAAAACGTGTTGCGCCGACCCCAAGTAACATGGGACAAGGGCAGGAAGATGATGAATCTTCTTATATTTTCTTTCTTTTTCTTATCTCTATTAAATTGTTTGGGAACAGAATTAAAAGAGCGCTATGGGGCGGCGGCGGAGCGGCGCGACCTATCGTTCCTTTGATTCTGATATTGATGCGCATAACACTACAAAAATTACCTATGCAACCTGTATAAAATCTTCAAAAAAGTGTGTATTTGCCATTAACACACACATATTTTTCCATTAACTAAGACGCATACTCCAAGTCATATCTTAGTTCTAGACATGACTAATTATTAATTTAATTAAATAAAAAGATATAACTGTCAATTTGACGATTAGAGCTTGGAGAACATATTTATTAACATAATATATACAATTGATTATTCTATAAAAAAACAAACCTATATACAAATACAAAAGGGAGACGGAAAAGAGCTCATTGTGCATCAAAAAATTCGTCCACATCGATGTCAACGGGAAAAGTGCCCAGAACGCTGGCAGCATTGCCACGTTGGATGGCAATGCTGATTCTCTGACCGAAGAAAAGGCCAGCCCTCTGAACAGAACATATTTAGGTTTTCTTGTTTCGGTCCAAAACTTAAAGACAAACCTCGTGTTACAGCTCCAAATCTCCCAGCACACATGTGATGTGTCATTATATCGTTCATCACAAAGTTCGCCGTCCGCACACAACAGCGCGTCGGATAGTGTTTACTCTTCAAACACTTTTAATTGTTACCTTCTGGAGTTTACCAGACCAACACGAGCTGAACCTCATCTAGTGGTGTTTAACTTTTAATTCGTTGGCTTACATGAAAGATAAAATGTAAGCTGCTGACAGTTTTGTGGGCAAACTATACTAACGGGGTTAGATGTATCTTTATTTTTAAACGCCGACGAAAAAAGAGGGGTATTATAAGTTTGAAGTGTGTACCTGTGTGTTTGTGTATTTATGTATTTGTGTATCTGTCTGTGGCATCAAGCTCCTAAACGGATGAATTCGATTTTGATTCAGTTTTGGTTTTGTTTGAAAGGTAATATTATGGGGAGTGTTCTTAGCTATGTTTGATGAAAATCGGATTAGCCGTTCAAAAGTTATGGGCGCTTTACTGTTGGAATCGGGGTATTTTCGAAAGACATCGTGTCATAAAAAGTGTTCGATAGATTGTTGATCGAAGCGTACCTACTACTAGATATATTATGTAGTTAAAAAGTATGAATTAAAAAAATGTTTCGGGAGTTCTGGAAATTTTTAATTTTACTTGCTCTTATTGTGTCGATGGCAACCAAAGTTTTAAAATATTATGTTGGGCCCAATAAAAGTTAGTGATAGACACAATTGTAATAAAAAACAAAATCAAAAAAACTAAATGAAAGAAAATTTAAAACAGTAATTAAAAGCACACTTTGTAAATAAGCATATTCATATTCATATTACAAATTAGATGATTATATTCAAGATAAGAATGCTTGGAAACAAGCTGGTCCATTGGGCAATCTTTAGTGTAGACAAAATCAAACTGGTTAATTTGTATTAGGTATATTCATAGTTATAGTAACGCTTTTCTTTCTTCTCTTTTTGTTTAAAAAAAAATTTACTCGCACACTGTTCCGTTGTTGTTGAATTTGGTAATTTACCTATGTTTGCAATATTTGTAAGTATGTGAGAACCATGTTCCTATTTATCAAGTGAAGGAATTAACCTTTTAGTGCTTGTAATACTTTATACCTATATTTAGTATAGTAGTGCTGGGTGCATCGTTCTCATTTATGTATAAACTTATGTAAGAATGGTAAAAAAAAAGAGTAAGTATGGAGTTTCTTGTGCATTCTTTTTATTACTTGTAAAATTTAATTGTTAACGTTCAAAAGTGCCACTATATAGTGGCCTAGTTGAAATAAATATATTTGACTTTGACTTTGAATATTCACCATTTTCTGAAGTAGCCAGATGTACAGAGCATGCGGTACAAGTTCAAATTTGTTATGTCAATACAAGTGTAAAACTGCTTTATTGAAGAAGAGTTTATTTGGTATTGCTCCAGATATTTATAATAAAATACCTGATATTATTAAATTTTTAACACCCTTGCTCGTAAAGCTGATGTAATTCCACCGGTTTTAAATATGTAAAGCGGGTCATAAAAAACGCGTGTGTTACCAAAGCAAATAGTTAAGTTATAGTCCATACAAATTCCATAACAGTATTATTTGCCATTTCAAATATGGAACTGATCGCCGCCGCACGACTCCAGCTAGTCAGCAGTGCGCTGTTGCTATTCAAAATTCGAACTAATCGCCGCGCGGCGCCAGTCAGTAGGCAGCGCTAGCGCGCTGTTAAAATGGCGGGAAAGCAACAGTGTGCATTCACAGATTGAGTTTATTTAAAATAAAATAAAAAACAGTTTATTCGGTAATTTAAAGACTTGGCTGCATGCTCTAGCGTCTTTGCCAACATTTTCACGCAGCCACGGCAGAAAATAATCCTCGCGTCATTTTTCTCAAATTTTCTTTTCTTTGTACTTGTTTTGTGAATATCTAAAAATGACAACTTTGAATAATGAAGATGAGCAATATATTACTTCAACTCCACCGGATATACTAACAGAAGCGCGAACCGCATGCGACAGCTTGCTGCCGTCAATATCCAAGGACAGATACATAACCACGTATGAAAATTTCTTGAAGTGGAAAAACATGAAAAATGCCAAGTCATTTTCCGAAAATGTAGTTTTGGCGTATTTTAATGAACTAGCTAGTAAATATAAGCCTAGCTCGTTGTGGACAACATATTCTATGCTGAAAAGTACCCTCAAGATGAAAAATGGTGTCGATATTAATTTATATACAAATCTCATTGCATTTTTAAAGAGACGCTCTGATGGTTTTATAAAGAAAAAATCTAAGGTACTGTCATCAAATGACGTCGAAAAGTTTCTAAAAGATGCTCCAGATAGCCAGTACCTGGCAACAAAGGTCAGTTTGCCTCCTTATTTTATGTATTGATCTACCTACTGTACATACATACTCTTTTACATATTTTTTAACAACCGTCGGTAAGCTAAGTACCTATACCTTATCTAACACATTTTTATTTCTTTTCAGGTTGCGTTAATATTTGGTATTCATGGTGCATGTAGACGGCAAGAGCTTCACATTAATACCACAAAAGACATTGCAAATCAAGGCAAAATACCAATGTGACTTTTTCAAATTCATATGTACTTTCTAAGTTTATCTTAGACATCACAGGCAACGGTGAAGGAAAACATCGTGAGGAAACCTGGACTTACATAGTTAATGTAAGTCTGAAATAGCCAAGTCAGAGGCCTGTGAGATTCCCAGAGGCGGCTTAATTAACTCTGACACCAGAGGTGGCCACACCTCACACGAAAGAAGAAGAAGGCAAAATGCTTTTAGTTAAAATCCCAAACACTAAAAACAAAATACCCCGATCTTTTATTATCGACGGCCCATTTTATGACGTGGTCAAAAAATATGAAGCTCTGCGTACGACTAAGACAAAAAATAATCATTTCTTTCAGAATTACCAAAAAGGTAAATGTACTACGCAACCTATTGACATAAATAAATTCGGTGCCATGCCAAAGGAAGTCGCCAAGTTTTTAGGATTGCCAGATGCTGATTGTTATACAGGGCACAGTTTCAGAAGAACGTCAGCTACATTACTTGCTGATTCGGGAGCTGATATATTGACTTTAAAGCGGCATGGCGGGTGGCGTTCTAACTCAGTAGCAGAATCTTATGTAGAAGATTCCATCCAAAACAAAGCAAATATAAGTGCCAAAACAACTCAGGCAATAAATTTGGAGCCACAAACGAAGAAGTTTTGCCCTGAGCCGTGCCCCTCTACTTCTACTGATGATACTTTTTTATTTACAACTAATGACGAATTACAATGCTCTTCTGCCGCCTTTCAAGAAGTTTCGTCGTCTCCAACATTTACCCTAACACAAAACAATGACATGAATAGTAATAATAATAATAACATAATTAAAAAACCAACTACAACTACGTATCATTTTAATAATTGTAACTTCACTAACTGTTTCAATAATTAAAAATGAACAAAATATTTTTTTTTTCTGTTTCCTCGCAAATGTGTTAAAAAACGTCGTACGATATACGTGCGTATTGGTTATAACATGTTCGGCTCAATTACGCCCTCGCCTTCGGCTCGGGCTGAAATTCCGCCTCGCATGTTATAACCATCTTAACGCACTAATATCGTAATGTACTATTATGCCTCTAAACAAATTTAAAAATTCCCTTCTGGGGATATTATAACAGAAGTACTATTACAATGTAGATGAATTTTTCAACGATATTTCGCTTGTATAGAATTGTGAATGTGTGTTTTTTTTCTGTTTGTCTTACTGAAATTAAATAAAAAATTTGACATAGTGAATTTTAATTTAATTTTAATTGTGAGTTTTGACATTGTAATTTAAATTTAATTTAAATTTTTGACGTAGTGATTTTTTATTGAATTTAATTTTGACATTTTAATTTCAATTTTAATTAAATTTAGATATCGTATTTAATTTTTGTATTGTTTGTCTAGTGCAACTAATTTTGTACGCCATAAATGGCAAAACATGAAGCCAACTCATATTAATATAAGATCTTCCTCATTCCGAACTCATGATTTACAAAATAAATATATCTTATGTTATCTTATCTGTGCCATTTTCTGACCACTAAACCATCCGAAAACCTCTACCTGTAAACATTGTCTTTGTTGCGACCGACTAGAATGGGAGTCTGTTTATAGTTATACAGATAGTTATTATTTTTCTACCTATATTTAAATCATCATTGCGATTAATGTTAACATTACAAATGCCATAAACACCATCATCTGCCTAGCCTTTTTCCCTACTATATTGGGGTCGGCTTCCAGTCTTACCGGATTCAGCTAAGTACCAGTGTTTTACATGGAGCGACTGCCTATCTGACCTCCACAACACAGTAACTGGGTAACACGGTAGGTACCGCTTGGCAAGACTGGTGTCAGATCTCAAGCTTCTGACTACCCGTAACGACTGTCAAAGATCTTCAAATGACAGCCGGGACCAACGGCTTAACGTGCTTTCCGAGGCACGGAGGAAACTCGGTATGTTGAAATGGTCACCCATCCACGGACCGACCTCGTCAAGCGTTGCTTAACCTTGATGATCGACCAGTGCGGCTGTTATTATTTAGCCACGAGCTCCTCAAATGCCATAAACACCATATTATAAAAAATAATGGTATGAGTATAATATGTATTTGCTCACGCGGAATTTGTAGAATAAACAGTCATTAGGAATCGTACGCATTTTAATTGCAGCAAATTTATGCAAACGGATGAATGAGTGTAAAACATGGCGGTTGAAGCAATGAGCTTACTGTAATGAATTAAATTTTCAATTAGTACAGGCAGTGACACGGCATAATCCATATGTGGCCTTTTGTCAGTTTTATATTTTTGTGAATTCAATCATTTTATTAATTAAAACAGTGCTGTTCTTTAGCAAATCATGTTATTTATATTAGCCTTTATTTTTATATATGACTTCGCGCATTACATAATATGTGTGTTCTGTCTGTGCATTAACACCATCTATTAAAAAAAAAACGGCAAAAAAATCACGTTTGGTGTATGGGAGCCCCACTTAAATATTGATTTTATTCTGTTTTTAGTATGAGTTTTTATAGCGGCAACGAGAGAAATACATCATCTGTGAAAATTTCAACTGTCTAGCTATCACGGTTCATGAGATACAGCCTGGTGACAGACGGACAGACAGACAGACAGACGGATCGCAGTGTCTTAGTAATAGGGTCCCATTTTACCCTTTGGGTACGGAACCCTAAAAAACTGGCCAAGTGCGTGACGGACTTCGCACATCTAGGGTTCCGTACCAAAGAAATAATATATGATATCAATATATTGGTAATTGCCATTAAAGTATGCGTAATAATAAATATTATCACCAAATTCCAAGTTCGTAGGTCAAAGGGAAGTTTAAAAAATCTTCGGAACAAAATTGTGTGACAGGTGGACAGGCAGACACGCGAGTGACAACAATAGTCCTCCGTATGGAACCTTCGGGTACGGAGCCCTAAAAGCTTCGCCTCACACTAGGAATATCTCCTGTATCGTAGGTGCGCATACAAACATAATCATTATGTATAAACTCACATATACAGTGCACTGCAGTGTGTACGTACAGTATTTACTTACTTGTTGTCGTGGGTTCGAGCCCAGGTAGGCGCATTACTTTGTGTAAATTATTTCATCACCACTGCTCTCAAAACGGTGAAGGAAAACATCGTGAGGAAACCGGCATGTTCTAGAACCAAAAAATTCGAAGAAATGTGACATCCACCAACCCGCACTGGGCCCGCGTGGTGGATAACGGCCCATTCCCTCTCACAGAGAGGAGGCCTGTGTCCCAGCAGTGGGAACATTAATAGGCTGATGATGTGATGATGATGATGACATAATCATATTAGTATTTCTAGAGACGTTTTACAAACAAATAAATAAATCATTTTACTTTCTAATATCAGTTTAGATTAATGGCTTTTCATTAAATCTGTTTTAGGTAGATAGCGATATTTTGGGCACAACTGTTTTTTTTTTTTCAATAGGCTTGCGGTTGACCACTATTTCACCTGATGGTAAGCGACGATGTGGTCGACGGTGAAGCACGCTTGCAAAAACCATTCACTCTTGACTTAAAGACCCCTAGATTGTAGCTATCGGGAAAAACAGACTCTGGCAGGGAATTCCACTCCTTAGCTGTACGCATAATAAAAGTGTCCCCTAAATGGAGACGGAGGATGGACGGATTTGTCAGAGATGACTATTATATCTTTCAACAAGGAAGTTTTCTTACAGATTTATTTATTAACCGTGATTGACTTCTTAATCTTTTGTCGAAGTTGTCTTTCCTACTTTTCACATACTAAAAACTACACATACCTACTCTAGGTATATTTCCCGCTTTGTAAGAGAGTTACCGCGGCCCTGGCACAAGCAACAGAAGGAACACGGGTGGGTTTTAGTCAGTAAAAGTCTGACATACCCTCCCGCTTCACCCAAAGCGGGAGAAGTCATTGAATGATTTCCCACCCAAAAAAAAAAGTTATATTTTCCGCTTAGGTAAAGTCATGTAGATTATGGAACACTTACTGGTATTTTAAATGAGAAACTAACTCTGTTTGTTTTTTCTCTTGTTACCTTTTCCCGACAAAACGCTGAACCGATTTAGATGTAATTTGGTGTGGAGATAGTTGGCGAAGCAGCTGTCAGAGTAGTAAGCATAATATTAAAAAAATGGTTGCTAATTCATCATCATATCAGCCGAAAGACGTCCACTGCTGGACATAGGCCTCCCCCAAGCGTAGCTACATTGACCGGACCAGTGGACCTGGTGGCCCCACCGATGACTTGGTACCTGGAGGCCTTCCAACGCAATGTCTTCCGGTTCGCGGTCGCCATTCCAGAACCTTTCTGCCCCATCAGCCATCCGTTCTTCGAGCTATTTGTGCCCTGCCCACTGCCACTTAACTTCGGGCTATGTCGGTAACCCTGGTTCTCCTCCTGACTCCTAGTACTATGTCTACAGTTGGGTAGGGACAACTTCGAGAAAGAGGTCAACCGTCGAATCTAACTCGGCTGGGCAGCGTTCGGGAAGTTGTGCGGTATCTTCTCGTCCAACTTACCACAGTGTCTCAAGACGAAAGTCTATAACCAGTGTGTGTTGCCAGTGATGACGTATGGCTCTGAGACGTGGTCGCTTACAATGGTTGCTAATTACATACATATAATCACAATGTAAAAAATAAACAACGCTTATATACGCAATACACACTTTTTTACCGTAATTTGCTCATATAAATTACTCATGAATTTCACTTAATCTCTTTATAAGCCAAAATAAGCAAGCAAAGGTTGACAAGGGTCGCCTGCGATTTTTAAATGAAGTTTAAAAACATTTAATATGTTTAAAATATACCCTTATGTTTGTTACATCTGAAACGGGCACTTCCGGGTTGTGTCATGTGTGAATTGTTTGCTTTTTGTTTTAAGTACTTTCATAGAATATAATTTTACCTGCTTTCTATAGCGACAAGCCTTCATAGGCAAACATTTCGAATTGCCACACAAACTTTATTTATTTTCTTTAGGGTTTACATCTTAAAAGAAATCCTTAAGGGTACACTAGTCGAAAACTCTTCCATACAAACGTAGTCTAGGGATTATTCCACTGTTTGACAATGTACGTTCAAAATAAAAATTGATATCAATTTGTCTCATCATTATCTAGCCCTATATGGAAACAAAAAAGTAAATATTTGAAAGTTATGAGCGTCGAAAGTTTCACATTTCGACACTAATTTTAACGCATTTTTGGGCGCGAATAAATACCATAAGAAGACGGAAAATTGCAAAACGGCCTCCAAACAGGGATAGATTAGTAGTTCAACAATGCAAATAATTATATTGAATAGATAGATTTAGTTGTTTTTTCATGATACCTAGACTGCCAAAGGTCTGTTTATAAAATTTCGCGCGCTCGGTTTCGTCCTAAATCATTATCCATTTCGCTAAAAATTTGCAAAAGTGTTTATTTGTACACGAACTAGCTTCCTACTGCTCATCACAGCATCAATCTCTTCCGCACGTGTTGTTGGTTGATATAAAATGCATTTTAACCCCGCGCACAAAATAGTTCGTGCCGTTTACTAGTGTAACCTTAATAAAGAAAACAAAAATCCTTCCTTCTGGTCACCATTGTTGACAATAAGTTGACAACCCTTGTTGGGTACTTGGGTATATAGGAACTCTTATGCAAAAGTCTATGCTTCTAGACCCAGCAGATTAGACAATTTGTTTAGCTAATCATCATCATTATTTCAGCCGAAAGAAGTCCACTGCTGAGCATAGCCCGCCCCTCCAAGTGACGCCACATTGGCCGAACCCGTGTGTCTCTCATCCAGCTAATTCCTGTAACACTAACCAGTTCTTAGATCCACCTAGTGGTAGGTCCAACGCAGCCGTACGCAGCAGACCAGTACGCAGTCGCCACTCCAGAATTTTTTATGCTTCTATATTTTTTCTTCTTCTTCTTTATTATTATTTTTGATTAAGGCTGTTAGGATATTTGGTTTAAAGAGCTGGAAGAGTCTTAAATAAATGATTACTTATCTAGAGGTTACTTATATACAACAAAGTCTATTGCAATTTTGTTATTAGGCATTGTCTGTCAGTAAATTAATGAAAGAAAATAAAGATTGTTTTGTCAAAGAATAACTATACTTATTATAAGAAAAGTAGGTGTCGTCAAACGTAGGTTTATAAATAGACAGTGGTGAACGCAGTAAAAGGAAATAAATGTACTTAACACAATACGGTTGGACGTTTGAATAGCGAACGAAAAATGGACGTGATTTACAATCGCATTTATCTCCACGTCACCTTTAAACCAGTCGTAATATATTCTGACAGTTTTAGGCTAAAACTCTTCTACAAAAAGCCTGTGTGTTTTATATAGAATCCGTTTTTATTCAGACTCGTTTGTTCAGCGAATAATAATATCGGACGGAAATGCGGACGCAGCGAGTTTGAACTCTACCCTGTGACAACGTGTTTTCAAACATACATATGTATTGAAATCAGGGCAAAAAACGATTGTTCCAAACTTTAGATTTTGATTCAGCGATTTCAACCATAAATCAATCCTGAAAGTTATAGCAACGCCGCATGATTTTAAATATCAATTAACTTATCATACCTTACAATAATCTTTGCTAGTCTAAGTCCAAAGTGCCTTCCAAGCCCGATCTCCAAACACATCTTATTTGCATAAAATGCACAAAAATAACAGGGATTTAAAACAGCTTTGGAAGCAAAGGCGGTGAATCACGTAGGCCTTCCATTTATCATCCGCCAAGAGTTCCAGCGTCTCCCGAAACGTCGCGATAAGAATATCTACTCGGTTTCTTTGTAGGCAAAGGCATTTGTGAAACAGGCCGATAGCCAAGGCCTATGTACCTATATACCTAAAGTATCAACCCAAGGCTATTAGCACTATGTTTTTGTTTATTCATGATTTATTATGGCAAAGGTCGTGGTAATCCACTGGATTCGATAAATACATGGTCAGTCGTTATAATAGGAGTTAAATGTCCAGCAGAACTACATTCAGCTGAATATATAAAGATGATGATGACATATCTAATTGTTATTAGTTTACAGTTTTACTTGTTTCGAGTTCATGGACTCTCTTGACATTCACTTCCAGTCAACCAAGAGTGATGATACTTAACTTATGTCGTGGTGGCCCAGTGGCTAGGACCTCGCTTTTCGTGCTTGAGGTCGTAGGTTTGAATCCGGGCAAGTACCAATGTGACTTTTTCAATTCATATGTACTTTCTAAGTTTATTTTGGTCATCGCTGACAACGGTGAAGGAAAAACATCGTGAGGAATCCTGGACTTATAGTGAGTTTATTATAAGATTGTGCTCCATTGGTGTAATTTCTGCAAGGCATTCCAGAGCGAGGATAAACTAATAAATCAAATAAATTGGCAGGTGTACAGTCAAGGGTCAAAAGTGCCTTCATACTCTCTCAAAACTCAAATGGCTAGTTTTTGTAGAAGAAGTTAAGTTATCCACAACTGATTTAATATTTTGTATAGAAATTAAAGTATAGATTATTCCTATTAACCGCGAAAAGTTGAAATTCTGCTGCCTACAAAAAAATGCCTTTTGTGTGTTGGTAGATTGTGACTGCAATTTTGACCCTTATAGTACATATGGCAGGTGAACATAATCTAATTGAAGGAAAAAATACATAAAATATATCTTAATTATTTTATATACCTACTTAAAAGTAAAATGCAAACATTCGAAAGTCAGTATTTGTGCTGTTGGTTGGCCTCTATTCCCTGGAATATTTTATTGAAGCAAAGTTTTACGCGGAAGGATTTTTCAATGTTTTTCCATGAATATAATCCATAAAATTGCATAGTGAAGTCCCTCAAATATGTGTGCCATTCGGTGCAATATTTACCTTGTGAGGTAACGTTTTTATATCCAAAACTGACACAGATCTGGATATAAAAATGCGAGACGCACGGCATCGGTCAATGTGGCGAAACTTGGGGAGACATATGTCCAGCAGTGGACGTCTTTCGGCTGAAATGATGATGATGAGGATGATGACACAGATTTGTTTAGATTTAAAAGGCCATGTTTGTTTGTGCGTTCACTTTTCACCCTTTCTTTGTATTATTCAATAGTAAAAAATGCTGAGATTCAGGGTCCTAGATATTGATTCTGGACGACTTTGTTTCATTATTTCTATTTTTGAAGCCCATATAAAAATATAATAAGGTGGGTCAATCACCGATATTGCCATGCTAAAGCGGCACAACTGTAATTTTATTAAGTTACTAGCTGTGCCCGCGGCTTCGCTCCCGTCAACTGCCTACCCTACCCTACTTACCTTCCAGCCTACCCTACCAATATTTTTTCTAGGATCATTCTTTCGCGGAGATTCTTAACAACGCCATTCACAAAATGACTTCAATGCACAACGCCATCTGTCGAATGGAGTTCAACTGTCCGAGTAATCTGAATTGCGTGCGCTATAATTGTACCTCTTTAAATTCATCTAACTTCTGATAGAGTGAACCGAAAAATAACTTTATTTTCGGAAGTCGGTGTCTTTCGTAGGTACCTTACCCCTTAAAAGCGTACTGTCGTGATGTTATAATATGAAATGATATAAACAATAAACAGACATGCGATTGCAGCAGTCCCGAGAGATTAACCGTTATTTATTGAAGAGTTCTGTTGTATATCTTCGAAGTTCTTCATCAAATCTTTACCAAATAAAAATGGGACCAATTTCGGAACATACTCTTTCAAACAAAAAAATATTTTCAAAATCGGTTCACAATTGACAGAGATATCGATGAACAAACATAAAAAAAACATACAAGAAGTCGAACATAGAACCTCCTCCTTTTTCGAAAGTCGGTTAAAAACTAAGTAATACACCAAGTTACGCACAATTTTATGTATAAAAACTAAAAGAGAGGGAGAGAAAAAAAAGAGAATTAAAGTTATCTACATTGGTTTTGTACATTTTACGTGATGCGTGCACAAATAAATAGACAAACAGACAAAAATTTAAAAAATCCTGGAAATGAGTTATTTTGCCCTTTAACATATTTGTTCATATTTAAGGAAATATTTTCGATGTACAAAAACGACTTTTCTTCAGATTAATATATGTATATATTGATTTGATGATAATTATTGATTTACTTACGCTGCGTACAAAATGTTATTAGGGTTCCGTTCCCCAAAAGTAAAAAATGAATCCTTATAGGATCACTTCGTTGTCTGTCTGTCCGTGTCTCAAGACCCTTTTCTCTGGAATATCTGGAGGAATCAAGTTCAAAATTAATATGATATATTCAGGTTTGACCGAAATAAATAATAAATTGTAGTTCTAAAACTAAAAAACACGCTTTAATGGTAAGGATAATGGGACAAACTGTTTAAATTATTGCATTGTCATCGGTCCTTGATAAGTGTGCAAAGTTTCAAATCAATCCAACGTTTTGAAGTGGGTGAAAATCACGTTCAAAGATTCCGTTACATTGATACATAGATACATAAATACCAAGCTAATAAAAGCGTGTTAAAATGTATCATATTTTTTAAACAAAAAGTGTCATAATCGAAGTTCTACGTAAACTGCACCGCCAACGCGAACGTTTAAATAAAACGTACATGGTGCTGTAAGCGGCTTGTCCATCCGTGGTAGACAGGGTAGTTAATGCAATGAGTTAGTAGAATGAAGTACTGCGGTGTTAGAAACTTCGTGCGCTCAACTTTTCACTGACTTCAAACAAAGAGGAGTTGGACTTAAGAAACTGTTAATTTTATAAATGGTCATTAGTTTTCTTCAATTTTAAGTATCTTTTGAATCGAGTTTTACTGAAACTTAAGTAGTTTTTTTCAAGTAAAGTAAGCAGCACAGAATTCGTTATGGTTCGAAAGGCTCATAATAGCATTTGTAATGGTTGTATAGGTAATACTGAATTAATGTCGTCCGGGGTTCCGTCCGATATGCAACAACTTTCCATATGCTGTTACCGGTAACGTCACGACTGACACCACATTCAATCTCACTCCTCACGCCTTTTTTACACGCGGGTTTTCCAACCATTTTCCTTTTTATTTATTATATCAGCAACTATATCAACAATAATTTACGCTTTATATAGACGCATGAACGTACCTTATCGAGGGATTTGTGTATTTTTTGTAATAGTTACGGATAAATTCATGCATACAAAATAGTTTTGTTGAAGGTACGTATCGTCACGCTCAAGGGTAACTCCTTGGGGGACGTTCAGTGACGCTCTTACCCTTTTCATTGCGATAATTTTGAGTTTATAATATAGGATGGGTAGCAAAAAATATACAAATATTGATTAAGGAAATTAGAAATGCTATTTAACAAAGAAATGATTACCAAGAATCGGAACATATTAATTTATTTGTTTATTTAAAGGTCCGTGCCCACTCGACCCGTTTAGACTCGACCCGAAGAATAATACCTGTATATTTCTGTTCTGATAGGCGTAAAAACGTCAATGTATAGAAAGACAGAAAAGTTTATTTTTCTCATTTTTTTTTTGTTTTTTTAAAAAACGTTGCCCCACACTAGGAATTGCTCCTGTATCGTGGGTGCGCTTACAAACATATAAACTCACATACACGAACACCCAGAGCCGGAACAACTATTTGTAGATCATACAAATATTTGTTCCGTGCGGGAATCGAACCCGCGACACGCAGCGCAGCAGTCAATCGCTCAAACACTGCGCCAACCGTGCGCCCGATGTGTCGATTTAACGCTTGCACCAAAGAGAATGTAAAATATAAATTATTTTTGGTTAAATAAATCAATAATTAAACAAGTAAGTACCTTTTTTTAATATACGCTTTGTACTTTGTAGTAAATTTCACAGATTTTTGTTAATTATCTTTACAATCTTATAGCTAGTAGCACGGTGGTATTTATTGAATCAGTCTTTATATGTGATTATAATTATTAGGATAACAAATAGGTACTAAATACTAACATATTAATAAATACATGATTGACCAAATTATCTTTAAAAAATGAACATTAGGTATCTTAAGTATACAGAACTAGGAGGGAACAACACAAATAAAATATTAAAGATTTCAGCAATACAAAATCAAGAACTAAAAAGTTATAAATTTTCTTTAAATAATCAAAATTTAAGTAAGAACAAAACATTTAAAAGATTACAGAACAAAATGTTCTATGTATTTATCATAATTATAACAAAATATTTAATATTCTATGTATAATATTTTAATAAGTTATTTAGAATTAAAATATCACTTTTCCTGACTGTACAAATGGTACTGAATTGGTAGTATTCTTCAGGTCGAGTCGAAACGGGACGAGTGGGCGTGGACCCTTTAGAACACTGACGCCCATTAACTCATACTACTGTCTCCTGCGCACCCCTTTTCTGCGAACTCTTTCATTGTTGTTTCCGATTCGGATGTGAAACAAACAAATTTAAATGTCAAAAAAAATTAGTTCTGTTCCTAGGAAAACTCATAAAAAGACATAAATATTGCCGAAGTTATTATTAACACAAGTTATTTTTAAAAATAACTACTAAGTATACTGTGTTTTCATAGTAATAAAATACCTCATCACAGTACGACGTGGTACCTCATGAAAATCCACACATGAATGTTGAGTTAAAAACGGACATAAATCAACACCGAGGTATATAAAGTGCTTTGTTATTACGTTCTGAATTCAAGTTTAACTTTACTCCAACAACCGCATGTTCTCTAAAATACATTATATTGTAGTTTCATAAACCAATATGGCATTATGTACCTAGTATATTAAACTGTTCAATCGTAAAAGCTTTACTCTTCGTCTCTCACTTCGAGCGTATATACAGCTTTAAGGTTACACTAGTCGTTCATTCTTCCATACAAACGTAGTCTGGCGATTACTTCACTGTTTGATTTACGTTCAAAATTAAAAATGATATCAATTTGTCTCAACATTATCTAGCCCTATATGGAAACAAAAAAGAAAAATATTTGAAAGTTTTGAGCGTCGAAAGTACCACATTTCAACACTAATTTTAACGCATCTTTGGGCGGAAATAAATACCATAAGAAGAAGGAAAATTGCAAAACGTCCACCATACAGGGATAGATTAGTAGTTCAACAATACAAACAATTTTATTTTGAAAATATACATTAGGTCGTTGTTTCATGATATCTAGACTCCCAAAGGTCTGTTTATAAAATTTCGCGCGCTCGTTTTCGTCCTAAATCATCATCCATTTCGCTTCAAACTTGCAAAAGTGCTAATTAGTACGCGAACTAGCTTCTTATTGCTCATCACAGCATCTATCTTTTTGGCACGTGTTTTCGGATGAGATAGCAGGCATTTTAACCCCGCGAACAAAATAGTTCGTGGCGTTGACTAGGGGAACCTTAAGGCTAATTATGCGAATCGATTCCACAGCGTTAATATTATAATATATAAAATTATTTCGTTCCGAAGCGATTCTCATTTGCATTTGTAAATATACAACAAAAAGCGCCGAAAAAGGAGTGACGAGGGTCTCGTTCGGAATACCGTAAAAGTGGCAATCAGCTCGGTTTACTGACTTTTACTTCAAAGTGAATTTTTTGTTCTCGTCTTTTTATTTTGCACGTTAGCAAACGGTGAAGTGTTTTCGAGTAGTTCTCGATTCAAAAGCATTTTGCTGCCTTTTCTAATGCCCTCAAAGGAAACAGAGGAAATTTTAACTCGATGTACACTTTTGTAACTTTTGACAGAAATGTTTTTTAACCGACTTCAAAAAGGAGGAGGCTCTTAATCCGATTGTACTTTTTATTGTTTTTTTTATTAATCCTCAGAACTTCTTACTAGGTGAACAGCTTTTGATGATGCCTTTTTTATTTGAAAGCTGACGCATTTCATGTAGTCCCATTTTAATGGTAATTTATGGTACCAAAACTAAGACGAGAAAATCAAAAACTTTTTATCAATTTTATTTTATTTTATTTTAGTACATGAAAGACTTACAGCTAATAAAAACAGACAAAAAGTAAACCATAGTCAACAGAAAGCCAATTACAAATCCTCACGTATAGACTTATAATAATAATTTTAGTGTGAGCACAAAAACAAAAATCTCACCGCTTTAATTATAGTAAGAAGCAATATTAGCAAATATTTGGTTTGCAATTATATGACTGTTGAGAAAGAAAATAACAAATTAATAAAAACAGAAACAAACAATATAACCTACCGCTACTTGAAAAATTTGAGGCTTAAGCACCTTCTGGCTGAATTTACACTGATTGTGAATGGATCCAAATTATATTCCTTGCAAATATCATTGAAGTCTCTGCTTGCGCGCACAATATAACTGTTCCGCCTATAATTCGAAGAAGTATGAGGTACACGTATGGGTGGATTAAACCGAAATATTTTACATGGCACATTGAAATAGAATTTTGACAATAACTCGGGGTCATCAATGTTGTTATTGAGGATTTTCAACAAGAATAAACAGTCAGCAATCTTACGTCGATCTACCAAAGGAAGTAGGTGATACTTCTTACAGAGTCCAAGATAATTAGTTGACTGATATGGAATCTTTTGATGAAAGCAGAGATATTTTATGAAACGTCTTTGGATGTTTTCAATGCGGTCAATGTATTTATGATAACGTGGATTCCATATCTGAGACGCATACTCTAGCTGACTTCTTACAAAAGTGCAATACAATATTTTAAGTATTTTAGCATCTGTAAAACACTTAGAGAGACGCATTACAAACCCAAGAAGTTTAGAAGCTCTTTTGACAATTGCATCAATGTGTGTGTTAAAAATTAACTTACTGTCTTGATGGACGCCCAAGCCACGAATAGTATTACACCTTGGCAAGATCTGGCCCGCCAAAGTATAAGTAGTGGCTAGGACTGCACTTTTTCTAGTGTAAGTGATCACCGAACACTTGGATGGGTTCAGATCAAGTTTATTAGCCCGACAGTACTCCTCGAGCCGACACAAATCAGCCTGAAGTACTAGTCTATCTTCGAGCGTTGAAATAGTGGCAAAGATTTTCATGTCATCGGCAAAGCAAAGTAGTTTGGATGAATGGAGGCACTGATAGATGTCGTTCACACATACTACAAACAAAAAAGGACCGAGCAACGAACCCTGAGGCACTCCGCTGGGCACGTTTACCCAACTAGACATATTATTATTGAGTACTACTGCTTGTGATCTGTTATCAACGTAAGAAGAGAACCACCTCAAGAGGTCCCCGCGGATGCCCATGTAGCTTAGCTTCTTTATCAGGGTATCGTGATCGATCCGATCAAATGCCTTGCTATAATCTGTGTATACCACAAGGACCTGCTTACCGTTATCCATGGCATCCGTAATGAAATCATTAAACAAAATCAAGTTAGAAGTGGTAGACCGTCCTTTTAAAAATCCGTGTTGAAAGAAGCTCAACGAGCTAGCAAGGGCGGGATATAACTGGTTATAGACAATCCTCTCAAATATTTTAGCTATAATGCACAGCTTGGATATAGGCCTATAATTAGTAATCTCAGTTTTAGCCCCCTTTTTATGTACGGGCGTAATAAAAGCAGATTTCCAAACTTTGGGGACCACACCCTGAGTCAAAGACTTGGAAAACCAAATTGAGATAGGTAGGGCAATGGAAGGCGCGCATTTAATTAGAAATGTTATAGGACTAAATGTTATCAGGAAATATATAGACGATATGTTATCAGCGCCAGCACTTTTAGTCGGATCCAAGCCACGAAGTAGACCGGTCACAGAATCAACATTCACTTCTATGTGACAAATGTCAGATGAAGTGCTGTTTGTATCGAAAAGGAAAGCAGGAGTTGGACTGGGAGTATTAGATGAAGTGGGGTTGAGGAAAGTCAACATAAAATAAGACGAAAATGCCTCACAAATAGAATCTCCAGTGTGTAAAGTTTCATCGTTATAATTTAATGTATTAGGTATAGTATTTGAGTTGTAGCGATTTTTGACAAAGGTCCAAAAGTTTTTCGGGTTATCTTTAATGGATTTTTCAGTTTGATTAAGATAACATTTATAACATGAAGCTTCCATAGTCTTGACTTTGTCACGCAAATATTTAAAAGTTAACTCGTCGGATTTATTGCCATACGTCTTGATTTTTTTTAGATATTTATATATTTCTTTAATTGTTTTGACGAGTGATGAACTGTACCAGACTGGGTATTTTTATTACTTACTAGCTTTTGTGGTATATACTTGTTTTGAAACCGTTTTAAAGTGTCTATAATTTACTCAACCGACTCATCCAGTGATCGGATTGAAAACTCATGTTCCCAGTTAGTGCCAGAAATCTCGTTATTTATAGAATCATAATCGCCTTTGCTATAGATATATCGCAACCGCGGCGCATAGTCAAGGGGAGGTATTTCAAAGATGTCAATATTGATTAACAACGCAGGATGATAGGGATCAATAGGCACTAGAGGGTCAACACACTCGCTAACACAGGCTAACTTATTTGAGAGGACTAAGTCTAACAGTTTCCCGTACCCATTAGCTACCCCATTATACTGTCCAAAGTCCAGCGTATATATCTCGTCCACGAACAAACATTTGTCACTAGTGGCGGGGTTCACTGGGACTAACGAAAGGTTATTAGATGAAGCCCACGAGATTCCACTCATATTAAAATCACCTAAAACTAAAAACATATCTGAAGTTTTATTCAGAGCTGTGTGGTTTAATTTGGACATGAGGTTATTAAGCTGTTCCGAAAACGAAAACCCTTTGTTTTGTTTACACAAGTAAACAGTACAAATATATAAATTCACGTATTCTCGTGACTTCGAATTTTTAAGTCGTAATTTGATCCAGAGATCCTCCGCCGAGGAGTGTAGGAGCGGTTGTGGAGTGACAGTTAACTCCCTACGCGTCGCTATAAGCACACCACCACCTCTCGTTTGTCCAGTCATAGCATAATCCCGGTCACGGCGCTACACTAAATAACGATCATCAAACAACTCAGAGTTTAGCACGCCGTCCACTAACCACGTCTCCGTCAAAACAATAACATCATAGGAATTCAGTAAAACTCGACGATAGAACGAGTCTGTCTTTGTTCGCAATCCCCGTACGTTCTGGTAAAAGACAGTGAGACGCTGTTCACTGTTGTTGGCCATTGCACATATATCCAACAATAATTGAATAAGCTTCAACAACAATATAACATAATAAAATTTGCCAATTCATTTTGATACGATTATTAGTTACGCATAAAAGAGGTTAGAATTTATAATTTGGTTAAAATAAGTAAACTTAGCAAGATTATAAAAATCATCCGATGGTATGTGGTAGGCAGGACATTACTGTGTGAGCAAGCAAGCAGCAACATATCAAACGCATATGCGCAAGCGAGATAAATGTTTAGTTAAGTATTGGAACTCGAAGACAAACAGCGCGATAAGGGATACAATAGAAGCTCATTAGCAGTGCCGAGGTGCTAAACCTTTTACAAAAACAAAACAAATAACAATCAATGTGTAAACTTCGTGACATTTTAAAAATAGAAAAACAACAAATTAATCTTAGATGTAAATAGAAGGTGAAGAATCAAAAAAATTAAACCGACTTTCAACTTTCAAAACGCATTTATTTCACACTACAAACCGAAAAATATCTTAATTTTCGGAATTCGGTGTGAAAACGACAAAAATAGGCATCAAAGCCATTTAATTTTTTTTGTTAAAAGGTATTTTATTGTAGAATAATGTTCGCTGCCCAAGATTTTGTTAAGAAAGTTGTGTTTCACTTAAAATATATTATTTATTGCGCCACTCCTTCTAGGGTCATAAATATCGCTGAGTCCGCTCGGAACGTAGGTTACACTTTCTCTACTCTCTGCTACATACAAGTTAAGTGCTTCGGTATTGGGAGAGAGAATTAATGTATGTGTACTAGGGAATACTCGTACATTGTTCACTCTATACATTAACTGGACGACGTTTTACGAGGTCAGCTTCGCTTGGCATCACGTTGTGTTTTATAATAATTATGGGTGATAATGTTTATGGGCGTTGCAGATTTACTCTGAAATTTGGAAATACTTGCTACGACGTAGCAGACATAATGACGTCACAGCCACGCCGCTACGCTACCGTAGTCATTCCGTAGCGCATAAACTATGCTACGCGCTAATTTCAAGAACATTGTTTTTTCATTGCATGTGTATTTTAGCCCGTGGTTGTTTATTTAGAATAAAACCCCGTTTAAACATCCGAACCGATGCGAATCATTCCATTTTCGAACCGCAAAATTAACAACAATTTCTCTGCTCTTAAATACAAAAACCTTTTTCAAAAATAATATTTCCACGTAGATTTACCACGTTGAGTCAGCATAACTTTTGCCTAATTTGGGGTGTTTCAGCAACACTAATCGTAGCGGGTCGGAGGCGGTCATTATGTCCGAGACAATAGAACAAGAGGGGTTTGGTCGCCATTCAGACGTACCTAGCCGGTGTTGTCGCATGACAAATGGCCGTGTGTTTCTCTCCGGACATGACTGCTCAAACAATCGGGCCAACAACACGAGATGCGTTAGTACGTGTTGGATATTGTCCTGTACAGCTCCTGCCTAAATCCATTTCGAGCGTATTTATATATGCGTCGTAGGATGAACGGTCGATTATGTCCGTCAATAATTGTTGAGGTAACGTTCGTAGTTCGTAGATTGGTAGTAGTTCACTCAGGATACTGGCTATTTGACAACGTTTTCTACTGAGAAAAGTTATCTTATCTTTTTCGAATACTAAAGGTATTAGCACCTATTCCCCTTTCTTTGAAAAAAATATAAACTACGTTTATATTTTTTTCAAAGAAAAAAATTTAAACGTTAAAACCGCTATATTTTAAGCGGTTCTTTAAAGTTTTAACGAACATCAGTCTTTCAAAGCAAGACAAGTAAAATAAAGAATAATTCACTACAAAGATAAGAACTTGTCTGTTCATGCTCTGAAAATCTGAAGTCTAGACTTAAAAGAATAAAAGTCTATGATTCCCTTTCAAAGACTTTTCAAATTAAAATGGAAAATTCATGTTTATATTTTCCAGCCTTCACAGCAAAGTTACAGAATTTGACTTTAAGACGATACTGGAAACTATTTAAGACTAACTGTTCCCCGCGGCTTCGCTCCAGTGGACCGCAGGACCCGTTTTGGGATAAAAAAATAGCCTATGTCACTCAGAAATAATGTAGCTTTCTATTAGTGAAAGATTTTTTTAATCGTTCCAGTAGTTTCGGAGCCTATTCGGTACAAACAAAAAAATATTTCCTCTTTATAATATTAGTAAAGATACATAAACAACCTTATATACCTTACAGGCAAAAGAATTATCTAAAATTAATAGCAGACCTAATTATAATGGGATAATGCTCTATTTGCACCTGATTGCTGTTCGAAAATCTGAAGACGGTAATCGCTTTGAACGTTCAATAATACACTTTCTTAGAGACGTGGTGGAACCAAGTTCTCACATTGCATCATTTGGATCATTGTAATAACCGTGAGTCACTCTCCAACCAAGAAAGCCGACTAAAGGAACAGAGAAACAGGCATTCTACTGTTTACTTATCGCAGTGTAAGTATATACTGCAATCGATCACCAATCGACTCGATTGAATTTTGCTGGCAGAACTTTGCCACTTGTACGAGTTCTACGGCACTATATCGGTGGCAGAGTAGAGATCACAACGGCCACTTTATTTTAGAACTATATATAGATTCTTTTTTAGAGCACAAAGGGCAAGATAGGAGATGGAGCATAGATCATCAATGTGGCATAGATATGGAAGTATTGAATATCAAGCAGAAGACTGGGCATAAAACGCTGATATAATTAAAAAGAAAAACAATAAAAAAAAACACCAAGTACAGGCTTAAGTAACGTCACCGATCTGTTTGAATTTCGAATATGACGCGGGCGGCGCATGCGGTTACGCGCTTTGCAACTGATGTCACAAGTCACGATACGCTTCCCGCACACTCGACAATTTCACCGCGGCGCGGCGGGCGTCAACTCGGACGTTTCCGACGTCCGTTTCCGACGTCCATTCCGTCCGTTATTATTTTTATTACCCATACATAACTCGTGCACTCACAACATTGTTACAGCATAATTATAATAATTGCCGAGCTTGTCGTGAAAATTAATGATTTTGATAAAACAATCGTTGAGCAAGTGACTTCGATAATGGACGTTAATAAATCAATTTTCTAAGCTTGTGAAATATAAGCAAAAATTTTGCCCTACAAAAAGTAAATAACGGTCATTATTCCGCCACGTACAACACCGAGGTACTATTTTCGGTATTTGAGTAATTTGTTGAATTCCAATTTGTTCAGAACTTCTCGGCGGGCCGCTACTCTCCGCTACAAAACTTTTCGGACGGCATATTTTTTTTTAATTTTGGAAGAAACTCCACAACTTTTCATATTTTTAAAGTTTGCGAGTTCGTACGTTGAATATTAAATGTTTCATTTCTTTCTTTTCACCAGATTTCATTGGTAATTTTTTACAATATTTCAATTTGTGCAGAAGTTAACAAAAAAAGATCTTTAGAGATTTTAAAATGCAATACGAATATTCGTGTTCAAGTATTTCGTTTTTTTATTATCTTAATGTCATTCAACACAACATAAAATGTTTATGTCTGTCGATTTTATCTGCACAAATTAGATTGCAATCCAAGTAAAAGTTGATAGTAATGACCGTGTATTTTCAAAATACTTGTTCAACAAGTAAGAGAATCAGATAAAAAAATGCAATTAAAAAATTCTCGATTTATAGAACAGACATAAAACAATCTCGAGTCGGCGGATTATTCTTATTTAATTTGTTTGCGAGACGGCTCAAAACTGGAGCAGGTAGGTTCTTAGTTTTAAATCTGTCTAGTATCTCTACCCTTGTTTTTACTACTTTCCATTTTATCATACGACGTGAAAGCTTTTACAATAATGCGAAGGATAATTGCACTCTGCTTTGAATTACTGTACCTCGACAAATAGTTTAAAGTATCTGCATAGAAATTGCATTCACACAAAGATTTTCACATTCTCATCTGTGAAATAAATGACATTCAATTTTCTCGTAAACACGTTCGTGTTTCTGTCGTTTGATATCTTGGTAAAGGGATTGTACAGGAATCCCAAAACAAAAAAGCCTTTGAAAGCTAAAGATAATATGATAAGGCGTCACCTTTTCACAGGCGGAGCATTTTCACGATAAAAAGAAAGTGTTATGTTTATTGATGAATGAAAAACAGGATTGTGAATTTTTCGTTAAATTTTTGTTTTCATCACCCGAGTTTATGCCAAGTTAGGTTTCAATGTGGTGGCTGAAGGATTGGATTATCAATCTATTTGAAATTCAATTGTACAAAAAATCATCGGTGTTATTAAATATTATATTAAGTCTGAATTTTCTATTGCGTAGGAGACGAGGAAAGGTAGGCTTGATGTCGCACCTCACTAAATCTGAACAACGACCATCGTACTACGCAAAACTCTATAAAAATTGTTGCTTATTTACTACACAAATCTAAAATAAGCTAATTTCATATAAACCCCGCAAACCTTACTTCGTCTCACGTGAATAGTTCAAGAATATATTCGGCGACCACGTGTGTTATCACGGGGTTGACAAATGTTTACGTTGGTTTAAAGTGTACGGTATTTCAAAAAATCCTTTATAATCTCTGATTTACGCACCCGGCCGGCTGACTGCGGTTGTACAATAAAAAGCAATTTATTTTTTCACCAGCACTTTTTTCATTAGTAAACAAGAATGACGTGTAAAACAAGCGCTCAGTGTGACGAGGGTTCCCGTAAATAACCGAAGGGAAGTAATTATCTGCCTCTGTGTTATGTAGATACGCTTTTTTTCCAAAAAAATGTGTATGACTGTCGTATTGGCTTTGAGAAAACAGATAAATTCATATGAGAGTTAATTAAATTTTCTTTTGATAAATCCTTTGATATGTGATTCTTTACAAAAATGGGACATGACGTAAATTTTTGTTCAAAAACTAGCAGTTAAAATGAAGTCTATTTATACGATATCTGCAAGGTTACAGTCCGTAAGTCTGAATTTGGAGCAAACTAAAATGAAGTCTATTTAGTCGATTTCTGCAAGGTTACGGTCCGTAAGTCTGAATTTGGAGCAAACTAAAATGAAGTCTATTTAGATGATTTCTGCAAGCTTATGGCACGTAAGTCTGAATTTGGAGCAAACTAAAATGAAGTCTATTTAGATGATTTCTGCAAGCTTATGGCACGTAAGTCTGAATTCGAAGCAAACTAAAATGAAGTCTTTTTAGATGATTTCTGCAAGCTTATGGCACGTAAGTCTGAATTTGGAGCAAACTAAAATGAAGTCTATTTAGATGATTTCTGCAAGCTTATGGCACGTAAGTCTGAATTTGGAGCAAACTAAAATGAAGTCTATTTAGATGATTTCTGCAAGCTTATGGCACGTAAGTCTGAATTTGGAGCAAACTAAAATGAAGTCTATTTAGATGATTTCTGCAAGCTTATGGCACGTAAGTCTGAATTTGGAGAAAACTAAAATGAAGTCTATTTAGACTATTTCTGCAAGCTTATGGCACGTAAGTCTGAATTTGGAGCAAACTAAAATGAAGTCTATTTAAACGATATCTGCAAGGTTATAGTCCGTAAGTCTGAATTTGGAGCAAACTAAAATGAAGTCTATTTAGTCGATTTCTGCAAGGTTACGGTCCGTAAGTCTGAATTCGGAGCAAACTAAAATGAAGTCTTTTTAGATGATTTCTGCAAGCTTATGGCACGTAAGTCTGAATTTGGAGCAAACTAAAATGAAGTCTATTTAGATGATTTCTGCAAGCTTATGGCACGTAAGTCTGAATTTGGAGCAAACTAAAATGAAGTCTATTTAAACGATATCTGCAAGGTTATGGTCCGTAAGTCTGAATTTGGACCAAACTAAAACAGTAGCTTAATCTTTACTTTAGAAGAAAAAAACCTTCATAATAGACTAATAAAAGCTGTACCATAAATAACGTGCTAGCAATAAAAGGACCTTGACAAAAAAGTACAAAAAATACTTGACATTTTAGACTGCAGCATCCTTGAATTGAAGCTTTGGAAGAAAATACGTTAGACAAAGGTTCTAATTCAAAAGAGCATGATGAAAAAAAAGAGGTGTCAAGATACGAGCCTTCTCAATCCTACTACAAAAGTAACACAAGGAATTTTAGTATTTAACAGCACAGTACATGTGTGAGTACTTTTATTACTTTATGCCTGTACGTAGTATAGTGTGTAGTGCTATTCTGGGTGCATTGTCCTCACATATATGAATTTATTAATGTATGTACTTATGTACCAGAATATTGTAAAAAACTATTTTTTTAAAAGAGTAGGTATGGAGTTTCTTGTGCATTCTTCTCCTTATCAAGCTACTTTCCGAATGCACGGTAGAATGAATTTTTTTTTTAGTAAATTTTTATGTAACGTTCAAAAGTGCCGCTTGGTGGCCTACTTGAAATAAAATATATTTGTCTTTGTCTTAAATTGAACTCCAGTAAAAACTTGCAAGACGCCCTAGATGTATATCGTTAAGGGTTGGTTCAAGGAGGCCCAAGAAAAGAGACCAAAAGGCCTTGGGAGAGGCCTTTGTTCAGCAGTGGGTCAGTAATTTGTTTTTCTTTTTTTACTCTATCATACTATCCCACTGCTGGCCAAAGTCCCCAAATCCTTGCAGGTATTCTTTTAAAACTGGATTTAATGTTTTTAGTTAGACCCCACTTCAGATTTGTTTTATGCTACAGCAATAATTATTCTTCGTTAATACAGGTTATTCTGTAACCTAGCTAGGAAAGCAGAACTTCATCCACATGATTGTAATTGTTATGGTATAAACTAGTACTTATTTAACTTTTTATATATGTACTACAATTTCCGTTTTTATTCAAATAAATTATTTGATTTGATTTGAATTATAACTCTAACACCGTACACCAGCATACACATGGGAATTATATATTGCATAGCCCTATATTATAACGAAAATAATAAGCAAAGGAAAGTACACAAGGTGAATATTAAAGCCTTATTGTTCTAATAACCGGGAAGCGTGCACGGTATGATTATGGATTCGTTTATTATGCTGTGCAAAATGTTATTATGCTTGCACGTTATACGTTCTTTTATGGTACAGACTTGGGCGTACGGTTGGCGCAGTGGTTGAGCAATTGACTGCTGCGCTGCGTGTCGCGGGTTCGATTCCCGCACGGAAGAATTATTTGTATGATCTACAAATAGTTGTTCCGGCTCTGGGTGTTTGTGTATGTGAATTTATATGTTTTTAAACGCACCCACGATACAGGCGAAAAACCTAGTGTGGGGCAACGTTTTCTAAAAAACCGGCCAAGTGCGAGTCGGACTAGCGCAAGGGTTCCGTACCATTATAGCAAAAAAAGGCAAAAATACAGGTTTGTTGTATGGGAGCCGCACTTAAATATTTATTTTATTTTGTTTTTAGTATTTGTTGTTATAGCGGCAACAGAAATACAACATCTGTGAAAATTTCAGCTGTCTAGCTATCACGGTTCATGAGATACAGCCTGGTGACAGACGGACAGACAGACAAACAGACGGATCGCGGAGTCTTAGTAATAGGGTCCCGTTTTTACCCTTTGGGTACGGAACCCTAAAAAAGAGAAAAGAGACAGACTGGTGTTGGATATGTGCCCGATGGAAAGCTCATATAAGTGCTCTAGTTATCCCATTCATTCTCTTTTTACCGACTTAAAAAAAGGAGGTTATCTATTCGACACGTATATATGTCATATTGTTGGAATTGCACAATATTCACATATGTTACTGTATGTGGTCTTCTAAACAGGTGTGCCAAATTTCATAAGTGTAGTTATTTATTTTTAACCGACTTTCGAAAAAGGAGGAGGTTCTATGTTCGACTTCTTGTGTTTTTTTTTTTTTTTATTTATGTTCACCGATATCTCCGTCAATTGTGGACCGATTTTAAAAATTCTTTTTTGTTTGAAAGAGTATGTTCCGAAATTGGTCCCATTTTAATTTGGTGAAGATCTGATGAAGAACTTCGAAGATATACAACAGAACTCTTCAATAAATAACGGCAAATCTCTTGGGACTGCTGAAATCGCATGTCTGTTTATTGTTTATACCATTTCATAACATAACATCACGCCAGTATGCTCTTAAGGGGTAAGCAGATCTCTCATTTGATCGGTTTTGTTCAAGATATTCGGGTAATCTATTCTGGCGTTATATGAAAATTACTAAACAACTTGCCTATTAGGTAGGTACAACTAAAAAGTGAAAAATAATAAAACTTTTTTCCAAAAAAATACTACCGACTTCCAACTAAGAAAACTACAAACTGAAAAATAACTTTATTTTTGGAAGTCGGTGTCCATAACGCAAAAAAATGGTACCTACGAAAGACACCGACTTCCAAAAATAAAGTTATTTTTCACTTTGTAGTTTTCTTATTTGGAAGTCGGTAGTATTTTTTTGTAAAAAAGTTTTTTTCAATACAGTTGTTAAACATGGCGTACTTTCAGAGGCTATAATTATGATTCGAAAATTGAATCTTTTGCATATAGCCATATTTCTGTTTCACGGTTGTGACTTTTGTTTACGAGCTCGATCATTATTTTTTCAGTTGAGTTTTAAATTTATAAGTCAATTTAAATTTAAAGTTTAGTAGCAACGAGTTTTCATACATAGAATAAAATGGGATAGAATTTATACGAGGAAAAATTAATGATTCCGTACATTGTAGCATTGAATTCTCAAAAGTCTTTTAAATGGTTTTTTTATATATTTAATCAATTATTTTAACATTAACATTTGTCAAAAATCGAATAGGCTGTATAGGCTGTTTTCGTTGTAAAAAAAATATGTCCAGTTGCAAAAACGCGCCATTTTCTGAAAATTTTATTTTTTGTGAATAAGCAAATCTAATTCTTTGATTTGTTTTTACTATTTCCCACAACTCGAGTCATTAAAAACCCTTGCCTTCGGCTCGGGCTTGTTAATTACAGCTCGTTTGCAATATCCTACTTTCTACCCTTGTAACTAAATGTACTATATTTATTATTATACGTAAAACAAGTAAGTGTATTTATACTACTCATCGGATCGTGGTCATTATTTTTGTGTTGGATTAAGTATTTCTCAACTTAGGGAATAGTGCAATTTTTTATCAAAATCGGTTCAGTAGTATTCAAGATATGGAACATACAAACGAACTCCTTGCGACAAACAGCACGAATGTGTAGATTGAGTTATTATGGGTATTTTTTAAATTCTTTAGGTACCTCACTAAAGAACTTGCTCCAATTTTTGATTTTGGTGTGCCAAAACTAAAAATAGATAAATAAAACCTTTTTCACAAAAAGTAAACCGAATTCAAAAGCAAAACACTAGAAAGTGCAAAATAATTTAACCAGAGACACCGACTGCCGAGATGAAAGTTATTTTGCACTTTTTAGTGTTTTGCTTTTGCAGTTTGTTTATTTTATCTGAAAAAGCTTTTTTTCTTTTTACCCGGGTGCAAGGAAAGGGTTATTTAAATGATGTGTCCGGAGTATTTTTCGTAGTGCCATTTTAGGATCCAAGGCTATGGTTATGGCAGGTCGCAACATAAATATAAAGAGGTAAAATCGCTCGTGTTTGTAATATTTCACTGACAAAGCTACACTATTGCTGAATGCCACTGACTACTTTTTATCCTAAATAAAAGCACGATGCTATTGGACAAGCTTCGGGAGCGAAACCGCAAGTAAATAAATGTTAATAATATAAAATATAGCATATATTGGCCAACCGCTCGCTGCATAGACAAACAGACGGTTTAGTAGCTTGGACGGTGCTATATGAGACACTGATCGTCATAGCAAATTGTGGATAGAATCTAAGTTACGAGCTCTGCTTAAAGTTTCCTATGGGAGACCATTCAGGTACCCCACTAACACACTACACCGAAGTGGGAGTTCTTCGAGTCAGACAGCTTTACATCCTATCTGTCACTCGTAAGATTTGACAAAACCTCCATGTGCACTTGTATTCTGTCAAGTAGAAGGGTACAATGGGAAAAGGTTCAAAGCCTTAAAACACTCGGTAGAAGGTCGTACGGTTTTATGGGACCACCCATTTACGCAAAACTTAATAACAAACTCAAAATTCTACAACTTACTCAAATAAAATGCAAATTTACGGTTACCAAATGGCTTCTTACTCTGGACTATGATATGACCGTAAACTTAATAATCTAAAAAAATAAATAATAATATGTTTGTTAGGTACTAATACATATCTCTATTTATATATTTATTATTCTATATGACAAACTTCCACATAATCATATACATTCTCAGGTCACACACACACTACTTTATTTCATACACACACACTATCACACACACCATCACGCATACATACACACCATCACAATCACACACAACATAGGTACATGCATAACTATACATACTTGTTTATATACTGTTTTCTTTTAGAATTAGCTTTTTATTTTATATTCCTTTTCTTGCAAATTACAAGTAGATTAGATTTAATTTAAAAAAATATTGTAACTTACTATATTACATGAACAGCAATAAATGTAAACCGAACGAAGGAGCCTGGATCTCACGACACAGAGAATCCTAGTGTGACTCCAGGAAGCAACGCATTTGAATGTAATTTCTTAACAATAAATTATTATATTCTATTCTATTTAGAAAACAGTTTGCAACGGATGAGTCGCTTAATGGTGTTGTACTCGTACCACACCATTAATATTTTCAAACCCATATTACACATACAAACACACTCTGCCTACTTACTCACTACAAACGAATGTAGAATGAACTCTATGAAGTCAAGTCAGTTACTATAGATGTGAATAATGTTTTCTTTACACTTTGCAGCGTCATAGCAGTACTTTAGGGTAGGAAACCATTTGAAGACCAGCACGCGATAGCGCATAAAAGCAAGCCATACCAAAGCACAGGCACGTGCGTGTTCGAGCATCAGTATTGCCAGTAATGCACTCTATTATAATATTTATTAGTACCACTATAATCAAATGTTCTGGAACAGGCGACGCAACGTGAACTCACGATAATTGTTCGCTAACTGCTGCCTGATTGTTATTATTGTCTTTACTTGACTTGTCTTGTCTCGGGTTAGTCGCTCCGACACACACAATATGGGTAAGTGACAAACGTAGAATAAGATATAATGGCTCACAATCATTGATTAATTATTCACAGATTTCATTTCCATTTAACTAGGTCGTTGTTTTAGGCTTCTAAAGGAGCTCGTGGCTAAATAATAACAGCCGCACGGGTCGATCATCAAGGTTAATCAACGCTTGACGAGGTCGGTCAGTGGATGGGTGATTTCAACATACCGAGTTTCCTCCGTGCCTCGGCAAGCACGTTAAGCCGTTGGTCCCGGCTGTCATTTGAAGATCTTTGACAGTCGTTACGGGTAGTCAGAAGCTTGAGATCTGACACCAGTCTTGCCAAGGGGTACCGTGGTACCCAGTTACTGGGTTGTGAAGGTCAGATAGGCAGTCAATCCATGTAAAACACTGGTACTTAGCTGAATCCGGTAAGACTGGAAGCCGACCCCAATATAGTTGGGAAAAAGGCTATGCAGATGATGATGATGATGTTGTTTTAGGCTTCTAGTTCACATATGAATAAACCCCGGACTAAAAAATTACTGTTCAAAAATTCAACCACAAGTTCGAGTATATAAATTGTATCAAACCATTTTACTAGTTGGACGGCTCCGAAACAGACGGTTTGGCATAATATGAACATTCGTATGCGGTTATCGGTTATTGGCTAAACATCCTGGCATGCTGACAACGGCTAAATCGTTTGACTAAAAAATTCGCCAACTTATGCTTGCAACGACGCCAGGATTGTTCAAAGAAAAAATATGAGATCTTAGCATGCATTTCCGCGGCAAACGTCGCATTTGAGCACGCAATAACACCTGTAGAGCAAAAATCTACAAAGAAGCGTACCGTTCCTGCTCACAATAATATTCTCGGGTGTATTAGGTGTGCAAATACAAAAAAGAAGGCCCATTTCGTGCCTTCGCTGGGCTGCAATATTGGCGTACATATGTTCCGTCCCTCACTTCGGACACATGGGAGTTCCGAACCATTACATCACGTGCGACACTCATTTATCATTCCAGAAATATCTAAGGGACGTCCCGGCGACGACGTGCGGGGCTATACGTGGCATCTTCATTAATAGCGCCGCAGGTGAGGCGGGGTGCAGGTGCGGGACGTGGGGCGAGAGGCAGGGGCACTGTGTACATACTCTGCTAATTGAAATCATGGTAATGTGTTTACCTGAATGTAGGCAGATGATGGAGCGATGTGACGTACCTTATCACCCTACAAATATATTTGATACTGTATAAAAATTCCAATTTTCTTGATAGCATAAAAATATCAGTTTTGCCCCTGTGGAAACAGCTGCGACTTACGAAGGTCATAACTAAGCCAGACACTTTACTTTGTGTTATTTCATCATCAATGCAAAACTGTTAACAAACATATCATGAGGAAACTGGCGTGTCCTAGAACCAAACATTTAAAGTGTGACAATTAACCCGCATTGGGCCTTTAGCCCAGTCCCACAAAGAGGAGAACTGAGTCCCAAAGCAAACAGTGAAAACAATACAAATTGATTATTTTCTTGATAGTCGAAAACAAAACGGTTGGGAAACCCACATAAGTAGGTAATATAGTATCTATCTATAGTATGATAAAAGTCTAATATAAATTTTGGATAACGATTCTGTGTTTTCGCAGGTGACTTGTGTGTGTATCGCCCGCCGGCACAAAAACTTCAAAGGATAAAAATAGGTTCAAAATAAAGATAAAAGTCAATTGTCTGGTGTGTTTATCTTTCTGATGTATTCTGAATTTCTGATATTAATGGTCCAAATAAATAAAATGTTTGAAGTACATACTATTACGGTTAACAGTTTTGCATTTATTTAATTGATGAAAAATGAGAAACAAGGAAAATGTGCATTGTTAAGTTTTTGTGTTTTTAGGGTTCCGTAGCCAAGTGGCAAAAAATGGAACCCTCATGGATTCGTCATGTCTGTCTGTCTGTCCGTCCTTATGTCACAGCCACTTTTTTACGAAACTATAAGAGCTATGCTGTTGAAACTTGGTAAGTAGATGTATTCTGTAAACCGCATTAAGATTTTCACACAAAAATATAAAAAAAACAATACATTTTTGGAGTTCCTCATACATATAACTGAAACCAAATTTTTTTTTTCATTAATCCCAAACGTGACAAAAATGGTTTCTAATATCATTTTTTTGCGCGAGAGACGCTATTTACCACTTTGGAAGTGACACCCTGTAACTTCTAAAATAAGAGAATGATAAAACTAAAAAATATATAAACTTCCACCGAAAATTGGTTTGAACGAGATCTAGTAAGTAGTTTATTTTTAATACGTCATAAATCGTAAACCGCAATTTACCAAGCACGGTCCCTTCGCGCGCGAATCCGACTCGCACTTGGCCGGTTATTTTTGTCTTTTTATATCGCTTGTTCCCAACGAGTCACACCTCAACGGGTAACAGTGTGACTCGTTGGGAATGTTTTGGATAATAATTCCCAACGAGTCACAGTTACTGTTACACTGTTACTCGTTGGGATGATTTTTTCATTAGTTCCCAACGAGCCACACTTAACCTGTCACACTGTGACACGTTGGAAATAAATGTAAAAGATGTCCCAACGAGTAACAGTAGCTACGACTCGTTATGCCGTCAACAGCGGCACAATGACTGGTTGACTTATTTTTATTCATCAGTTCTAAATAGTTATCCCTTGTTAGGGCTCTGTTTCTCGCCTGACATGACCAGTGCTAGTGTTCGTGGCCGCCTATATTTACTAGAATACGTAATCTCTCTACTTTCTTATTCACTTGTTTATGAAGATACTATTAATGGATAATGGTGTGAATACAGTGAAATGATAAGAGGATATTTGTGTTTTTTTTACCTCTTATTAATTTCAGCCACAATATAAAATATTATTTCTCTAAAATTAAATGTAAAGCACATATTTGCATGTTAAAGTTACACGTTTTTCGCCACGGGAACGACGCGGGGAGGGAGAGGGATGCTTGAATATTATCAGTTTGTGCTGTGCATTGAAGTGAAGTGCACGTCCCGCTGTTAACCATGACAGAATACATCGCGTCAACTTCGTCCAGCCTAGTGACATTTAGTTTTATACAAAGGAATGGTGGTACTATTTTGCTTCGTGGTGGATACGAATTTTATGCCAGGCGAAAGCATAATAGCGGATTAACAGTGTGGGCGTGCACGCAACGAAAAACTTGTAAAGGAGTCATACGAATAAAAGTAAGTATATCTACCTCTATACAAGATGTTGAAATAACCCAAAACTTAATTTGTTTAGAATCAGCAGCAAAATAGAAAGCAATATTTTTTAATACTTATATAGTTTAATTTTTTACCTAACATAATTATTTGTTTTGTCGTTTTTAATATTTTTTTAAACGCTACGTAAACAATCGAGCGGGCGAGTGTAAGTGAACTAGCGCGCGCGCTCAAGGTCGTAATTTTGGTGGCTCAAAATTGTAATTTTGTTGATTGATAATAAATCTGTTTGATATTTATTTACAGTGTCTTATTCCAATATATACCATATTCACTGATTTACAATTTCATAGGAATCTTTACGAGTAATCGTGTAACTGGCTGGGAATTGTTTAGTAAAAAAATCCCATAGAGTAACAGTGTGACCGGTTGGGAACGTCTCAAAAATAATTCCCAACGAGTAACATGCCCAACGAGTAACAGTATGACTGGTTGGGATTATTTTTAAAATTAATTCCCAACCGGTCACACTGTTACCCGTTGAGGTGTGACTCGTTGGGAACAAGCGATTACTACTTTGAGTTTTTTTTACCGACAAAGTAAATTATATTTTCAAGTATGCTTCCAATAAATCCATTTCAACTAATTAATGAACTATATTATCTATTTGTACCCGACTGTCGGTGGAGGATAATGTGTTTATCAGTCCATGTATATATGTATGTTTGTTTCTTTGTGGCGTCCTAAAGACCAACAGCTCGCGAATATGTATCCTCTGACCGCAAAGAATGATTTTCTTCTTGTTTACGTCTTTTTAGTTCGCTTCTTAAGCAATCGGGTTCTTAGAATTAACTTTTTTTTAATCATTTGTATTTTTGTAAATTGAACGTGTATCTAAAAGAGAAGAGAGGCTTTCTAGATATCTAGATAATTGTTAACATTTGTTAACTTTTTATTTCGTTTTACATTATTTTTTTGTTTGTTTTTTTAATTTCGTACGACTTATTGTCGGGCCTACGTTGTCCCCCCATATCTAAGTACTAATGCTGTAAAATGGAAATATTGTAAACACAAACAAATTTTTAAAAGAGTAACCATGGAGTTTCTTGCCGGTTCTTCTCCATAGGAAACGACTAACCCGAACCGTGCACCTTTTGTCGACGTTTTATAAGTGCCCGTGTAGGCCTATGTGAAATAAAAAAAATAAAAAAAATGATTTTGAATGAAAAAAAGAGAAACCAGGTAAGCCAAGCAGTGGATGCCATTAGTCTTTTTATCATGAAGTCAGAAATATACTTTCAAAGCAAACTAAAGAAGAAACACAACGTAATAAATAAACAAAGACATAATAAACCCAACGCTGAGCAGAATTTATTTTTCGCTGCTCCTCCCACTGGAGATAAAAAAAAATATTTGTCTCCCAAGTCGGTAATTTATCACATAGGCTTATCAAAGCGTTGAATAAGCGTCATGGATGTGACAACAATAGACCTGCCGCTGTAGCGTCAAACACCAGATCCTCCACAAAGGTGAAAATTAGTAGACGTCACTTACAGTACCCGCTTTATGATCTGTTTGAATCTATGCCGCTAATGACATTCCAGCTTCGTGTATTGAACGGTTTGAATGTGTTTTTGACAATTGTTATCACTGCCGCTTGTGGAATAGCTTTCTCTCAATACTTCAACTTCAGTACTGAAATTCAGAAGCCATTGTCTGTTTTTCTTATGCCCTTCAGTGATAGCAATCAAGCACTAACAATAAATGAATCCAGTTTCTGTTAACTCACCAAACCACCAACAAGACCCCGAGGTTTTGTTCAAACTTGTTCAATGAATCAAAACGCACCTCCATCAATCTCTGAAAGTCTAACTGAAATTAAACTTTGAACTTTAATCACGTAACAATATTCTGTGATCAAAAGTCTACTAATGAAATGCAAACGCCCGTTCCTGCCTCGAGTATCAGAAACGTGACTTGCATTTTAGCCATCTAACGTCTCAAAAGCCGATAACGCGACGACCGTTCCGAAAAAAAAGTATCCAGTCCAGTCGTGCGAGGCAAGAATAATTGAATTAAAACAAAAGAGGAACAAGCGAGCCGCATTTATTTAACACTTGGGAGTGAATCCAGTGGCAAATACAAGTGTAGCAAACGGTTCGCGACAAAAACGGGACACAACAAGAGCTTTAGTTAATGTGAATCATATTTCATTTCGCAGGAGGACGGGATTTCCGAGACCTCGCAACACCGAGACATTATATTTTCCATTGTAGGTCCTACCTACACTGCATTAAAACGAATGATGTTAATGAAGATATTTAAAATGAAACGTTATTTACGCTCCATGTAATTTAGCGACGTCGTTCAAATGTTTCACGTTGGTTTTTTGCGTTGATTTGTTCGTTGTGCATTGATCACGTTTCGGTACTCACGTTTTTCTATTGAGATCATGCCTCGATGAGCACTAAGTTCAATAAATGCATATTCAATGGTCTCTCAACGAACGATCCTTCGCTTAACAATGTCGGTGGTAGAGAAATGATGTTTTTTCCAATAGGTATGTAAAATATTCGACCCACAAGTGTTCTACGTTTTGCCTTTCTTTGTTCAAAGGAATAATCTTGAGAAAAATTTAGATTATTTCACAAATGAAATTGCGTTTATACAAGTTTAAATTACAGCAATTCTTTCAATTGAAAACATTTATAAAAGTAAGCGAACGCTACACGGGCAGCTGTATAATAGGCTCTCGGTGAGAAAAGTAATGTGAATAAGTTTTGCGCACCTGCTCACTCTTGATGTCTTTTTTAGTGTTCCTTGGTGAAATGGCAAGGGTGACTTCAAGATATCAATCATTGGCACAAGTAAAATACTATTAGTATAACATCGAGAGAGCAGGGTGGCTAGAGAGCAGTGGTGGCAGAGAGCAGTGGTGGCCCAGTGGTATCGGCCGCGACTTACAATTTGAAGGTCGTGGGTTCGAGCCCAGGCAGGCGCTTTACTTTGTGTAAATAATTTCATCACCACTGCTCTCAAAACGGTGAAGGAAAACATCGTGAAGAAACCGGCACATTCCTAGAACCAAAAATTAGAAGATGTGTGACATCCACCAACCCGCACTGGGCCCGCGTGGTGGATTACGGCCCATGCCCTCTCACGAGAGAAGGCCTGTGTCCCAGCAGTGGGGACATTAATAGGCTGATGATGTGGTGATGTATAACATATTCTAACAACTTTATTAAAAATTCAGTTTTCATGTTTATTGCTAGCAGCCATGATAATTCGCTACAAATATTTATGAATTCACGCAGTGCGGTCGCTGTCTGCCTTTCAAAAGGTTATATTATAAACTAGCTGTTCCCCACGGCTTCGCTCCCGTGGTACACCCCACAGGACCCGTTTTCAGGATTAAAAAATAGCCTATGTCTCCCAAGAATAATGTAGCTTTCTATTGGTGAAAGAATTTTTTTAATCGGTCCAGTAGTTTCGGAGCCTATTCGGTACAAACAAACAAAAAAATATTTTTTCTTTATAATATTAGCATAGATAAATATTTCCCTTTGGGCCAGAGTCTACATAATTTAAAGTGAGTATAACCATGTATAATCCAGTTACTTAGTGATCTTCAAAATAAACTGTCAGTCACTGGAATATATGTACTTAATTTAATGTTATCTTTGACTCTGCTAGTAATTAATTTGTTATGTAATTGTAATTTAGATTAATTTTTATTCTTGCACAATTTAAATTTTATTTTACAATTTAAATCCAATTGTAGTTCATTTTAATTAAATTTAATAAGTAGACGTAATATTCAACTAATTTTATACTCGCGAACTAATAATTGTAGTTAAAGACTGTGAATGGTGTGCACGCCTGTACTGACATATTTGCACAGGATCATCTTGACGCATATTGACGCTGTAATGAATTTGCTAATATGTTGCTGGCATGCCTTAAAAATATAAGATACCATATTATTGATATAAATAAATAAAAGAAATCACGTTTTAAAAGATTTTGACGACACGGTTGGGGTAGTGGTCGAGCATTCGGCTACTGCGCTGCGTGTCGCGGGTTCGATTCCCGCACAGAACAAATATGTGTATGGCCTACAGAGGATTCAGGTTCAGGATTTAAGTATCTTGTGTATGTGAGTTTAAATGTATGTAAACGCACCCACGATACAGTAAGAAATTCCTAGTGTGGGGCAAAATTTAATTGAAAATTCGCTGAAATCAAGCTCATATATAAGTTGTAGAAATAAAAGATCCTTTTTAGGGTGCCGAAGTAAACAAGGAACCCTTATAGTTTCGCTCTGTCCGTCTGTCCGTCTGCAGCTTAGCTCAGAGAATCTAAGTATTAGAAAGCTATAATTTGGCATGGATATACATACTAATAATTCCGACAAAGTGGTACAATAAAACCATGAAAAAAAAATTTTTTCGGGTTCCTCCTATAGACGTAAAGTGGGGATGTATTTTTTTTCTCATCTGTCCCATGGTGCGGGGTATCGTTGGATAGGTTATTCAAAAATATTATGGGTTTGTTAAAACCATTTTTCGATTCAGGGATCCGTTTGCTTAAAATTAAGCTTTAAATTGCAAATTTATATTAGGGTCAAGTGTCCCCCCCCCCACCCTGCCAGTGAAAAGGTTGCTCTTGGCTATGTGAAAAAAATCACAGCAGTAGTAAATATAACTATCATGGATAAGTAGGTCTTACAAGTTTACGAGTAATAGTTGACCAACTTATAAAATGTACTTGGAACAGTAAAAAATTTGTAAATAACGTTGTTAGCTGTGTAAAACAGAGTAAATATATGCTTATGAACCATGTAAAAATATCCAAAAATAAAATCATAACATCCTTAATAATAATGATTTCTAAATAAATAATGTTTAAGATCGAATAACGCATTGGAGTGGCCGGAGTCGTTAGCAGTACCGGTCCAAAGTGTATACGGCGCATGCGCTCGGGGGAGTCTATTTTATTTATTTATTTATTATTTGTTTTGTTTATTATTGTTTGTTTTTTGTATTTGTTGTATTTATTTATTTGTGTTAGTTCAGAAGTATTTTCGACGTATTACTTATTTTCTTTTCTTGATGTCCATCTATAAAGTCAATATTCGACCCGACTACATCACTAATCGAGTAGCGTAAAACTTTCCAGAACGAAATAGTGTATACCGCAGATTAGAGGTGAATACATAGGATTTTTTTTAAATTCCGAAAGAGAAATAAACGAGGAGCGTGCGCACAAGGATCCAGAAACGAACCATACCATTCCCCGTGGCTCTAACGCGCGCTCGTAACGGCTCCTTTCGCAATTCGCACCCGCGGTGGTACTCAAATAGATAATATTTTTCTAACTTCAGTTGCCTAGTTGGATTTTATAACTCCTTCTTCAGTTACCAGTTAGTCCTTATTTCGTTTAAGTCAATACTGAATAGGTTACATCTAGACAAGCGTGCTTCACCGTAGACCACATGATCGCTTACCATCAGGCGAGATAGTGTTCAAACGTCTAAAAGCGAGCCCACATAGGATGATGATTTTTTAAATCTATATGCGATTAAAAAAAAAAACATTCTATTTGTCCCGTTTTTAGACGTTGTGTGCTGCTGAAACCGTTTTAATGTTCATGTAACAACAACAAAACCACCTTCTTAGTCCGCATTATTATGCAACTTCGGAACCCTATTACTGCGCGTGGCCCGACACGCACTTGGCCGGTTTTTTTATATGCTTCTTTGACTACTTTTCTGCTATTTTTATAAATTCAGCGATCCTTTTGCTTCATTTTTTTTATGTTTGCTGCCAATTACTAAATGAACTAAAGAACATAAAATAGTACTAATATTACAATCATAAAGCAGTAAGTGTTCCACACGTTATGACTGCTCCTAGCTCTTGCTCTGCCATAACACACGTTAAATTATGGAAATAAAATTGTATTAAATGCGCTATTCTTATATCGCAATAAAATGGTCTGGTAAAGGATACATTTTATTACTTTTTTTACTATGTTTCCTTTATTATACAGTAGTTACCTGTATAATATGTAAAGTTATACATATTTCACATTTAAATATAAGTTTGAAAGGAGTCTAGTTTCTTGGAAATTAATATATCGCCTACACGTGTTGCTTGGATATTAAAATATACCTCTACGATATTTATTATAATCTCATAAAACCGCTACAGCAAGGAAACCTTTGTGAAATCATTTCGTTCGGTATGAAGTTAAATTTTGTATAGAATTGCTTCTAATTTAGCAACAGGAAATTGGCAAATTTGCTAATATAAATATTTAGTACGAATTCAAATGTTTCAGCTATTACGTAATACGGACGGGTTACCAAAATGTTTCTTTGCAGAGAGAATTAGCACTGGCTGATGTAGGTAAGTGCTACATCAATCTAATACGAAGGCAGGTGAATGACCTCGGCGGCCATTAATAGAGCTGTAAGGCGGCGAATAACCGGAATAATTCGCATTGTTGCCACAGCATACATGTAGCTCGGTAATATCCCTAGCGACGATTTCCCCTTTTGCCGTAATAGTCCGTTATTTGGAAACTTCAACTTCACAATATGGACACACAAATCAATGCCACTACAAATCGTGTTCGGCAGAGGCGAAATCGTTTTGCGTGTGACGTTAATGGGATGGGAGCTATTCTTCACATCACGACTTTATTGGACGATATATCAGCAGTGAGTGTTCGACATCCAGCCGGCGACAAAATACATTATGACCTTACATTAACAGCACGCTTATTGCCAATTTTAGTATTTGTAAACAGTTCTGAGAACTCCTAATTAGCCTCGGCGGAGTTTTGCTAAACATTTCAAACCACTACTTGTATAATGTATAAACAACTATTAAGACTCAGAAATGGGTACTAAGTCAACACTTATAATTAAATTGTGTACAATCTTACATCGCCACAAACATATAAACGGCGTCCGCTGTCCTTACATTGAACTTGGCACAACGGATTTTAAAGTTGCTTAGAACATAACCAAAGTCGTTTGCCAAAATCAATTATTTTCGTTTAAACATTCGATAGACAGACCTCACGAAACTGCAAAGAACACACCGGCCATGTTATATCTTCACAACCCTTGGTCGACTGGTAGAGAATGCTTAGGGCATTAATTCAGCCATTCTGCTGCTGTGCATGAAGATTTAACTAAATAATTAAGTCAAAAGACAGGACTATTCATTTTTATAATATAACTTCAGACTACCTATCACCATTTCCAATCTAAAGAAGAACTGCCATAGCAAACTCCCCCGCCATTCGCTAAGCACTTCGAGTGTTTACGATCTGTTAAGAGAAGAACGATAGCAATTCCCTTTGTTCGCTGCATAATCAAAGACATGGCTTAAGACGACGACTAACGCCAACGACCTTGAGGGAACAAAACGCGCACTCGTTTCACACTCGCGCAACCCAACATTTAGTAGTTTTTGTACTTTTCTTATTATTCCATGACTTTAAAAAAAAAACTTCAGATCAAAATGTAGATAATTAAATTGTATTTGAGATGGTGTCGATTTCATTACAATACGCCCAGCGGTTTTGTTGCGATTTTCGTGTTTTTGTCCGTTTTAGACATAACTTTACTGATTAATTACACTATGTTATAGGAATAAAACTCAAAATTTTCTTAGAACAAATTATTAAGAAAATGGTCTAATGTAACATATGTTTTTCCAAAAAATTACGACTAGCCGTTTAGACGTAATTCTCATTTTAAAATCAGCTACTCAAGGGAATCGGCGCCTTAAGTGACGCAGTTAGTCGTTACAAGGAATAGCTATCATAAATTGTAATTACACCTGTTTTTAGCACTTCTTGAGTGCGATTGCGCCTTCGGAGCCTGTATTGCAGTTATTAAACTGTTCACTAATTACCAATTCATACATATGTCGCATCAAGGCTGGCCGATAGATGCAAACCATCGGGAAGTATTCCCTTAGGTTAAGACATCGTGTGTGGGCAGGTCGGTGGGTACAATCGTGCAAATGAAATCACATAAGTTATTCGATACACTGGGTTTATTCAAATAGACACAAGTTACATTATTGCTTACTAATATTACGGATCGACACTGATTCTACGACGTCTTAGCTCTAAGGCTGTCAGTACTCAACTGCTCTATTCTGCCGTCCCCACTACGCAAGCGGTTAGAAAAAGCGCGCCAATGCGTAGTTGCTCTTGATTGCCGCTAGGGACGTGCTTGTGATTTGACTTTACGTCCGTACTATTGACTAAACCCGACACAAACATTTATTTTTTGTTTAGGTTTGCTCTTGACTCTAGTCTAGGTCAGAGGTGCCAGAGACAAATTCAACGATGGAGTGAGCTTACCCAAAAACAGTCTGTTCACTCTAACTTTGAAGAGATTCGGGTTGAATGTGTTCGGAAACACAGACGCAGGCAGAGAGTTCCACTCTATTGCTGTGCGCATTATGAAGGGTGTTTGAAAGCGCTTGGTGCGAATTGGTGGAATGGCAACTAGGTAAGAATGGTAACTATATATCACCACGCCTAATGTTCCCCGAAGGATTAGGCAGAGAGAACCACATTTCACCAGGTCTGTTGAAGCTCCACGTAACAGGGGACGAGCCTATTGCCACCAACCGGGCATGAATCCAGACTCCGGGCTGCTACTTATGAACACCAGATGGAAAAAACCCAATAACACCAAGTATAATAATTAATTAGTCATTAAATATATCTGCTACAACCAGCATCCGCGACTCCACATCGAATTCAAGTGTAGTTAACTGAATAATAAAATTAATCATTAAAAAATATTTTTTTAAAACAAGCTTGTTTTGTATTCTTTTCAGCAAACCCTTTCATTTGATACCCATATCATGGCAGTGCACAAAAAATTACTAGTCCGCCATCCTGGGCCGTCCGCCATATTGGGTTTTGAATGACGGCACTTGCTAACCATGCATTGAAATCCAAACTAAACGTGTATGCAAAATTTCATCTAATTCGTTAGAGGATAACTGCTTTAAAATTCAGTTGGAAGGTATGACCCGAACACTCTTAACACTTACATACATACATGCATTGCAAGTTTTAACTTTTATTTATAAAAGCTTATAAAAAGTAGTCTATGTGCGGATTTGCATGAAATTAGGTACAGAAAAGCCCGAACACATTCGGTACTAAAATTCATGTAGATTTTATTCAAATCCGTTCAACAGATACGGTCCAATTGAGTAACAAACATACATTCAAACTGCATGGATAATAATATTAGTGGGAATGAAATTGTATTTCCGGTGCAGTGATAGAAAATCTCTAGTTGATGCCGTACTACATTTGAGATTGAATTTCCTAAAAGGCATTTGACATTTGCATATTAGACCCATGTAGTTACACGAGCTTAGCTTTACCAAAGGACTGGCAGGCTTATTACGTATCTTTTGCAAGATCAAAACGATAGCGATCAAACGCTAAAGTCGGAATTACCTGCAATTGAGGTATGGTAGGTCCTACTCAATCGTTTGCTAATCGCTCGCTGTTTGTTAAATGCACTTATTTAAAGAAAAAACAGCCAACAACTCTAAAACTTCTGTATGGAAGAGCAATTATTGCGCAAAAATATTTAATATTGATATTGTTTTGCTCTTGCAAAAGATACGTAATAAGCCTGCGGATCTCTCTGACACAGGGTTTAGCCACGGTTTTAGGTATTCAAACTTAGTTAGGTTAACTGTTGTAATCAACACAAGTCCGAGTTGGCTCACTCGGCCAGGAAGCCATGCGCACAGTTGCGAAACAGAGGTTTTTTTGCATTTGCCCGCATGGCATGGTGCCCCCACTATGCATGGCAGTTAAGTTCCCTTACTAACAGGATAAAAGTTAGCAAACCTACTTCGCTACCTGCGCTCCTATTAGATCAGGACCCACCTGCTTGTCTATAATCAGCACACATTTTAAACTTGTATATTTTGCATTTGTTCGCATGACAGGTGCACCATGCATGGCAGTTAAGTTCCCTTACTAACAGGATAAAAGTTAGCAAACCTACTTCGCTACCTTTGCTCCTATTAGATCAGGACCCACCTGCTTGTCTATATTCAGCACACATTTTTAACTGTATATTTTGCATTTGTTCGCATGACAGGTGCACCATGCATGGCAGTTAAGTTCCCTATACTAACAGGATTAAAGTTAGCAAACCTACTTCGCTACCTGCGTTCCTATTAGTTTAGGACCCACCTGCTTGTCTATATCTGCACACATTTTTAACTTGTGAATTTTTAACTTCGTCTGTCTGTCTGTTTGTCTTTTCACGCCTTAACGGCTGAACGGATTTGTATTTAACTTGGCAGTCCAGACCGTGATCTTTTATTTGTTTTATTTTATTGTTGTTAGATACTTACGGATACTTTACTTTACTGGGAAACGTAGGGATTATGTCGGATTCCAAACTACTTAAACGTTGACCTAAAACTTATATGGTGTGGTAAATACTGTGAATATAAGTTGTTTTCAAATAAATAAATAAAGATTACCAGTTACTTCGGCAACTTTTTACACAAGAATACGAACTCACTCGTTTCTTGATTAAGTTCGTTTTCACAACTTTTCGCTTCATTCGCCAGTGCAACCGTTTGGCTATCGCTGCATAATAAATGATTCGAAGCATTCCCGCTCCTCAACGGTGATAAATATATTTTTGAAATCACCTCAAAAACCCTTTATTTTGATTCCCCAGACGGTGGGTTCGGCAGAAAAAAACAATTGGATCCTACAATATGGCGCCCAAAAGCCGCCATTTTTTATATTTTCCAATTTTAGTTTAGTTAATGACACTCACAAGATTTAGACAAATCGAATGACGTAAGAATCATCAAAATTGGCCAACGCCTTTGGTCTCTAGAACGCCACATAGGAACAAACATATATAGACTGATAAACACATTACCCTCCTTCGGCAGTCGGGTAAAAAAACACCACAAATACCTTCACGAAATAAACCTATTAATGTAATCACGATACAGAAAATGAAATTTAAATGAAACTTTAATTATTAATGAATGCCTCTTAATGACTTGTCACTTTACAGTTGATCGTTTATGTTCCTGTAATCACTTTGTAGGCTCATCGGATTATTAAAAATATAAATGAGTAAGCCAGCATTAATTTGCGTTAATTTGTATTTTGTTTATGTTGGCAATAAATGTTTTCTTTCTTTTTAATTAATTTATTCATTCAAACGAAATGCACTGTGTGTCATATAATAGTACATTTCGTGTTGAGCCAATAAAATATTATTGGCCAATATAGCCAATTTCGTCGAAAGCTACAAGCGAGTGTTAAAATAAAGCCTTTTTATGCAAGACACGAACTATTCTCTTTCCACTACCTGATGAGATTACTTAATTAATTGCAAATAATTTCCAACAAAAATTTATTAAAAACTTTCAGACTAAAAACCACAGACTATATACACACAATCAACGCACGCTTTTTCGAGAGGTAACAGGTTCAGTACCATTCTGCCGGATGGGGCGGTGGAAAAAGAGCGGGCATAGCGGCATAATGCGTCTACCAACAGTAGCCTATTCAGTTTTGTACTTTTTTAACCGACTTCAAAAAAAAGAAGGAGGTTTTCAATTCGTCAAAATCTTTTTTTTTAATGTATTTTCCCCGATTGCTCAAAGACATCATCACATCACATCATCAGCCTATTAATGTTCCCACTGCTGGGACACAGGCCTCCTCTCTGTGAGAGGGAATGGGCCGTAATCCACCACGCGGGCCCAGTGCGGGTTGGTGGATGTCGCATGTCTTCGAATTTTTGGTTCTAGGACATGCCGGTTTCCTCACGATGTTTTCCTTCACCGTTTTGAGAGCAGTGGTAATGAAATAATTTACACAAAGTAAATCGCCTGCCTGGGCTCGAACCCACGACCTACAACTTGTAAGTCGCGGCCGATACCGCTGGGCCACCACTGCTCAAAGACGCCTGGACCGATTTCAATTTTTTTTTGTTTTCGCATGGTCATCAGGTCAGGATCTGATGATGGGATCCTAGAGAAATCGAGGGTACTCCTCAAATAATATAGGCATACATATAGCGATTTTGGTATTTTCATCAAGAGTGAAATCATTTGCACTCAGTAAATATCAGTTGGTAAAGTGGAACTGATGAAGAAGACCACAGATGGCCACTGGAACTCCGAAATAAATAATGTATCCTAGTCGTGTTTGGGCTTATTGGAATCGTCATGAGATGTACTTTGGCTATAAATAAATTTCATTTTAATAGGACGTACCTACCAAAACTAAATAGAGAAAAATAAAAAACTTTTACCAAAAAATCAAACCGAAAAAATAACTTTCTTTTCCGAAGTCGGTGTCGAATATAGGAAAACAATGGGTACAAAAGACAGTTGGTTTGATTTTTTGGTAAAAAGATTATTTTTTCTTTAAATTGCAAATTGTTTCACTCGAACTTGGCCGCCAAAAAAAAAAAAAATTAAGTTGTAGTTACATAATGATATCAAAACTCCATGCAAAAGTCATTTCGTAACTGTTATTATGTATTTTTTTTTTAATTTTCATTTTATTATCTTGTGTCTAAATGTTCATGTTTCGAAACGAATTTCTTAGGCAATGTGTAACATAATAGACAAGAAGGTGGAAAAATATTTTATAAATAACTTATGGGTATTGACGAACACCTAGAAATGTCATTACCAAATATTTATTTTTATCCCCCGACAGAACAAGAGGGGTGTTATAAGTTTGACGTGTGTATATGTGTGTTTGTGTATCTGTATGTTGCATCATAGCTTCTAAATGGATAAGCCGATTTTGATTTTATTTTTTATTTTACTTTATCGGGAGTGCTCTTAGAGCTACGTTTAATGAAAATCGGTTCAGCCGTTCAAAAGTTATGGGCGTTTTACTGTTTGAATCGAGGTGTTTTTGCAAGAAAATTACGCGTTCAATAGATTGTCGATCGAAGCGTGTCTACTACTAGATAAATGTATGCAGCATTAAAGAAAATGACCCAGGGGTTTTCATAATTTTTCATTTAGACTTGTTATTCAAATTGAACTACAGCGGTGATTTAAACCACCGAAAATATAAAACTATTTTGTTTTAATACGAGTAGTCATGACAAAATATTCAATAAGTCCATTAAGCAATCGGAAAAACATACTGGTGAAGCCGTTTTTTCGATTCGGTCCATTTCATTTTAATAATTACCAAATCCACAGAATATTAATAAGTTTGTTTATCAGTAGTGGACAGATTTATATCCTGTAGTCCAAGCATGATTTATTTTAAAGCAATTAGTTAAAGGCTGTTTTAAAATAAATTACGTGCCAGACACTATTGGAAGAAAAAACCTTTTTAACAAAAAAAATTACCCACGAAATAACAAACCGAAAATCAAAAAATAAAAATAGAAAAGATTTAGACGAGCAAATTACGTTTACCACAGCCGGGGGATTGGAAAGAAACCCGAAATGATTCTAAACTTTTAATTATTAGTGTTAATTACAATTAATTAGCCTAAAAATGGCCATTCCAAGTCGAGGTTGGAACATGGAATGGTTACAACTACTAACTACAACTAGCTAACCTACAGATGTCCATTCCAAGCCGATATTAGGACATGGAATGGTTACAATAATTACATAGACTAACTACAACTAGCCTACGAATATCCATCCTACTCAAAGTAGGAATATGGAATGCCTTCTTCTTACAAAAAATGCTTATTAATATTGGTTTCGAAATCGATTGATTTACTGACGTTCAAGGCTGGATTGGCTTTAAGGTAATTGCACAGTCAGTAACTTCCTGTATGAAACGCATTGCTTAGGAATTAGCTGACTTGCTGACTCAGAAACTACGTTGTGTCAACTACGTTTCCTTTCGTGCTCAAAGTAACTGCACCGTTGCAAGGTCTATGAACACTTAGTTTCCGCAATGTCAGCAGATTCCTAGGCATACGTAACAAGCATTTTAAGGTGGCGCCAAGCAAACAAACAAGCAAATTAATTACCTTAAGCGTAGATTCATTGTAGCTAGGTTGATCTTTGATGATTGTTTGTTTGGCGTCTTAAGAGCCCCTACAAGTTTCACGAGCTAAAAACAGAAAACAGCTACTTTTTCAGTGCAAATTTCTCAATAACTACAAGATATATGATAAATCTTTTAATGCAACTTTTTGCGTCATATAGTTATCTAGTAAATTTATATTACATATTTTGGATAACTGCTCAATTTAAATTAGAAAAATAAATTCCTAACACAAGTTTTTACGTAATCCCGAAACACCAGGTTTTTCAGTTGCTTTTTCAGCTTATTGGTGGCGAATAACAATCTGCAAAAAATGGTGTGGACCGGGCATGTAGTATACTAGCAAACCACCAATTTTGTTTTTTAAAGTTTATTGTATTTGTACTTAAAAAAAAAATTGTCCACGCAGAAAAAAGGCAATTTTATCATGTGCGAAAGCGTCGCCTACGTGTAAGAATATGTTGAGTATTAAAATAACTGGTAAATAATTTGAAATTTGAGGTGTTTACCAATCGAATCCAATTTTTATATTTTATTTTTGAGAACTTATTTTATTTTAAAAAAATTACTAAATATAGTCTTATAATCCGTTGCGCTCGCGCGAGGCATTCAGTTTCACTCAAGGGCTTGTAGACGACGGACCCATGTCGTTTTTATTTTTGTCACTATATTTTTTATCATTTATCTTGTATTTATTGAGAATTTTTTGCTGAAAAAGTAGCTGTTTTCTGTTTTTGGCTCGTGAAACTTGTAGGGACTCTTAATATTGTTCCGATAATTGCTGACAAAGCTGTTGCATCATTAATAAAGAAGAGAGAGCATGATCATCACATCAGTCTCGTATAGCTATTTAAAAATACACATAGGTAATACAAAAAACCTTAAGCCGTTGTTCCGAAGAAAACATGGCCGAGAGCATCATCAATGCAAAATGGTAGCAAGGTGCGTACGCGCACATTGATTTTCGCTGTTGTCAACACAGTTCTTGAGCAAGCTCTATTTTCTTACAATAACCAAAATAAAATAAAAACAGCTCAAGCCAACCATATAATATTTAAAAGAAAAAAAAAATAAGCAATCCACCTCACGTATCCGAATAGGTGGTTCGTGAAATTCAGGTAATTCTAAACTAGCCATGAACCGCGGAACGTTGTGCAAAAGTTATCCGGCCCGGTTTCACGGACGATTTAGTCGTGGTTTTATGATAAAATAATTCTTCAGTCCGATGCGGCACGGGTTATCAAGTACTACTTACAATGTACATTTTATAAGCGGCTTATTGCAGAGGATACTTTTTTCCGCTTTTTGTTTTAGGATTTTCAATTGTCAGTTTTTTAAACATTTTCATTGTTATCAAGGCAGTGGTAAAATGCTTTATGAGATTTCTTTGGTTTCAAATGCTTGTTTGACGACATGTTGGTAATGAGTTAGATGTTTGGCATTCAAACTAGTCGTGCAAACCTGAAACAGAAGTGTGGTTACCAAAATACTCTACAAAGAAAGATGACCACAAGAATTAAATTATATTTTAGGACGGGCCTAATTAAATTCACATCTACCTTTTAAAATTATAAAGCCTTACCCACAATAACTTGCTGGACAACTGTTGGACGTATAAAGCACTTTTTGATGTTAACAACAATTTTAGGAAAAAGGAAAATTGGAAAGGTTTCCGGAAACGTGGAAATTCGGTGAAGACTGAAATTGCTAAAGAGCAGTTTAGAAGTGAGTTCGCTGTTATGACAAAAGTGAATGGAATTGTGTCTGAATTCAACTTCAAACACTCTCAGGACAACATGTGTCAGCTTAGCTAGTGCCTAAAACCCTTAAGTCATGCGCAGACGAGGGACTTTTATCCGCAGTGGACATTTGACCCTGTATAGAATGTACTGCAATGGCTATCTTGCCGAATCAAAAATGGTAAAGATTATTCTGTGTGTTCCCAAGTTTAAATTCTCAAGTTTTCAGTTATTGGTATGTATCTATGTAACTATGTATCAATGTAACGGAATCTTTGAACGTGATTTTCACCCACTTCAAAACGTCGGATTGATTTGAAACATTGCACACCTATCAAGGACCGATGACAATACAACAATTCAGTCAAAGTCAAAGTACTTTTGAAAGTCAAACAAAAATCAATAATGATTGTCTCTTATTTCAAGAGGATCTAGATAGATTCTCGACTTACTGCATAGAAAATAAGATTCAACTGAGTATTGAAAAGTGTTCATCTATAACATTTACCAAGAATAAAAACATAATAACTTACACATACAACTTAAATAACACTATATTGCACAACACAAATTTAGTTAGGGACCTTGGAGTGTTACTTGATAACAAACTTCATCTTGATCAACATATTGATAGGATTATTAGTAATGCCTTCCGCATGTATGGGTTTGTGATGAGATGTATGACTGATTTTAAACGTACTCATACATACATTCATCTATACAAATCTTTAGTGAGATCACAGTTAGAGTATGCTGTAATGATTTGGAACCCATTCTATGCAAAATACAAAGAAAAGCTTGAAACCGTACAGTATAGATTCCTTAAAGCCACTCATTACCGGTGTTTCCGTAAAACTACCTCTTACCATACTTTATTGAAACATTATAAACTTACTACCCTTAATATTAGACGCACCTTTCTGGAAAGTATGTTTCTTTATGACCTGTGTAATAACAAATATGATTGCTCAGATTTAACAAACAGATTGTGTTATGTAGTACCTAGGACTACCACAAGACGCAGGGTGCGCGATCGCCCGCTGTTTGCTGTCGCCTCGTGTCGCACAAACGCAGGAGTTCGCGCACCTTTGCGTCGTTTAGCAAATAATTATAACACCCTATTCTCAACTTTAGATTTATTTTCTTGCTCAGCTAGTAAATTTCGAAATGAAATCCTTAAAGTCATCAACAACTGTGAGGATTAATTTAATTTAACTTAATTAACTTACTTATTTCTGTATCTGTAGATTTTGTTTTTTTTTGTTTGTATAATATAGTATGTAATGAAGCTAAGGCTTATTAGTATTGAACTCGTGCATGTATCTTCCAATTTTAATTATATAAGATGTGGATAACGTTGTTGGTTGCACACTAATGTAGTCTCGTACAATTATTTGTTAACCATATATAGTGTGTAATTGTTTGTTTTCCCCAATAAATAAAATAAAATAAAATTAATAAAAGTTGATTCTACCGTGCGCGTTTAAATTGTTTGTCCCATTAGCCCTACCAAGATTTTCAGGATTAGCGACTTTTTAGTTCAATTTACCATTAAAGCGTGTTTTTTAGTTTTTAGAACTACAATTTTTTTTATCAACATGATTCTAAGTGATAGAGAAGGAACTAGTTATACCTCTGCGGACAAAAGTTCCTCGTCTGCAGAGGCCTTTAGCATGTAAATCTTTTATATCAGGTCGTAATAAATCTACTAACTACCTTGATAATTGCCACTCAAAATAAAATAAGTGAGCCAAGGTTTGCTATTACATAAAAGTGCATGACCTTTTCGTTTCTCAAAGGCAATTCAAGTTATACCAGCGCTACTCCGTTCCACATTTATAGCGCTCGGCACTTGTTTTTTGTACTTTTGAATCGCTTTGGAATCCAATTGGAACCTCGGGTGAATATACGATGTGGTACTAGAGGTGTGCTGTCATAAGCCTACACCTCTCCAAATAAACGGTTTTATTACCATTTTGACCTGGAAGAGCTCGTGGCTAACTAGCAATTAAACGCTTACCGAGGTCGGTGTGCAGATAGTGACATTCCATTGCTTACCGAGGCTTATCCGTGATACGAAAAGCATGTTAAGCCAGGCAAACTGACAGCAGTCTTGTCAAGGGGTATCCCGCTGCCAAGTTACAGTAGTCACAGCGGTTCTTTGTGTCTCTGAAGTTGGCTGCAAGACCCTGCTCAGTAGCAATTTTTGTGTCAATGTTGAAGGTGAAGATAGCATCGAACTATCTCGCTTACTGTATGCAGTATACTCGATGACAAACTGTTTCTTGCGCAATGGTTCGCAGAGCCAACTTCAAGATACAGAAAGATCCGCTGTGGCTACTGTACTGAGTTGTAGATTGTGGAGCTTAGATAGGAATTCGCTCCATGTAAGGTCCTGTTAGACCTCCTCTTAGACCTGAAGCCGACCCCAACATACCTAATTGAGAAAAACATTATTTATTGTTAATACCAAGAATAAGTAATAAAGACATCATAGCACTGAGTATCAAAGTATAAATTGAACGTCAATGTGTCGTTACTGCAGCAAGTTAGTAAACGAGATATACGTACGAGAGTTCACTAAAGTGCAAAGTTTGCTATCATATCGCCCACGAGAACTGGGTACAGTATAATAGTATTGCCAGTTGCTCCTCACTGTTCGTAGGGAACGAGAAGCAACTACGCCATTCATTCTACCTCCAGGTTATTATAGAAACGAAAGGTTGGTATATTTATATAAGAAAATTCTTATAGAAACAGCCATTCCATATAAATTCAGTGACCCGTTTCCAAAATTAGGTTCCTATTAAGAAAAAAATCACGATCTATCAATATAATTCATTCTACACACAAAAGCAAGCGGAGCGGTCATGGGGAGAATGGGGCATCCCTAACAGTGGCCCTCGGAAATAACCGCAAAGGTTATCAAATTGGCAGTAGTGGACGCATTGAATGCCTAGGGCACGGCGCACATGAACGATTCCGCCGAACCTTCTCGCCGACCGTAATGGGCTATGCATGAGTAACCGCAAAATCGCACAGCTCCACTAATATGAGCAAATCTGAGCATACCACATAATAAATGTAAATCTATTAGATGATGGAATGTAATTCTGATCTACATACGTATGAGCGCATGCAGACAAGCCAGACGTGTTGGCAACAAAGTGATTTAACATTCAAAGAAATTTTATATTCCAATCCTTCATTAATGATAAATACGCAGATTATTTCTAAACATTTTACAACGAAAACCTCTGAAATATCAGCAACTCTAAACGAAAATTTAAAGAAAAAAGTCATATGAATATTTGGCATAATTTTATTTCAATTGAAGAGTAAAAATCACGATTTCAAAGTAATGGAACTGAATGGCACATAACTTGTACGCCGAATTTTATAGCACTATCTACTTTCATGAAATCGAATTGCGGTTATCATTTCAAAATTTCACAGACTCTTCGAATAATGCGTATTAAAATCAGTTTGTTCTCGTGAACAAAGTTGGCGCACGCACGAAAATGTAAAATTATGACAATTTCTCCATCTCCTAAAAAAGTTACTAGAATAAAAACTGCATTTCTCGTTCGCGTTTTTATCCAAGCAAAGAGCAAGCGACAAAATGAATAAAAGGAGAACAGTTTTTCTTCGCAAAATGTGACAAAGAGGTGGTGCGGGATTTCTCTACGTGGAGTTATTGTCTGTGACGCAAAGTCGTCGTGACAAATAGTGCTGCGTTTTGCAACATTTTTAACTAAGAGTTAATGCCTCCGCCAAGAGTTTCTTTTAGCTTAAGGGACGGAGGATAGTCATAGTGCAATAAACTTTTATGATCATTTCTCTAGTGCTAGTCGTATAATATTTACCCAGCTTTTTTTTTGCAAATAGAAAGAAATCTGAGGTTATTCACCCTTTAAGAAGTTTTTCAAACATAATAACAGCTAACTAAAACAATTGTGTTATATTGTTGTCAATGTGGTGAAGCAGTCGACCGCTTCGGACACCATGGCCTATCCTGCAGTAGGAGCGCTGGTCGGATAGCACGGCACGCAAGCATTAATGACATCATACGTCGAGCTCTTGTCACCGCCGGGGTGCCAGCTGTTTTAGAACCCAATGGGTTGGCACGCGACGATGGGAAGAGACCGGACGGGATGACCATAATGCCTTGGGTAGGCCTTTGGTGTGGGATGCAACATGTGTCGATACCCTTGCGCCATCCCTAATACTAAAGTAATTCAGTATCTTTACAAGCATACAACCACTCATTTATAAATTTTACATATATATACAGCTATAAGGTAGTATTGTATTTCAAACTGACACAATATCGTACACACACATATACACACACAAGCACACATGCGCACGCATGCACATATTAGCTCATTTATCCACTCACATATCTGTTTACTCACGACGTCCGACAGTCTGAGCAACATAATTTAATGGGGGGGCCTGGAGTTCTAAAATACAGGCCTAGGCTTAGTTTAGGCTCCAGATCTCCCACAAATTACACACTTTGCCAATATTTCAGTGTCTGACTGTAATTTATAATCACGTTGATATGTAAATTGTGGAGATAAATAAAGATTTTTTATTATTTTTATTATTATTATCCCATCTTCTTAGCACGGTGGGCTGTGCTGGGGCAGCTGCTGCTGGTGCAGAAAACCTCAAACGGCGCAAATATAACAACCTGATTGGCAGTTATATGTTTGAGCCGTTTGGGGCTGAGACATTAGGTCCATGGGGTCCGAGTGCTCATCGAGTGTTTCGAGACATTAATTAGTAAACGGTTAGTCGACTGTTCGCGTGACCAGAGGGCTGGCCTTTTCTTCAGCCAGAGAATCAGCAGTGCCATTCAACGTGGCAATGCTGCCAGCGTTCTGGGCACGTTTCCAATTGACATCGTTGTGGATGAAACTGGAACTTAGTTCGAGATTTTCGGTGGTAAAACTCTGTTATGGCCTGGGTTGGAAATGTGCCCGATAAATGATGATAGACTTACGCCCACACATGCGAAGTCTCGCAAATCTGTACATCTGTAAATCTCCTTTCAGGTTTCCTCCGGTGGGAATTAAAAACGTGACATAAATATTATTTAGTTCTTAACAAGAAAACAAATTGATATTTCTTCAACTGGTCCTTACTATCACGTATGAGAGAGAGAGACCGAGTTAGATAAGACAAATAACACTATCCGTTTTACAATAGAATCATGATGGCATTGAATGAACATGGCCCCTGAACTTTATTTACACTACAAATATATCACACTAAATTGTTTTATCGAATACTTGTCAGTAACATTATACGACGGCATAACAGAACGCTCTTAAAATCTTTTATTTATTTCTGTCAATCAATGAACTCAGTTTCGTCATTCATTCAATACATTTGGAGGAGAAAAGTAATCTGAGGATTGGGCTCGAACACGCGAAAAAGATATTGGAAACCATCCGCGAAATAGGAACAACCCGTTATTATTCTGTCAGTTATTATTTTGGAATAAACTTTTGTTATTTAACAAAAAGGCTTTAGTAAAATTAAGGTTTATGAGCTCACATTATACTGGTTTGTATAAATTACTCCTGCTGTAATTAGGAGTTACTGAAACTTGTTTTGTAAGCTTTATGTTTTGTTTCGTATCTTCTTCATTTTAATATTAATCCCTGTTGATATTCATAATCCTTCTGTTCTTGTCCCTTGTTACTAAAGGTCGGTGCAACACGTTTTCTCCTTCCATTTTACCCTGTGAACCGTCATGCTGTCATCCATTGTCACTCCTCACAACAACCAAAACATACCAACCCCTGTTATTCCACTCCAAATAAAACCTATCAGGTAATTCAAAGCTCCTCCAAATCATGAACAGCCTTATACCATTCAATCAAGTGGATCGAAACGTGAATTCTACACCCTGCCGAGCGTGGTAGATGTGGCTGTGTTGGCATGTGTATCTATCCTAAGATTCCTCGTTGTGGTGAAGTGGTCGAAGTTCACTGGATCATGAGTAATACACTCGTGAGTATGTAATTTCCCTTAATATGGGAATAATATCAAAGCGTCCTGATACGTCTTACCTTCTCGAACGTTCCTTGTACAGATATTTAGCTTAACCGGTTGAATGCCGTAATTATCGAATCAATTAAAAAATAAACGTCATAATGGCGGGACCAATTCTTGTAATTGAAATATTCTACCACGTATATTTAGAACCCATTTAGTACTATTTTGTACCTGTCCTGAAAAATTTTGTACCTCACGGCATAAATGAAATTTCACTATAACACTGTTCCCGCCATTATGACGCGTCATAATGACGAGACCATGTCTGTACTCCAAAACTACAACGAAATATATCATTCTGATCAAACCAGTATTTAGTACCCGATTTAGTACCTCCAAAAATCAGCAGTGGGTGGCGGAGATCTTAGTAGTTTTCTTACAAAATTATTTTTACATTTTGTAATTTTTCTACGCCTGAATAATTTAACGAGCAAAAATACTTCAAGTAAAAAGTTGCAGCTAAATTTCGTGCAGGCGATTTATTATTAATTGTAATTTATATTATAATTTATATCTTGCGTGGATCCACGTTTCGGGCACTCAATGGTTTAATTATTCGTATTTTTTTTCTAGCAATCCAACAAACATGTTATCGTATTTTAGCAAATCCACCCCCGCTTCACACAATTTACTGAATTCTAAAAGGTGGTGAAAACCGCATGAAAATCCATTGCGGTGTTTAAAATTAAAAGCCCACACTTTACAGTGCTGAAAAGTTAGTTTGCCTCAAACTATATAGAAATGATTCGAATTCACAACTCCAACAAATATTCGGTGAACGTAAAAACCTCTCGATGTTCTTTTTCCTTTTTAGAGCTCTCGGTTAAAAAACTTTGACTGAGTGGGTAAAACTTAAAACGGTTTCGCAGTAAACTTAGAATTTGGACTTTGTTGCCACAACTGCAACTGGGTCGAATGTACTTAGCGTTTCCGTCACTGCAAACGCAAAGCAGAAACACACTGAATATAACGAGATAAAACATTTTTACAAAAAAAAACAACCGACTTCTAAATAACGTCAACGAGAAAAATCTTTGTCGTGTTTTTATTAGGAAGTCGGTTGTATTTTGATGTAAACAATTTTTTTATTTTTAACTTGTTAGTTATGTACATTATGAGCAAATTCTATAGTAAGGTACCTATAATGTTCAACGTTTTGCCAGAATAGATTACCCAAATAACATAAAACTTGAACATAACCGGTGATATGTGAGTGTACCAGAGTGAACTGTACACATCCGCGTACCTCTTTAGAACGTACCAGCATGATGTTACTATATGAAATGGCGTAAACAATAAACAGACATGGGATTGCAGCAATCCCGAGAGATTTGCCGTTTTTTATTACAGAGTTCTATTGTATATCTCTGAAGTTCTAAATGGGACATTATGAGAAGCCAGCTTTTAATGATGAGGCCAATTGTAAGCGACCACGTCTCAGAGCCATATGTAAAATTAATACAATACACTATTTTCTTACGACGGAGTGTCGGTCGTCCCTCTCACGTATGGGGCCACTGGTGCGTGCGAGCGGGATGGCGCGAGAGACTGAGCTCCGTGCGTAAGTGGCAGTCAAACACGCGTTCACTCATGACGTCATACAATGATATGGTTATTCTTACGTTGATGCGCGTGGCAAAAGAATAATCTCAAAGTCGGTGCACCTAGAAAAAAGTTTTGCGGTAAAACACATTAAAAAAATACAGTCGAATTGAGAACCTCCTGCTTATTGAAGTCAGTTAAAAATATACATTGTCGCTCTTCTCTTATTTTATAGGAATGTATCTTTCCACTTGATCTGCCATTGTATATCTGTATTGTATTGATACAGATGCCGTGCGTATTTTGGCGCTTGTGTGATTCGCCTTAATTATGAATATTCCTCTGTACCTATAGGCTCCCAGACAGATGCGACGCAACAATGTGACACAAATTTGAGGGCGACGCGTTTTCATACAATTTGTTCTGAATTCGCTCTACAAATATAACCATTACTATGAAAATAAGTCATCGTATCTTACCTGTTTGTGGGAACCTTAATCAATAAAAAACCTTTTAACAAAAACATCAAACCGACTTCCAAGAAAAAACACTTCAAAGCGAAAAATAACTTTCTTTAATATTTGAGGATTTCCCTCGATTTCTCCAGGATCATATCACCGGATCCTGACCTGATGATTATAGGACCAACTGGGAAGTATACCCTTTTCAACAAAAAACAAAAATAATTTTTCAAATCGGTCTAGGCGTCTTTGAGTAATCGGGGAGCATACTACATAAAAAAAAGATGCCGGCGACTTGACAACTATCTCTTTTTTTTGAAGTCGGTTAAAATAATGACGACACTGATAGAAGAACAATAAAACAAAGATCATTTTGCCCTGGAATGGTCTGGAATATTATTTTAACTTGCGGTTACACGTTTTACATCACGAGATTCATAAAATCTGTCGCCTGAAAAAAGTCGCTTAGCTTCCCAGCTCTCAACCCACGCGCAACAGACACCCAGATATTATGTTAGTATGATTATGCACTTTCTCATTATCTCTTCAGAGCTTATAACTTAAGTTACAGTTATTTTATAATGCTACCATCGTACGTTGTCGTTAATGAGACAGCCAGTCTGTCAAACACAAAGGGGATCTCATTCTAGCGAGAACGTGGAACAATCTCCTAAATCTATCACTCCAAGATGACTTTATTACATAACGGTGAGCTTACACGGTCTATTTTTTCGGCAATTATTTTGAATAGAGCAATTAGCGGAGCTATCTGGCTTTTTAATCTATGTTCATAAAATTGCTTTTAATTTTCGGCAAGATTGCCTTTCTAATTGGTCCATTTACTAAATATGAATGCATTGATTAAATTGCTCAATAGATGGTGTCGTCGGCGACAATGTAGAGGTTGCTTTGACTGCTCATTTTGGGGCACAAAAGGCAGGAGGGGAAGTGAAAATAACCAAGCTTTGGTCCAACAAAATGTACATGGTATCTGTAGCAAAATTGTTTTTATTTTCTATTTTAGGTAGGCTCGCTTGACCACTATCTCACCTGATGGTAAGCGATGATGTCGTCTACGGTGTAACACGCTTGCCTAGAAGTAACCTATTCACTCTTGACTTAAAGACCCTGAGGTTGTAGCTATCTGGAAACACAGACTCCGGCAGGGAATTCCGCTCCTTAGCTGTACGCATAATGACAGTATTTCCAAAACGTTTAGTGCGTATGGGTGGGATGTCCACCATGTACCGATGGCGCATCGCCGCACGTCTTGTAGTCCAATGATAAAACGGGCTAGGCGCAATCAGATCATGCAATTACATCGCACACTCCCCGAAGTGCAATCCAAAAAAAAAACCGCCAAGCTGGCAACTTTTAATATCGCAGTAAATTAAAAAACTTACGTGACGTGGTTTTCGTCCAATTTTGCCCAGAACTGAGCAATCAATGTGGTCCATGTAAGCACACCTTAACGCTCCGTCCCGTTTCGTCCTATGAGCGTTCGTCTCGGCGTCTTCCCGCCGTACCTAAGCATTCTAAATTGCCAGACTCAACCGTTTATTACGACGTAAAATACTGGTTAATAGTCATGGCAAAGAAGGCCTCTTTCTTCGGTAAGTAAGTGTGAGTTTATCAGGTTAAGTTATTCATGTTGAGGTTTTATGTGCCTTTTTCTGTACATAAATTATACCTTCATACTTACGAGTAATAAAATGGTGGATGGGTGACCATTTCAACATACCGAGTTTCCTCCGTGCCTCGGAAAGGACGTTAAGCCGTTGCTCCCGGCTGTTATTTGAAGATATTTGACAGTCGTTACGGGTAGTCAGAAGCTTGAGATCTGACCCCAGTCTTGCCAAGGGGTACCGTGTTTAGTGGGCCAGTTACTGGGTTGTGGAGGTCAGATAGGCAGTCGCTCCATGTAAAACACTGGTACTTAGCTGAATCCGGTAAGACTGGAAGCCGACCCCAATATAGTTGGGAAAAGGCTAGGCAGATGACTTACGATTAATAAAAACCTAGTCGAAGATTTTAAACTTTCGTGTGCCACTAATTAGCGAAACAAAAGAAAAACAATAGATCCTATCGTGGATCCACGTCCTATACACACGAAAGGTTAGAATTGTAAAGTGTTACTAATAATATCACGCCTGTTTTCGCCTAAGGGCTAGGCATTTTGCCAGTTATGTCTAAGTCCTGGGCAACCGGGCACCCGTCCAAACTCCGCAAAACTACTATGAAATTCCAGATGGGAAAACTGAACATAGCTTTGCCCGACCAAGGAATCGAACCCTCTTCCTGCAGTAGCGCCTCCACTCGACCAACGAGGCAGTTATAACATCGCCGCCGATTATGATATTAGTTTCTACAGCTGATAATGGACTCAACTAAAGTGTCGTTTTAACTATAAATGGCAACCGCTCTGAAAGTTTTGTTAGTAACCGACCTAACCTCAATATCAAATAGAACTAAAATTAATGCCTTGTGGAATAATTTTCTGTTCATTTAACACATTGAGCTGGCGTATTATTTTCAATCGGCCTAGCTTTTTCCCAACTCTATTGGGTTGCCGGATTCAGCTGGATACCATGGTATTTTACAATGAGCGCCTGCCTATCTGACCTCCACAACCCAGTAACTGGTTCTTTCTTTTTCCTGATGGTACACTGAAAAAAATGTTAGGTTGGATTTAACAGATTTTGCGTAAATGTAACCAAAGTTTGCGGTTGATTTCGGTCCTATCACGAATTTTGGTTGATTTTACCAAACACATTAAGTTGATGTTGTACCAAATTTATTTGGTAGATTACACCTATATTTTGTACGTTCATTACCAAAGTAATTTAGTAACATTTCTCACCAAAGTACTTTAGTATAATGTTTTACCAAAATACTTTAGTAACATTTTTCACCAAAGTACTTTAGTAACATTTTTTACCAAAGTACTTTAGTAACATTTTATACCAAAGTACTTTAGTAACATTTTTTACCAAAGTAATTTAGTAACATTTCTTACCAAAGTACTTTAGTATTATTTTTACCAAAGTACTTTAGTAACATTTTTCACCAAAGTACTTTAGTAACATATTTTACCAAAGTACTTTTGTAACGTTTTCATCAAAGTATTTTAGTAAAAAGTACGATGTAGTTTGCTGCAATCTACCAAAGAGATATTGTATATTTTACCCAAAATACTTGTTATTTTTACCAAATACATTTTGTATGTTCTACTGTTACTTTTTTGGTACAAATGACCGAAGGTAGTTTAATAGAAAATGCAAAGGTATTTGGTAAAATCTACAACAAAAATTTGGTAGATAGCACTAATTATATGGTAGAATGAATTAAATCAGTTTGATAGAGAAAACTAAACTTAACTCGTAAGTATAATCTATTTTATCTGGTAAACTCTAACAAACAAAATTTTGCAGCAATTACTAATGACGTTCGGTGTATTTTATCAGCGTTAGTTTGGTAATAAGTACCAGATTTAATTTTAGTTACTACCAAAGGTTGTTTGGTAATATCTACCAGATGTGTAATGTAGTTCTTATCAAGGTTAGCTTATTATCATCTATCAGATGTGTATCGTGCTTTTAATCAGAGATAATATTGTATTATCTACCAGAAGTGTATCGTAGATTTTATCAGATACAATTAAGTATTGTCTATCATGTTTGTTTCGTATTTTTTCCTAACATTTGTTTGGTAATATCTAACAGATTTATGCTGTAGTTATTACCAAACTTTAAATGGTAATATCTACCAATATTTTATCAGTGCTTGTCTGATTGTACGTACCGGTCTTAGTTTAGTAAAACATACCAAATAAATAGTGTAAATTTTACTGGTGTTAGTTTGGTTAATTTATCAAACTAACACTAGTAAAATGTACACGACTTTTTGGTTTATATTACTAAACATTGATTTCCAGAATATTAATAGGGTGTGGTATCATTGAAAATTAGTAGCTAATCTGCAATATTGCTGACATGGTATGAGAGCAAAATCATATTGCAGTTAAGATTTTCAAACAACGTACTACTTTCGTGGCCAGCAGTGGCCACGAAAGTACGTGTGTACCATATCAGCAATATTGGAGATTAGCTAGTAAGTATCTAATTTTCAATGATACCACACACCCTAAAAATATAGTAGAAGAAAAAACCTTGCAAGAAATGCAGGGTCTGAAAAAAAAAGGTTTTAAGACCGTTTGACAAACACTTCAAAAATATACAGGATTATTGGTTATTCAACATATTCCTTTTCAGCAAGTAAATCAGCAGTTTCTAGAATACGTCGAATTACCAGTAACCTTATTTAATATGGGCTTAATAATAACGGTGTATTAAAGAAAAATAAACAGATTTTTGGTACATATCATAAAATTTATTTTAGCAATCATAAATACAATTAAATAATCACTAGATCACTCATCTTAAAATTATATCCGTATATGATACAAAACCTTTCTTATTATAAAGGACACAAGGCTGCTAGGTTTTGGCTAGAAATCCTTTAGGGCATCGATGGTTGGTCCGACAGCAATAATGATGGGTTGGCACCATAGACCCTTAGCAGTTTGGGCTTTTCGCCGATAGTCCAGCTGGGTGGGGACTTCGCTTTGGTTCTGGAAATTAGAATGAATTGTTTACTTTTAACCATATTTTTTATAATTCCTAGTCTTTTATTTTTTATTGCTTAGGTATTGCATTTTTATTTATTTAAAGGGGTTCGGAACGTAATGTCACCCTTATGATTAGTCTGTGCGAAGCTCTCAAGCAAGAAATGTACTTATACAGGCTGTTCCAAGGCTATGCCACATGGAGGGAAAGTATCTTATGTATTTTAAATAGACAGTTTTACTGAAAGAAGACATTGTTTTGATTATAAAGACAATTTGAACAGCATTCAAACATTTTTGAATAATCTCCTATCTAAACCGGGAATCGAACCCGCCAAATTGTAAAAACAAACCGTAATTCTGCAAAACCGATCAAAAGGCTCAATCGGAAGCTTTATTTTTTTCCACGTAACATAGCATCTTAAATAAAAGGAAGGTCATGAAATTCGTTGTTCCGCTTTTTTTCAATATCATCATAAGATTTAACTATATTCCTGTTTTAGTGTTTTATTGTTTATTGATATTTAATAAATATCTAATACTAGATAATGTATATAACATAGATTGTGGTCCGACTGATGGTATATCAAAAATGTGTCAAAATCGGTTAACGCTTAGAGGGTTGTAGTTGTTAGTATGGAAAGTCATCATCTCACAATAGTCTTAAAAGTGAAATTATACATACCTTTGCATGAAGAATGAAACTGTTATAGCTTCTTGAGTGCTTGGCTTTATGGTTTTTTTTTGCCAGCTGTATCTTGACACTGTATTCTCACAGTTGGAACTATTTTATATCCAATTGCCGCGCAATAACAGAAGTCTCTAACATCTGAAAAATAAAAATGGAATAAGTTATGATGCATATTCGTTGACTTAATTAGTTTAAGTTTTACTAAGAAGATAGCTGTTTATCAGAGATTTTTTTGCTAAACCTCCGAAACTATTTTTGCTATTATAAAAACACACTTTAAATATACATAACAAATATAAATGGTTTTATTATCAAAACTCACTAATTTCACAAACCTAAACTTCCGAGTTCAGTTTTAGTGTGAAATTCGTGAAAGTTTTGATCGATACAAGTATATAATAACCAACCTTCACTTGGGTTTTCTTCAATCAATTTAATGTAGATAGAAGCAACTTTAATTGTTTTCAAAAGACTAAGCGCTTTCTCTAAAAATATGGGCCATTTTTTTAACAGTCGGAGCTCTGATCCTTTAAACTTTGACTCGAAATCCAGTTCAATCTGAAAAAAAAAACGATTATATATATATATGTCACAGTCAAAACTGTTAACCAGTCAAAATTACTTTTGACCAGTCAAAACTATTATAACAAATTATTAGGTGGTTTCTGTTTTATTTCTCTACTAAATTATAATAACCTAAAGGTCGTTAGGAAACTTATTAGGTTGTTAGGTTTTTTTTTTGACCCTTTATATAACCTTGTACGATAGCTAACATTTATTTCATTAGAATAAACGCGTTTTAACGCAATAAGGGTTTTGACTGAAACCAGTCAAAAGTAGTTTTGACCGATTAAGAGTTTTGTAACATATACATATATATATTTTTAAATATTTCTCACAAGATTGAAACAAATATATGGGGTCAAGCTAATAAAAAGCATGTAAAAAGGGTCACAACTTACCAACTTATATCCGAAACTCAATTTATAAGAGGGCCAATCGTTTACTATGTCATGTAAGTTTGCATATTTTTCGGATTGTAGTTCCTTCAGGCGCAATGTGGTTGTTTTCCTCCAATTTTCGATTACTTCAGGCACTGGCTCCTTGTTGTATTTCAGCCAAACTTTTAACTCTTCAAATTCTTCATTAGATACTGGTAAACAATAGATCAAGTTTAGTCGAGCTTCAGCCTAATTAGATATAACTATTGAAAATTAAATGTATACCACTTTGATTTTCAACTGCTGCAGCTGTGTCAGCCGTAACATCGTTGGTGCTTGTGTGGACTCTCCTTTCATTTATTATTACCCCACTCTTCCGCAGCAAACGTTTGTGATTGTTATATTTATCAGGCAGTTTTCCCCTTGCTGGAATATATTTATTTTTTCCAAACTTTTGGCTCGGAATGTAGTACGTCTCCTATGGAAATCAAAACAAATTATAAAGAACTAAGCATGAAAATCAAGGAAATCAAAATAACCATTAAGTGTATTTGTCATAAATATCAACTTAACAACATGGATTTGAAAGTTTTTAGGGTTCCGTACCCAAAGGATAAAACGGGATCCTATTACTAAGACTGCAGTCCGTCCGTCCGTCTGTTACCATCCTGTATCTCATGAACCGTGATAGTTAGACAGTTTTTTTACCACCGCCCCCCCTCTATCTCCGAAACTACTGTGCATAAAATTTGAAAAAAAGCACTACACTACATGCCTTACACTACAGGGAGTAAATAAGTGATCATAATTAACTAACTACCGTAACTACATAGGTATCTCATTTCATTACAATTTAAAAACTGAATTTGCATTTCAATACCTTCACTTCAGTTGGGACTAACGAAACAATTTGGGCGGAAATATCTTGAAATTGTTGTTTATTCATTTCGCCATATTTTTTCACATGGTATTCTACTACTGATTTAACCAAGTAGTTGCGTGCCGCAGTGTCTAATTTACCTTTTTTTTTTAAAGAAGCAAGACACATTTCTCCAGTATTATTGCTTTTTAAAATAATCGTTAAATCATCATTCTAAACAAAGAGAAAATACCATACATTAACACCAACCCTTATAGCTTCTTCCCAGTTAACAAATGAGAGCCCAAATTCACAGGTAGTGGTCGGGAAATGAAATGCACTAAATTTCATTAATCTAGCTTTCATACTTTGATTGATTCCTGAAATACCCGATTTTGTCACTGGCTCACTCAAAATATAAAGGCAAAACTTACAGAAGATTTCTCTCTCCTCGTGGTCGGCAACTCTCCACTGCTTGTGCTGGCCGTGGAACTGGGCACAGAAAAATCGCTAGCAATGCTTAGAGTTTCATCAGATTCTGTCGCCTGTAACAAGCAATTATCGACGATATTAACGACTTAGAGCCATAGGTAAAGTAAAAATAAGGTTTGAATTTGCTGGTACGAGTTGTTCCGAAAACGGCACGCGCGGGCCAGTGAGGGAGCCGTGACACCAAAAAGTTTTGAAAAAAATAATATGAACACTTACCTGAATAATGTTTTGGAGATTTTTCAGTCCTCGCTTGAATAATATTATTTCCTTTAAACTCGGAATTAATTCTTTCAGTTCCGTTTCTTGTATATCGTCAAGCAATTTGAATGAAATCTGATTTACTAAAAAAACAAGAGATAAACTTAATTGAATAATCTGTAAAATTTACTAAAGTTCGTTTTGTAAATCTATCAAAGTAAAATATTAATTAGATAGGTACCTAACCACTATTTCTAGCTCAATATCTAGGGCCTATGGTATAGGCCTAATAATTCCTATACTCTGACCCATTAGCGGCAAAACCGGAACACAAATAAATGTAGAATTAATTAGTCACATTATAGTACTCGATAACTTTTTTTCTTTGTAGTGATTAGCTATTTACAAAAAAGCACGTGGATTATCGGGCCTTGACAATGAGGGGCTATTATTATCCGTTTCAAGTTGAATTCTGCATTAGCCATCCACTCAATCGTTAGTTCACTGCACAATAAGCTATCAATATTACACATTGAACAACCAAAATTAGTTTAATGAACAATACAATATATTATTAACAATATAGGTATATAATATCGATCAAAATAGGCACTCACCTTCAAAGTTTGTTATAGTGTCTTCAGATAGTCCCCATTCTGTTAAATATTCGGCGACCCCCAAGTTTAAGTCTTCTTCTTCCATTGCGAGGGAAGCGACTACTCACTAGCCCGGCGGCCTAAAATTAATAAATGAACTTATGAACGCAACGCAGACGCTGAGAAGCTCGCCAAGTCGCCACGCGCACGCGCGCTCTAGTCTGAGCAAGTGCGCAGCCGCGGTGGCGGCGACGCGAGGGCTAGGGTTGCCAACCGTACTTTATTATAAAGTGAAAATAATTTCATTAGAGATGACGTTTTTGACGATAATGCTAGCACTAGCAGTAGTAGCAGTGGTAATAGGAAAAGAAAACGAATGCAAAACTATAAGCCGCTGTGGGAAGCGGAATACCCCTGGATCAAAAGTGCTGGATAGCTTAAACAATGAAATAATCTTTATAAATGAAATTAGGGAGAAAATCTATAGTATGTAGTACTATTAAAGATTCTTGTGCAGTGAAGGAATGGTAATCCATTTTTAGGGTTCCGTACCTCAATCGGAAAAAACGGCACCCTTTATCTCGAGAACGCTAGTATCGAGTTCAAATTATACTCAAGTCTACGGTCCCTTGAAGCTGTGAAAAAAATCATACTTCTACGTTAATGTAAAAAAGCCGTTTATGTCGCAAAACACATACATTTCGACATTCTCGAGGGAATCAAAATGATAGACCCGTTGACCTAGAAATATGAAATTTGGCAAGTAATATCGTCACATACTACAAGTACTTAGAACTTAGTACTTAGAAAAATCTGAAAACTATACATTAGTAATTACATCATAATAAATTTAGTCCTTTTTAAACATCATATTTGGAGAACTCAGTTGCGTTAAGCACCTCGTTTTTATACGGCGTCATACATTTAAGATGGAATAAGTGAAAGTTTGTACGGGGAACCCTAGGTGCGCGAGTCAGACTCGCACTTGGCCGGTTTTTTTTTCCGAGGAAATACTTTTCCAAACATACTTAAAGTGGTGTCACGATTACTGTGCGTTCCCGCCACTTCAGAATTTACAGAAAAGGTGTTTTCTGTATTTAATACGAAGTGGCGTGACGACAGAACTAAAGCTTCTATTAAGCTTATACGCAATTATTTAAATTTTTGCGTTCCGCGTACCATGTTTAGATGCCATAAATATATTTAAAGCAGATACGAAATTGTTATTAGCTGAAAAATAAAACATAAATTTGTATAAAACAAATATAGTACATTGTTTAACGAATTTTTCATCATATTTGCGAGGAAATAAATAACTACAAAAACTACAACCGCACCAATCAAGAATTTTCGAAATTAACAACTTCACTTCCAGATCAGAATATTTTATCCGTCAAAGAAAAAGGTGGCAACCCTACGGCAGAGGTCGCAAACAAAGGTGACAGAAGTACAGGACGAGTAGGTAGGATGGAAATGGAACTACCTATATTGCGTATGGTTTTGTAAATTCTACGATACTGTTTAGTAATTTTAACATTTTTTAACCATAGCGACAAGTACCTAGGAGGCTTATAGATACTGTTTAATGTTTCGTATTAATATGGTTGTTGGAGAAAATAATATGACTTTGTGCGGCGTGAAAGGTGAAGTAATAACCAAAGCAAGATATAATGTTATTAGGTACAAGCATTTTATTAATTTAATTTGCAATGTACCTATATATGTACCTATGTATGTTTCTTCGGGTGGAATCTTGCAACGCAATTTTGAAGTAGGTAGATATCCTCAACCGATTGAGCTGAAATTTGGCAATACAATAATATGGTTGGTACCATGGGGCTGGTCTGATGATGGAGCCGGAAGTTGGCCTTAGGAACTCTGTAATAAATAAAACAATCGTACCGAATTTGGGCTCTTCAGAATCTCTTGGTGAGCAATTGCTGGATGTTTAAAGAAAAGTACCTACAGTTGGCTATAAAAGCTTGTCACAAAAATATATTTTTTGACAGAAACTTAATCACCGACAAGTAAAGACAAAACGATTCATTAATCACTACATAGTTCATTAAAACAAAATCGCTGCCCGCTGTCTATGTAGGTAATTAGATAGGTACCTGCTTAGATCTTTAAAAAAACGCAACGGATTTTGATGTGGTTTTTAGGGTTCCGTACCCAATGGGTAAAAACGGGACCCTATTACTAAGATCCGCGATCCGTCTGTCTGTCTGTCTGTCTTTCCATCTGTCACCAGGCTACAGCCTGTCTAGAACTGTCTAGCTATCACCGTTCATGAGGTGTACCTCATGAACGGTTATAGCTAGACAGTTGAAATTTTCACAGATGATGTATTTCTGTTGCCGCTATAACAACAAATACTAAAAACAGAATAAAATAAATATTTAAGTGGGGCTCCCATACAACAAACGTGATTTTTTTGCCGTTTTTTGCTATAATGGTACGGAACCCTTCGTGCGCGAGTCCGGCTCGCACTTGGCCGGTTTTTTTTTATAATAGATAAGTGATTCAAGAGTAAGGTTTATATTTATCATAAATAGGTAGGTAGGTATGTAGTGTCAATTTGGACTTACAAATTACACTTCGAAAGTATAAAAAACCAGCTGATAGAAAGTGATCTCTTCCAGACAGCCTTTACCACAGAATAGATAATTTATAGCGCCTTTACTTTACTACTTCTAATACCTACTACTAACTTTATTATTGTTAGGTACAGTTGAAATTCTTCGCTCGGTCGCATGTTTATAAACTTCTAATGGATTTTGAATCTTATAAAGTTTACAATAAACGTGCTATTCGAACGGTCTGTTTTGGTACAACTTAAGTACCTACCTACAGTACCTACATAACTACTTCGTATATTAATGAACAAATGAAATGAGAGTGTGGTGGCCCATAGAAATATAAAATACAGGTAAAGACGTCTTACAGGCTTGCAAAATTGCAAGGATAAAGGTCAAATAGATCTTAAGTTATTGGGGGGTCAAAAGTGGACCGAAATGATTCACAAAACACAGTAACAATGATAAAATCAACCAAACTACCTATATTGATGTGATTTGTTTTAGTTAAATGTACAATACTAGTCAGTCGTTTAAACCATAAGTCTGATGATAGCGATTGCAGCGCCACTTTGCATCAGCAGTAGATTTTTAGGGTTCCGTCCTTGAAGGGTGTTGTCGGCGACGAGACACCATTTGTAAGCTAAAGTTAAAATGACGAAATTTAGGTATTACCTACTTGTGCAAAAAACCTTAAGTACATAAGTAAAGTATATAAGAACTGTATATAAAGTGTTAGTTAAGTAGATCTAATAAGATTTCAATCAACAAGCAAGAATATCGAAACAAGTTGTAAGCAAATGACAAGTACTCAGTAATGAATGATTAATTCTTGTTAGATACTAATTAGAGAGTATTAATTGTTTTGTTTTATGTCTAATTAGCATGTGCAAGAGCACGTACTCCTAATCTGAACGTTAAAAGTTGTAAAACATAGTTTTTTGACGAAGTGATAAGAGATATCATACACGCGGATAATTACGCGAGGAATTTGAAAACATGATTTTTTGTTTATGAAGATATTTGTGTAAGGTGGGTGTCAAATGAAAGGTCTTGCTCTAAAACTAATTAATCTGCTTGTTTCATGAGAATCGGTCTATGCGTTTGCAAGATATTCGCATTTCTTTGAAATCAAAATGTAAACAAACCAAATATTTTTATGTTTTTGTTCTAGAAACTTTTTTGCTATTGTAAAATGTGTTAATATTATTGTTTTAAAAGTAGTACGTGGTCAAAACCTATCTTTTAAGCCTAAATATGTAGTAGTTTTGTTGAAATTTGAATAAATTACACAGCTCCAAAGATTTCGGCTAAGTGAAAATTAAAGTAAAAATGGTCTCAAAACGCGCCATTTATAAGACGGGCTACCGGCCCAGTGAAGTCAGTCACGGTTCCCAACTTAGGGATTTTGTCCCTAAATTTAGGGACTTGAAGTGTTAAAAGGGACATTTTTAGGGACTGGAAATTTTTGGGGATTTTTTTAGGGATTTCAAACAAAACTTGCAAAATCGAAAACAAAGCGTGTGTTTTTAGTTTTGTGCTTAGAAAGGCACGCACGATATGTCTTTATATCACTTTACCTAAGTTTTATCCCTAATGGTACAGAGTATCATGGTGGTACGATTTTCTTTAAATCGGGATTATGGATCGTGAGTAAAACTTGATCATACTGTGGACATGATCAAGAACTGCAACGTACGTATGTATGACTTCAAAAATGAGACGTCAAACGAAAACGAGGTACAGGATGATGATGCGGTTCTGAAAATAATTAACAACTTTGTCTGATTCTATGTATTCAATAAAATGTTGTAACGTTTTATTTTATGAGCTACATATAAATTTTATTTAGGGATTTTTAGGGAAATTCAGGAAAAAATTGGGGATTTTTTTTGGTAAAGGTTGGTAACACTGAAGTCAGTCGCAGCTCATCCACCGAAGAGGCAACAACTAGAAGAACAGCCGAAATCTGCGGAACGATTTTCAAGAAAATCCGCCTTTTATTTCTTTATCTGTCATAAACGTGGGTCCTTGGGTAGTCCTAATACAACCCTACGCATTCAGGGGTGCGTGGTGACGTGTGCCACCAGCGGAGTCGCAAGGCTCAGGAAACGCACGTCAAACATAGGTGGGATACTTTCCCAGGGGGCGTGGGTACTTACAACACCCAGACACCAAACCGCCACCGCAACAGGTGTCAATCGGAACCATAATCATAAACAATTAATTATTTTCAAGTATACAATTTTACAGTGAGACCATTCTTAGCTAGTTGAAATTTTCACATAAGTACTAAGAACCGTTATGGCGGACAAATCGTTAAATAATAAAAAACCGGACAAGTGCGATTTAAACTCGCATGGAGAGGGTTCCGTCCGTATGACCCTATAATTAGAATTCATTCATTTACGTAACACGTCCGTCTTTGGGTCCCCGACTTACATAATTATGTGTACTTACCAAATTTCATCCCAATTGGTTCAGTGGTTTCGGAGGAAATTGGCTGTGACAGATGGATGGACAGGCAGACACACGAGTGATCCTATAAGGGTTCCGTTCTTTCCTTTTGAGGTACGGAACTCTAAAAATATAAATAATTAAAAAAATAAGGGGGGGTCTTCCTCTAGAGTAGATTATAGGGCATAATTCAACAAATAATAAAAACTAGTCAAGCGTAATACTTACTTATTTTTAAATAAACATGTAAAAATTATAAATTGTTGGTACGGAACCCTCGGTGCGCGAGTTTGACTCGCACTTAACCGAATATTTTTTATCAAATGAGTCTGCTACTCATTCATTACCAACTGTCCCGGTAAATATAGGTAACTATAAATTGCTTTGAAACTAACATAGTAACAATGATACAATCAACCGAATGGTTGTGACTTGTTCTACATTATGTACAATGTTCTTTGTTAATTTACACCATGAACTCTTGTAGGGACTATATTTTGACCTCAACCTTTTTAGTTTTGTAGGTTCAACTGCGAGGTCTTGTTACATTTATCATATTATGTTTATGATAAAATCAGCCAAACCAAATTGTTGAGATTTGTTTGGTAAAATGTACAATATTCTTTGTTAATTTACACCATGAACTCTGGTAGGGACTATATTATCACCTCAACCTTTTTTGTTTTGTAATTGCAACGAAGTTTGCGAGTTCTTGTTATATTTATCATATTTTTATGATATACTCGTAATCAACCAAACCAAATTTTTGAAAGGACGATTACCATTTTTGCCCTGATATATCACTATCAGTACATAGTATAAAACAAAGTCGCTTCCCTCTGTCCGTCCCTATTTATGCTGATATCTTTAAAACTCCGCAACTGATTATGATGTGGTTTTTTTTAATAGATAGGGTGATTCAAGAGGAAGGTTTATACCACGGAGCACAAAACCAGTGGAGAGAGCGTGCCGGGATTACCGCGGGCGCCAAGCGTATGCAGTATCAATCACATGCGGCGAAATTTTAGTCAGTCGCAACATTCGTAGGTACGACGTACGAACGTCACGCGCTTCCGTCTTTAAAACAAATAAACTGAAAAGTAATGCCTAGTTGTGCAATTAAATGGTGTAGAAAGTGTTCTAATACTTCAAGTTACACAAAAGATGGGATAACATTTCACAGGTAGGTGTTTTTCTACTCCATTTAATCAATTTCATTAAGTAAAATCAAATATTTTTATTTCTGGATGGTTCCGCTGCTGTCTCTTTCTGGTACACTGATTCGCGCGTTAGTCGTTGTCTCTTTTTTTCTCGATAGTGCTGCATCGCATCACCACGACGATTATATCGATATGTTAGGCTCCAAGACGGAAAAAACTCGTCGAGCGAAAAAAAATACTCAGAATGCATTGTTTATTATTAAGTATTACACAATACTTTGTTGCCGAAATTAATAAGAACTGCAGCTGTGTACGTTCTTTTGTTTTTTATTGTCATGCCCGTATTTACCATATCATAAATCTAACCTTTAATCGAGCAATTCATGTATCTTTATATATATAACTAGCTGTTGCCCGCGGCTTCGCTCCCGTGGACCACCCCACATGATCCATTTTCGGGAATAAAAAATAGCCTATGTCACTCAGGAATAATGTAGCTTTCTAATGGTGAAAGAATTTTTAGAATTGGATCATGAGTTCCAGAGATTACCCCCTACATACAAACTTACAAACTTACAAATTTTACCTCTTTATAATATTAGTATAGATTCTACTGTACGTGTTATGTCACTGCACTCCTCCTAAACGACTGGAACGATTTGAATGAAGTTTTTTTTTTGTATGCGTTTGGGTGGCGCCCCGGATGTTTTAGATTCACAATAGTATAGGGTAAGTAGGGTAGGTAGGGTATTTGGTGTTTTTATGACAAAACAAAGTTTGTCGGGTCATAACGAAAAATAATACAAGTCCAAAAGATTACATAAGAAAAACATATTCAAAGCTAATTCATTTTAAAAACCAGTAAATTCATAATTATTTTTTAATTTATTATACATTTAATTTATTAAACTCCTGTTTTATTTCAAAATCGAACCCGTAATCTCTGTATCCTAAAGAAATCCTTACACTATTAATAAGTTAAACAACTATCGATATCGATATTTTTTTAATTTCTTGTTTGGAATCCCTAAAGAATCAGCTGTCATTTGGTTGTCAATCTGTCGCCCAATCACAGCGGAGGAAGCTTACCTCTGACCCCGCCGTTATTTGGTGACTTTGGTTTAGAACAAAAACGTGCCGATGCTCTCTCCACTGGTTTTGTGCTCCGTGGTTTATACGTATAATAAAGGAGGGCGGGCGAAGCCGCTGGCAAAAGTTAGTATATAATATATGTCAGGGCAAAAATTAACGATTACAGTAAATTAAAAATGTAGGCATCCTTAATTATTGCCATTTTGATTTTTGGGATACATGTAAAACTAATTAAAGCTGGGGTTTATTATTCACTGATAAAACATAATTAACACGTTTCCGGTTTGCAATTAATAGTGAAAATTATTCAAACATATTTTTGGGGGACTAATAAGTTAGGTAAATCTCTTTACATGAAAATATGAAAGAACTAGGTTTGTATTTTGTTGACTATGTAAACGTCTATTCTGTGAACAAAAACGGCTAACCGCAGTCTACCTACAACATTAAAGTCTATGGGTTATTCAGGTGGCTCTCAACCCTTTGTCTAGAAATAATTCGCAAATTGTTTGGGCACATTATCGATCCAACCAGTACTGCCTCGAAAGAAAAATCTACTACTGCTATGTCTGAGGCATCCTTCCTTCTACTATTTGCATTTCACTGCTTAGAGGCATCAAATCGCCTTTCGTTTATCGAAAATGTTTTCTAAGAAAACTATTCTAATGGAACCAATTATTCATAAAGACGCCTACAAAAAAAGTAGCGGCAAAAACACTGTACCGTGTGAGATCTTAATGTAAATGGGGTCTTTTTTAATTAAACACATTAGACACTATAAAGACATACAGCTTTCAATGAAATAAAAGAAAATAAAGCTCAATCTATAAATTAACTTTGTAGTCGGCAATTTTTGACAGGGCACGCGTTCATACTTCATACTAATTTGGTCATCGTCCTTTGTTTAATAAAACGTACAATATTCTTTGTTAATTTACACCGTAAACTCTGGTAGGGACTATATTTTGATCGCAACCTATGTAGTTTTGTAAGTTCACCCGCGAAGTCTTGTTATATTTATCATATTATAATGATAAAATCAACCAGACTAAATTGTTGACATTTGTTTGGTAAAATGTACAATACTTTTTGGTAATTTACACCGTAAACTCTGGTAGGGACTATATTTTGATCGCAACCTATGTAGTTTTGTAAGTTCAACCGCGAAGTCTTGTTATATTTATCATATTTTTATGATAAAATCAACCAGACTAAATTGTTGACATTTGTTTGGTAAAATGTACAATACTCTTTGTTAATATACACCGTAAACTCTGGTAGGGACTATATTTTGATCGCAACCTATGTAGTTTTGTAAGTTCAACCGCGAAGTCTTGTTATATTTATCATATTTTTATGATAAAATCAACCAGACTAAATTGTTGACATTTGTTTGGTAAAATGTACAATACTCTTTGTTAATATACACCGTAAAATCTGGTAGGGACTATATTTTGATCGCAACCTATGTAGTTTTGTAAGTTCCACCGCGAGGTCTTGTTATATTTATCATATTTTTATGATAAAATCAATTAGACTAATTTGTTGAGATTTGTTTAGTAAAAAGTACAATATTCTTTGTTAATATACACCGTAAACTCTGGTAGGGACTATATTTTGATAGCAACCTATGTAGTTTTGTAAGTTCCACCGCGAGGTCTTGTTATATTTATCATATTTTTATGATAAAATCAACCAGACTAAATTGTTGTCATTTATTTGGTAAAATGTACAATACTCTTTGGTAATTTACACCGTAAACTCTGGTAGGGACTATATTTTGATCGCAACCTATGTAGTTTTGTAAGTTCAACCGCGAGGTCTTGTTATATTTATCATATTTTTATGATAAAATCAACCAGACTAAATTGTTGACATTTGTTTGGTAAAATGTACAATACTCTTTGTTAATATACACCGTAAACTCTGGTAGGGACTATATTTTGATCGCAACCTATGTAGTTTTGTAAGTTCCACCGCGAGGTCTTGTTATATTTATCATATTTTTTAAATAAAATCAACCAGACTAAATTGTTGAGATTTGTTTGGTAAAATGTACAATATTCTTTGTTGATTTACATCATAACTCTGGTACCAACTTCAACCTTTTTAGTTTTGTAAATTCAATAGCGAGGTTTTGTTATATTTATCGTAGTTTCCTTGTAATTCAGCCAACCTTTGCTAATTTGGTAAATCCAACAAACCTTTTTTTTCAGTGTAAGCTGAGTGATGTGGTCTACACTCTTGACGCCCTAGATTGTAGCTATCGGGAAACACAGACTCCGACTGGGAGTTCCACTCCTTACCTGTACGCATAATAAAAGTGTTACACGATAACTCCTAGTCAAGGCTAATGACATATTTCAGTTTTCTTCCAACTATCCGTAACGGCTGTGACTGCCGAGACCAACGGCTCGGTATGTCAAGAATGTATTGTTACCCATCTACGGGCTGACCTCAGCAAGCCCTGTTTAACCTCGGAGATCGACCCGCGCAGCTGTTATTGTATAGGCACGAGCTGGCTGGCGTCTTATATTAATAACTTACTGTTGCCCGCAACTTCGAACGCGTCAAACTCATACGTTTAATATTTATTTTTTTATTTTCTCAAAGAAACTGTGAATTTTGCCGGGATAAAAAATAGCTTTTATTACTCCTTATAATATCAGCAATTTACCTGTGAAAGTCCCGTAAAAATCGGTACAGCCGTTTCGGAGTTATTTGTATAGATGAAAAATATGCCCGCATTGGTAAGTATTATTAAGAATCCTAAACGCAAGGATCGTTCAGAGTCAATTTCAGCAAAATATTTTCACTCAACGTGTCTATTTGTATTCATAGAGAAATTTTCTTTGAATAGATAAACGGATAAAAGGGTTATTCCGCATTATATGGAGGTCTGACGAACGAAAGACAGGCGCGCCTGTGAGCCAAGTTATGTGTGATTTACATAAACACAGGTATGTATAACCCCCTCCCCCACCGGTGGGTGCCCGCATTGTCGAGAGGGGGAGGGCTTAATAGCCGAGGATTGGTCACTCACGGTGAAGCCAAGAGGAACCCGAGGAGAAGCCGCTCGTCAGGGCTTTTGTCGATTAAGCCTACTTGTTGGCCACTACGATGACGTTGGTAACAAGTAGGTTGCCGTGCCGCTTGGTAAAAGAGGCGACATCGGAAATGAGGCGGGCCGCGATGTCGTATGGGGTCTCCCATATGATATCGCGACTTCAGGTTGGGGGCCGCGGCAGGAGAGGAATGCCGGTATTGCGGCGCGCCGCTCTCCCTACCTTCCGCGGCCTGGACGGGGCTGCCACCGTCTGATGGCGGACGCGGTGGGAACGAAGGGGACGTCCCTATCCTCTGCGGCTGAAAAGTGGTAGGTGGTGGGGCCACTGACCTGACCCGTCTCAGGGGGACAAAGATTGCCATACACGGGTCGTCTGGCGCCCATGTACTGGTTTGATCCCTGGGGTGATCACAGCGGACAGCTGCGGCGAGTTCACGGACGAGTGCTAACGCGTGCCTGTGTTTCTGCCATAAGCGGCACAGGAGGACACCGTGAAGTTTTAGTGGGTTGGAATCTAATTAAGTGTACTAAGTGATAATTGCGCTATCTCCCCGTTATAGCGCAGTATCAAAAAAAAAGTATGTAAATTCGGAAAAAATGAGCTAATTAAGACTCAAGAAGCCAACAACCTAGAAATGTTTCGGCAGACACAATCATAAAAACATACTAAATAAAACCTATTTTAATTTCTCTTCGTCGAGTTAATACAAAATCAATTCAAAAAATCCTGAGATAAAACGAATTTTAACAACTATTCTAAACTTCTTAGCATTTAAAACCAAAAAAAGAAAATCTGAAAACGTACATAAATTCTTTAATAAAGATATTAAAATAAAACTTCACCAAACAGAAATCTATAAACATTTAATAAACGTGCTTATAAATGGAGAGTTCTCGAAACTCGTAAAGAACTTCGGAAATTTCGACCCTTCAAACGTATTTTCAATCAGGTATTTCTTGAATTAAATCTTATAAAAGATATTGCCTACGCGTAAGTTCGGAAGGCTCGGGTCTCTAACCCACATAACGAAGACAAACTTAGTAAATTTATTATAATTTATTGGAAAAATCAACCTTTATAGATAACTTTATCTTTTTAACTTAGTTTTAACAAACAAGGCCAGTTGGTGGATCACGTTTGCCAAAATATTTACTTGTTATTGTTGAGATCATAATGTTACCGCCGGTTGACCTGATTTGCTGTATTTTATGTTCACTTTACAATTTACATGGGTACCACCTACACATTCTGAATACGGAATAATCCAAACAAAATAGCAAAACAAACGATAATTCTAAAGAGAAAATAAAGCTTTTTCGTGTAACCACTAATTACATTATAGTGTAATAGAATACAATGTAAAAGCGTCGTGTTCATAGTATCGGGCCTAGTATATATTTTTCGCAGTCTCATCGTCGAAGAGCCACGCAAGAATTTATATTCCGCACTGCGACTCATAAATTTGAGTGAACGTCCTCTAGCGCCGCCGCTAGTTGTTCTATGTTCGCGCACATTGCAATTTATGATTGTTCAGCTTAAGATTTCACAACTAATAAATTGAATAAATACCGCTTCATTTTCCCAAACTGACACTCAGTAGTAGCGCGCCAACGCGTTTAATATGATAAAATATTCCCTCTGGGTACCATAAAAATAGGTAACATTCATACGACAAAACGTTCCTTTTCAATAAAAATCTTTCATAATATATTTGTATAGAGGATAAGTATATAAAAATTCTAATATAATAATTGTAATAGTACGAACGTACATAATGTACATTCGAAATTACAAGCAGTAACTATATTATATTTCATTCAATTCCTCACTGAACACGAAGGTGTACAAGTAATTTCGACGTATATATTGGAATTCAATTTGGTACCGGAGTGAATATTTCCGTACACGGGCGCCGCCGCCGATGTCGGCTGTCTATCACTTTCATATTGTTTGATAGAGTTTGACTCGCTTACCTTGGGACTGGCGTTTACGTACGCGGTAACGATCATTAGGCAACTTTCTGCAGATGCTACGGTCCCTCGTTGTCGACTGACAGTCTTGGAATATTGATCAGACACCTACCTACTTGTGCTTCTATAAGTTGGTCGTTACCCTAAGCGAGTGACATTAACATAAAATTGCTTAACGCCCACGACGATGCAATGATCGCAATTTTTCCTCAACAAAAAACGTCTGAATCCTTAAGAATGAACTGCGAGACTTCTTTAATTGAATTAGAGGTGTTAAGGAAGTGTTGATATCGGAACTGAAGTTTGAAACGTCGGTTTTTAATTTTGTTTATCGGAATCGGCATCGAAATCGGCATCAGAGGCTGAAGAAAGATGTGTTAAGAAAAAGCATGTTTAATAAAATAAAATAATATATAATATATGTTATGGACCCACTTGGTCCATAACATATACATATTATCGGTTAATACGGCATTATTCATAATGTCCAGGCAATTTGAAAGATGCCCAATATGAGTAGGCAATTATAATATTATTACCACATAACTTATTTGGAGAACTCGTTCATTAATACAACTAAAAAGTCTGAAATTAAACAAATTATTATAAAAAAAAAACAAAAAATATAGAAAACCTACCAAAACTTCGTTTGACACCACTGGCAGCACCTGATATGTTTATATGAGCATTAATAAATAAAAAAATTGGGCATTGGCTTCTTAATTATTAATAATTTTCTCATTATTGGCTAGGGACACATTTGTCCATACGTATGGAAGGAGTACGTTTTTCTCTATTATACTTAATAAGTACCTAAACCCTTCCATATTAGACATGTGTCCAAAACTGCCGCCGCCGCCGCTGCGAATCGACCTACGCTAATCGCCGATTTAAAAGTTGTGATACCGAAATCGGAGGTTTAAAAACAATCGGAGGTGCCGACTTTTCGAAAAACCTCCGCTAACATCCCTAAACTGAATAAATATTTATATACCGTTACAGTGGACGTGTGGGCGTCACTTACAATTTTGCATTTTTACTGAACTTTTATGGCATTTTAATGCGATATGGTTTACAAGCTTGAATTGCACACGTTTTTACATTATAGAACTAAACAAAATTCTCTGTACTAAATCGTGTCGTGAAGGTCCACAAAAACAGTACATCTTAATTAATTACAGTTTCAGATGTAATTGGATCCATACATTTGTAATCCATGTATATAAATGGACATATCTACGTAATGAAAACGAAAGAATGCGAATGAAATCCAATTAGGTACGTAGTTTGTCCAATAACAGAATTCAGGACCATTACAAAGTTGGGACTTGAAAACAAATTAATTTTATTTCGTTCTTTACATACTTACTTTGATACTTCATATTTTATTCATGATTGAATAAACCAAGCGCAGTAGGTAATAAACGTCTTAAGTTATACGTTCAGTGGTTATTTGGCTACGTTTCTACGTTTTTCTTCTGCACTTTAATTTCTTACTTTTGTGTATATCTAGTCTATTTTTGTGGCTTCAAGAGTGAGATTATTTTAGTATTTCTACTTTTTTGGCTATCATACCCAAACTAGGAGCGCGTGTTGTAATAAGGCCCACGCCCGGTCAAAGAAAAGAGATCTGTGTTGCAGCAGTGGCGCACATATCTATTTTGAGCATGTGGGGGATCATCCCTTCTTCTGCGTAGGTTGTCCTATTTGGCAGAGTTTAGTTATTGACTTTTATGAACTACATTCCTGTCGCGAAGCATTTAATCAAAATACAATGATTAAATTCCTCACAAATAACTGATGCACAACCGCTGCAGCGACTACATTCGCAAAGCACCGCGCGTTGTTTTGTCACACCGCGGCATCAATTTTTATTATGTTTTTATTAATTTGTTTTTTTTTTTACCTTTGTATAGATTCTTTTACCGATTGTTTTGTGAATGTGTGAACATTGTAGGCCTTCTAGATTTCTAGATGATTGTGAACATTTGTTAACTTTTTATTTCGTTTTATTTTTTCTTTGTTTTTTTTAAATTTCTTACAACGTGGTTGCGGACGTGATTCGGCAGGGAATGGAGTATTTTATTCCATTCTCCGACATCCCGCTCGGTTACAAAGCCCGGCCTTGGTATAATGCAGAATGCGCCCACGCTGAGGCCCGAAAAGAGTCTGCCTACCAAGCCTGGGTCAAGGCCCGCGACCGCAAAATTAGAGCGCGTAGGGTTCGCGCGAGGAAAAGAGCCTTTAATTCTGCCGCCAAGCTCTGCAAGCGGGTTCTGCGTCGGGCACGTTTTGACCATATTGGACGTATCGGGGCCAAGCTGGCATCGCACCCCCCGGGTAGTAAACAGTTTTGGTCCCTGTCTAAAGCGGTTGAAACTAATTTCTGTCGACCCACTTTACCTCCAATGCTGAAACCTGATGGCTCGCTGGCTCACTCTGCAAGTGAGAAAGCAAATTTATTTGCATCTCTCTTTGCAAGCAATTCGCGTCTGGATGCTGGCTCTAAGCTACCACCTAATATACCTCAATGTGACTCTTCGATGCCGGAGATCGCAGTTCACACTAAAGAGGTTCGGAGAGTACTGTGCAGCCTAGACGTGAACAAGGCCAGCGGGCCTGACGGCATTCCAGCGAGAGTATTGAGGCAGTGTGCGCCTGAACTGTCTCCTGTATTGACACGCTTGTTCCGCCTCTCTCTTAAAAAAAGAAAGGTGCCGAAATCCTGGAAGCTTGCAAATGTACAACCAGTACACAAGAAGGGCGACCGTGCAGACCCTGCCCACTACCGTCCGATAGCCATTACCTCCATACTATGTAAGGTTATGGAAAGGGTACTGAACAGTAAGTTGCTGACCTACCTTGAAGACAATGAGCTCCTCAGTGACCGTCAATATGGCTTTCGCCGGGGACGGTCAACTGGAGATCTTCTTGTGTTTGTCACGCACTGCTGGGGCGAAGCCATCGAGAATCACGGCGAAGCACTTGCCGTATCGCTCGATATCTCGAAGGCCTTTGACAGGGTCTGGCACGCTAGTCTACTCAGCAAGCTTCCTGCTTATGGCATCCCAGCCGGTTTTTGTAGCTGGATATCAGACTTCCTCAGTGAACGGTCGATCCGAGTAGTCGTTGACGGCTGTTCCTCTGACCTTAAGGCTATTGATGCCGGTGTTCCTCAGGGGTCTGTTCTCTCTGCAACTCTTTTCCTGCTGCACATCAATGACCTACTTCTGCCTGGTATTGTTGGGTACGCAGATGACAGTACTGTTTCCGAGAGATACTTCTCCAGCGCAAGAACCGGCGGGGATGAAGTTCGTTCCTTGAGAGAGGCTATGGTGGAGCGTACTGATTTGACCTTAAGTCTTGTCTCCCGTTGGGGTGATGACAATCTGGTCTCTTTTAACGCCACCAAAACACAGGCATGTCTTTTTACCGCAAAGAGGACTCATTTCATCAGAACGCCTACTTTTCGGGGTGCATCTGTTCCTATAACTGACCGGCTCGAACTCCTTGGCATGGAGTTGACATCCAGTCTCAACTTCGGCACCACCATCGAGTACAAAGCCCAAATTGTGGCAAAGAAACTGGGCGTCCTAAACAGAGTGAAGCGATACTTTATGCCTGGACAGCTATTAACTCTTTACAAAGCGCAAGTCCGATCCTGCATGGAGTATTGCAGCCACCTCTGGGATGGCTCAGCTAAATATCAGCTTGCCGCGCTTGACTCGGTGGAACGCAGAGCCAAGAGACTAATTGGCGACGTCAAACTGGTGGATGCCAAGCTTCACAGCTTAGCTCATCGCCGTAAGGTTGCCTGCTTGTCGGTCTTCTACAGACTGTATTTTGGCGAGTGTGCTCATGAACTCCACGACCTCATCCCACCGGCCCCCTTCTACCATCGGACATCTAGACGCACTGCAAGTTACCATCCACACCTAGTTGCTATTCCACCAATTCGCACCAAGCGCTTCCAAACATCCTTCATAATGCGCACTGCAAAAGAGTGGAACTCACTGCCTGCGTCTGTGTTTCCGAACGCATATAACCCAAATCTCTTCAAAGTTAGAGTGAACAGGCTTCTTCTGGGTAAGCTCACTCCATCGTCGACTTTGTCTCTGTCACCTCTGACCTAGACTAGAGTCAAGAGCAAACCCATCTCGAATAAAAAAACTTATTGTCGGGCCTACGTTGTCCCCCCATATCCAAGTACTAATGCTGTAACATGAAAATAGTGTAAAACCAAACCATTTTTATAAGAGTAGCGATGGAGTTTCTTGCCGGTTCTTCTTCATAGGAAACGACTAACCCGAATCGTGCACCTTTTGTCGACGTTTTATAAGTGCCCATGTAGGCCTATGTAAAATAAAAAAAAGGATTTTTTTGATTTTGATTTTGATCGCGAATCACTTCGCAGTATTTGAACAGTCCACACTCCAGAATTAAAATAATTTGTCTTTTGTAACTGTAACCAACCAAGGTAACCGACATAGCCCAAATAATTTCCAAACTTAAGGTGGCAAGGACATTGCTTGCGGAACGGATGACCGATGGGACCGAAGGTTCTCAAGTAACGACTATGTACTGGAAGACGCAGCGTTGGAAGGCCTCGAAAAATGTGGACCGATGGTCCATTGAGGGCTGCGCGAGATTTTTTTTTGGGACAATCCCACCGCACTATTCCCAAACCACTGCAACTCCTGAAAGCCAGAATCAACAGTGGCGACCACCAGAAAAGCGCCGGGGCAATGAAGCTCGAGAGAAGTCCCGGAGACTGAATATAACTGTCTTGGATCCCGCAACGAAATTAATCAGAAAATAATAATGGAGGAGTAGGAAAAAATACAAAAAGGATGGTCCATTGAGGGCTGCGCGAGTTAGCTGGATGTAAAAACGCACAGGACCGGTCTATGTTGCATCGCTGCTATGTATGGGGCAGGCCTTTGTCCAGTAGTGGACAGCTTCCGGCTGAATTGAGGGTTAGTTATTGTTCTACCAATATGTTACAGTTTTATCGTGAGTGTGCGTATTATCATAGTGTACATAGAATGATAATAATAGGTCAGACAGTCTTAGCTAAGATCCTATTAGCCACTTGCGCGGTAAAAGGGACATGGTAATTAAGGTTACACTAGTCGATAATTCTTCCATACAAAGGTAGTCTAGGGATTACTCCACTGTTTGACGATGTACGTTCAAAATAAAAAATGATATCAATTTGTCTCATCGTTATCCAGCCCTGTATGGAAACAAAAAAGTAAAAAGAAATAATAATGAAAGTTATGAGCGTCGAAAGTTCCATATTTCAACACTAATTTTAACGCATCTTTGGGCGAAAATAAATACCATACGAAAAAGGAAAATTGCAAAACGGCCACAATACAGGGATAGATTAGTAGTTCAAGAATGCATTTTTTTTTAGAAAATATACATTTAGTCGTTTTATAATGATATCTAGACTCCCAAAGGTCTGTTTATAAAATTTCGCGCGCTCGTTTTCGTCCTAAATCATCATCCATTTTGCTACATACTTGCAAACTTTCTGCTCATCACAGCATCTATCTCTTTCGCACGTGTTGTCGGATGAGATAGCATGTATTTTAACCCCCCGCACAAAATAGTTCGTACCGTCGACTAGGGGTACCTTAAAACAATTGTTTTTCTATTGTGTCTGCTAATTAGCACTCAAGCGGCTAAGCTAGATACAATGACCATCATACAACATAATTGGACAAACACATCCGTTTCCGTTTACGTTTTTATTTTTAGTTTTTATTTTCGCTTGAGTTTAGATTTCGATGTTTTTTTTGGTATATTGGCGTGTGCTAGCTGTCATTATGGCAAATATATTTTATTTTAATTTTTTGTGTTGAGTAATGTAAATTATTTGCATACTATTGTATAGAATCAAGTTTTTGATTTTTTTTCTAACTGAACAGACAGCTGTGCTGCTGGGGAGTTTGTTGCGCCACTTCTTCTTCACAGCATAAGCACTAGGAAGTGGTGAAGGGTGGCCGTTTTTGGGGGACTGTCTTATGTAATTTTGACGTTCGGAAAGTGCTGATTCTCAGCCTAGTTTGAATAAATGACTTTTGAATTTTGAAAACATCCAAAGTATTTTACGGTTTACAAATACATCAATCCTAGTATTACTGTACCTACGCGTTGATCATAAACAGAAATCTCGAACAAAAACTCACAATGTTACACGTGTTTACTATGTTCAGAGGGCACCTTTAACCGAAGAATATCAGTATACAAAAAATTATCTATAAACCCTCACCTTTTATTAAGAAAAACGTTGTTAGGATGGTTGTTTGGTTCATTACCTTCGCATTACTCCCGCGATTTTATTATCTAAGTATAGTTAAAATATGAATTAGATTAAGATGTAGAAAATTATATCTGAAGGTGCCTTTGATACGATAACGTGATAAGAAACTCATTTCGATTTTTACTTGAAAGTCAAAGACAGAATTTTTTTGTCAGTTCTAATTTTATTTAACACTAGTTTTTGGCCACGACTTCGTCTGCGTAGCGTAGCTTATTTTTTATATCACGCAATAATATTCTAGGTGTGTGGGCTAATAGATATTAATAATGCACTCATTACTTCAGTAGACACGTTTATTAAGTATAGAATAGGATAGTTTATAATAACAATCTTTGCTCACTATACGACATGCATGGCGGTTTCTCTAGAACAGGGCGGATGTCAGTATTGCCACAGACTATATGCAATGCCACAGATAATAACTATTTCCAAGATGGGCCGCCTTACTTGAGCAATAATTGGTTCACCATATAAACTTGCACCCCCCTTAAGGATGATTGCCGGCATAAAAAATAATCCAGTGAAGTGCGAGTCGGACTCGCGCTCGAAGGGTTCCGTACCATTATTGCAAAAAACGGCCAAAATATCATGTTTGTTGTATGGGAGCCCTACTTAGTTTTTTATTTTATTCTGTTTTTTTTGTATTTGTTGTTATAGCGACAACAGAAATACATCATCTGTGACAATGTCGACTGTCTAGCTATAACGGTTCCTGAGTTACAGCCTGGTGACAGACAGAGAGACAGACGAGAAAAGTGAATTCTTAGTAATGGAGTCCCGTTTTACCACTTGGGTACGAAACCCTAAAAACTATCCTGTGTCCTTCCCAGGGTCTCAAAATATCTCCGGACAAAATTTCATCTAAATCGGTTCAGCGGTTTAAGCGTGATAAGGTAACAGACAGACAGAGTTACTTTCGCATTTATAATATTATACTAGCTTCTGCCAGCGGCTTCACCCGTGTGAATGTCGAAAATTATCCCAGGGAATGTTTCCTCGACGATCACCACGCTTGCTCAAGGCGGGTTGATGTTTTCAAACTTACTATTAATTAATTACTAAATCTGAATCATCATCTGCCTAGCCTTTTTCAAACTTTGTCGGAGTCAGCTTCGAAGCTGACACAGTTTAATACCAGACAAGAACCTACTCTATTAATGCAACTGCATGTGGTATCAAATTTTTCTGAAGTTCATGAATTTCTGTGAGTGCCTTCGTTGGCAGTCGCCAAGATGACCTACAATTGACTGATAGAGATAGTCATCCAATTTATTCACACGTTTTAAACGGTAATGGAAACGTGTCTTATCACACCTTAACTTCTAAAATGTAATCTTTGAAGTGAAGTTAAAGGATTTCAGGCCATTAAGTACAGGTTTCTAATACAGATCTATGATAATGTAATTACTAAAGTCGTGACAATATAAAAAGTCGGATATGACAACTATAAAAATACTTAATAATTATTAAAATTGATGCGCACGAATGATACTCGTTGTTTTAGTGTATGGGTAACACATTAATTAATTAGGATTATGAATTTGATTTCTCAATTTCTTACGTACAAAGTTATCGCGGCATGTAAAATAAGAACCGTCATCGGACTTCTCAGATTGTCATGATTATATTCATCCATATATTTAATATTCCTAGTTAAAGCCAACTAAATTGTCATCATATCGCCTAGGTACGCGGGAGGATTTGATTTCTTATGTTAGGTTACAGTACGCGGTTCCAGCGGTATCCGGCTCGAAGGACCAAAAGGTATGGGTTCTGTAATCATGGTGTTTGTGCTAGTAGAACCTAACTATATTAACCTTAACTCTTGTTCTAAAGGCGGTTCTATAGTAAATCTTTGAAATGCAAGTACTGACAAGATAGGCAAGCATTGATCAATATCAAAACCATCAAAACAGCTTGATCCAGCCAACAAATCTTATACCAAATCTGCTACCAATACGTAAACAGTGTAATAAAATATACTTAGCAACCCGTTTCTAATAGTAAATTCTTAAACGCACGTAATTCTCTGCTCATGGCGATAGATGGCGCCATTACTCAGTGTGGACAGAAACTACCGGCGCAACGAGGCAAATCGAAAGCCACTGGGATCATTTACACACGATTTAGATGTATTTGAGTGGTATGAGCTATGCGGCGATATCAATTCAGTAAATGGCGAATGAATTGGTAGGTGCGTAATTACGTTATGCTGTTTGTTTTGGCTCTAGTCAGACTTATCATTGGTTTCTGAATTGAAATATCAAAGTTGAGCACTGTACTTTAGGATAAGAACTTGCAGAAGTTGAATTTGGTAAGTTCTTAATGTCAAAGAAATTCTCAATGCAGAAACTGGGGGATATAGATGCCTACTTTTTATTGAATTGATGTTAAATACTTAATTATTCAACTAGGGAAGTCAACCATCCACAATAAATTATATTCACATACCTTTGTTGCTCAAAAATTATTATTCTTCAACTTGGGATTTTTCACATTAAAATAATCAGGACGAACATGAATAATTCAAGAGAATTGTTTGTAATAACGACGTTCGCAGAATATTAAATTAAAACAACAAAATAAATTACAAAACTAACAGACCAACAACAACAACTTCCATTAGATTAAAAGCATTTCCTAAATCAAATCAATCTGCCGAGCCTTTTCACATCTAAGTTGGGCTATACTTCCAATATAACCGGACGCAGCTAAGTACCAATATTTTACATGGATCGCCTGCCCATTTGACGTCCACAACCCAGTAACTGGGTATCACAAACCAGTAACTGGGTAACACAACCCAGTAAATGGGTAACATGTTACCTCTTGACAAGACTGGTGTTAGATTTCATGGCTGTTCTATCTAAAAGGATTGGACGGAAAAGTGAAAATAAAAATCTAAATCAATTTGCTATCAACCAAAAATGGCGGCAATTTGAGACACGACTTTGAAGTTAAATTAGGACACGCTATAAAAAAATCGTCATGAATAAATTAAACGAATTGCTAAAAGAAAAGGGGTTCAATTTAAAAGTGACTCTTTTTCTTTTTCACACACTTATCCGCTAGCATGTGCCAAGCCGAAGGTTGTGTACGGGTTGAAATATTGCACCTTTGCCGGAGGTGCTACTAAATAACCACTCGGTTCACGATGAAGATACTTACGTGCCGTTTTCCTTCCTTTTTTGGGTGTGTTTTTGCAATTAAGTCACTGAATAGTTGTTTGTTTGTGAATCTTTCGTTGAATTCGAGAATTAGTAATCATTGAAATAACATTTAGTGAAATGGCAGCGTATTTAGTGTAGTGTTATGAGTTTTTCTTATAACATACGTCCTTTTACAATATTTGAAAAACCTAACATAACAGTCAAATGACAGCGTAATTAGTGTGTGTGATTAATTGTAAGTTTTAACATCATTCGTCTTATAACGAAACCATCAAAACAAAAACCGGAAAAAAAAAATCTTGATTGATTTATTTTATTCTGTTTTTAGTATGTGTTGTTATAGCGGCAAGAGAAATACATTATCTGTGAAAATTTTAACTGTCTAGCTATCACGGTTCATGAGATACAGCCTGGTGGCAGACAGACAGACGGACAATGGAGCCTTAGTAATAGGGTCCCATTTTTATCCTTTGGGTACGGGATCCAAAAAAGACCATATCAGAAAAAAAAACCGCAATCATAAAAAACCTCTTCCAAAGCTTTATAAACGTACTATTTTTATTTCGGCACCAGTACGTGCACACAGAATATAAAACCCGTCGCGTCGACATATGATAGTTTTTCTTTATGACTTGTAGCACCATAAAAATTCAGCGAGCACAACAATCTGAGAATAGCTCATTACCATAGCCTCGTAGGGACGTAACATATTGTGTGTGCTGTCGCAACTGGCTATTAAACATTGCTAAAACAAAAGAACTTACAAAAACAAATCCTCGTCATAGTGACAGTGGCGCAACACTAATTAGGTCAAGCGCGAGCTTCACAAACTGCTCTCTAGGCCGGCTACGCCCTCTTAATGAACTACTCTAACGAAACAAGTTTTTTTAGCACTATTATACATAGCCGTCGTAGCTTTTATTAGGTGTTAAGTAACTAATAAAGCAGGCAACTAGAGTAGTGATAGATTAAATTGGTTATTTCAGAGTTCAGTGGTCAAAGACTTCAAGGAACAAATTATAAATTCTAAGGAACTCTTCTGAGCGAGTGTAGCGTTGATCCAAGTAGATTTTTCAGTCTAAAGTTTGACCAAAGCACAGAATTTCTTTAGTAGGTAGGTACCGAAGTAACCCTTGGACTCGTCTTAGCAAATTCCTATTTTTAGCATCAAACTGCATTGCTGTTTCAGTGCGAAAGGTTAGTATTCGTGAAATTTCAGCAAATGAGACAGTTTCAACTCTATCTCTTGGATTGACAATAGTCCAAAATGGATGGGATCGACAAGCATTTCAGACATGACACGGGGTCAAGCCCATTTACTTGAAAATCATCATTCAATCGCCTAAGGACTAGAAGAAAAATGGTTATTTATTATTTAGAGGAAGGAAGATGAAAGTAGATGGAGGATGGTGGATGGGAAAAGGCCACGCCACCACCCACTCGATAGTCAGACCAGATCAGGGCGATTACGACACTCACGGTGACCATTGCCCTGAGAAGAGCCGAAGACAGAGTGGCTTGGAAGCAGCTCGTCAATGACTTCGTGAAAGCTTTCCAAGACGGGCACGAACTTCAGTAATGAAGACAACGAAGAAGAAGAAGATTATTTAGAGCTAAATCATCTGCATCAAGGTAAAGATTACCATAGTTCCTTAACTCCATACTTACCAAACTCTAAAACACTTGCATCCAATGTTTTTCTTACTTCCCCACTACGAGGAACTAGCCGGAACTTAACGTAAGCAGCTTAATATATCGGTCCGAGAGTGCTTATGTTATCCTGTACTTACTACAAACTTTGAAGCTTATTAAGTTTGCAATACTTATGAACCACTCATGTTCTTGATTTTAGACCAAACAGCTGAAATGTAGCTACCAAACCACTAGCTTTTTATCCAACTTCCCAAAAAAGAGGAGGTTCTCAATTCAGATGTTTTCTTTATGTTTGTTCGGGCATAACTCCGTCACAAATTATTTAAAGGTTATACTTTCGAAGTGGTCCCATTGTCACCAAATCAGAACCGATGATGGGATCCCATGGCAATCGGGGAAACTTCTCAAATATTAAAGGCAGACATATTATTTTATTTTATTAGGGCGCACGGTTGGCGCAGCGGTTGAGCGATTGACTGCTGCGGTGCGTGTCGCGGGTTCGATTCCCGCACGGAACAAATATTTGTATGACCTACAGATAGTTGTTCCGGCTCTAGGTGTTGTGTATGTGAGTTTACATGTTTGTAAACGCAGCCACGATACAGGAAGACATTCCTAGCGTGGGGCAATGTATAAAAAAAAATAGAAAAAAATATAGCGATTTTGGTATTTTCATTAACATGGCAAGCATTTGCACTCAGATAGTATCATTCTGTAAAGTGGAACTGATGAAAAAAACCACAGATGGCCACTGGAACTCCTTAATAAGTATGTCATGGGTATAAGATATCTCGAATAGTTAAGCGACTATGATGAAGCAAATACATATAAATAAATGGTACTGATGATAATGGTACCATCGAACTGATCTGATGAAGTCGGAAGGTAGGCACTGGAACTTCGTAATAAAACAATTTATCCTAGTCGTGAGAACAGTGGTGGCCCAGTGGTATCGGCCGCGACTTAAAAATTGTAGGTCGTGGGTTCGAACCCAGCCAGGCGCTTTACTTTTTGTAAATTATTTCATCACCACTGCTCTCAAAAATGGTGAAGGGAAACATCGTGAGGAAACCGGCATGTCCTAGAACCAAAAATTCGAAGAAATGTGACATCCACCAACCCACACTGGGCCCGCGTGGTGGATTACGGCCCATCCCTTCTCACTGAGAGAAGGCCTGAGTCCCAGCAGCGGGAACATTAATAGGCTGATGATGATGATCCTAGTCGTGTTTGGGCTTATTGGAATTTAAATGAGATGTACTCTGGTTACAAATGATTTTCATTGTAATATGAGGTACCAACACTGAAAATTGTGTAAAAAATATTTAAAAGCAAAACACTACAAAGTTATTTTTCGCTTTGTAGTGTTTTGCTTTAGAAGTCGGTTTAATTTTTTATTAAAAGATTTTTTCTTGCGACTTTTTCGGTTGACTCATACAGAGCATTTTTTGGGATAACAACTAAAATTTTAGAATTTAAGATACCCCTGACACACTATGGAGAAGAACCGGCAAGAAACTCCATGGTTACTCTTTTAAAAATGGTTTGGTTTTACAATATTTCTATGTTACAGCATTAGTAATTGGTTATGGGGGGACAACGTAGGCCCGACAATAAGTCGTAAGAAATTTAAAAAATTGAAAACGAAATAAAAAGTTAACAATCATCTAGATATCTAGAAGGCCTACAATGTTCACACATTCACAAAACAATCGGTAAAAGAATCTATACAAAGGTAAAAAAAAAAACAAATTAATAAAAAACAATAAGAATAATGTATAAAAACACTAAATTTAACATTGTGGCACAAATATTTTTATCAGTGCTGTAACTATTCTTAGCAAAGGGCTATAAAGATGATTGAAAAACATTGTAAAAAGTCTAATTAAAAGAGAAAAAAATGAGATTGAGAATAGTTACAGAGACATCCACATATTTGTGCCGTTTATGAGTTACCAGGGAAGCCGCATGAGCAGAAGGAGCTAAAGCCAAAATTTTTATCTTCAACGTAGTCCTTCTGCGTGTATTTAAATTATGGTAGTCGCTTCTAGTTTTGAACAGCCCTCGATTTTTGCGGACATACAAAACACATTCCAAAATATAAATTGAAGGTCTCTTTAAATTTTACAGATCGCGCGGATTGCCCTCTTTTGTAAGATGAAAACTGAGTCAACGTCTGCTGATGATCCCCACAGCAGAATGCCATAAGACATAATACTGTGGAAATAAGCATAGTACGCTAGCCTAGCTGTGGCTACATCGGTTAACTGCCTTATCTTCCCTACTGCATATGCAGCCGAACTTAACCTACCCGAAAGAGTTCTTATGTGCGCGGTAAATTCCAGAGGTTACCTTCTATAAACAATTTTAACTCTTTATAATATTATCTAATTTAGATAAGATTTAAAAGGGCTTCAGAGACGGTCATCGTTGTATCAATATTCAACAACTTTAAACTTACCTATAATAATAGGCACCAAAAATAGTGACTAAATATTCATACTAAAATAGATGCTAAATATTCATGAAGTTAAACCACTACCTACCAATAAGTATTTATTTGTTCCCAACTCAAACAATTTACTGAAATGGTTGTTAGTTAGAAGCCTAAAAGTTTGATAGTCTTACCAAGGGGTTTATTGTAACCCAGTAACTGGATTGTGGAGGTCAGATAGGCAGCCGCTCCATTCGGTTAGACTGTAAGCCGACCTCAATATCGTTGGGACTAAACAGATGAAGGCTGTTTATCAAGTTTATCTGAAATAAGAAATTATTCATTAAAAAATATTTTTTTAAAACAAGCTTTTTTCGTATTCTTCTCAGCAAACCCTTTCATTTGATATGATTGCAGTGCACAAAAAATAACTAGTCCGCCATCTTGGGCCGTCCGCCATATTGGATTTAGAATGACGTCACTTAGCTAATCATGCATTGTCATCCAAACTAAACGTGTATGCAAAATTTCATCTTAATCGGTTGAGGATAACTGCTATAAAATTCAGTTGCAATATTTGACCCGAACTTACATACATACATACAATGCAAGTTAAATACAAGCTTGTAATAACACAAAAAGAATCAACACAGATAGCTAATATTCTTCATGTTTCCAGTTCCAGAGCATGTTCCCTTTTACTTGTGATAATAAGTATCGTAGATAAACAGACTCTACGTTAATGACAATCTAATTAGTGCCCCGGACAAAATGGCAACCGGGTGGTCTTCCAACGTACGCAGGACTTAATGTAGTCCACATTAAATGAAGCTCGTCTTAACCCCCGAGGACATGCAATGTACACAGTAAACAAGTGTGGATACATACAAGCCCATTTTACGCCGCGTAATTCGGTTAGAATCTTTACTCTAAGGGCCTAACTCCACAAAATTATATTAATGCTTACTCCAAAATAAATTGGTCTAATGTTTAACTTGAATGTTACGCCGAAAACGCCTGAAATTTTGAATTTACTGCATGGTTATTAGTGACGCAAGCAAAAAGTGGTCTCGGACGTGTATCCCTAAAAACTTTATGGTCCGCAAATTACTTACTCCTATCAAAGATAAGTATGTGTCTAGCCTAAATCCGGACACAAGATTAATTTAAATGTGTTTTACATTCAACAACAATTTCATCTTCAAGTTGAGACGTTATTTCCCAATTCATACAGATCCCTGACAGATCCGAACAACTTTTCCATTAGTACTTTGGGCACAACTTCCCACTTAAGTTTCTATCTTAATCGCGAACAAAATATTCTACTCCTTGAGCTCCAGTTCTACCGTGCATTATTTTATTATGCTGGAATTATTAACTTCCATCAAAATCATCGTTTTGTTATTTTCTTTTCGCTTTTAATTTGTAGCTAAATGGATTTGAGGTATTATCTTCAAAAATGTTACCGACACCAGAAAAACAACTTTACGTAAAAATTTGCACACTTTTTCAAGGAATCTACTTTGTTTGCACGCTTAGTCAGTGTTTTGAGGATCTTCCAACTTCTACGTGTTTTTACAAAGCTATTTTAATATTTAAGTAACTCCAAGCTGAACAATTTTCATTTCGAATTTTTGGTCTTTACTTCTGTAACATGGTAAGCTATCTGCTTAATATTTTATATAACAATAGTCACGTGAATGTTTTGATTGTTTCGGAATACATAAGTGTTGTTTGTGTGTATATGCCGATAAATTGAATAGCGATGTAACATAAACGAGCCAACCGCTTCGGGCTAAAATAACAAGCGTTGAGCATAGACAATATTTGTGTACGCACCGATTGTGAATGTATTTTACTCGTCTTAGTTCTTTTTATCTGCTGGCCAGTAACTCGTGAGCCGCGCGGCGCCCAAGGGTGCCGCCACCGACTGCCATATATCAAGCGGCCCGCTTTTAATCTCGCAAGCCCTATTTATTCACATTTATTCCAAAGATATTTTCCCACCGGAATTTCCCCCTTGGAATTGGTAACATTTCCCGCGTTTAGCTGATTTGTACCGCTGCTGTTATTGTGGTTTATTTTACATGAACAAAAGGGACTGAAATATTTACAGTTTGTCAAAAGAAGGTGATGATAAATTATGGCGACCCGCTATCACAGCCGGCCGTATCTTAAATAATACGCTTTTTGTTTCCTTGAATATTCAAATTGCAATTTTGTTTATTTTTTGTCACAGACGAATTATTATACAAGAATACTTTACTTTCTTAGTAAGACAGTTCATGACAGTGATGGAAAGACTAAAATAGCTTTTTAATTATTTTTGACAACAAACAAATTAATAAAATATAAAAACTAGCAACATGTTGCAAATTCGGCGTATTTTCATTGAATCTTTGAAAGCCTTTTTGATCCCCGGTAATAAGATAAACCGTGTATTTTCGACTAAGAATTTATGGTTGCAAAAGTGTTCTTCTGTTAACATTTTTCGATATTGATTTTAATAAAAGACGCTCTCGTAAGAAAAACTCATATAAAATCCATCCCATTGAAGAGCAAGTTTCGGATGTTTATAACACAAAGAAAAATATATCGCAGTAATATGTCCCGCGAAATAAATCTCTAGGACGTTTTATTGTAATTTATTCCCTCAAATCGAACACAATTCATCTACAGGGGCTAACAATAGTAAAAGCGGTGCCAATTTTCCAGCACGAACCTGAACAAAAGAGTGGCCCGACGAGAGATTTATCACAAGCAAAGCAACAACGGGGAAGTTTCGTGCAAACGACGACAACAACTGTTACTGCGCCTGTTACGGTTTTGACATGGCCACTTTCATGGAGTATGCATAAAATCTTTTATACGCAGTCGATTTCCGTGCGAGGTCAGCTTTGTGCGAGTCGCTGCACTTGCTGGGAATGCGTTGTAACTAAACATAGCACTAAGCTGCACTTACCTCGTCTCCCATCTGTGTCAAGTGTGGCACAGTCGGAGCTGCGTTCACAACGGCTACGAGTAGCTAGCTCGGTCGCTCGGCTCCACGGCTGCTCGACTACAAAGAGACAGTAAAACGTGTAATTTCATGCGGATAAGAACTTCTCTCACAAATGTATGTAGAATTCTCAACTTATTTTACTTATATTGAAGACTTGAGTGCACTTGAAGCTCTCCCTGATTTTCTTAGGATTTTGTGCAGTACCAGTTGTGCACGGAGAAAGTTTTTTTTTTTAAATATCGCGGAATATATTTCTTAATTTTTTGGACCGCCCGGCGCCTTATGCATGCCGGGGTCATTGTTGATCCCATAGGCAAAATTGATCAACATGATAAATGCAACAAGATTTTAAGTTAATTCAATTATACCACACGGTATTAACACTGAAAGTTTATAAATAAATAAACAAACACATTTGATACTATTGAAATAGCATTAATAAAACTAACAAATCAACGAACATTGCGTATGACATTTATTTAAAATAATTTAGAAACGTATTTATAAAATTCACTATTTAATCAGAGTAATAAATTGGCTTTTATTGCCTAGTAAAAGCAATAGTTGGTATTGTTTATTTGTAAAATAAAGCGCTACGCTGGTTCAGTGCATCGTAAACTTGAATTGGATAACTTTTTCGCACCCAACAATGTTCGCGAGAGGTTTCAACGGCTGTTATTTAAAAATTCAGCTGTTTACACACGGAAAACGTTGAAGAGTTGTTATTTTTGTTGTATTTCTTTTTTTTTCAATTATGACTCACTGCCTGCCAAAGGAATTCCTACAATCATTCCAGAAACTCGTCTCCCGCGACTTCTCGAAACTCGATGTTATATTTAAATATTTAACTCCTAATACCGTTTTAGGCTTCGCATCGTCTGAGGTCTGACTCCTGCAAAAGAATTATCATCAGTACCAATAAAAGCAATACTGCCATAGGTCATGTCACTCGGGTTTTCTTTGATCCAAAGGTCATTTTTATGATAGTATTTTAAAAGAAAGAAAGAAAAAGTATTTAATGGCCACAAAACGACATATAAACATTACATTACAAGAACAAGAACAGTGGTAGTAGATTTTGCAAACTAAACCCTTGACGATAGTGTTCTTCCTTCTTCTTAAATTATGTTAGAAAAGTTAAAATAGACCAAAAATAAATGCGAGTGTAAATAAAAGCAGATGCATGTCGTGGTTGTGGCAAGGAGGCTTTCACTCAGCATAATGCTATGCCGTGGGGGACCCACAGAACGGCGCTGATTTTCAGTGATCGCCTAGGACGCGACGTACGGAATCCAAGATCTGTAGCGCATATAAAGATAGATACAAAAAACATAAAACAAATACAGTAAGATATTTAAAATAAACTACCTAAAAAATATGCTCTGAATAAAAGGGATGCAGGTATTAGAAACACCGAGAATATACATTTATCATCATCATCATCATATCAGCCGAAAGACGTCCACTGCTGGACATAGGCCTCCCCCAAGCGTCGCCACATTGACCGGTCCCGTGCGTCTCTCAACCTGCAGATCCCCGCAACCTTCACCAGGTCATCGGTCCACCTGGTGGGAGGCCTTCCAACGCAACGTCTTCCGGTTTGCGGTCGTCACTCCAGAACTTTTCTGCCCCGTCAGCCATCCGTTCTGCGAACAATGTGCCCTGCCCACTGCCACTAATATTTGACAATTCTTCGGGCAATTCTTCAATATGTATAATATACGGCACAGGATTGACAAAACATAAAGTGCAGGTATAAAACCCGCAAAAACCCAGGGCATATAAAATCATTTTCCTGCTACTGTAAATAATATACAAGTTCGCTGCCCGACCGTGATTGCATTTTTTTCCTAATAACGTTTAGTTTGCCTCGGGGCTTGACTCAGTGGTAATAAATCATTGACGGTGATTACTAAATTAATAATGTCTATGTCTTGGCTACGTAACCTTATCCATACACCTAACTAAACAAATAAATTATGATACATGATACATGATACATAAAATTACATTAAGCCCGCCCTTAGGAGTAGGCCGAGGTATACCTTTAGTTAGCCCCATATTTCGCCGGTTATGTTTAAGGCTATTATTTTAAGGTGCAGATACCCCTCAGTACCTGATTTTAAAATGAGAATCACGTCTAAACGGCTAGTCGTAATAAAAAAAAAATATAAGTTGCAATAGACCATTGTCTTAATAATTCATTCCAACAGGTGAGGTAGAATAAAGGTGAGGCAGTGGTCAAGCGCGAGCTTATAAATATGAAAAAAATATAAAATAATTTAATCTATGAAAATTTTGAATGTTGTTTTTATATCATCATAACGTAATATATTTTTAAAGCTATGTCTAACACAAAGAAAAAATCGAAATTATTTTAATTCAAATTCAAAAGTCATTTATTCAAACTAGGCTGAGAATCAGCACTTTCCGAACGTCAAAATTACATAAGACAGTCCCCCAAAAACGCCCTCCCTTCAACACTTCCTAGTGCTTTTGCTGGGAAGAAGAAGTGGCGCAACAAACTCCCCAGCAGCACAGCTGTCTGTTCACTTAGAAAAAAACAAAAACTTGATTCTATACAATAGTATGCAAATCATTTACATTACTGAACACAAAAAAAAAAAAAAAAATTGCCATAATGACAGCTAGCACACGCCAATATACCAACAAAAACATCGAAATCTAAACTCAAGCGAAAATAAAAACTAAAAATAAAACGTAAACGGAACTTAGTACACGAATTATAAAGCCTCCAGGCATAAAGGGCGTGCCCGCCTACATATAGCTAATACAGCTGTAACTCGAAGTCACATAATTATGATAAACTATAGGACCATCGAAGTAAAAAATAAATCAACAGTTAGGCAAGAATAATATATGATCCACTGTCGAGGTCGCTAGCTAACCACATATTGCAATACAACTCATTAAAAAAAAAAAAAAACATTGTAGTGAGTCGATTTTGTCAATAATATGACAATTAAATTAAAATAAATTGACTTATACTGTCAAAATAAAATAAAACAATTATATAACTCATATAACCTAATTCTGGAGGTAAGCTAATTCTGGAGAAAGAACACAAACATTGTCTTGAGTTAATCACAGCGACCAACTATTTTTATAGCACAACAAAGGTTTGATTTTACTTTAACTTTAAACGCATTAAAAGGCAAATCTGGAAGAGCAGAGGGTAGCTTGTTATAAAAGGTTATACCAAGCCCAACAAATGAGTTATGAACCTTATGAAGCCGATGAAAAGGAGCTCGTAATTTATCCTTATTTCTGGTGTTAATATTGTGAATATCACTGTTTTTTAGTGTAAAAGTGTATATTTTGCCTATTATATAAGATATTGGCGAAGATGAATTGTGATGCCACTGTGAGAATACCAATATCTTTAAAAAAATCTCTTAGCGAAACTCTGGCACCTAGCTGGTAAATTGCAGTTTTTATAAGTTTTCACCATCTCAAATACAATTTAACTACAAACATTTTGATCAAAGGCTTTTTTTTAAAGTCAACTAATATTATAAATGCGAAAGTTTGGATGTATGTTTGTATCTTTGTTACTCAATCAGGCCAGAACGGCTCGGGGTATCTGGATGAAATTTGGCACAGAGATAGATTATATTCTAGCATATAGGCTACCTTTTATCCAGGAACTAACTTCTGCCAGCGGCTTCGCCCGCATGTGTTATACATATAAACCTTCCTCTTGAATCAAGCGTAGTCTTAAAGATCTAAGTATACATAGGGACAGACAGCGGGAAGCGACTTTGTTTTATACTATGTAGGGTAATGTTCCCTCGGGATAATAAAACACTTAACGTGCGGGCGAAGCCGCTGGCAGAAGCTAGTAAAATAATAAGGAAAGTACAGAAAACTACTGAATTTTAGATCGCGCAGTTGTAAAACGAGTGCGCGTTTTGTTCTCTCAAGGTTGTTGGCGACTCTCGCCATCTTAAGAGAACAATACTAAACCGGGCTGTTACTGAGTAATTCCAGAAGAAACAACCCTATATCACTTTTCCCAACCCAAGAACCGAACCCTGGGCGTTATGCTCAGTAGTAGAGTTTGGACCACTAGACCAACGGGCTATCTAGTCTAAGAAAGAAGCCGAAGAAGGGTAGGTAATGTGTTTATCAGTCTATGTATGTATGTAAGTATGTATGTATGTATGTTTGTTCCTATGTGGCGTTCTAGAGACTAAACGCGTTGGCAGATTTTGATGATTCTTACTTGAATCGATTCGTCTTAACCCTGCGAGTGTCAATGGCTTCATTAAAATCGGAGAATATAAAAATGACGGACTTTTGGCGCCATATTGTGAGAGCTCATTTTTTTTTCTTCCAAATTCCAACCAAATTAAAGGGTTTTAAGAGGTGATTTCAAAAATATAAAACACTTATATGTTTAAATGTACCTAATTCGAAAAAAAAAAGGTAAAAATAAAAAAAGTAAATTAAAAAAATCAAAAGACCCGACTACTTAAAAGGCAAACTAAAAAGACGTAAACAAGAACAAAATCATGCTGTGCACTGTGCAGTCAGAGGATACATCTGGTTTTGGCCAGCCAGCTCGCGAATATGTACCCTCCGACTGCACAGCATGATTTTCTTCTTGTTTACGTCTTTTTAGTTCACCTTTTAAGCAGTCGGGTTTTTTGATATTTTTATTTACTTTTTTTTACCCTCATATACTCAATTCAGAAATCGGCCCTATAGCATTAAATGATAAATGTATTCAGCAGTAAGGCAGGAGCCGCCATTCTTCCAAGCAATTAACTTTCACGAAGCATTTCATAATACTTATGTGTACACTTGTATTTATGTTCTGTATTTTACTTACCGTGTTTTCTTCAGTTTGTGTCCCACTTTTTCAACAGATTTGGTGGTCGAAACAAATATAATAAACATTATTTGTTTGTGTATATCTTTGGAAACTATACTCTGCGCATGATGAAGTTACAATATTTACTAACAAAGCACTAGTTGACAGCTCAATCAGCTGACAGCAGGGGTGAAATTTTTAGGTAGGCTCTAATCTTATCTTCTAGTCCTATGGCCTTACTTATGTTCTCAAACTATCGTCCATCTGTACTAACTTAGTTAAATCGATGTACAACAGATACAACTTTCTATTACGATTACGTTTTATTTTTATGGATGAGTAGAGGGTCGCCCAAAAAAAAATGCTGTTTTACTTTGTTAGTAAATATTGTATTTTCAAAATGGTTGGAGTATAGGTACCTAAATTCTGAAAATACTAATCAAATTGCGAAGACTATTTCACTGATTGAAAACTACATTATCGCTAGTGTCGTGAGCTACTTTACTTACCGAAAAAATTATGCTCCATATTTATACTGTGCTGTTTCTGTGGTCCGTAAGACACGGAGCGTAGCCGCGGCATACAACTAGTGTGCAGTATTTTCATAGTCACCGTGTTTTTCTTCATTCTTTGTCCCACTTTTTCAACAGATTTGTATATATTGTTATACACGAAGATATTGAAAACAAGCTATAAATTGTCGGTCACCGCTATACGTTATAGTTGAAAATTGTTCGGTAATATATCTCGTTGAATCTAGAAGTTTGCCTTTATTTATTACTTATTCTCCAAGTTCTGAGTACATAGCAATATTTTAGAAAATCTTGTTTGAAGGCAACGTGTGTTAACATGTTTCGATGAGTTCAGGTTTTGGATTAAGCCTCTAATTTTTTTACAATAGTGTCGTGGTGGCCCAGTTGCTAAGACCTCGCCTCTTGTGCTTGAAGTCGTGGGTTGAAATCTGGGCAAGTACCAATGTGGCTTTTTCAAGTTCATATATACTTTCTTAGTTTATCTTGGGCATCGCTGACAATGGTGAGGAAACTTGGACTTATAGTGCATATATGTCTGAAATCGCCAACCCGTATTGAGCAATCGTGGTGATCAATGCTCATGCCTTCTCTGTATGAGAAGAGGCCTTTGCCCTGCAGGACAGTTGCAGACAGAAATTAAAAAAAAAATTGTTGCAAATTAGTCCACTAAGCTCTAGTTCAGCCGCATGCAGCACTAATAAACCAAAAGATTGTTAGGTGCCCACAAACAGTAAATAAGTGACTAGTCACATATTTAAGGCCATTTCATCAAACAGCAACTGAACAATTCATGACATAAATGAAAAGTGGCTTTCGCAGTTCACTGGGTAAAATTAAATCTAGAGTATATTATTAAGAAACTGACTCCAGTTACCAGTAACAACATGCATCAGGCAGTTTTCAGTTTACTAAAATAATATCGCAATTCACCGAAAACTTACGAACTCACAACAAACAAGCCAATTAAACACATCAATATTGACGTTAAAACAAACCTAATCATTGTAATGTTAATCAAAATGAGCAATGCCGTAAAATAATTAGATCCACACACTCGACAACAAGTGTTTATTTTTAATTAAAACATCCATTATAAAGTCCGTCGTCAGCAAATAAATGAAGATTGATGTAAAGTCACACCCTCTTTTGTTTTGTTCGAATTTCAAATTCACGGGTACAAAGAACGGGCTCTCGACTTTTATTGGCCGTCTATAGAGAGAGGTACACATTATACCGTTTTTTTTCTACCCTCGTATTCGTAGTATAGCTAGCAGTAGCACTACCCTCCCTCTCGACAATTGAACACGTTCTTACGGTAGAGTAGGTACTGTGCTTGCTTGTCGGATGAAAGAATCAATAGCTAACCGTATTATTGTGAGGATTTATAATGAAAGAGCCACTGGAAATATATTACGTGGGTTGCTAAAAGATAAAGTTATTGGAGGCAATTTGCGAGTAGTTGTCATATTAGGCACCAGTTATTGTGAGCTTGATCTTGTTGTATTGAAAGTCCAGAAATTAGTTCTAGTAGATCGTAGAATCGTAGATACTAGAAAAATCATAGCAACTTTATGTCTGTTCTTTTATTTTATATATCCTACAACTAAACATGTTCTTTTCAAGAAATTATACGTCCTGATAGCAATATTCCTATACTCTGAAACTGAATACTTTGAACATGTAGATCTGAAAATATTTCCACAGATACTAAGGCATAACATAACTTTCTTGATAGCAAAAGTTCTACACATGAGTATATAAGCTGTATTATAATACAACTACTACACAAAAGCAAATATGAGAGGAGAAGGCTACATATAAATGTTCCAGGGAGAACGCATTCGTCGGTTCCCTGTATCCGGTCTTCGGAAATAGCTCCCAAGCGTGCGTTTCATTATTTCCTTTTTATATTTATCTTCGGGTATAACCGTAGACATGTTGTGTGTGTATAAAGTTCGGAGAGTTTAAATCATCTTAAGAGAGAGCCAAGTTTTTGTTTCTCTTCTTGGAAAAACCGTCAATAATTCAGTTGGTAAAGTAAATAAATAGTGATATATGTATATTAAAACGTGAAAAGAAAACTTAATACTTAATAAAAGAAAAAAATACTATATGGAGGCGGAATGCAGAAAGCAATTTCATGACCGACTGTCGACCACATAGCGATCACTAGTTACTTACCTACAACAGATTTGTAATGTTGGACTTGAAGCCCAAGTCAGTAGGTCAGTAACAGCCATAAATGTGTCACCATCCATCAGTCTGTCATCATAATAATTAATAATAAGCCTCGCAGTGACAGCTGAATGGCATGACACATATATTATAATTTTAAAAAATCTTTCGACAACTCCTCACTTATGTATTTTCCTATTCTAACACGTTGCCTCTTACCTCTAAGATAATCTGTAAGCAAAGACAGGGAGATTCCCCTAATCACGTATAACAACTGTATTCCATGAAGGGTTACTCAGAGGACACCCAAGTTAACCGGGTATGTCTTAGTCCCATGTAAAACCTAGGCGATGGTCCTGAGTCCCATGTAAGACCCATGCTCAGAAATACCGCTTACAATCACCAGACCAAACGGGGCAACTCATTTATAGTTCCTTAATTAAAACGCACAGAGAGTTTATCCTATTTATTAATTTATTTGGTTAACCAACAATTGTTTACAGAATACGTTTACAGTTTCTTTGTACCTTCATTTATAAGTGTAACAATTAATTATAGGCTAACACCACATGCAAACTTTGTGGTTATATACATTATTATACTGTTTTTACTTAAAATTTATGAACTAATTTGACAACAACAAAAATAAAAAATACAGCAAAATCTTTGGTTAATACGCCCATTAAGTAAAATTTCAAAACAACACATAACATATACAAATAAAAAACATTAAATTAAGATTAAAACAATACAGATATTAAATTATAAAACAATATACAACATATACAATTAAAAGCATGCCATTAAAATTAAAACAATTGAAATAACATTAATAAATTAAATTAAGTACATCACAACACATCATTAATATATTTAATTATAACTAAAATCAAATAATAATAATAAAAGCAAGTAATATAATTAAATTCTATTGGATTGGAAGACAAATATTAAATAATAATATTAAAGAAACGGCGTGTACTTTACGAATACTTGACAAGTTGACTAGTACTAGCTTATCGAAAATTCACCACGAGATTTTGAGTCGTTAATTTTTATGTCGTCAATTCTCTAGTAGACTAGAAAACCTTTTTGATTGGCTATTGTTAATACGGTCAACCAATGAAGACGCTAACTTGGAATTTGTCAGCAGATTTAGATTAGATTTAGAAGAGTCTTGCAGAAACTAGGAGTTAATCGAGTCATTACCGTTAGAAGGCTAATAAAACTCAGCTAAACGACCGAATGTTTATTCGTCTAGGCAAGGTGTGTACCGTTGAAGTCAATTAACGCAAAGAGATCTAACTTCATTACCTCTCGTAAACGGCGCGCTTGCTACCGTCGGGTCGTAGAAACTTCTTGGAATGTGCATTTAGGTCGAATGTTCCACATCAAAAGCCACTTAGCACAATTGTACGTCATAGAGGAAAGTGGAGTTCAGAAAATTATGTTAAAGGAAGTGGTTTGTTTGATTGCTAATACAGAGTGTAACGAAAAGGTGTGACCATTTTAAAAACTACCCATGTAAATGATATACTTTCTTCACGGAAGTAGTTTTTAAAATATGATCATAACTTTCCGTTACACTCTGTATAAATTATTGTACCGGGATAATCCTATGTGCTATTCCAGACTATTATAATCTATCTCTGTGCCAAATTTCATCCAGATCCGTTCAGCCGTTCTGGCGTGATTGAGTAACAAACTTACGTCCATACATCCAAACTTTCGCATTTATTATATAAGTAAGATTCTTATGAATTACAAAAAGCTTCTGGCATCCTAAACACAAGTTCAATCTTAAATTGGGTGCTAGAGTTCATCGTAAAAACTCTTTTCCCTAGTTGTAACCCTAAATAGTGTTTTCTTGTACAAGTGAAGTTATTTTTTTTTTAATGAGAAACATCATTGTCTTCATGACTTTTTCAATATAGCTTTTCTGAAAGGCCTTTCGTTAAGCACATTAGAATCATATTACACTATATTAATATAGATGTTTGGTCTGAATTAAAAAGAACTTTTATTTTATGTATTATTTTTAGGGTTCCGTACCCAAAGGGTAAAAACGGGACCCTATTATTGAGACTCCGCGATCCGTCTGTCTGTCTGTCTGTCTGTCCGTCTGTCACCAGGCTGTATCTCATGAACGGTGATAGCTAGATAGTTGAAATTTTCACAGATGATGTATTTCTATTGCCGCTATAACAGCAAATACTAAAAACAGAATAAAATAAATATTTAAGGGGGGCTCCCATACAACAAACGTGATTTTTTTGCCGTTTTTTTGCAATAATGGTACGGAACCCTTAGTGGGCGAGTCCGACTCGCACTTGGCCGGTTTTTGTATGATCAGGAGCAAACTTGACCGGAGATCGCAAAAGACAGAATGGTATGAAAGGAACTGGCAAAGACTTTGCCCAGCTGTGGACAACCATTTCGTCATCATCTACCTGCAGCTATTTTGTTTGAGTGAATTCGGCAAGTCAAAGGGCAAAGATTATAAACAATCGACCAATCACATACCAGATGAAAGACGCGATGTGTATTTCCGTCTATGTCATTGGTCGATTGTTCATACTCTTTGCCTTGCCAAATTCATCACGCAATAAGGCTGCTGCTCTTGTCTGTTACGAGGCGTCGGCGCAACACGTTCTCTTCTGGTAAACAAGTTATGCTAGCAAATCTAAGTATACTGTCAACCTGAACATTCTCGAATGGAGATTCAACTTAAAATATTACTCTACCTTAGGTACCTATATGAATAACTGTTCCATAAGTACCTAGCTACTACTGAAAACCAAACAGAACTTGTGAAATGCTTGTTAAAAACTATATAACTTACCTACAAGTGTGTCGATAGTCTTCGATATCTTCGTTGAAAAGCAAGCGTGTCATTTAAAATATGTTACAAACGTTCTTGTTATCCTCAGGACTAAAGTTAGTTTGTTCCACAGACTAGAAGATGTCTGATACCTAGCCGTAAATTACATTGTAAAGTATACTAATTTAAACAAATTTTAAACTACAAGCAATTGTTTCGTCTTGCCCACAGAGCACCGCGACGACTTGGTAACCACAGTTAGAGACGGCATTCTCAAAATGATCATTGAGCCGTCGCGATTTTGGTTGTATATTTGTTGTATTTTATTTATATATTTGTTTTATACGCTATACACAAACATACTGTGACTCACCTTGTGTGTTTATACTATTTTGTTATTATTAATTTTATTCCTTAAGGCGGTTATCACACTGCCACGCATCACGCTGCATGTTGCGTGAAAACGCACCTACGCGCGTACTTGCGTGCGTTTTCTCTATACAAACGGAGACACGCAAGTACGCGCGTAGGTGCGTTTTCACGCAACATGCAGCGTGATGCGTGGCAGTGTGATAACCGCCTTAATATTGTATATCCGTTTCCGTGAATGTGTCCGTGGCATCAACAGGGGTATATATCAGGGCCCTATCAGAATATCAGCGCAGCTTTATTTTCTTTTTAATATCGTTGCACATGTTGAGATAGGAGCCTTTTTGGTCCCGCACGTTTTTTAATTTTATTATATTTTGTGATTGTTTTTTTCTTTCTTTCTTTCTTACAAACTAAGGTACTTACTGATGACGCAACGCAATTGCGTCGACAGTAGATATCACGTGTGTAGTGAAAATCGGTAATCGGTGTGATATAAATCCAATCGCGTCGAGCTATCAGGAAGGTCCCTAAGTGTTACAATGAGAATCACTTTTTAGCCATACATTAGATAGCCCTTGACAATTCTTAATATATGGCCATGACAGCCGAAACACGCGTTCAGCGCAATTGCATGGTCACAACGAGTCTCTAGTCATTGCCAAGCGCGACAGTTCCGTGTTCTGTGGTCTTGCCAGACAAAATAATTCCGCTTAAAATATTTACGAAGCAAGCTCCATTTTGCACTTAGGTATATACTTTACAGACTTCTGGAAATCTCTTTGTATACCATCTACAGCTAGTTTGAATTAGATATTGATTCATTGTCTTGAAAATATTAGGCATTTCATTTCGTAGAAATTATTAATTATGTATTGAGTAGTTACTTCATCTTGTTCATGTGAACGCAAATTAAATTGAAGTAAGTAGGTTCTTACAACTAACCACCGTTTTCTGAATTAAGATTTTGGAATTCAGTATATATTTGTCAAAGTCCACTTTAGCCTCAAAATCTATCAAACTTTGGCAATTAAGTAGGATTTGACAACACTACCTGCTTGGGGCCTTTACTGGGAACTTCGGAGACATGCTAATGAAAATGGGTCTAACCGCGACACCCATGTGCATGTTGTGTGGGGAGCATACGGAACGCATAGAGCATCTACTATGCACATGCGATGCACTGGCTGGTAAGCGAATGAGTCTCCTAGGGGTTGGATACCCAAAACCAGAAGACTTTAGGCTCATATCTCCTAGTCTCGTTGTAAAACTCATGAAAACAGTTTTCAACGAGATTGAGGACGAGTAAGCTATCTAGGGGACCACAATAGACCCCAATGGGTCGAAGTGTCCGAGTTATTTCTCGGCCCCGATTTCGGATCAGATAAGGATTTGACCAATTCTTAACTTCAAATTGTTAATTCTAAATCCGTACCAAAAAACACTAAAACTTATACCAGTAAAAAGTAACGAATAGACACGTCTACCAAAAACATGACTTGATGTACGTAGATATATCATCGAACCCTTACAATTCCATTGCAACCCGTTTCATCCTATCCTAAGGGAACGGAGTTTTTCATCTCCTAAAAGGGCGCTAATTTTCCGACAAGGCGGCTCGCCATAGTGCTGGCTGGCTCCGCAAGCGCTCACAATGAGAAAATACTAGATCTAACTACCGAGAAAAAGCTTTGTGTAGAGACTTCATTAATTTTATTCGCATCGATCTCAATTTTTCTCTGAAATGTAACGCAGTTAAAGTAAGGTTCGCATTCTAGTAACGCGGAAAGAGGAAGTACGAAAAATTAAATAAATATGCAAATAATGTCTTCAAGATTTATTATATTAAAACGAAAAGATACCTTATTACGAAAATGCTTTATAATTTGCTAAAGATTCAATAAAATCGAAGCCTGAATTTTCGTTAACAGTTTCTGAATAAAAAAGTTGAGAGCGAATTAATTGGGAAAAATATACGAAAATATTTTTGCGAAATCGCTGATGCATTAATTGGTTGAAAAGAAAAGTCACATACCGCTTTCGGTGGCACGCAAGTCGTGGCTTTACCGGCGGACTGAGGGTAGTAGTGAAGTGCGGTGGAAGCGGGGCCTTCATCAATCTTCTGTAATTAGCAAGTGACGTTCTCGCCTAACACTAATGACGAGAAGGGCGTTTACTCGCGACCGCCACGCCTCGCCACATAAATTACTACATCCACCGTCAAGAGCTCACTCAAAACACCTCAAGTGTTTAGTGAAATGTGCTGTTAGTGAAAAATTACGGGAAAGCGATTTTTAAACGGCGTGGCATTATCGTCATTTAGATATAGGGACTACTTTAGGTGACTGATTATAAGGGTAATAGTTGAATGATATCAGCAATTTGCTTTCTAAGTACTTTTGTGAGTAATGTAAAGTACCTACTTAGGTACTTACATTATTATCGGCGTTGGCGCATACTCTATAACGGATTTTTAGAAGCGATGACACACTCTTGTACTTTATAGACAGGTAAGTAAATAGAATTATAAAAAACAAAATAATTAAAAAAAAACAAAATATATGAATGTATGTGTGTGTGTGTCGATTCGTGTGTGTGTGTCGATGTGTGTGTGTGTGTGAGTGTGTGTGTATATGTTTTTTCAATAATTAGAATTATTGAATAAAAGACCAAGTGTGAGTCGGACTCACGCACCAAGGGTTCCGTACAAACAGCTACATTCACCAAAATGATTAGGTGTTATTTATGAGAAATTGAGATATCCTATGTTACTTTAAATAACAGATTTTTTATAGGTTTACTTGTAATTTATAAGTAAAGTATTTTTTAAACTATTTTCTGTATTTTTTTATTTTGGCCCAGTAGTTTTGGAGGGCTGTAATGGTTCCCTTTTTCTCCTTTTGAGGTACGGAACCCTAAAACTACCATTACTCTAGTTAATCACTCGACAAACTCGCTTCAGGCCAGCCGATTCTGCAAAATCTCACCGTGAAAAGTTAGGTAAAAGGTTAGGTGAAGTGTGCTGTCATTGTAGTGCAATTCTATACAAATCTCACTGTGACAACTTAGGTGAAGTGAGTATATCGACCGGCAGCTCAATTAAGTTCTTCACCTAACTTTTTCGGTGAAATTTTTACAGAATAGCACTGCAGTAGGTATATTAGCCACATAATGAATTTCGTACTGCAATGGTACCATGCAATGGTGCAATGGTATTAGTAGGTAGAATCAGCAGAATCAATACTCAAACAACAGCCCCCCTAGCCAAGTCACAAACGTTTCGGATCAAATCTCAATCTACAATCGTTAAGGGTACACTAGTCGACGACACGAACTATTTTGTGCGCAGGGTTAAAATGCATTTTATATCAACCGACAACGCGTGCGGAAGAGATAGATGCTGTGATGAGCAGTAGGAAGCTAGTTCGCGTACGAATACGCACTTTTGAAATTTTTTAGCGAAATGGATAATGATTTAGGACGAAACCGAGCGCGCGAAATTTTATTAACAGACCTTTGGCAGTCTAGATATCATGAAAAATCTACTGAATCTATCTGTTCAAAATAAAATTATTTGTATTATTGAACTACAAATCTATCCCTGTATGGAGTCAGTTTTGCAATTTTCCGTCTTCCTATGGTATTTATTTGCGCCCAAAAATGCGTTAAAATTAGTGTCGAAATATGGAACTTTCGACGCTCATAACTTTCAAATATTTTCTTTTTTTACTTTTTCGCTTCCATACAGGGCTAGATAATGATGAGACAAATTAATATCACTTTTTATTTTGAACGTACATCGTCAAACAGTGGAATAATCCTTAGACTTGTATGGAAAAGAATTCGACTAGTGTAACCTTAACGCTTTCTATTTGTATGGTCTGACCACGTGACTTAACGTTCAGATGTGGCATTCCTATATATTGATTGGTTTTCTACTAGTGTTATCGATTGTAGATTGTCAACTTGGCTACAGGCTCAGGTAATTAAAAGCTCCTTTTTTTCTACCCAGTTCACAATACGATAGAACTTGCATAATTTATCACAGAAGTGACTGCAACAGCCCCATCGCGTACAAACCTCCATCGTTTCTTTGATAACTCTTACTAAAATTCCTTTTCAAGTCGCGACCCGAGTTTTCAACAACGCTTTAGGTACGCATGTGGATTGAAGCTAAAAGGCTCCCACAGACAGGCGCAAAACGACAATGCGACATCCCATGTTTGTAGAAATTATTTTCAAGAAAATCCTTTTATTTATTATTTATTTACATATTTTAAGGAAGCTTACAGACTAATAACAATATAAAAAAAATCGTAGGTAAGGAATATGGCTAACAACAAGCTTTTTTCTAGGGATATAATTATTCGAAGATAGGTAGTAGTGGTAGTACTTCCTGTTCCACACTAAGGCCGGGTTTCTCAACGCTAAATTATCGCAAAATTAATGTAAAAAACTGTTAGAATTGGAAGTACGTGTGACGTCATTCAATCATGAATTTTCAGTTTTTAAGCACAATGGTTTGCTACAAAATACAAACTGTCATATATATTAAGCATCTATCGACAAATGTCGAAGTACCTACCTAAATAATTATTGTGTTGTCAAATACCTACAATTGTTAGAGCACCCACCTAAGTAAATATACGTACAGGATATAAGTACAGGAAATAACTCTAAATTTACATTTATGCCACAGTGACACGATATAAAAACGTAATACGTAATTTGTAATGATCATTGTGATGTATCCTGGATTTTATATTGCTATTTTATTATTAAAAGTCATTTGAGACAATTAATACAAGACTCTCAGTTAGTATCAATATTCTTTCGAATATTGATTAAGAATGACTAAATAGGTGATATTAAATTCTGTATTTTTTTGATACGTCTTAAAAAGGTTTCATTACTTAAGAATTGATTATTGATCTAAGTGTGAGATCACCATTTTCTAGCATTTGATGTATTCAGACAGGTCGACTCATTACTATAAATAGTGTGTAATTCGTAAGTTGACTCACATTGTTGTGAAGTACAGGCCAGTACAGACCATGGGGGCGACCATAAGCTCTTAGAGCGGTATCAATTTGAGATCGAGTAAGTGACAGATGTATACACGTCAGATACATCTGTCCCTTATTCGATCTCAAATTGATACCGCTCTAAGAGCTTATGGTCACCCCCCTGATGTTATGTTGTGATTGTGATATTGTTTTCCTGAATTGTTATATTTTGTGAAAGATGGACTACACAAGCTTCACGTAAGTTATTTGATATTGTAACTTGATTATTGCTAATGGTTGTGTTGAAACTCTATCTGTATCATGTTATGGCCTTTATTTCTAATTATGTTAAATTGATTTAATCTGACATTAGTCTAAAATGACTAGCCCAGTCACATATTCTTTGCCTTATTCTTGTTGTTTTGACTATGTAACATTGCTACAATATTCATCATAATGTAATGGTAATAATATAATTAGATCTTTATTGTGATAAACTATATTTATTTGATTATAAAAGATATCTATAAATACTATAGAAAAGCTTCCGTGGAGTTTCTTGCCCTTCTTCTCCACGAGAACTAGTCTAGCGACGGTAAGCTCTCTGAGCCTCAATATGAATTAATTGATAATGTCTAAATTAAATAAATACCTAGTCTTGTCTTTCTGTGCTTTTCTTCATAAAACCTTTCCCTTATACACCACATACATAGCAACTCTGATACACAGTTAATACCCAGCGACCATCTTGACATTACAAGTTTGCTATCTTCGTAAATATCGATACTTTTATATGGAGTTCCTTCATGATTCTAACACACGCGTTATCTGTTGTGATTGATTGAATGAATTTTCAACAGCCACTCACAGCAGATTATCGGCGATTATTCGTCGATTACGTTAACAGCCCGATAATCGAGTTTTGAGAAACCGGGGTTTAGACTCCCATTCAGCCCGTTTTGCGTGGAGATTCTGGCTGCCATAGCCAGCCTAGCTCCACCCAAAAGCACAGAAGCTTCGTTTCCCTTCCGTGTATACTTAGATAATTGCCAAAACCCTGTTCCTGGCCTTTGTTCCTGTTTCCTGTGTTTATTCTTAAACCCTGTTTGTACTTTTTTTACTATTCTTCTCTGTTACGTTGTGATTATTGTTGTTGTGTCTGTATCGAATAAATGTTTTTCTATTCTATTCTATTCCATTAAAAACAATTTTTAACAAAAAAATCAAGCCGTCTTCAAAAACAAAATACTACAAAGCGGAAAATAACTTTATTTTCAGAAGTCTGTGTCGTTGTTACCTATTTTTTTCGTTTACACCGACTGCTGAAAATAAATTTAATTTTCGCTTTGTGGTGGTTTTGTTTTGGAAGTCGGTTTAATTTTTTTGTTATTTTTTGCTGTTTTTCGTTTTGGTACCTTAAATGGTATTAAGGAATAAGAAGACAAAAATAAAATAAAATATAAAAAAGAAAAATTTAATTAAAAAGATGAAAAAAGTAGGAGTTAAGGAGGAGGAAGATAAAGGATAACTTAAAAACCACTCGTCAGATCTTGATCAAATTTAAATGGGATCACGTAAGAAGCAACAACTTTCCAATAAAACACACACATCAAAATCGGTTTATAATTGGCGGAGTAATCGCGTAACAAACATACAGTCGAATTGCGAACCTCCTCTTATTTGAAGTCAGTTGACAAAGCGTAGTCGCATCGCGCCTGTCTGTGAAAGCCTTTACCTTCACCCCATATGCAATATTATTATACCTGCAATACGTTTAATGATCGTAAATTTCCTTAATGAACAAGTCGTGCAATTAATAATTCAACACCCTTCTGAACTAAAACACATGATTAACCTAATTTGCAGCAGTGTACCGAATTCTGACGCAACTAATGAGAACGTTCGTAAGTAGATTGCATTAAGTTTTGAGGATGGAATACTGTCTATTTTATATGATGCCGTCATTATTACATACATTGGTAATTTAAGAGAGATTTGGATTTGACATTTAAAAAAATAAATAAAAAAAACTTTCTTTATTTTGGGTTTTATTTAACGCATGTTACTATAAATAAGACTTGTAAATATAAACGTGCATTTACAGTTAGAGGGAAAGGCAGACCAAGAAAAGATGGACGATTTGTGTGAGAAGTTATATGAAAGAAAAAGGTGTCAGTGATAGCGTGACGGGTGACAAGACGGTATGGAATAAGAAAACGTGTTGCACCGACGATAAGTAATGGAACAAGGGCAGGAAGATGGTGTTATGATGAAAACTGTTTTTGATATTTCGGGTTTTACTTAGTTACCTAACTAAAAATAATTTGGAAAAATCATACTTATGTTTAAAAGGCAGAGGGAGGTTTTTCCACAGCAGCGGGACAAAACAGGTTTATTACGAGTATAGATAAATAAAAAATGTATTTTCCTTTTCAAACTTCATTTTACCATGGAATTATACTGTAAGCAAACGATGAGTTCTCCTGTATTTTTAACCGACTTCAAAAAAGTTTTTTTTATGACCTCTCTTGTAGCTAACCCTGTATGTTTTAAATTACCTTGTTTGTTATTCAATATTTTCTGTTAAGGACAAAAAAAGACACAGAAGTTCTTGACTATACAGGCATTTTCGAGCTTCACTTATATTGAAAAAGTCTAGATTTTTCTGCGTACAAAAACAAATAAATTTAAATTAGAAGTTTAGTTAGCCGCAAAAGATTAAGTACTTCACTATATTTTAATGTTAGAAACTGAAGATTGACTGTCTTCGCTTAGAGAAACAATTTCAACAGCTAAAGTATTTTTTTTAATACAATCCGTCGTGGAGTAATTTGGCTGTGTTGACGCTCACATTCAGCAATAACCCTTATCCCTTAAATTTTAATATTTGAAAGAAAGAAAGAAAACATTTATTACCAAACACTATATGTGTACGATCTTAATACTAAATAGTGTCAAACACAGATGTGGCAATATGAGCACATTCAGTGTGGTAAAAGGAGCGGGCTCAGCAAATGCTGATCAGTGTGCAGCATAGCCACAACGCTGGTCAACCTTGATTTACAGCCCGCCCCCTTTCTCTTATCACTTAACACAAAAATATAAACATTAAAATATAACTAATCTTAATACTAATTATACATATGGATGCCCCAAAAATTAAATACAAACAAAATAATCGTAATAACTATACATATTTTGATTAAATAACAATTAAAAACCCACGACGATTATGCGACCTTAGTTTAAAAAAAATTGTGATGTTCACATTCCCATACAGTCAAAGTTTGCCACAGGAAGAAAACAATGTTAGATATGAATTGAATAGGACTTTACATCATTTAACATATAGTAATAATTTATTCCATTTAATTGACACTAACAATTATGTTGGTAATCACTTTTATTTAACAAAAGATAGATTTTTTATGGATAGGTACTTTCTTTCAAAGTATTTTAAACGACAGATAGCTGTGTCGCTATCATATTATTTTTCTATTACAGCCAAGAATTTGGCTAAACAACTTGCTTCTATTGAGCAATGCCAAGAAATGTTATTTAACTCAGCCAATAATTTGGCATCAGAAATTCATATTGATAATAATTTAAATTAGAGATTAGGACAATAGGGACAACCTCTTGCAAAAGTATACAGAACGAAAATTGCAAAATAAAATCAAATAAAAGCTTAAAAATATCAGTTTCAGTAAATAATATTAACCTGGTGCATCAAAATATTCAAGGATTTATGAACAAAGATTTAGAAGTAGAATTATTTATGAATTTTAACAATATTGATATTCTTTGTATAACTGAACATTGGCTTAAAAGCCACCAGTTATTGTTTAATTTTAATAATCACCAGGTTGGTAGTTCGTTCAGCAGAGTTAATGCTATACATGGTGGCTCATTGATTTTAGTTAGTAACCAGCTTAAATTCAAAGACCGTAAGGACATTGTGAGCCTATCTGTTGAGCGGACCGTTGAAATAGCTTGAATAGAATTGGAGCAGTTTATTGTATTAAGTGTGTACAGGCCCCCTTCAGGATTGTATGACTGCTTTGAAAAGGTAATGGATGAAGTGTTACACAAGATTTGTAACTCGAGTAAATCCATTATCATTTGTGGTGATTTTAACGTTAATTTATTAGAAAACTCGGGTTCTTGTATTAAAATAATAAGTCTGTTTCAGTCCTACAATCTTGTAAACCTATTTTTGGAGCCCACAAGAATAACCCCTACTAGTGCCACATGCTTAGATAATATTTATACTAGTGTTATACCAGTCCACAAAGAAATTATAAATTTGCTAGATTCTGATCATTGCGGGCAGAGGATTACTATACCTAACCAAAACAACCAAGTGGCTAAAAAGGATATCACTGTTAACACCAAAACTGCAAGTCGCTTGGCAGCTTTTAAAGGTAAACTCATTAATAAATTACCAATTTTGTCAATTCATGCTGATCCTAATCATCTATATAATGAGTTTTTTTGTATATACTGTAAACAATTTAATTCCACATTTATTCCCAAAACTATCTCCGTTAATAGTAACGCATCATTCAGTGATTGGGCTACCGTTGGTATTCATAAAAGTTGAACACGGCTTTATGAGCTGTACGATGAAAGGACTTATGTAAACACTGCTGAATTTAATTTATATGTTAGAAATTATTCAAAATTATTTAAAAAAGTTTGTTGGTTGGCCAAGTCGCGTTATTTGAGTTCTAAGATTAAAAATAGTAGTAATGTTATTAAAACGACTTGGAATATTATTAATAGTGAAACGGGACGATCTGGTAACCGAAATATTGACTACAGCCTGTCTATTAATGACAGCATCGTAAAATCAGACTCACAAGTCGCAGTGGCTTTTGAAAATTTCTTTTCAGATGTTCCCATTTCAACTACTAAATCCCTAAACTCATCACCTTCTGTTGCTGAGTCTTTGCTAAAAGAAAATGTTAATGTTTGCGATTCGGAATTTGTTTTTGAACATATTACTTGTAGAGACATATTTAAAACCTTTCACACTTTAAATGTTAAAAAGACTGCAGATCTGTGGGGTCATTCTGTTGAAGTTGCTAGGTCTATTATTGACATTGTCGCACCTAGTTTAGCTATTATCTTTAATAATTGTATCGACTGTGGGGAGTTTCCTGACCTAATGAAAAATAGTAAAATAATACCTTTGTTTAAATCAGGTAGTACATCAGACCCTACAAATTATAGACCTATTTCAGTACTACCTACGTTTAGTAAAATATTTGAGAAATTAATGTTAGAGCAATTGCAAAGATTTTTTAATAAACATAAATTATTACATAACAAACAGTTTGGTTTTACAAGGGGTCGTTCAACTACTGATGCCGGTGTTGAGCTGCTAGGACATATTTATAATGCATGGGAAGATAGGTGCGATGCCTTGGGAATCTTTTGTGATTTGTCCAAGGCATTTGATTGTGTTCTTCATGAAACGCTAATCAGGAAACGCCGCCACTACGGGATCCGGGACAGCGCTCTGGATCTTCTTACTTCATACTTGAGTAATAGGATTCAGAGCGTTGACGTTAATGGAAAACGGTCTCCCGGATCCATAGTAACAATGGGAGTCCCGCAGGGCTCGATTCTTGGTCCTTTCTTGTTTCTTATTTATATTAATGACTTGCCTTACCTCATAAAGGATAACCATGATATAGTGTTGTTTGCAGATGATACTTCACTTTTGTTTAAACTTAAACGTCAGCAGCTGGTTACTGACGATGTAAATAGCGCGATCTCAAAAGTAGTTCACTGGTTCAATGTTAACAATTTACTTCTTAATGAAAAAAAAACCAAATGCATTAAGTTTACCCTGCCTCACGTCAGGCAGGTAAAAACTGATGTGTTGATAAAGGGCGAAGAATTGAATCCTGAAAATAGCACAGTATTCTTAGGCTTAACTTTGGATGCTAAGCTTCAGTGGGGCCCACATATAGATAAATTGTCAAAAAAACTAAGCTCCGCAGCATATGCTGTTAGAAAAATTCGTAATTTAACTGATATAGAGACAGCCCGTTTAGTGTACTTTAGCTATTTTCATAGTGTAATGTCGTACGGTATTCTGTTGTGGGGAAACGCCGCCGACATCCAGACTATCTTTGTTTTGCAGAAAAGAGCTATTCGTTCAATTTATAAATTAAGCCCGAGACACTCTCTCAGAGAGAAATTTAAGGAGATTAATGTAATGACTGTGCCTTCTCAGTATATTTATGAAAATCTTTTGTATGCCCATAAAAATATAAAATTGTTTAAAAAATACAGTGATATCCATAACATAAATACTAGGAACAAACACAAATTTGTAGTACCAACAACAAGGCTCAAGAAAATAGGTGGCTCGTTTAGATGTCAATGTGTGCGCTTTTATAATAAGCTTCCAAGCCACGTACAAGTTCTAAGTCTTAATAAATTCAAATCATTCATTAAACGTAAGTTGTGCCAGAAAGCGTTTTATACCATCAAAGATTACGTTGAGGACAAAAAGGCTTGGGATTGAGCTGCTCCAATTAAAAATTAATTTTGATTTTTTATATTTTCCACCGTGAATTTTGTTTTATTATTATTGTTTGGTTTTCTTGCAATGACAAGAATATTTACTTTTTAAAGTATTATAGTATTTTATTTTAATTATTGTGAATGTGAAGACTATGTGGACTATTTGTTTTTAATTTATCTTAGTTTTTAATCGTGGTCTGGCAGTTTGAGTAGTTTTGCGGCCTACCCGAATGTCCTTTCTTTGGTATTGTTCGTCGAATCGTTGAGCTCCTTAAATTCTGTGTTGAGCTGCTCGGTTATTGACAAATGCGTGCACTGACTGGACAGGTCCACTCAATCTGGCTGGTTCTTTCCTCAAAAGACCATTTCAGACATCAATCTACATGGTCTTCACATGATCTAACCAAGATTTTTGTCTGGACTTTAAAAGAGACTGTGACCTCTGAGTTTGTTTCGGCCTTTCTTCTCAGAGTAGTCAGATAGGAAACGCCGACCTCATCTAGTTTTAAAAATATGATCGGCATGTAAAAGTGTTTGTACAAACCAACTTACAGAAATAAAATCATTTATCATTTACCAAATGCATTCAATCATAATGCCTAGTTTGTATACATAGAGGTAGTGGCAGTACAACATTACTCATTACATTTCTGTTTGAGAAACAATAACCTTTTAACTCTTGCCTTGAATACGGGCTGAGACATGTTCTGTCTGAGAGGCGGAGGCAGATCGTTCCAAATTTTAGCTGCACTGTACTTGAAACTACCTCTATAAGAGGACGTTTTGTACTGACATACAACTAACCTGTTTAACAAATGACTACGAGTGGGTCGGTTTCGCTGATCAAATGTTATTTTGTCAGAAAGGTATCCTGGCCTTCTCGTTTTTATTACTTTTTGCACTAGACACGCCAAGTGCAATTCCCTTCGTCCTACCATTTTTAAAATTCGCTTATCATTCAGATACGGTGTGATATGCGCCTGTTTGGGTATATTAAAACAGAACCGCGCACACGCGTTTTGAACTCGCTGAATGGCATCGGACGTCTTAGCAAATAATCTCGGACCATACACCGTATCACAGTAATTAAACTGCGACAACACTAAAGAGTCAACGAGAGTAATCCTGACCTTTTCAGAGAGACACTCTCTTAGGCCATAGAGCACTTTAGCCTGTAAAAGGCATTTCTGATCTTTGTGTTTATATGGTCAATGTAACGTAGATCGCTGTCCAAAAGAAGACCAAGATTCCTCACCTTTGCAACTCTTTCAATCATCGCTCCATCGATAAGTATCTCCGGCCCATGGCCAATCACCAGTTCGCGCTGGTGTTTACTTCCCAGTACAATATATTTCGATTTATTAGGATTAAGGACCAAATTGTTATTTTGCGCCCATTCAGAAACCGCAGCCAAATCCTGATTTATATCAGTCACTTTACCAAAAAAATAAGAAATGTAGGTAAGTACGAATTAGTATATTTTTAACGATTCTTATTCCACTACCTGATGAGCTTACTTAATTAAATGTAATAATAATAATAATTAAATTAATTTATTTTAACTTACGATATCTTCGAAACTATAATATAATAAATGCAAATAAGTTCCAACAACAATTTATTAGAAACGTTCAGACTAAAAACCACAGACTATATTATACACAAAATCAACGCGCGCTTTTTCGGATGGGGCGGTGGAAAAAGCACTTTGTATCAATTAAAAACAAACACAGCCTTTGGAAAAATAATTATTTGCTCCTCGAAAGTCGAAATAATAATATCTACGAATCCTCAGTTCTCATTTATATTGTTGAACTAAATAAATAAGCGAAACGTAAAACATGCATTTAAGTTAACGAAACGAAAGTCACGATATTATCAGATTGATGTCATCAATCTTCATAAATCAGAAACATTGGCGTGAACTTCTAATTACTAGTAATTAAGGAAAGGCTGGATGAGTTTCTGTACCATTTGTATTTCTATACTAGTCTAGGAATTAATAAGACCTAATTTATAAATGATTTAATGTTCCAAACATCTCATTGTGTGGTGTTATATTTTAATCATTTTCCGTGGCCGATTTTCGTTTTGTTAGACCTTTTATAAATATTTAAGTAAATGAAGCTATAGATACTTGGTTTGTAGATTTCACCGGATTATTGTAAACACCGTAAGTTTATAATAAATCGTGTAAGGTTTCGCTCTTTTTTAACCGGCTTCAAAAAGGAGGAGGTTCTCAATTCAACTGTATTTGTATTTGTGAAGACTCACGACGACCTCATTTTGGATGATATATAGCAGTACACGCAGGTGTCCGCCTTTCAATTCGTTCTTGACGGGATTTTGCTTCGCGTTTTCGATTGTTGTCGCGGGATAGAGTGGGGATTATCCAACGTCTTAGAGGATTGGATTACGCCGATGGCCTATGCCTGCTGAGTCATACCCATGGTGACATGCAAGCTAAATTGAAAGATATAAGTCAGGAAGCGGCAGAAACGGGGCTAAAATAAACACCCGGAAGACCCAAGAGATGAAATCTAGTGTGAAGAATACTTCACCGTTGCTGATTGGCACAGAACATTCATTTGTACAGTAACAATAGTGATATTCACAACTTTAACACCAGAAATAAGGACAAATTACGAACTCCCTTTCATCGACTTCATAAGGTGCATAGTTCATTCGTTGGGGTTGGTATAACTTTCTACAACAAGTTACCGTCTTCTTTTCTAGATTTGCCATTTAACGCATTTAAAGCAAAAGTAAAAGCTAATCTCTATTCTAAGGCATACTATTCTATTAATGATTATTTAGATGATTAGCATAGTTGGTCGCTGTGTTGAACTCAAGACAATGTTCGTGTTATTTTACCAAAATTAGCTTGCTGTCAGGTTAAATATTATTATTTTTTAATTTCGTTTTTATGTGTATTTTCTAAATTTTATTTTTTGGTAAGACTGTCGTAGGTATCGTTTACTGTTATTGTCGGAGCTGATGAAGATTGCTACTATCTTTGCATTTTATAGAGTTAATCTTTCTAGTATTATATAGCAGCATAGCCAGCATTGTGTGAGTACCATATACTTCAGAGCTATCATTGTCTAGATACCTACGTCTTCTATTGACTTGAATGACTCCGGTGGTTGAGAGTATGTCATGCCCACTCAAATGTATCGCCGATGGTGGCGCGTGTGTCGGATCATTTAGCTCCCTTCAAAATGGTTGAGCTGAATGGTGCTGATACATGTGTCATGTTCGTGAACGGGCGCTGTCGGTTGGGACTGGTCATCTCTTAGCTGCCATGGTTTATTTTAATTGATTCTAATTTTATTTCTGAATTGTCTTTTTATATTTACTATGGACACTTTTAACTTTCTACATCGTTCTCACATAATGTGTAATCTCAACATGAATGATGTAACAAATGATTTGTAACAATTACCTAATTGAAAAAGAGTGTCCATGGAGTTTCTTGCCCGTTCTTCTCCATAGAGATCTACGCCTTGGAATGGGCATCTACGGTACTTTCACAGTTATTATGTCTTGTGACTGGGACTGTAGCACCATAATTTTGTAATATTTTATTTTGTCTTTTGACAATTCAAAAGTGCCTGTAACTGGCCTACTTGAAATAAAGTGCTTTGGCCTTTGTACCTCGGGAGCGTCGTGTCAGAAACTGGAGGTAGTGAAGAGGACCAGGATCGCCAAACCAGGAGCTACCTTCGCGCAGCTGAGACCTGTTTGGCAATCGCGAAAACTGACCCGAAGGATTAAACTCAAAATCTTCGGGTCAAATGTCAAATCCGAGCTGCTTTACGGGTGCGAAACGTGGAAGGTCACAGAAGACATCTCACGGCAGATCCAAGTCGCCGTCAACCCCTGTCTTCGTCGCTTACTCAGCATTTACTGGCCCGAGACCATCACAAACGTAGAGCTGTTGGAAAAATGCCACGACAGCCTGATCGACCGCCAGATCAAGCGTCGCAAATGGAGTTGGATTGGTCATACGCTGCGAAGGGATTCTGAACGATCAGAATCCTTTCGCAGCTTGGGGATTCCAATCCAGCGCTTGCTTTGGTATACGAATACCAAAGCAAGCGCTGGATTGGAATCCCCAAGGCAAAAGAAAGCGTGGCCGTCCCCGTCAAACCTGGCGTCGCACCGTGTTGGTGGAAGCAACGAGCATCGTTATGACGTGGAGCGAGGTGAAGCGTGAAGCTCAACATCGATCGCGATGGAGGACTACTGTGGACGCCCTTTGCCCCATCCAGGGGACATAGGACAAAACATGTGTATTTGTCAACCGATTTTTAAAGATTCTTGTTTTATTTGAAGCTGGTGCTTCTTATGTGGTCCCATTTGGTGAAGATCTGATGAAGAACTTTGGAGATAAATGTGGAATTGGAAAAATTCTTAGTAGCATCATTTATGTACTTTTTATATTAAAGTTTCATTTATAGCAGGGTTAAGTAGAGCATGCTCCTCTGGGATAAAGCCTGTCTTCGTCTTGGGCAGCTTGGACCCCTTGCTTCAATCACGACTCTACATAACGCCCGAACGAAGAAATTGTAAAACTACAGTTACGAACATTTTCTAAACATTTAACGAACAGATGTTTATCAATATTTGTAAGGTTAACAATTTTTTGTGAAGATAGTACCTAAATAGTGTATGAATGACCATTTGCGTGGGCATTGTAGTCGTTAAATTACCGTACTTTGTAAGATATTGTTAGTAGTGTGTGGTGTTGTCAGTAGTGTGTTGTTAGTAGTATGTTTGTTGTTGTGTGCCGAGTAATTAAGCTGGGTTGAGGGACGTGGGTAACGACGAGATGTCTATTTATACGATATTAAAAGAGAAGTCCTAAACGAGAATAGATGCAAGACAGATCTGTTCATCAATAAAGATCTTATGCATTCATATAAAGTCCTTGCCCTGTGATTTCTTTTCCTGTACCTTAATATCCCGATACTACATGTATATATAACAGAACTCTTCGTTAAACATTTTCATTTGCATGTCTGTTTATTGTTTACGCCATTTCATAACATAACATCACGTCGGTATGCTCTAAACGGCACGTGGGGGTACTCTCATTTCACCGGTTATGTTCAAATTTAATGTAGTTTGGGTAATCTATTCTGGATTCTATAGAACTTTTTCATTATGTACCACAGCTAAAAAAATAAAAATAACTTAAATTTCGGCAGTCGTTATCAAAAAAAGGAGAATAAACAGGAACACCGACTTCCGAAACAAAAGTTATTTTTCACTTTGTAGTGTTTTTTATGGAAGTCAGTTGTATTTTTTGTACAAAAGTTAAAAACTTAAGAAAAGCCAGAGTATCTACATACTGAACCATTGCGCTAGGCGTTAATTTTTGTTTTAATTGCTTTAAGTATTTTCAAAATCCTGTTTCCATTAGTTATTTGTCAAGAAATTAAATTGATCTTTAGCTTGATTTTGAGATATCAAGCGAAGAGTAAGATCGTTCGATTAAAATGTCAAGGACATATCAAACGAACATTCTAACTCTTTAGGTTGTATTCCTAAATATTGATTTATTTTTCAGGGTCTCATTTCGTAACAGGGGTGACGTACTACCCTAAGTTTGAAGACGTTTCATTACTAGCGAATTTCGTTCGAGTATTCACAATCATAATCCTGTATATAATAATGGTCAGCATAATACTGTCAGTCGACACCTTTACTATGATATACCTGATCATGTAAAAGAATAAATTCATGACCCTGAAACACTACTTTGAGAACTTAAGAGAAGATTTACATATAGAATTCTATGCACTGAACAACAGGGGCGAATATGACATGGCAACAGAAAAAACGGCAGGCGGGCTGGTTGAAGGCACAACACCCTTATAAGGTAGAAATTTTGGGAATATTTGTTCTGTTAGCCAATAAAAAACGAATCGAGCTGAAAATTAGGCAAAAGGCAAAAGTAAGTAGACTGAAACAGATTGGGTAGCTGTATACCGTTTACTTCAAAAATTCTAAGAAATATAGTCATCACTCATTACATTGAGCACTTAGACTAGATACCAATCTAATTGACGAATTCTGATGGCAAAATGACAAGGATGCTTACTACAACGTCAAAATTATCAAGTAATTAGCACAAAGAAAGAGCAACTTAATTTAAATCCAAGCCTAGCTCCTTTGTGAAGAAATGTTTTAATTTCAAAGAAACTAGCTCCACGAGCCAACATTCATCAAGGTCGATCCAATGTCAAACGGAGCATAATTCTTTTTATCTCATCAGGTTATCGGCCGACATCGACAAAGCGTTCGGGACGGTGATGGCGCTACAAGTTTGTCAAAGCTCGGGCTCGGCTGTCTCTCTGCTCCTTCAAATTGCCGTAAGTAATCGCATTGTTGTACCCCAGTGTCCCCAGTACCTTTGAATGCAGGGGAATCTTGCAAAACTGTGTATTATTTGTCTCGATTACGCATTCATTGTGTTTCTGTGTTTTAGTATTTGTTTGTGTGATACGATTTGTAAAGAATTCTCACGATTTTATTTGTTTTTAACCGATTTCCCAAAAAGGAGGAGGTTCTATGTTCGACTGTATGAATGTTTATTTTTGTTTATGTATGTTCACCGATTTCTCCGTCAATTGTGAACCGATATTGAAAATTACTTTTGTGTTTTAAAGGGTTTACTCCCGAGGTGGTCCCTTTGTCACTAAGTTGGAATCTGATGATGGGATGTCATGGATATCGAAGGCACTTCTCAAATATTATAGGCATACATATAGCGATTTTGGTATTTTCATCAACAATGCAATCGCACTAAGAAAGTATCATTTGGTGAAGTGATATTGATGAAGGAGGCCACAAATGGCCACTGGAACTCCTAAAAGATAAGTATGTCACGGGTATAAGATACCGACTATGATGAAGCAAATCACATCATCATCAGCCTATTAATATTCCCACTGCTGGGACACAGGCCTCCATGACGAAAAGCAAATACTACGATGAAAATGGCAGCATCGAACTGATCTAATGATGCAGCCGAAAGGTAGACATTGGAACGCCGCAATAAAACAATTTATCCTAGTTGTGTTTTGGCTTATTGGAATCATCATGTGTACTTTGGCTAAATATGATTTTCATGGAAATTTTCGGTACCAAAACAAAAAAGAGAAAAAAAACTTCAAAGTGTAAAATAACTTACTTTTCCAAAGTCGGTGTAGAAAATCAAGAAACAATAGGTACCGAAGACACCGACTTCGGAAGAAAAAATTTTTTTCACTTTGTATTGTTTTTTTTGGATATTGGTTTATTTTATTTTTGGATTTGTCTTTTATTTATGCTCTCTGATTTTTCTTACGGTACAAGCATATTATTAGAGTCCATAATTTTGAAAAAAATTTAAAAGTGAGATTGAATAATGTTTTCTTCTACCTGTCGTAATTGATTCCGTAATTGCCACGTTTCAAAGCTTGAGACAGATTGCGTCAATTATTTCTCCCTTTTCTGTCGATAGTTACGTAACATTTTAATTAATTTCCTGCTTTTAGACCAACTGACGTTCATCGCAAGTATGAAGTTGATATTCTTCGTAGTAGCTCTATTCATTCTGCTGGGCCTATTTTTTTTGCAACGCCGGGGAAATAACATATGAGATATGACTTTTCATATTTTCGAGATGTGTTTGACACGAATACGTGGATACTATTTCCCTATGGGGAAAACGGCGCGGTGAAGTGTCATGTGACCGTTTTCCTGTGGGGTTACAGTTTACAGTTACAGTGTATTTTGTATCGAGTTGCTGTGTTCTGCGTCACTGTGTCTCGGTAATCCGTTCATGGTTTCCTTGTTCCTGGTTAAAGTCGCACAGAATTGTTGGTAAAAATAATGAAATATGGGGCGACTTGTGAACTATAAGATGATCTTTGTATAGATAGGCTCCGGAGAGTTATAACAAGATAATCCACCCTAAACTGTATCCTGATACAATACAATTTTGGTATAAAAATATGTCACGGGCATTACGGCCAAATGTGACATCCGCTAACATCCACAGAAATTGTGGAGTCGGATATAAAAATAAGTTACGACATAAGGTCAGATACTGCCATCAACATAAATCACAGCTTGTGTACCTACGCCCTTGTTATTTATATTTACCAAGTCAAGAACGATGTTACAATGTTTTCTAGACCTATATTTGTGAACACTGGATAAAAAAATCAAGGTATTATTTTAGCTGGCGAAAAGTTTATGTAAACTCTTTGCATTTATTTAGGTTTGGTGTAAATTTTAATTGAAAACCGATAAATCGATTGGAATTAAAAGTAATGCCTTTCGTTCTTTGCAACCAGATGAAGCTTAGGGTGGTCTGTGTTTTTTAATCCTTTGTTTGGAGGTAATTGGCATAGTAAATTCATCATCATCTGCCTAGCCTTTTCCCAACTATATTGGGGTCGGCTTCCAGTCTTACCGGATTCAGCTAAGTACCAGTGTTTTACATGGGGCGACTGCCTATCTGACCTCCACAACCCAGTAACTGAGTAACACGGTACCCCTTGGCAAGACTGGTGTCAGGTCTCAATATTCTGACTACCCGTAACGACTGTCATACATATTCAACTAACAGCCGGGACCAACGGCTTAACGTGCTTTTCGAGGCACGGAGGAAACTCAGTATGTTGAAATGGTCACCCATCCACGGACCGACCTCGTCAAGCGTTGCTCAACCTTGATGATCGACCCGTGCGGCTGTTATTATTTAGCCACGAGCTCCTTCACGTAATTGGCATAGTAAATTATTATTTTAATTCACCTGAGTATTTTAAAGACCCGTCATAGTTATGATTCAACTAACTTTTGAATGCGGCTTTGCACGCATAAAATTTAAAATATTTTCACCATAACATACTACCAAGACAAAAAATAAAAATTGTCCTAATCCAGGCATTGGTTTAACCACGTTCTAAATTTAATCCAAATCTGCTCAGCTGTTGAGGCGTGATTTGTACACTAACAAATATGCAAACATTCAGACACTTTCACATTTATAATTTTTAGTTGAATAGGAATTAAGATAACGAAGGTAATATTAAGATATGCGTAATTTATTTTTTTGGTGTACAATCAATTATATTCTATTCTATTCTAAGAGCTGTGTTGACGCCTGATAGATCCCTGTCGTCTGAAAATTTCACAGGATCTTTAAGTAAATGTCTCCATAAAAGTCCTGTGAAGCCTTCTGTCAAACAATATCGTTAATTCTATAGGCATCAGAAGTGTCAGACGCCATATTCTACTGCGGCTGGCAGGCGTGCCCTCCGCGTCCTAAGTCCAACCCCCGCCGGGGAACATTAGGCAGCTGGTTCTCTTGGCGATCGTACAAGCTCAGCGACCCTTGGTGATGAAGGCTTTCAAGATGCTGGAGCCTACCCCCATAGGTAAGCTTTATACTGGTAAGAACATATCCTAGGTGCTAAGCTATTACTAGGACCAAAAGCGGGACTATTTACTTTTTGGTACGGAGTTTCTTATCGTTATAGTTCTGATTTGTTTGCGGGCTGAGGGGCTAGACCGAAAAAAGTGTAACAATGGAAAAATCCGAACACAAAAGGGAGACGCCGAGGAGAGAGCCGGAGGCGCACGAAGAAAACCGAAGACGTACGCTGACGACGAGCGCGCGCTGACTAAACCTATACAGTACCTACGCTAGCAGCCGCTATTGTATGTTTACACAGCATCAGCTGTGTTGTTGTACGAAACTGAAAGACTGTAAAATTTTACATATGTTCCATACAGATTTCCATAAGACAGCTCTCTCTTTTTAATTTCTTTAGCAAGCACACAAATGGTTCTTGATCTGTGGATGTGATGGAAGAGTACTGCGATGGAAATAACTGCTTAGAAGGTTGACGGGTTATATATCGAAAAAGGAGAGACTAGAAAAAGCTACAAATAGGTACTAACAGATAGTCGCCGGTTTGGGATTAGCAGGAAAGATTTCTGCCAGTACACACACACCCACGTTTCAAGTTTTTATAAAGAAAAGAATAATTATTTTAAAAACATTCTAAATTAAGTTGGTATTGCGATTAGATCTTCGATAGCGTTAATTGAAATACGAAGTTAGTGTCAAAAATACAAGCACGATCAGATTCAACATAAATAGGCATTTTAGGCAGTCAAACAAAACTTTCTACTTGAGGAAGTATGGCATCAATTTGTTTGTCTAACTTGAAATAACATCAAAGTTGTAATTAAATGTTCGTAAATGTCGTATTTCCAGCTTCTTTTGATGTTAAGTGATTTACTTAAGTACCTTAATGATATTGCCAGTCGACCATATTATTAAACAGAAATGAGGCTGTGAGTAACCGTGGTGCGTGGCCTCTTGCGTTTTATAAGAGCCAAGAGGCAACGAAGGGAACATGAAAGAAGGATAAGCAGTGGAGTCAGTTTGCGTTAAATTTAGGGTTCGTGATTAATAATAATATAAACCTCAGCTAAATAATATAAAGTCAGTGAAAATTCGGTCCAGCCATTTCGGAGATTTACCCAAAGAAACAGCAGGCAACAAAGCTACAAAAATAAAATTCGTTTTTCATATTCATCTATATATTTTTTTTTTATTATTATCTATAGGCTTGCGCTTGACCACTATGTCACCTGATGGTAAGCGATGATGTGGTCGACGGTGAAGCACGCTTGCCTAGAAAAAAACCATTCACTCTTGACTTAAAGACCCCTAGATTGTAGCTATCGGGCAACACAGACTCCGGCAGGGAATTCCACTCCTTAGCTGTACGCATAATAAAAGTGTCCCCAAAACGTTTTGTGCGTATGGGTGGGATGTCCACCATGTACCGATGACGCATCACCGTACGTCTGGTAGTCCGATGATGGTATGGGCTGGGCGGAATCAAGTCATGCAATTCCATCGCATACTCCCCGAAATGTAATCGATAAAAAACCGACAAACTGGCAACTCGGCGACGATGTTCAAGGCTCTGGAGCTTTGACTTGACCAGTGCCTCATTGCCGATGAGTCTCTTGGCCCACTTTTCAATCGACTCTAGTGCATCTAGCTGGTATTTGGCAGATCCGTCCCAGAGATGAGAACAGTACTCCATGCAAGATCGAACTTGCGCTTGATACAAGTTGAGCAGCTGTTCCGGAGTGAAGTACCTTCTCACCTTCGCAAGGATCCCCAACTTTTTGGCAGCCAGCTGAGCCTTTGCCCCAATGTATGGCCCAAAATTGAGAGTCGATGTCAACGTAAGCCAAGAAGCTCTAGATGGTCCGTTATTGGCACGGTTACATCACGGAAAGTTGGAGCCGGGTGAAATTGGCTCCTTTTAGCGGAAAAAAGACACGCCTGGGTTTTAGCAGCATTAAACTTGACCAGATTGGCATCGCCCCATTCGGAGACTGCCTGCCAGGACAGGTTCAAATGCTCCACCATGGCCTCACGGAGAGACCGGATCTGCGGCCCGGTGGCCCGTGCGTTGGACCAGTATCACTCAGCAACAGTGCTGTCGTCTGCAAACCCAAAGGTTTTAGCAGATCGAATATTAATCTATAATTATATAATAATAATATCTATACTTATAATAATTATTATAAAGCTGAAGAGTTTGTTTGTTTGTTTGAACGCGCTAATCTCAGGAACTACTGGTTAGAATTGAAATTGTTCTTCTTTAAAAGTTCTAAAAAAAGTCCGCGACAGCATATGTCTACCTTTTAAGATTGACTCACAATAGCAGCTTTTATTTTCTAAATTTTAATTAGATCGCCGCCGGTAGAAACAAAAGTTTACAGGTTACATTCGCATAGTAGTAAGGGTAGGGTAGGTAGGGTAGGGTAGATGTAGGGTAGGTGTAGGGTAGGTGTAGGGTAGGTGTAGGGTAGGTGTAGGGTAGGTGTAGGATAGGTGTAGGGTAGGTGTAGGGTAGGGTAGGTGTAGGGTAGGTGTAGGGTAGGTGTAGAGTAGGGTAGGTAGGATAGGGTAGGTACGTAGCCAGTTGACGGGAGCGAAGCCGCGTGGGACAGCTAGTAATATATATATATAATATTATAAAGCTGAAGAGTTTGTTTGTTTGTTTGTTTGAACGCGCTAATCTCAGGAACTACTGGTTAGAATTGAAAAATTATTTTTGTGTTGGATAGTCCATTTATCGAGGAAGGTTATAGGCTATATAACATCACGCTATGACCAACAGGAGCGCTGCATAAATGAAAAATGTTGCAAAAACGGGAAGAAATATTCCTTATTGATAGCTTCCGTTGCGTGCGCTGCGTAAGCGGTTAAAGTTACGCAACATTCATGTAGGTAGGGTAAGGTAGGTAGGTAGCCAGTTGACGGGAGCAACTCCGCGTGGGACAGCTAGTATATATATATATTCACATTTATTTTTTTAATCAAAAGTAAGCAGTAGAGGAGTGGAGTGTAGTAGTAAGTACCGTATATATTGTCATAAGCATTTAGTTTAAAAGCTGTTAATTTGACATTAAAAACAGACACTTTAATTTTATTTATTTATACGTCTAGATTAGCAAAGTCAAGGAAGTATGACTCTTGTGACCTTTAGAGGCAGTGACAACGAGGAACTCAACTGTTGTAAGATTCCAAAAAATACTTTTTACCAAAAATAAAACGACTTCTAAAAAATACACTACAAACCGAAAAATAACTTTGTATTCTTGTCTTTGGTACCTATTTTTTTACGATTTCTACACCGACTTCCGAAAAAAGCAATTTTTCGCTTTATACTGTTTTGTTATGGAAGGGTTCGGTATTTATTTTTTTGTTAAATATTTTTTTCTTAATAATGCACCAATACTTTGTAAACTATCGTTTGTATTATTTTGTACTTTGTAAAACACTGGTACTTAGCTGAATCCGGTAAGACTGGAAGCCGACCACAATATAGTTGTGAAAAGGCTAGGCAGATGATGATGACTTTGTAAACTATCGAATTTGGATGGAATTGATTGCATTTGAAATAATTGGTTTATTTACAATACCTATAATTATCGAGACAAGATTCACTTCTCACAAGATGACTAAGCTTGTGACACAATTGATTGGCTACAAACACGTTGTGTTATAACGTACTTGAACAGATTGTATTTGCACGGCTTGTACAGATTCGTTTGATTGGTTTATTTCACGATGAAAGCACAACAAGACAGTGAGATGTGAGAATGTAGACAAGAACGGCATTTTCAAATTTTTGTCGTGTTACATGTTGTGTCGAGTTTGACTTGAGTGTGAACGAGATTGGTTTCCGAATACCGGTCGGATACCAGGAGGGTGACCATAAGCTCTTAGAGCGGTATCAATTTGATATCGAGTAAGTGACCGATGTATACAAGTCAGATACATCTGTCCCTTATTCGATCTCAAATTGATGCCGCTCTAAGAGCTTATGGTCACCCCCCAGATAGTAAAAAGGCCGGATAACAGATAGTGCCAGGATATCCGTTTCAACTTTATCTATAGCTTTAAGTCCAAAGAACCAACTTAATGATAACACCAATCCACCGACACTTACCGTGACTGTGATTGCAACTCCTAACTTTCCTTCCGATTGCACCCAAATCTATCATTTCAGCGTTCAAAGGCTACAATCTGTCGAGACGATAGAAATCAAGCTGGGTGAGTGCCTGTATCAGTTTCAAATGATGACCTCTCGTGCATCACCGAATTTAGGATCCCTTTGAAGTCCTCCTCGAACATTCTGGACAGCGTCAAATCGTCGCAGCAAAGCAAGCAAATTCTCCTTCATGTCGTTGTTCATTATGTTTGGACTGTAAATTCATCAAAGAAGCACGTATCTGCAAAATGTCAATGTCAAAACCCTTTCTTTATAAATACAAAGTTAAGATTCTTCGGTATAAATTAGTAAAAAAAAAGTTCCTAGATGAATTTCTTGAATAGACAGATACATAAAATATATAGCTACACAGCCAATGATATTCTAGTAAACAGATATGTTATGAGCACACGCATTGTGAAGACTCGAATACGTCCTAATTGGGACGTATAGTCTTTAGCCTATGTCACGCATGGCGAAGAGCGATACGCTTCGTGGATAAAAATATATTTAAAAATGCCATCGTGTGTATTTTGAAAGTGTACCAATTATGATACCAAAGTACATAAAACAGAAGGGATCTCATACCATATGTAAGCACGCAATAAACCTCCATTTACTAATTTATTTCAATTTTTTTCCTAATATTCTGATATGTGGAGGTTAGAAAAAGAAAGAAATGGTAAATACATTGGTGGCCAGAATAACGTTTGTTTACATTCACACGCAAATGACAAACACTAGCTGTCTCCTTTTTCTTGTTGGTTTTATCAAGCCATCCCTTTCGACTTGTCGTGAAATGTCAAATGAATGCAAAGTGAGTAGGTATCTGTGCTGTCGCTGCTGTGCGGAACACTTTTTTCGGTTGTTTTGTGAGTGTATAACGTATCTGTTTATTAGAATATCATTGGCTACACCATAAAAAATGTAACGGAAATATTTCGTAGTAATTGTTTAATGGATAAATATTTTTGTATTTTGTTTCAAATCAGAGATACCTTTAACGTCATGTGAAGTAGTTACCTACCTATAATATCTATCTATCAATTGAATAACTTCTAAGAAACATTTTCTAAAAAACTTGTAAAATTCTTTGTAGCTATTCAACAATTCATTGAATAATTTCCTTGTAAACTTAATGGAGAAAATCAAACATGACTGGTTACTTTTAATAAAATTCTTTTTAGGGATCCGTTCCTCAAAAGGAAAAAAAGGAATCCTTATAGGATCACTTCGTTGTCTGTCTGTCTGTCTGTTCGTGTGTCAAGATCTTTTTCTCTAGAACGCCTGGAGGTATAAATTTGAAATTAATATGATATACTCACACTCAGGTCTGTATTTTCTTGGAGCTGTGATAAAAATCAACCTTCTAAATTATCGCAATCAAAAGATACAGCCGTTTATGTCGCATATTTGAGAATTCGCAAGGGAATCAAAAACCTAAACGCCACTTACCGTTTACCTAGAATCATAAAATTTGGCAAGAAGCAATGTCTTACAGCACAAGTACAGGAAACAATCTGAAAACTGTAAATTTGATATGTCGTGTGTAAGGACCTTTTTCATAGGAACGCGTGAAGGTATAAACTTAAAATTATATAATTTACTCAAGTCTACTATCTGTGAAAAAAAAACAAACTTGTAAATCAACACAATCGAAAGATACAGCCTTTTTTGTCGTATGTTTTAGGAATCTCAAGGAAAATTAAAACCTAATATGAGTACTTCCCATTGACCTAGAATCATGAAATTTGGCAAGAAGCAATGTCTTTAGTTTTCTTTATTTATAACACTAGTAAAGGAAAAACTGTAATATTTGAATTTGTAGCTGCCACAAAAAAATAAACGTTTCCTAACTTATTTGCAGTTGGTAAAATGACCGCGATATATCGATGTATGGGGACATCAGTTTTCCAACGGCAAAGTTTATTTTGTCCCTTCGTTAGAGCAATGTTTGGTGCTTTCATTGTATATGAACGTGTAGAATGTTACCTAAATATTTTTTTTAACGTTGTAGGGCTTGGTGGGTGAGTCCGACTCGCACTTGGCCGTTTTTCTATATAAGCCATAAAAAAAAAACGGGTTTTAAAACTTTTTTTTATTTAGAAAATCCCACCACACTATTCCCAAACCACTGCAACTCCTGAAAGCCAGAATCAACAGTGGCGACCACCAGAAAAGCACCGAGGCAATGAAGCGCGACGAAGTCCCGGAGAAAGAATTTAACTGTCTTGGATCCCGCAACGAAATTAATCAGAAAAGAATAAATACAATTTTTATTTAGAAGAGTTAAATTTTAAAATTTCAATTTCATGGACAAATTTTTATTGTTTCTCTTACTTCCCCACTACGAGGAACTTACCCGGAACTTAACGTAAGCAGCTTAATATATCGGTCCGAGAGTGCTTATGTTATCCTGTATACTTACTATAAACTTTGAAGCTTATTAAGTTTGCAAGACTTATGAACCACTCATGTTCTTGATTTTAGACCAAACAGCTGAAATGTGGTAGATTAGCAAAAGATAAAGCTAGCGGCTTTATATTGCTACTTTTTCCGTTGAGAGCATTTTTTGGGATATCAATTAAAATTTAAAATATCTTCGACACATTTTTATTTCATGCAAAATAATTTATCTAGTAGGCACGCTTCGATCGACAATCTAGTAATAGGGCACTATCCGCAAAGCTGCGCTCAGATGGCGCCAAAGGTTTCAGCGTAAACAAACTAGAGAAGGGCGTTTTCGGTTTTTAGCGCAAACGGTTATGTATGTGTTTTCACATCGATATCGAAAACGTTTTTCAGATATCGATATCAGTAGTACAGTTTGCAAAAGTTAAAATGTTATTAAGATGAGCAAACTAACAACGAACGCGAAATAATACTTAGAAAGATAGGTAGTGCATATGGTTCCTAACGTTTGTGAAGTTTGCGTTTTGTTCGTAGTTCGTACGTTTTCGCATTGTTACGGTTTTAAGTTTTGAATTATTCGTTCTCGCACGCTAGTAAGGTTTTTATTAGATACAGCTTTTGTAATATCGGTTATTTTGATATCGATATCGATATGATATCTAAGACTTATCCGATATAAGTTACGTTTTGATTTATCGGACCCAACCCTAAAAAAAAACAAACTGTCAAAGTCGAGCGACAAAATTTCGCAGTCTAGTCTTTTTTTTATATATTTTGGCTTCGCACGGTTTGTGCATTTAGCCAGTGTCAAGTTTAGAATAGAAGTTCTAGTTTTTTTAGATTATAGTCGTCCAAGTTAGGCCCCAATAAAATAGCGGTAACTTTATTGGAAGCTTCGACGAAGTTTTGTCGACACCATGTACAAACTCTTGTTTTACCACAGCGGTATTACTTGCCCACACTCGTGCTCGTTCACTAATATTATTAGAATAAAAACCACCATTTTTACACTATTATTATTCAATTTAACACAATTATAGGAAAATAAAACAGAGAAGCAACATAGACGCCATCACGTTCCCGCCAAAACTCCTTTCGCAGTCTAAGAATACAAAATAAACTAATAGTGAAAGTAAAATGAAGCTAACTACTTCCCCAATATTTTTATTTGGTTTTTGAACACAAGTTATCTTAAAAACAGTAAAAAATAGTTCGGTAACCACAAACAGTAGTAGACGCCATGTTGTTATGTTTTTGTTTACTCTGATCCGTCAAGCGCCATCTGGCGCCTATTATGACACTATATCATGCGAAAACACCCCAATTCAAACAGTAAAACGCCCATAACTCTTGAATGGCTGAACCGATTTTCATCAAATAGAGCAAAAAAAAAGCACTCTCGATAAAGCCACCTTTCAAACAAAAAAAAACGTAATCAGAATCGGTTCATCCGTTTTGGTATATGATGCCACAGACAGATACACAAATATACATATACACAAACACACAGGTACACACTTCAAACTTATAAACCCCTCTTTTTCCGTCGGGGGTCAAAAATAAACCATTAAAAAACTTATTTACAAAAAAATACTACCGACTTCGAAATAAGAAACTACAAATTGAAAACTAACTTTATATTTGGAAGTCGGTGTCATTGGTAGGGACCATTTTTTTGCGTTATGGACACCGACTTCCAAAAATAAAGTTATTTTTCGCTTTGTAGTTTCTTATTTGGAAGTCGGTAGAGTTTATTTGTAAAAATAAAAGATTTTTTAGTTGTACCTACATAATAGGCAAGTAGTTAAGTAAGGTACCTATAATGCCAGAATAGATTATCCGAATATCATTACTCTGAACATAACCAGTGAAATGAGAGTCAAGGTAAACTGTACACATCTGCGTACCCCTTTAGAGCGTACTAGCGTGATGTTATGTTATGAAATGGTATAAACAATTAATAAACATGCGATTGCAGCAATCCCGAGAGATTTTTTTCCGTTATTTATTAAAAAGTTATGTTGTATATCGCCGAAGTTCTACATCAGATATGCATGCATCTTCACCAAATTAAAACAGGACCAATTTCGGCACATACTCTTTCAAACAAAAAAAGAATTTTCATAATCGGTCCACAATTGACGGAGATATCGGTGAACATACACAAAAAAAAAAAAAAAACAAATATGAAGTCGAACATAAACAACCTCTTCCTTTTTGGTAAGTCGGTTAAACGGGCGAACGGATAACGAAGGAACGGGAATAAAATATCACCTCTTTTATTCCCGTTCCTCCGCCTGTAAAACTTAACGTTGGTCCTACCATAGATAATATAATACTAGCATGTCTTACGCAGGATCTCTATCCGGTCGTGTCGCATTTCCATTCTAACGGAGAATGACGGTGAGGGAACAGAGCGTTCACCTGTGTTTGCGCATACAAAGTTTTACTTACTTACTTTTTATTTATTTATTATATATATTTATTTTTTATTTATTTAAGTACGTCATGCAATTACTTACCGAGCGGTGCGAAAAGATTACCTTTAATATAATATATAAGTTTTATTGCTACAAACAGAAACGTATCATGAAATATGTGTTTGTGTACCTCCGCAAGCCAGATCGCATTCCTTCGAGGAAGGGACTGTCACAAAGAATCCCCGCATTCTCCGCTTACAACAGCAACAATACAAACGCTTCTTTCATTTTTCACTCACTTTTTATCAAAACCAACGATATCTTTGTAACTACTACATAGAAGTTTCAAAAATAGGTGCGGGCTAGTTTTGAAAAAGGCTGATGGTAAGTAAAAAGATAGTACATTATGTTACAAGTGTGTAATGTTGGTGATTACCGCTGAGGCGCCATTGAGACCCGAGCCGTTAGGTGAGGGTCTTAAGAGAGCCGAGGACGGTAATCATCAACATTACACACTTGTGAAGAAAATAATACAAAAAAAATCATGTTATTTAGTAGATAAAAAGTTTATTTAGAGAAACAATTAGTGAATGTGCAGTTAGTAAAATTATAATTAACAGTTTTTGGTAGTCTAACGGTCTCATCAGATAGATTATTTACTGAAATACTTTCATGTTCTATTGTTATTTGATATGGTTCATTATTCGTGTAGGTAGGTGAAATCCAATCATTGGATGAACTTGGTGTTTCGCCAGTAGGACGCGCCTCAGAATCAAGTCGAACTATTTTTGTGATTTTTACACAAATTTCCTTCTTGTTTAGTATGGAATCTTCTACGTATGATTCTGCTACATTGCTAGATCGCCACCCACCATGACGCTTCAAAGACATTATATCAGCTCCTGAATCAGCCAGCAATGTAGCTGAAGTTCTTCTGAAACTATGTCCAGTGCAGCTCTCAGCATCTGCTAAACCTAAAAACTTAGTGATTTCTTTAGGCATAGAACCAAATTTGTTTATACCTATATGCTGACAGGTACATTTACCATTCTGGTAATTTAGAAAGAAACGGTAATTTTTTACTTTTGGTGAACGTCAACTTTCATACTTCTTAACAATTTCATATAATGGACCGTGTAAGACCTCGGTATTTTATGTTTCGTGCATCTGGCCATGGTTCTCTACGTCTTTTACAGTCTTATTTGTTAAATCTTGTATCCTGCAAGCATCAGTTACACCAAATATTAAACCAACCTGGCTGAAGTCGCGTAGATATTTAAAATTATTTTAACTAACCTTAGTACAAGATATTGGTTATCTGGAGCATCTTTAATGAATTTTCCAATATAGTCAGACGATAAAACCTTTGATTTCTTGCTTCTAAATCCATCGGATAGTCTCTAAGTTAAGCTGACAAATTAGAGTATGTTTTTAAGTCCACTCCATTCTTTGTACTTTTTAACATTGAGTATATACACCACAAAGAGCTAGGTTTTTACTTAGAAGATAATTCTTTAAAGTACGCCATGAACAAATTTCAGAAAAAGACTGCGTATTTCTTAGCGTATTCTTGTTGTTCTGCCATTGTATGAAATTTTGGTACGCTTATAGATATTTTTCATTGGAGGTAGTAAACTTTCCATAACGTTAAGGGCTTCACATCTTATATCGGGCGGTGTACAACATAAATCATTTTCTTCATAATTAGTACTTGTAGACATTTTAATTAATACATAACTGTAATATCTACAGTGAAAACGAGTTGAAAAAATTTATGCAATGGCGGGCAAAATTAATCAGTTTTCCTATGCGCGCGCATCTAACAATGGTGATAGACCATAGACTAAAAGAATGAGGTTTCATTTGGCTTTTCGCGGATAGCGTTTTAACCACGTACAAAATGGGGTATTTCAAGTTTTCTTTATTACAGAGAAAACGAAAGTTATATTTGAGTGAAAGTTTTATTAATTAACCTGTTTATTTTATTAGTTGAAATTATCTATTTAAATACGAAGTTGCATGAAATGAGCAAGCAATACGTACATTAATTTATTTGTACTATTGAGCACGATCTTTTTTGTATCGGTCTTTTTTTTAAATAAAGCAACTCAACCAATAAAATAAAATAAAAACTCTATAACTCACTTGTGAATAATAGCAATGAAAAAGGAACAGTTTGATTACAGGTAAATGAATAAAGTGAATTCGGTTAGGCGAAGGATTTGATCCCATCAATCGACCAATCACGTGCGAGAGGAAAGACGCGCTGTGGATTTCCGTTATGTCCGTCAATTAGGCTGTAGCAATTAGACGACTTCTCCAAAAAAATAAATTTTTCCTCTTTATTAAATTAAGTCTAATCTATCGTCACCCCACTCGCGCAAGGATTTCGATAACAGCATCTAAACTTCTCAGATCGATCGACCCGCATGCTTGTTATTTACCAAAGAGATCCAGATTCACTCACTCAGTACAGAACTCAGTAGTTTCCTAGTCTTAATTCATACTAGATACATTTATTTATTATTTATTTATAGTTCATTAAAACGATACAGATACCAATTACATTAACTAACATAGAAATTGAGAAACATAACATTGTTAATTCACATATATACGTAAAATTAACATGGCACATTGAAGTGGCAATGTATCATTAATTACATTAAATTATATTAAAATATAATGTACATACAAAGTATAAATACAAAGCTTCGCTCTAAAGTTGATCAGTAAAGGCTCAACACGTATCAGGAGAGCACTCGACCGACTTTGTAAAGTATTTGATACGCTGCATAAACCGCTCGTGTCACAGCACAATAATTTACACTTTATAGTTATTTCGTTAGTTAATAGTACATTACTGCAGAATCCAGTAAATAAGCCTTCCTGGCCAAATATGAGTTAACCGGACCGAACCGCAGGTGAGATCTGGTTATATACAAGGCCAGGATGGCTTTTTTACTGGTTGAGGCTTGTATAATGCTTTTCTCAAAAATTAAAGAAAGTTTAACAACAAATTCGTTTAATTAATATTGAAGGTTGTAACCTTCAATATTAATTAAACGAATTTGTTTATTTGTTGTTCATATTAGGGCAATTACTGATAGATATTGTGATCGATTTACCGGGGGCATTTATATTTGTTTATTGTACATGTTGATTAACGGACTCAAAAATATATCTATCTCATAAAATGTCATACCAAAAAGAGAGATAGATATATATTTGGAGTCTCCCTCCTATAACCATGTTATAATGGCTAAACTCTAATCTGTGTCTGGCCGGTACTATGTTTTTTTTCTAAGCAGATCTAAAGAGGATGACCTACTGTCTAGAGATGGGCGTTTTCGGTTTTTTGCACAAACGGTTATGTAACCGATATAAAGTTTTCATATCGATATAATTTAGTACAGTTTGTATACGTTAAAACGTTATTTAGATGAGCAAACTAACAACGAACGCGAAATAATACTTAGAGAGAGAGGTAGCGCATATTTTGCGTTTTGTTCGTAGTTCGTACGTTTTCGCATTGTTACGGTTTTTAGTTTTGACTTATTCGTTCTCGCACGCAGGTTTTTATTAGATACAGCTTTTGTAATATCGGTTTTTTTGATATAGATATCGATATGATATGATATCTAACACATATCCGATATAAGTTACCTTTTGATATTTAAATATTATTTGCAAAGGATGTTTTAAATCGGGAACCTTTTCTGGTTCGCTAGTACGTATTATGTAGGGGGATAATATTCAAGTGATTATCAATTTGGTGACAGCGGCTGATCCAATATGTCAGTTGCCTTATTTTACGCCACTTGTACGAATGGACACGCTTTTGGCAATACGTTGCAATGTAGCCAAATTTTATTCATGATTCTCACATAACTTCACTTTGTCCTGCTTATCGCTGCAGGTCACGTACTTCGCCGGGAGATGCATGTCTTAAGGCCAGCCTAGTTTTATTTTGTTTAGTACCGTAGGTACTAGACGCTGCAGAATCTTACCTTCAGTGAGACTTTATATGTAATGGCCCTAACTTAGCTCCCTGGCTGGTCGTTAAGTCGAAACAAATTCTTATATACGAGTTAGAGTGGAATAGTAAAAGGCGGCGGTGATGCTTGTCGCACACTTCACTAGTGGTTCCCTAAGGTTTAAATACGAGAGGCGAAGAATCACACTTTGGCCTTGATCAACTATCGACACAAACATACAAGCAGAAGTTATTATTATTTGATATTTGATTTGACAAAGTTTTTAGCGAAAACGACAATATTGTATACTGATTTATTAAGTGACATACGTTCGTCGAGATCTATAGCAGTTGTAGTGATAGCCAGCAAACTGACTCTTGACCGCTGATATGGTGTGGCGAACAAGCATTCGCGTGTTCGCTGACAGATAGCAATCGGGGCCGCTGCACGCGTTGCTTCTAATTAATGGCGAAGTATCGCGTGGAAACGACCCATTTGTCTCGCCCTCCGTCGGATGTTCACAGAAGAATTGTAAGCGATACAAATACCTTAAATGTCTTCAAACACTTACCTCGCCGTACCTGCTGAAATTTCCACCACGATCTGCAATTATAATAAACGATATCTAGATCGCAAGTACACAGTTTAAATCCGTTTTAAGTTGAAATATGGACGCTGAAACAATGCTGTATAAACGTGTTTGTGATTTCCAACGGACTTGGCACACCTGAAATGGGAATACATCGATAATTACTCAAAGCTTTATTAAAAGAGCAGGACTGCTTCATTATATACCATTAAGGTTTTTTTTATTAAGGACAGATTGCAATTATTAAAAAAAAAAACAAGTAAAAGGCGTGATAAGTAAATTAAATAAATGCAGCTTACCTATATTGTCTCTAAATTCTGTGGATCATGGTCGCTCAAAAATTAATACGAGATATAAACAGCAAAAGAGATATTTTGTTCGGCGACCTAGTGATCGAGTGCCGTATCATTTACAGAGAACCCTTAACCCTGAAAAGGAAGATCATGAGTGCTCTTGACAAAAAAAGACACTATTATGTTTATCTTTTTTAACCACATTATTTAACGCACAGACGAGACATGTGGCCATTTGTTATATCAACTGTGTTCTAACCCCTCGATATTAATCATAGGACTAGTGTTGGGAAACATAAGTTTACCTGCATGCAACGCAACTGCGATAGCGTCGATCAACAGCGATGATTCGTTTGTTTTTTTTGTCAACCGATATAATCAGAATATTTATCGGGTGCTTTAACAGAATATTTACCGGGAGATTTGAGCTGGATAGTTGACATGGTTAACAAATTTAAGATGTTTAAAAAGTAGGTACTAGAAATCGGTTGAGAAATAAAACTTAAAGTTTATCACAGTTGTTAGTGGGTTGTAAGTACCTAGACTGAGTGTTTTATTTACCGATAAAATGTATGGCAAGTAAAAAAAAGCAAAGAATCATAAAATAATATAAGTAATGTAAAGTACTTTGGTATCACTCAACGATCTCTCAAATACACTTATCCTCTTTTATGTGTTTTGAAACAATATAAAATATTTTTTCTCATACGTAACAATATAATAAAGCTTCACAAAACCTCATAAAAGTACATTTATGTTCATATAAACATAGATAGGTACTCCTCATTCTAGTAATAAAGATTTTTTTACAACCTTTTTAGTCTTTGTTTCGACATGTTTTCAATTTTATCGGCAAGCAAATATTTCGGCAGATGCGTTAGTCGCTGTCGATTACAGGTGTCTGTCGTCTGATGAAACTGTTAAAAAGCGAGTTTTCACTTGTATTTTTATTGTTTGGGAGATCACGTATTTCATTTTGTGTGCGGCCTGAGCGAGCGGTGATTATGCAAATCGACCGCCCCTGTGCGAATCACATAAATCGTTTCATATTTTATCACTTTTTTGCATAATATATTTTGTGTAAGCCGACGATCAGTCAGCGCCCTTCACCGCTGAAAGGTACATTTGACGGATGATTTATTATTTTTTCGTCTCGTACCGCAATCACCAAATAACGTTCTGAGTGAATCTATCTCAGTTATTCACTATTATTAAATAAAGCGATCAATAAACTTACTAAACTTAACATGTACATCAATCAATTCAGTGGCAAATATTACAATTCAACACGTATAAAAGTTACACTTATCCTTCCTAGTATCCTCTATTATACACCCAGTCAAAAAGTATTACAAACTACTCCAAGCCAATTGCTTTCTCTGGTTGAAAGATTCTAGAGAGGCGTCTTGAATTACCAACTAGAAATACGAAACCATCCATTGGATTTGCCATGATCGGCAAGTTCTTCTTTGTCCTTTGCGATGACTCGAACGTTCGACCGTTGCGGGTGCACGGCGAAGTTTCCTGAATAGGATGATGACTCCTGCTGGAACTGCCGCTGCTGTAGATCGCAACGGAAGACCGCTGCTGCGACGTAGGTGTTTCAAATAAGACGGCGAGATCCTTGAAGGACCAATTTTTGTGGATTAAGAGGTGTCGACTGTTCCGGTGGAGTCCGTGGCAGCGAGTAGATTACGCGTTTGCGTTTAGATACTCGGCGATTCTCAAACAACATAAAACTTTTCTACCTCAATAACATCACATTTAAAGTTACTTTTTTATATATCATCATATCGCCTGTTAAATGAAAAGCAAACTTCAATATGACTTAAAGTTATTGAAAATAAACAAAGTACTTATTTCAATGGAAATCAAATCATGCAGCCACATGTTCGGAGGCGAGAAAAAATAATAAAGAGATAAAAAGCAAATGATTGAATATTGAAATCGTTTGAAGTCTCGTCACAGGGCACGTGAAATAACGTAGAACCGATGAGGACTAGTTAAGTGACAGCTTGAATGAACACTCCGTAGAAACTCTTGAAGTTTTCAAGATAACTCTTTATTCAAAAGATGCATTTTAAACCATTACATAAGTACTTGTATTCTGGGTAATACTCGAGAGCTCTAATTGTGGAAAATAAATAACAAAAATCTTAAAAATCAAAAATAAACTACTGACTTCCAAATAAGAAAACTAAAAAGTGAAAGATAGCTTTATTTTTGGAAGTCGGTCTTTTTGGTAGGTACCATTTTTTGCGTTATGGACCAACAAAATGGAGTCAACTCGGAACATACTCTTGCCCTTTTTTTTTTTTGGATGTGCTTCTTCCGCTCTGCGTGAAGCGGGAGGGCGTGTCAGACTTTTACTGACTAAAACCCACCCGTGTTCCTTCAGTTGCTTGAGCTAGGGCCGCGGTAACTATTTTCAAATTTATCCGCGACCCAGACAGGCATCGGCCCTAGCGGACCCCGTCAATTTTGCTGACATCTCTTTGAGGCGCGCGTGGAACACTACGCGCCGTCGACTCGGGCCTGGTCCTTATCGGGCGGCGAGCTACCCGTTACTCGCCGTCCGCAAGCTCGCGCCTACGGTGGCTGGGCATCGGCATGCGACCCCCGACGCCCGGGCGTCTCCTGCGGTGGCTTGGGGCGTGAGGGCGCCTCCGTTGCCTCTCCCTCACGCGTTCTGCCTCCTCCTTCGCGAGTATTACTGCTTCGCAGAAGGAGGTGATAGCTTCCCATGCCCTGTCGCTCCGTACCATGGCCTGGACCAGGGCCGGACGCGAGAGGTCGCCACCGCCGATCGCCTCCACGAGGTCACGGCGTTGCTCCGCCCAAGCGGGGCAGACCTCCACCGTATGTTCTACCGTGTCCTCCGGGCGATCCACACAATGGTGACACCCGGGCGTTTCCTCCCGCCTTATCCTGAACAGGAACCTCCCGAAAGAAACATACTCTTGCCCTAAGCCTAGCCCTGTGCGATAAGACCACCCATTGTACACTTATATTTATAAATGTTTTGTCCTGTAATTATTTAAGTGTATAAATAATAAATTATATAATAAATAAATAAATACTCTTTCAAACAAATAAGAATTTTCAAAATCGGTCCACAATTGACGAAGATATTGGTGAACATGTACAAAAAAAAAACTAAGTCGAACATATAACCTCATTCCTCCTCCTTTTTGGTAAGTCGGTTAAAAAAAAGTTTGATAACGGTCATGCTGAAAATGAAAGAGGTTTCATAACAACTAATATAGATAGCTAAATCCAATTATCTAATAAAGGAGTATTACCAATGTCTCAAGGATTGACAGAGTATATTGCTCCAGAACAACGTCAATTACAGCAAGAATTCCAACATAATCGAAACTTCTCCTAATAAAATAGGACACACACACAAACGCGACGTATCAATCTCATAACGCCCCTCGACTTGCCTGAGGGCTAATAAACAAAAATGATTCTCTTCTCCCCTAATATCATGTTCAGAACATAACTTACTCCTACTGATATTAATAAAAGCCCACTCTATCGATACTTGCCACAACTGTACCTACTAACGTCACATGATTGCGGCGGTTATTACATTTTCCCCTTTTCAAAGAAAATGCGATGTATTATATTCATCAATCTACTTATTTGCTTGGAAATCTTCTTTGTGTTCCACTCGAAAATTATGAATATCTGAAAGCCTCTTTGAAAACACAATTATTCGTAGTTAAGAGAGCGGTGCCTTTTCTTATGGCCGTAATTACATTGCTGTTGTAATTATAATAATTGCTTTTGTCGACATATTAAATTAACTCTTTTAAGGGGATGCATTTCTACGCTTTGACATACAGTATAATATTATTGAAGTTTAATAAGGAGCATAGTGTTAACGGTGTCAATGTTTCCTCAAGACTTTGCACGTTATCAAACTATTGAGGCAGTAGTTTAATTCCAAGTTACGCTTACTGTCTTGGCAATCGTAACTTCTCTGACTCGCTCGGCATTTCTAACTAGGTAAGCAGTTTTAGCATTTAAATATCATACATATTCTTATCTTTTGCACCATTTGGTGCGATCCTTTTAAGCTCGCCGAGACAAAATGTAAGCGTTAAAATGAAAGAGTTCAGTATCTAATAAAGTTGAAACATAGTTGGCAGTGGCGCAAAGCGTAATGACGGGAAAAAGTGGTCAAATATGAGAGCTGTTCTTTTCCAAGTCTCGACGTCTACATTTTCTCCGTACGTATCTAACGCTAAACGATATCATCGATATGTCACTTCTGGCATCAATGCCTTCAATAAGTACAAGATATAGCCGCATAGCGCTTCCACTTAACAATATCACAACATAATGTATAACACCCACTTAACGTCGCTCTCTCATTCTGTTTTTGTACAAAGGGCCATAATATGATGAGGTATAAGAAGCATTCTCATATTACCCGTCAAAGGCTTCACTCGCGTTTTGGCTTATGAAGAAAAATGATAATTCTTAGTGAAAATATGAAAAACAAATTGGCATTTCTATCACCGGTTCTGCCTTACGGCGTGATCGAGTCGTGGGAGGACCTCAACCCGCGACTGTATCACGCTGTTCACATTTACTGGCTCAAGTTTTACGGCATGTGGTTCAACAATTTCTCACCGTTCACTATCAAGTTCTGGGTACAGGCAATGTACACGCTGACCGTATTATGGCTCGTCTGTTTTTTCCCCGGAATCGGAGAAGTCGTTTATTTACTGAGGCAAACGGAAAATATCGGAGATGTCGCCGAAGGGTAGGCTAGATATTGCCCAGTTCACTTACATTTGTTTGTCTGAGATCACGAATTGGTTACATCCCGCCAAACATGACAAATGGATATGATAAAATTTGTTTTTTTCAGCCTCTATTTATTTTTGAGTGAGATGTACACGTATTTCAAGATTGCTGTATTCTGGCTGAATAGAAAAAAAGTCGTGGAACTCTTGAAATATTTACATTGTAAGGAGTTCAAGGCGAAAGAACCGGAGCATAGAGAGATGATAACAAAAAGTATTAAAAGTGCGCGTTTTGTGATGACGTACTACTCCACTATGTGCGTCGGGGCTGTGTCAGGTGGGTTGGATTGAAAACGAGTAAGGTATTAAATATTGTACAAAACATTTTTGACTTTATTAAATACCAAAACGACGGAATAAAGAGCGCTTTTAATAACATCGAATAACAAAAATGTTTCATCACCTCTTTTCTACCTGCACATATAAAACGCTGTTTTAATTTTATTTCTAGTTGGAATAATAATGCCTCTAACTGAAAACTTCGACATCCTGCCCACTAACGTGGAATATCCGTATTTCGACGTGAACAAGAGTCCAGCATACGAAGCCGTTTACATCCATCACGTGAGTAAAACTGCTTACATAAGAAAGTCAATCACTCAAATTTTAATTGAATATGCTAATTCAATTAATAGCATATGACGTCAGAGAATCAGGGACGGATGTTATAATTGAATATTGATGTTCTAAAAATATATTACAGAATGGTTCACAAATACATTCGTACAGCCGTTTATAATTTACATTTCAAAATACAAGTTACAAAATCAAAATAACATTATTCTGCCAAATACAATTTGTCATAAAATAAATAGTGGAATAATTTTTGTACCGAATTTATCCATAAAAATCCCAGAGCAAGCGGTGAACAAAACTAACCGAATCCAGCCAATATACAAGGATTAATCTAGCTAGTCGAATGAGAATAATGAATTAAATTAAGCCCGTGTTTGCCATGTGTTTTCAGATTTATTACAAGCCAGCTACGTGTATAATAGATGGGGTTATGGACACGATATTAGCAGCTTTCGTCGCTTCGGCTAGTAAGATACCTAGAACTTTGTAATCCCTTAGGCTTAACACGCACTGCGATTTTCATTCGCGAAAATTTTTTTTTACAATTTGGGCGCGATTTTTTTTTCCGCAATGCGTGCAGCTTCATACATTTCCATAGGTCACAGAATGCACGAAAAAAATTGCGCGAATAAAAATCGCAGTGCGAGCTATGCCTTAAGATTGACACAAAGTACAATTGAAGTCTGTAGCACGACCTATTATTTTTTAGCGCTTAAAACCTGCTTGTTTTGTTGCTTGTATTGCCTATTCTTTAGCTTTGTAAGATACCAGAGACAGCTTAAATTAATAAAAACCGGCCAAGTGCGAGTCGGACTCGCGCAAGAAGGGTTCCGTACCATTATCGCAAAAAACGGCACAAAAATCACGTTTGTTGTTTGACCCCACTTATATGTTTATTTTTATTCAGTTTAAAAAAAAAACTGTCTAGCTATCACGGTTCAAGAGATACAGCCTGGTGACAAACAGACAGACAGACAGACAGACAGACGGACCGCGGAGTCTTAGTAATAGGGACCCGTTTTTACTCTTTGAGTACGAAACCCTAATAAAATATAACAAGTACACAAATCATAAAAAATCAGAAATTTTGCTAGCTCTAAGCTACGCGAAAACATTGCTACGCAACTGCTACGGACTACGGCAAAGCGTAGCAAGTCTATGCGGATGCTACGCTTTTACGCGGATACGGAGTTGGCATATTAAATACAATTTATATAGCCAAAAGGAAAGTTATCTGCTTTATATTCATTCTTAATACTGAATAACCTTTTCCAAGACTTTATTCTACAACGCAATACGATGAAACAAACAAAATAATCCGACAATGATTGTAAGTCTTCATTATTTTTCTTTTATAGCAAAAAATACTTATAAAATTAATGTTTCCTTTCCAAACATCGTGTTCGTACGTATTTTTGCATAAAAAATCCTTTTATATGAGACTTCGCCAAAGAGTTTCCACTGATTAAGATTAAAAACCAAGAAAATCATTGCGGTTTGCTCAGCCTATCCGACCATTCAGTTTTTTTTTTCATAACAATCCTGTTGCCTACATTTTTCACCGAAGACTTTCAATCATTCAAAAAACAACGGATAAGAATCTTCGAGCTCGTTACTAGCTGCAAAATACCATCGTCTGCAAATCCAGCAGATTTGAGTATTAAATAGAAAGAAATATATTACTTATTTTGTAAGAATATACTGCATTTCATATTTATATACACATCCAATATTTTTTTAGTATTACTGCTCGTGATAAAATAACAATTTATTTATTTAACAGTCGGACAAATGGAAATACTGGCATTCAACCTGCGTAACTTCGATGTAGTAGCCGAGAGACAACGCAAAAGGGACGTATCACAGAACAAATACATTGAGAAGAATCCTGAACGGTACTACATTCGTTCAGTGCTGAGAGACTGCATCATACACCACAACTGCATTATACGGTAATACTATATATTCTACTCTGTATTAAGTTCAAGCTTTAGTAAAAGCTGACGCAAATGAAAAGAGTTATAAATGTACGAGACGTGTTTTTAACACGTTGGGTGTGATTTTGTACTGACTTTGTTTTCTTAGTATTTCTTGTGGAAATTGGTGGAAAACCTGGTGAAAATTTCAATTGCATAAGTATTTCTGAATGCTTACATTAAAAACCTTTTAATAAAAAAAAATACCGACGAACTATGGAACTGAAAAGAAAAAAAACCGGCCAAGTGCGAGTCAGACTTGCGCACGAAGGGTTCCGTCCCATTATCGCAAAAAAACGTCAAAGAAATCACGTTTTTTGTATGGGAACCCCACTTAAATATTTATTTTATTCTGTTTTTAGTATTTGTTGTTATAGCGGCGACAGCAATACATCATCTGTAAAAATTTCAACTATCTGGCTATCACGGTTCATGAGATACAGCCTGGTGACAGACAGACTGACAGCGGAGTCTTAGTAATAGGGTCCCGTTTTTACCCTTTGGGTTCGGAACCCTAAAAAAATCTTTTAGTCTAGCATTTTGAGTTGGCGCCGAACAAACAAACATGCAAATTAATTACCTAAACGATAGAATGATTGTATCTAGGAGATATTCGTTGATGGTTTGTTTGGCGCCGCCTGAAAATGCAAAACTAAAAGAATTTTATTTTTTTTTTGCTTTTCCGTACCTAATTTCGTCGCTTAAATCTTATGTTGAAAAGGTTTTTTTTCGCTTTTCAATTTACTTAATTTCATACCATCCATAAAAATCTGCATGTCGAATTGAGAACATCCTCCTTTTTTTTCGTTGGTTAAAAACCTAAAATGTATCTTAAAATAAATCCTTGACATTTGAAAAGTAGGCAAAAATAACAGTGACCATCCAGCACATCACAACTTTGTGCTATACCTAAGTAAAGGGTACTTTTGTAAGACTTCAAAACCATTCATTGTTTGATAAACTTTTCTAAGATTTAGTTACAAAGGAATCGTATCGGTGTTGTAAATAGAGCTAATCTAGGTTCTAAAGAACAACAGACAGTGTATCGGTGCTGTATCAAGTCGTGCAAATGTTAAGTGAGGAAAAGGGGTGATCGTATCAGGCACGGGTAGCACGTAGCCGTCGGCAAGACAACTTGCCTTGCGGCCCGAGGGTCGTGCCACTACTCGTACCCAAGGCAAACTGAACAGTCAATAAAACCTGTGGTGAATAGGGGTTAATCTTTCAAACTCAATTAAGATTTAATGGAGAATTGATGCGTTAATGTAATGCATACAATCTTGTAAATGAAGACATGAATTAATTAAGAAGCTATTTCATTAGCAGTAGCTCATGTTAGTTCATCAGACAATAACTTTAAGGACTTTTGAGGTCATCCTACAATATTAAAGCCTTTAATTATGTTTGTTAATGAAACATGGCTCAACAGCTGAACAGATTTAGAAGACGGATAGACTATGGCCTAGATTAGACCACAAAGTAGGTACAATATAATTCTATACTTAAAGTCATAACGAAAACAGTTGTTTCTCTTTCTTTTACTAAGTTTACAAAGCATGCCAAATAGTCAGCAGTTGATGAATTCGAAGAAGAAATAATCTCTAAAAAAGTGAATATCCACGAAATACCTTCATAACTTGTTTTTTTAAAACCGGCCAAGTGCGAATTGGACTCGCGCACGAAGGGTTCCGTACCAATAGCGCAAAAAAAGGCAAAAAAAAAACACGTTTGTTGTATGGGAGCGCCACTTAAATATTTATTTTATTCTGTTTTTAGTATTTGTTGTTATAGAGGCAACAGAAATACATCATCTGTGAAAATTTCAACTGTCTAGCTGTCACCGTTCATGAGATACAGCCTGGTCAAAAGTCAAAGTCAAAGCACTTTATTTCAAGTAGGCCAGTTACAGGCACTTTTGAATTGTCAAAAGACAAAATAAAATATTACAAAACTATGGTGCTACAGTCCCAGTCACAAGACATAATAACTGTGAAAGTACCGTAGATGTCCATTCCAAGGCGTAGATCTCTATGGAGAAGAACGGGCAAGAAACTCCATGGACACTCTTTTTCAATTAGGTAATTATTACAAATACTTAATTATAATATAAATAGGTGACAGACGGACAGACAGAAAGACAGACGGACAGACGGATCGCGGAGTCTTAGTAATAGGGTCCCGTTTTTACCCTTTGGGTACGGGACCCTAAAAAAATAAAACTTTAAAAAAGTTATGTTTCTATTTTGGTGAACAATAAAGTATATTATATTCTATTCTACAATAAGTACTTAGCAAATTTTTTTTAGGTGTCCTAAGTTAGTAATTTTTGCTAACAATTCAAGATTTCAATTTTGGTAGATAATTCAGGAGATTATGACCAAAAAAATACCGTCAACACAACAAACCGTAAATACGAAAAAAGCCACTATTTTATTTTCCCAGATAAAATAGATGACACTATTTTTGCTTCGTAAACGAGTGTTGTAAAACAAATTGATTTTCAGATACGTGTCGATGATTGAGAGCGCTTTCAGTTTGGCATCAGCTTTACAGTTTATGCTGAGCGTGATGGTGCTTTGTTTGGTCGGCGTACAATTCCTATCGGTAGGTAACATTACAATTTAAATGTATGGAGAAATAATTTTTGCAATAAAAAAAAAGTTTTAAACAAGCTTTTTAGCTTACCGTGCATTGCCATCTAAACCAAACGTGTATGCAAAATTTCATCTTAATCGGTTGAGGATAATTGCTCTAAAATTCTGTTGCAAGATTTGATCCGAACACACATACATACATTGCAAGTTAATAAAAAAAACTTGTAAAACGATATGACTGCAGTTTAAAGAACTGACTTATGGGACTTCACTTCAAACCTTTGCGCATTTGTTTGAAGACTTTGCAAGACTGAATGGCAATAAAACCTGTGTGTTTAAACTTTGCTCGGGCATTTTTGTTTTCACGACTTTGTGCCACGCCCAATCGATTATTCTAATTTGTTTCATTTCTCCGGATTGTCATTTAATAGTACATTATAGTACAAGTGTGTAATGTTGGTGATTACCGCTGAGGCGCCATTGAGACCCGAGCCGTTAGGTGAGGGTCTTAAGAGAGCCGAGGACGGTAATCACCAATACACACGTGTATCATACGACGTTTTTCAACACACTTGTGAAAAAAATAATACAAAAAAATCATTTACAACAGTAAAAACGAGTTATGAATTTTTTTTCGCAATGGCGGACAAAATTCATCAGTTTTCCTATGCGCGCGCATATCGGCCATAGACTTAAAGAATGAGGTTTCTATTTTTTTGGCTTTTCATGGATAGTGTTTTATCCACGTACAAAATAAGGAATACCAATTTTTGTTTATAACAGAGAAAACAAAAGTTATATTTTAGTGAAAGTTTTATTAATTAAGCACGTACAAGTTGAAATTATCTATTTGCATGAAATGAGCAAGCAATAGGTACATTAATTTATTTGTACTATTGAGCACGATCTTTTTTGTATCGAAACTTTTTTAAGAACAAAGCAACTCAACCAATAAAATAAAATAAACTCTATAACTCACTTGTGAATAATAGCAATGACAAAGTCACATTTTGATAACAGGTATCATTATGTGCCTAATTGCGGTGAAATTAGAGCCACTTTATGAGCAAGTGTGTTGAAAAATCTTTTGAAATTAGTTTTAGCGGTTAATACAAATAGGTATAATTAAGAAAAAATAAAATAATCATGTCATATTAATTAAGCACTAATTGTCGCTCACCAGTAATTCTGCGAAACAAATCAGCAGTTAGCAATAATTATAATTATCCATTAAATATCGACGCCCTTCCCAGAACCGTTCCGTTTCTCCACCCGTCAAAAGGATACTTGGGCCGTATTATAGAACAATACCCGGTCATTAATCTCGATTTAATGGAATTGAATTCAGATTAGTATACAATCTGTCAGATTGACATTAGCAAAATTGAGAGTTCGAAATTCAAAAAGCTGAGCATCGTTCGAGAATACGGGTATACGCCTTCTAAAAGTATTTTCGAGAACATTCTACTCTCAATAAGCTTCAGGTTTTTACAGTTTCGCTTTTCCGTACAGATCGAGAACCCGACCAGCCATCCGATGCAGATAGCGTGGATGGGCATATATCTAACCTGCATGCTGATTGAAGTGTTCATACTTTGCTGGTTCGGAGATGAATTGATCTGGAAGGTAATCGCCGTTGCAGTCGATAAATTCCCCTTTAGCTATGTTGCGAGAGAACTTTATCGTACGGGAACTAGAAGTAAGGCGTAGCGAACTAATATACGAAAGTTTAACATAATTTATGCACACTTTACACTTTGTTTTAATGTTCAACATGTATCAGCTAACTTTACACGTGTTCTTTTTAAACTTTTAATTAATTAGCTTGTAAAAGTTAGTTCCAATTAGTCACATAGTTTAAACATTAATTTATTACCAACATTTTGCACTTAAAAGAATTAGACAGTGTTGAATAGTTTCGCCACTGTTGTTTACGTATCTATCATAAAATATAGAACGAAACTGGGAGTATTTTCCGTTGAACGCACGACTCTGGGGTAAGACACCGCCTGAGGATTGCATTTTAACAATCGGTGGACTAATCCTATGTTCTTGTAAAGGGTGTCTCAGAATGTTTTTCTTTTTTGATATTAAAAAAACCGGCCAAGTGCGAGTCGGACTCGCACACGAAGGGTTCCGTACCATTATCGCAAAAAACGGCAAAAAAACACGTTTGTTGTATGGGAGCCTCACTTATGTGTCAGGAGGTGGAGGGTGCACATTTACTAAACAATGTTTTTAATAAACAAAATTGAAAACTGCTCTTTAATTTAACAGTAAATAAACCGAGTTTTAACTAATTCTAGTGTCTTTCTTTTAAGTATCAAAAAAGTAAAACATTCTGAGACACCCTTTATTTTTGCAGAGCATGGACCTCGCAAAAGCCGCTTTCGAAGGACCGTGGATGAACAGCGACCGCGATACCAACATGTTCATCATAATCTTTCTGGAAAGATGCAAACGTCCTCTGAGGCTCACCGCTGGGAAAGTGTTCACTTTGTCATTGGATACTTACACAGTCGTAAGCAAAATATTCAACTATGAAGAATGAATTCTGCTAGACCGTGGCGGGCGCGGACTGTACATGCCCCGTGCGAGGCACGTTAGAGGCACGGCCCCAAAGCTCCGAAACGTCCAAACGTGTCCGGAACGCGGACGCCACACGTTATAGCATATATAAAATAGTCATGAAGTTTTGAATCCGCCTTGTACGTGCCTCGCACGGACACGGCCCGCGCCCGCCACGGTCTAGCATTTCATCATTTAATTATTTTACCTGTTGAAATAGCAAATTGCTTTACGGTCATCAAATGATTAATTAAAGCGAAGAAATTGCAGTTAGTGATATTTAATTGAAAACTGTTCTAACTTCTAAGTCTAAGATATGTTTGCTTAGAATTTCATCTTACAAAATCAAAGTCAGACGCACTTACAACAATGGACATAATAAATTAATGCCGTTTCAGTTTGCTTTAAGATGCTTTTGCTGTGTAACAAAGTGATTCTCAAGTCGTAAATTATTTATGTAATTTGATAGCCTGAGATTAAATATTCATGGCAAAAGCGGATTTACGGCGCACTGCTATGCAAAGATCTTTTGCGAGTTTTTAATGAGGCAAATTAAATTGGAAAACTAAAACGTCAGATGTACTAAATGCCGGTCTGGCACAATAATTCCTGATTCCTGGGCTCTATGTTCAAAGCACGGGAATGTGTTTAAAATATAAGCAGGGGGCATATCCTGAAGATGCTGGTCATAGTCATAAAGATGGGCCTAACCGCGACGCCCATGTGCAGGTTGTTTGGGGAACATACGGAATTCATAAAGCACCATCTGTGGACATGCGATTCATTGGCCGGTAAGCGAATGAGTCTCCTAGGGGTGATATCCAAGCCCAAAAGACTATATGCTCATATCTCCTAATCTCGTCTTAAAATTCATGAAGAAAGTTTTCAACGCGATTGGGGAGGAGTAGGTTATCTAGGGGACCACAAAAGACAAAACGGGCCCTCCACAAGATAAGATAAGATAAAACGTCAGATGTAAGGTGGGAATAGGGTGTGAAGAGGTAGCGGGCCATACGATATCATTGGAATGAATATGACCATAGGAAGTGGTTCTTCTGAATCAGTTTGAGTAATTTTACTCAGTATTAGTTCGTTCCTCTCAGTCGGATAAGTCAATGCACGATAATAAATTAAATTATCATCTGATGAGTATAGTTCTCGCCAAACTTCTTGGCCGCCCTGAAGTTGGCTACAATGGCTGCGCAGTTGTAAATCTCAAACAAAAACAGAACCGATCCGGGACTTGCGCATCGGCAAGCTAACTGCAGGGCGGCCAAGAAGTTTGGCGAGAAATATAACTAAGACTAGGTTAATAGGGCCCTAGTCTCAAGTACTTATTTTTTTTATACGATGTATTAAAAACTGCATTGTCACGAGAAACAAACGCGTGTGCAAAGTATCATCTCAATCGAACACAGGGAAAAGGAACAAAATTAACTTCCCAGTTCTGATTACAGATACCGGGACAGGTGAAAGTAAATACTCGTAAAAGCTTTTAAAAATAAAAGTTATTCACTTTTTCGTATAAATGTCGATCCACGCACTAGAAATTGGCATGGCCACGCTTTGTCAAGTGAACAAAACATAGTTGGTTGATTTATTAATTAAACGTAATTCACACACGTCAATCAAAATCTAAATCATTTTTTTTTATTTTACTTGGGCCTACATGGGCACTTATAAAACGTCGACAAAAGGTGCACGGTTCGGGTTACTCGTTTCCTATGGAGAAGAACCGGCAAGAAACTCCATGGTTACTCTTTTATTAAAATGGTTTGGTTTTACAATATTTCATTGTTACAGCATTAGTACTTAGATATGGGGGGACAACGTAGGCCCGATAATAAGTCGTGAGAAATAAATAAAAAAGTAAAACGAGATAAAAAAGTTAACAAATATTAACAAGCATCTAGAAATCTAGAAGGCCTACAATGTTCACACTTTCACAAAACATTCGGTAAAAGAATCTGTACAAAGGTAAAAAAAACTAATTAAAAAAGAAATGAAGATAAAAAATTTGGCTTTGACACCCTCTGCGCATGCGGCTTCCCTGGTAACTCATAAACGGCACAAATATATGGATATCTCTAACTATTCTCAATCTCATTTTTTTTCTCTTTTAATTAGACTTTTTACAATATTTTTCAATCATCATTATAGCCCTTTGCTAAGAATAGTTACAGCACTGATTACAGTATTTGTGCCACATGTTAAATTTAGTGTTGTGTTTTTTTTTTTTACCTTTGTAGAGATTCTTTTACCTATTGTGAATGTGTGAACATTGTAGGCTTTCTAGATTTCTAGATGATTGTTAACATTTGTTAACTTTTTATTTCGTGCATTATTTTTTTTGTTTGTTTTTTTGTTTCAATTTCGTACGACTTATTGTCGGGCCTACGTTGTCCCCCCATATCCAAGTACTAATGCTGTAACATGGAAATATTGTAAACAAAAAAATTTAAAAGAGTAACCATGGAGTTTCTTGCCGGTTCTTCTCCATAGGAAACGACTAACCCGAACCGTGCACCTTTTGTCGACGTTTTATAAGTGCCCATGTAGGCCTATGTAAAATAAAAATATTTGATTTTGATTGATTTTGAATGCCAATGTCAGTGCTGACTACTGCCGACGCTTAAGCTTCAGTGTCATCAGGCCCTTGACAAGTGTCATTCTTTCATAAATAGCTAGCGATAGCGATGGTCAAAAAGGCAAAATTGTATTAGATTGACAAGCGATATCAATTATCGCCTTCACTGACATTGAATGTCACTTGTCTAGAGCCTCGGCCAGTTCATACAGCCTTGACTTGACGCACAATATTTTTGGCTATTAGAAGAACTATCTTGTTCGAAAGCATTTATTTATTTATTTATTAATAAGGCACACCAACGGCTTCACACAAGTCAAGTTTAATGATTTTAGTTTTGTCAGACTATCAATGAAAACATCAATGCTGTCAATGGAGCAGACTCTGTCGTATAGAATGAACAATCTGTTAAGGGGAGCATGGCGTCCCAGGTTTGTGCGACTCGTCGTTCTAGTGGCCCGCTTGGACCTGACCATGACGTGAGAACTGCTAAGTAGACCTGGCGTTGAAGTTAGTCCGTTCACGGTTTCATAGAGCATCAACAAATCATTTAAAACCCAAAGCATCGGTGATTTTGACTGTTCGAAGTACAGGTATTTCGAACAGTCTTAACCGAACCATCACAAAACAGTTTGTAAGTGTTTTGATACAGAATGTTATCACTTATTCGCTACACCACAACACTACAAGAAAGGGACGACTACGTCTTGACAAGTGTGAAAAGAAAGTGCTTGACGTGGCTCGGATGCAATGTCTCTGCAAGGCGACAGCATTGTCTTTGTCACTAGTCGGATGTGTATGGGTCTACCTTTATTAACCCTACTGTCCAGTACGTAGGTATTGTGTGAAACCTCTAGCTTTCACAGACGTAAGAGATCTTTATATAGAAAAACATGCCAAGACTTCAATATTATTATGTTAAATAATGCTAAGCTAGTGACCGCGTTATGCTACTATAGTTGTTTCGTTTTAGCATGACAAATGTAATTTTAACCCCTGACGACGGCAAAAGAGGGTCGTTATAAGTTTGACGTGTGTTGCTGTGTATCTGTGTGTCTGTGTATCTGTGTGCCTGTCTGCGGCATCATAGCTCCTAAACGGATGAACCGGTTTTGAATGAGTATTTTTTTGAAAGGTTTCTTTGTCGATAGTGTGCTTAGCTATCTATACTAATATTGTAAAGAGGAAAGATTTTTTGTTTGTTTGTTTGTACCGAATAGGCTCCGAAACTACTGGACCGATTTGAAAAATTCTTTTACCAATAGAAAGCTACATTATTCCTGAGTGTTATTCCGAAAACGGGTCCTGTGGGGTGGTCCACGGGAGCGAAGCCACGGGGAACAGCTAGTGTTTGATAAAAATCGGCTCAGCCGTTCAAAAGTTATCTACATTTTACTCTTTGAACCTGGGTTTTTTCGCAAGATATTGTGTCATTACGTGTTTCGATAGATTGCTGATTGAAGCGTGTCTACTACTAGGTATATTATATGTTGTTTAAAAAGCATGAAATAAAAATTAAATTAATAATTTTAAAAACACCCGACACAAAACCCTCGTACTCGCATCGGAGAACCGCCACAATAGTAGATAAAATAAATTGCTGTAAAAGTTGGCGGACCCTGACGCGAGTACGAGCTTATTAGCTTTTTAGAGGTTTTTGTGTCGGGGGTTTTTGTCTTAATATAGATATCTTTTTAGAATCTCAATTATCAAAAAATCTTTCCTTTTTCATTGGTAAAAAAAGATGACGATCAAAATAGATATCGATTCAGGAGAGTCCTTGCTTGAGTTTAATGCTTTTTTTTAAGTTTGAAATTAAGAATATCAAGTTGTAGCTGGGTAAATGACGGCTACTACCTTGCTAAACGGCATCAACTTCGCCTACAGTAGAACATAAATAGAAAACAAATGAAGAGTGAGTCCGCTATCACTTCCACCTTACCTCAGCCAGAAGCTCGCTTATTACAGGATTACATATACAAAGTTCAATGACTCATAGGTATTCAATTAATTAGAACTGTTAATATTATACCCGTAATGTGTTCTTAATTATCTATTTCACTTCATTACCTGGCTTTATTTACTTAACCAGATGGGATAATTATGCCTACGTGTTTATGAAAGCTTAGGTAATTTTTATAAATGTCATATACCAAGTTATTAATATGTACAGTATGTATAATTCCCGGGCATTATGAATCTAGTCAAGTCAAATCGGGCAATTTAATGAAAACTGATTTAAACTTCTGTATTTATTACATTGTTTGTATGGTCATTAACATTTTGAATATTGCTATGTAACGGTTGGGAAATTCGATAATTATGGTCAGTGAATTAGTCCAAGAGCGAGTGAAGAGATAGATAGATAGATAGATAAGATAGATAGATAGATAAATCATTTATTCATCTATCTATCTATCTTATCTATCATTTATTCAAGATAGCTTAGGGCACCCCGACACGGATAGATTAGGTTCGAAGGAGATGACGGGATCCGTCATCTCTTTCATGTTGCGTTACTTTAGACCCTGCAGACAGAAATAGGAGCCAGTAGCTCAGCCTGGCTCCGTCGACTCGAGAGTACTTACCCATTCTATATTAAAATCAATGTCGTAATAAAAATAATTTAAAACATACATCTTTTTATAACCCGGCCCAATAATTAATGGACATTATTCAGAAAGCCCGTTTAATTTCAATAGTTTATCTTATTGCCTACTGAAATTGGGGATTTTTCAAATTGCCCGGGCATCATGAATAATGCCATATTAATTACTTGGTCCATAACATAAATACTGAAACATATTACTGGTAAAGGCATTCAAATTAAGCAATAACTAACCTTTTCGCAGGGATTCTCTCAAGTGTAAGTCAGAAATGATCACACGGTAATATACCTACAACAGGGATGAAAAATTTCCGATGTCCTAATCCAAGCCACGGGCTACTGAGTTCCAAATGTTATTTAAATCCGTCCAGCCATTAAAACACGGTCGATCAGCGAACATCCAAACATACAGACTATCACCACCTACTAATGCTGTAGTAGGTACGTTTGGTACAGTAAAACACTATTCACACGGGCAAAGCCGCTGGCAGATGATAGTTTATAATATTAGTAGGACTACTTTTAGAATTATAATAGCCTGATTCTATTTCAGCTCATCAACTGGTCGTACAAAGCCTTTGCTGTAATGCGGAACATGAAGAAATAAACATGCACAAACGTTTAAATAAATTTTCGTGTATGTAATTACACTGCGCTGCTGCACAATGCACAACACTGACTTCAATTAATTTCAGAACAAATTATAATAAAATTATGTAGTGAATAAAAACTTGTAGTTTCAATTTTGTAAGGTGAGTTACAGAAATTTATCCTATAGATGAAAAGAAATGAAAAAAAAAAGATATAGGTGACTTATTTTGAAAATCCAAAAATAGCTGTCCATTGTTATTGTTTCTACTTAATAAGGACATTTGAAAGACTAATATTTATCATGCAAGCACTTAAAATATAATTGTGTACCTCCACTCCCAACCACCAACTCCCAACTCCCCAGACACTTTAGTAAGACCTACATAATTAATCCTGTCAACATACAAATACGCACCCTAAGTACTACACCAACTAACGAGGTCGCTCTTTTTTGTAACGGCAACACAATCTCGACAAAAAACTATGTAGGGAAAAAAACTTTTCCAGTAAGGTAAGGATCGAGTCAGCATTCTTGGTCTGAGGAAAACACATTTGGAAAGTACTTTTCGAAAGGAAAATATGCAAGTTCCAAGGCAACAGACATTGTAGTGACGGAGGTACCAATGAAACTTTGTACACGTCGCAATGTGCCAAACAGCTAGCAGTAATCCTCGCGAGCCGCCGCCCCGCCTCAACTTTTCCAATTCCATCCTCCATTCCTCCCATTTCTCAGGGTTGCCACACTAATCCCGAATTCTGCCAACTTTCCAGCCTGAAATGTTCTTTATTCAAAAATTGAAGGCATGTCAAATATCAAAATTAAATAGAAACATTTACGAAGATTGTTGCGTGACCCAAGTCGTTTTGTTTGTTTTTCATTAACGTTGCGATTGTCATTAAACTTAATGTATCTCGCATAATGTTACACAGCTTTTGATACCTTGTCTTCGTTATGTTTTAATTATAGTTATTGAATTATTAAAAGACCAATGTAATCTAAATAATCAGCATTAAACCTTCATTGAATGCGAAATTAGTGGGATAGGAATGTTTTTGTTTTCAGCCAATAATACAGCTTAATGATCCACCTACTAAAGATATTTTGAAATGTACACTGAACACAATGAAATTATTAGAGCTTACTCGTATAGGACCCGCGAGGAATATCCCAGCAGTATATTTCACAAACGCGGCGGTTGTTACTATCCTAAAGTCGAAATAACAATACGCGAACAATTTAATTATCCTATATCGGTCGCAACGATGCCATAATCATTAACACAATGGCCGATACGAATGTGAAACCCGGCAACGTACCTACAAGTTTGTCAATAATTAACATGACCACAACGCGGGTGTATTGTATGCCCAAATAATCACAGTCGCTAATTAGACGCGATTGCACTACTAAATACGATGCTAATAACACTGCCACAAATTAGTCTCCTCCCCGATAACGTATGTTCCTACATCTGTGTTCACAAAGAATGTTATTATGCCCAAATCAGTATTACCTATCAACGCTCCACTGAAAACTTTTTACACGGCATCCATAAAAAGACAATCTTCAAGATATAAGAATTTCCTTAAGCTTGTAGACGTAACTTTTTCTTCGCGTAAGTTTCCGTTACAACAGAAAGTCCAATATCATCTATCACATCACATTTAACAGTAGAACGAATTGAGATTTCTCTTTGAGACGAAAACGTAGACAGTTTCTATTCCGGCGTTCGTTCGGCCTCTATTATCGCTTCTTCGGTAACTTTTGTAATCTGCTGGAAAGCTTTGCGTACCTGTGCGTGTGTGTATATTGTAAGTGAAGACTCCTGACATCGAGGCGTAAATCCAACCATCATTGTGCATTTACTATAATTAAGGAGAGTGCACATTAGTGTTATAGAGGGCACAGACGCCGCAGAGACCACAGGCTGCACATTGGGTCCTGTGTTGTGGCCACATCACCGTGATTAGAAGATCTTGTGTGCTTCGGCTAACCAAGTAACCACAGGCGCTTAGAGACTTGCAGTAGATGATAACAGTCTAGTTTGTTAGCGACGTTATAATTTAAGCTAGGATAATTAATCCTCTAATAATAATGAGGCGATACGAGGCGTGTTGCCCATAAATTGAATGCATAATCAATTGTTATAGTCCATTAATGTTACTGAATTTAGCTACCAACGTAGATTAAGTCTTAGTCAACTAAAGTTATTAATAAAAGTGCTTATTACCAATACCGAGTATCTACGTACCATACCAAATATTAAAATATGCTGAAACAATTTCAAAACAGGTCTCTTTTAACAAAATATGCATACGGAAGACGCAAGTCGCAAAGCGGGAATTGTGGCAGAGTGGTACGATAATATTAAAAATAACATCAAGTGTTTTGACGACATTGTTACCCGGTACCCACGTACACAGACGTTCACTTTTAAGCGCTCAGAGCGGGACGTCGTCGAGTAAAAAGTTAAAATAAACCGCTTTAAATCTAGTTAAAATTTCGACAATCATGCAACAAGGTCGTTTCTTTTACTGCGACTTATTAAAACAAGTGGTGGGTGAAATTCTATCTGCAATTTTCGGATTCATATGTAGATGATAAAGTCAAAATAAATCAATCGCTATACATACTGGCATCCACGAATATAAGTACCTACCCCACCAACTACACACATTGTTTTTACAGGGTGTCAGACTCACAATCTGATAAAACTATTTCATGAAGATACCTGGATCTGTGTTTCACCAGTGCCTGATCCAGGATACAACAAAGTCTAGGGCCCGAACGTCCCATATTTCACGACTGTCATGGGCAAGCAATATGTATGTCTAAACGTTTTCTTAACGTACGTTTTCTTCTCTCTGGCGCTCACCATTCCAAATTCTTTCAACCGAACCGTTTATTTGTCACTGATCAATAAAACATCGTCACCGACTTTACATTGTTATTGAGAATTCACAATACAACCTTCTCTATCTTACAGATAATGAACAAAAATAGTCGGGCATGGGGACTGCTGAAAACATGTCGCTGATGCAAACCCATAAGTTTTGCCAATAACAAAAATCGCTCAACACGGCTAAGGAAGTTATCACTGCAAAAATCCACTCTATGACTTTTCAAAATTGGACATCTACAACAACAAAAGCCTTTTATGACCAAACAATCTCATCAAAGTACTGTTTTCACTTTGTATGGAAAGTTCATTTTTAAGCTCAGCATCAAAAATAGTTGGTAACATATTTTTGCACAAAGCAGCGCGCTTCATTTTATGAGCTGAACTACATATGCAAGCGCTAAATGTAATTACTGAATAGCGCAAGCGCTCAAACTTACAGAGTAAGTTACTCTGCGACATATCTGTTTTATTTGCCATGTTTTGACTTCAGGGACAGCGTGAAAAAAAACGGCAAAGTGCGAGTCGGATTCGCACACGAACCATTATAGCAAAAAACGGCAAAAAAATCACGTTTGTTATTATTATATGACTTTGACAGTCTCGGGACCCTGGGGTCCTGGTCCTGTGAAAGGCATGTGAGGGGCCGAAGCCAACTCGCAGAGGTCTTGTTAGGCATGTATCAGAAAATGTGACACCAACCGACGATTATCCCTGTATGCACTACGCAAGTGCACCCATGGGCAATCCCCGGTTGGTGCAGGACTATTGCAAAATATAGAGAAAAATGTATTGGGCTATGGGTCTGGTAGGTTTAGTGGATCGGTTGTCTAAAACTATAGGAGGATTACTGGCCCCTGCCTGACCACTGTTGAACTACACGGCTATAATATGGCAGGGGGTTACTTGCACACTCAATTAATAGGCCATATGGAAATGGGAATAAAGGGTCGCTAGCACATAAATGACGTAGCGCCAAGGGGCAACATATCCGGAGGTGCTTGAAGAGCGGAAAGGTATACCACGGCTATCAGGACAATCCCGGCAGCACGATCAAGATCCCTACCTGCATCTTACTGGGTTAACTTACTTCCTCCAAGCACGTTTGCTCTTGCGAATCTCCACTCAAGCCAGCCAATTAAGGCAAGAGAGAGGTGGGAGATCTGGTCCTCGTCAGTTTTCACTCCGTGCGGCCAATAAAGGCAAACCAGAGATGAGGAACAAGGCTTCTCCCTGGAGGTCCGTGGGGTCAACACTACCCACCCACCCACCACTCACGCTCGCCACAAATCTGCCCTGCGGATTGTATCTCTCTTAGTCTGGCCTCTCACCATGTTACACAGCAAAGCAAAATCTACCGGCACAAACCTTCGTCATTCACAATCATAATCTTTATTTCTTCTCACAAAAACGTGACCTTAAGGAACAACTTATAAATTAAATTTAGAAGTGAACATTTTGCAGTCAAGTGAGTGTGCGAAGCTGGTATCTGTTATAGGTGTTAACCAGTATTACAACAGGTATAACATAAATTTTATTTTATTAAATAGACAAGCGTTTGATGGAACTTATAAACTAAAACTATCTGGTAAATCAAGGAGACAGATTCAGCAACGAGAAATTAATATCATAATGCCACATAGCACAATATGAGTGTGAGTTTGTGTGTTGTGTGTGTATGTATATGGATGTATGTATGATTTTTTGGGTATGTGTATTTATTTCATTGAAGCGCGCAAGCCCCACTACGTCGTCAACGTAGAGCTACTGCGGTTGGGTTATTATTATTATGTCCTTTATTCATTACATTTCTTATTAATTACATTTTTAAATATTTTTATTAAATAAATTTTAAAAACAAAACCATTTAAAAATATTAAAAATTGAGGCCCGCCAGTATCGGGCACAGGGTCCAAGCTACCGGCTTATTATTATTATTCTTTATTATTCACAAAACAAACATATACAAATACAGTAGGACAGCTTATATACCAAGGCAAGCATAAACCATAATTGGGTTCTCTTACAGCAAACCTCAGTGTCATAGAGATTTTTTATTAAATGAGGACAGCATATACTCAAGTGCACAATAAAACTTTACATTTAAATTTTTACTCACTATATAAACTAAACAAATACGTGTACAGCACACAACGCATAAACATAATACATACTATATAAAAAACAGAACGTGACAAATACATACTTAAGATTGCCCTAGTCAGTCATTCTTCCATACAAACGTAGTATGGCAATTACTCCACTCTTTGACGTTGTGCGAAATAATAAATAAGATCTCTAATAAAGAAGTCTCATCATTATCTAACCTTGTATGGAAACAAAAAAGTAAAAAAAACGTGTATTTGAAAGATATGAACGTCGAAAGTTCCATATTTCAACACTAATTTCAACGCATCTTTGGCTAATACCATAAAAAGAAGGAAAATTGCAAAACAGTCACCATACAGGGATAGATAAGCAGTTAAAAAATTCTAATAATTTTATTTTAAATAAATACACTAAGTAGTTTTTTCATGATACTCATACTCCCAAAGGTTTGTTTATAAAATTTCGCGCGCTCCTTTTTTTCCTAAATCATCATCCATTTATTATTTGTATACCATGAGCTATTTGTACCATTTGTATTTATTATTCGTACGCGGACTAGCTTCATACTGCTAATCACAGCGTCTATCCCTTTCGTACGTGTTGTCTGATGAAATAGCATGCATTTTAACCCCGGCCACAAAATAGTTCGTGCCGCCGACTAGGGCAACCTTAACTTCAAATCCTTAATTCAATAATCGGGGTTAAAACTTGATAAATAACGACAAGATTAACACTTTTTATTAGGTACCTTTGTACCCCTCTTTTACAAAATCCCACTGTCAATATTCCTCAAATCAAGTCGTAGACATCATCTACCGTCCCTACATATTAGTTAGTATGGGCACCCCATTGATCGTTATTACAGGCAGTCTTAGGAACCGTTCATAATCACAGGTAGAATCTTGATGTTTATTAATTGTTATTAGCAGGTAGTAAGGCCCTTGTGTCCGTCCTCTCTCATTTTAATATTAATCACTAATGTTATGCTATACTAGTATTATATTATCTATGCTAATGTTTAAGATGTACGTACTTACATGAACAATTATTAGCATAATTATACATTAAATATGATGCCTCGGCAAAACACAGCAATGTATGACAATACAGAATTTTTGGCAATACTGTAATTGTATTAGAATTTGCGAATAATTGCTCATTTTCAGTTGCCCGTGTAAGCGCAGCTTTAGAACCGACTTAGCACATACCCCTTTTTTTTTTTTTTTTTTTTTTTTTTTTTGCGTGGAGAAATGCTCATGCATACTGCACTACCACGGGGAGATAGTGCAGTTATGTGGGACTCTAACCCACTAAAACTCCACGGTGTCCTCCAGTGCCGCTTATGGCGGGAACACGGGCACGCGTTAGCACTCACCGCGAACCCGCCGCGGCTGTCCGTCACCGGACCCTCCTCGGGGGACTACCCCCCATCACTGGCGCACCAGAACACAGTGTACGCCGTGACCACCCCAGGGACCAATTCAGCACATGGGTGCCAGACGACCCCGTGTATGGCACCCTTGGTCCCACTGTGACGGGTCGAGGTCAATGGCCCCGCCACCTACCATTTTGCGGCCGCAGGGGATAGGGAGAGCGGCTAACGCTATACCGACACTCCTCTTCCCCTGCGGCCCCACCGCATCCGCCATCAGACGGTGGCGACCCCGTCTAGGCCGCGGAAGGTAGGGAGAGCGGCGCACCGCAATACCGGCACTCCTCTCCCGCCGCGGCCTCCGACCCTCAGCCGCGATATCGTATGGGACCTGGGAATCTCCATAAGACATCGCGGCCCGCCTCAGTTGCGATGTCGCCTGTTACCAAGCGGCACCGCAACCTACTAGTTGGCCGCTACGTCGTCGGCTTAATCGGCAAAAGCCCTGACGAGCGGCCCCTCCTCGGGTTCCTCTTCGCTTCACCGTGGGTGACCAAGCCACGGTTACTAAGCCCCCCCGCCTCGACAAAGCGGGAACCCACCGGGGGGGTAGCACATACCCCTAGGAGAGCTTCGACAGTATCAAAGCCAGATCTGCCAGAACATAGATAATTCATTACTACTACTCTAATTATAACCTGAGACGTGAGACGTTGTCTGAAACTCCTAAGTCTGATAGACGTCGTCTATAGATGTCTGTATATCAGCTATTTCAGTCACGTTGCACTTTATCACTCCTCTAATTACTGAATGCAGCTCTATTGTGAGATAATTCATAAGTGATAAGGGGTGCCAGCGAGAGCTACGTATTTACAGAAATATAAAAAAAAGCCATCAGGTAATAGTTAGATACTTGTTTAATTGTCACAGTAATTAAATTGAAATATGTAATCAAGCTCGTAGCATCTCTGCGTAGGCGCGGCCTAGCAGTGACTCAAGGTGGGCGTAGGTGGACATGTGTAGCATTAGTCAGTGCATAGAACTTGTAAGCAAACTCGTAGCAGCTGCGCGTAGGCGTGGCGTAGCAGGTACTCAAGATGGGCATAGGTAGCTACGTCTAGCATTAGTCAGTGCGTAGCACTTGTGCAAACTCGTCGTAGCTGTGCATAGACGTGGCGTAGCAGTATCTTACGTCGGGCGGTAGGTAGCTACGTGTAGCATTAGTCAGTGCGTAGAACTTGTAATCAAACTCGTAGCAGCTGCGCGTAGGCGTGGCGTAGCAGGAACTCAAGACGGGCGTAGGTAGCTACGTGTAGCATTAGTCAGTGCGTAGAACTTGTGATTAAACTCGTAGCAGCTTTGCTTAGGCGTGGCTTAGCACTGACAGACCAAATAGCAGAACACGGCATAAATGAAGACTCGGATGCCATTCATAAAACTAGAATTATTTAAGAAAAATACTGCATGTCGATTATTATTTACAATCATTTACCTAATAGTTTTCAAGACTTACCGCTGACAATGTTTAAAAAAATACTTTTCAAACTATTATTATTTAAAAGATATTATAGCATTAAGGACTGAAGACAATTCAATAGATTCTGTAATTTTTAAGTTAGATTAAGTGACATCGCTGATTGTCAATACATTTGCAAGCCATGTTATGGCAGCATATGCTGAAATAAATTTACTGTAACACCTTATGTACCATATTTTAGCAAATAAATATGTTTGATTTGAGCAGTGACTCACGTCGGGTATAGGTAGCTACATGTAGCATTACTCAGTGCGTAGAACTTGTTACCAAACTCGTAGCAGCTTTGCGTTAGCTAGCCCGGCGTAGTGGTGACCCACGGCAACTAGTAGCCGCTTTGCGTCGGCGCGTGTAGTACCTTACCTACCTAGTGACTTTGCGGCTGGTGTAGCTCCGCGTAGCGTTAGGCGGTTGAAAAATAAAAAAATAACCTAAAAAAATAATGGCCAACGGAATGAAGCTGATTATTAACTGATAAACTTAATACATAACACAATCGAATAAAGTGAAAACTTTCAACAATATCTTTACACGAGAATGAATAAAGCATTAACCATAACCCATTTATTCAGCAAGAACTTAAACAAAACTTCCATTTCATAGTTTTACAATACTCCAAATCCGTCAAAAGAATGTGTACGGATTCCATTTTGAAATCGATTCGACCGCAGCAGCGAAGATTGTTCTAAACACTATTAAAAGGTACAATCGATTCGCTATTGAACGGAGTTGATGTCCGCATTGTTTGACCGCGACTATGAATAGTGCGATAACCCACTGTTAACAATGGAATTGTGCGAGAGTTGCCATACAACAATACAATAGGGTATTTTTCTATGCAAAAGTTTGCCACGATATGAGCCTATTGCAATACCGAATGAACATGGAGTACTTGTGCAAAAAGTGTAACATGGCCACAGATTTTTTTATCTTTTTGTTTACCGCATGTAAGGGCTAAGGCACAGTTAAATGTAATCTGCAGTCAGTGAGTGAAGAAAATAGTTCGAAAGTTGTTGTGCCACCATTATGTCGGTTGTATCTACCTTACCAGGAAGCTGATGCACGTACATGCAAACGCCTAACTTACCGACATGATGGACATTTGAAAAATTACTTTTGGTTAGGTTTTTATTTTAAAAAGTGTGTGATAATGTAGCTCAAAATAATTGTTATAATTCTTAATATTATAAAGCTTCTATACTATATCTATACTATAATATTATAAAGCTAAAGAGTTTGTTTGTTTGAACGCGCTAATCTCAGGAACTACTGGTTGGAATTGAAAAATTTTATTTGTGTCGGATAGTCCATTTATCGAGGAAGGTTATAGGCTATATAACATCAAGCTACAACCAATAGGAGCCGAGCATAAATGAAAAATGTTGCAAAAACGGGCAAAATATTCCTTTTTGATAACTTCCGTTGCGTGCGCTGCATAAGCGGTTAAAGTTACGCAACATTCATGTATGTAGAGTAGGTAGGGTAGGGTAGGTAGGTAGCCAGTTGACGGGAGCGAAGCCGCGTGGGACAGCTAGTTGTTAAAATAAAAGTGTATTCTAAACCTAGTGAAACTAGACTTTATTACTTATAAAGTTTTATCGAGATATTACATTGCTAAAAATAGACCCTCCCTACTTTGGCTGGTATTCTCCTTTAACCAAACTACCACATACCTACATCAATATAAAAATAAAACACGGTTAAAGGGTGTTTACGTGAAAGCTGATAGTTTTAAGGTGGGTAGATGGTAGTGGTAGATATTTTTGTTTATTTCAGTCTCTTCGATGAATGCGCAGAATAGGTAACTAAGGAGTTATGCGTCACCCCAATATAGCTTTTCTTCTACTTCTATATTTAGTACACTTCGAAAGCCTCAGATCTTGCTTGATATTCGCTCCACGTAATAAAACCACGATTTTCGCGTTCCTGTAAAGGTTAATAGAACACAACACCTACTATTTATACACCCACAGTTCTGTGAAAGGGCCAAAGTATTTGTAGTGGCAGCCAATCACCGCGCGTGACGTACACCCATCAGTGGTAACAAAAAAACTTTTTTACAAAAATTACAACCGACTTCCAAACAAAAACACTACAAAGTGAAAAATAACTTCAATTTCGAAAGCCGTTGTTCCTGTTTTCGTTTCTTTGTTTGACACCGACTTCCGAAATTGAAGTTATTTTTCACTTTGTAGTGTTTTTGTTTGGAAGTCGGTTGTAATTTTTGTAAAAAAGTTTTTTATTCTTCACTTTTTAGTTGTGGTACATAATGGACCAGTTCTATAGGCTAGGTACATAAAACTCCCAAAGTGAAGCCAGAATAGATTAACCCGATAACATGAAACTAAAATAAACAAAACCTGTGAAATGAAAGTTTACCAGGGTGAACTGTTCACACCTGCGTGGGGTACGCTTTAAAGCGTACCAGTGTGGTGATATGTTATGAAATGGTGTAAACAATAAACAGATATGCGATTGCAGCTATCCCGAGTGATTTGCCGTAATTTTTTGAAGAGTTCTGATGAATATCTCCGAAGTTCTTCACCAGATCCTGAATGGGACCAGCACCAGCTTTCAAATAAAAAAAGAATCATCAAAAAAAGTTTATTGAAGAGTTCTGATGTATATCTCCGAAGTTCTTCATCAAATCTTGATGAAAATTAAACGGGACCACATGACAAACACCAGCTTTCGAATAAAAAAAGAATCATCAAAATCGGTTCACCCATTGATAACCTCCTCCTTTTCGCGAAGTCGGTTAAAAAGCAGTATTAATAGCCTCAGATTCTATTGAATAATAATTGTATGATCGGAACAAATATTTGTATGATCTACAAATAGTTGTTCCGGCTCTGGGTGTTTGTGTATGTGAGTTTATATGTTTGAAAACGCACCCACGATACAGGAGAAATTCCTAGTGTGGGGCAACGATTTAAAAAAAAAATTAAAAAAAATTCAATGCTTATGAACACAGAACAGAGAAGACAGGTTTTTTTTGTTCTGTGCATATGAATGAACCCTGTCAAAGAAATTAGTAATCATTTAACAAACAAAACATGTCTTTCAATAAAATACATCCGAGTTCGAATTAAAAACTCTTTATGAACGGAAATAAACTGTAACGACTAAAATAAACCAGTATTAAAGTAATCCTCAATAATTCTATTGAAACAAGAAAACGAGGATTCAACCTCAATATGTGCTCAAGGTGTCGCTACTCGGTGAAGCGAAGTTAAAGGAGCAAAGTTTGCGAATTTGCCCCCGGGGCCGATCCAACTTCTCTGTTGCAATAAATAAGGATTTTAGCGACAAATTACCACACGAAAACGTTTCACCCTTTCTTCGTAAACTTGGGAACTAGCGAAAATAGGATCGCTACAGAAAGAAAACTTAACAGTAGCTGGCGTACATGCGAAACTTTTGAATTGCGAATCAATTTCACCTTTAGTAAGGCTGGTTTCACACGGTTTTGTACTAACGTTTTTTTTTTTTGCAGTACCTATACTTACGTAGGGCTGAGATCATACTTTACTCAGTAATACCTACACCGTGTTTTATAGTAATAACAGCGGGATGTTGCTGTCTGTTCCCACCATAATACTGCAAATGAAACTTAAACAAAACCCATGGAATAAGAGTTTACCAGGGTGAACTGTTCACACCTGAGTACCTCTTTAGAGCGTACCAGTGTGATGTTATGTTATGAAGTGGTGTAAACAATAAACAGAATTGCTATTGCAGCTATCCCGAGTGATTTGCCGTAATTTTTTGAAGAGTTCTGATGAATATCTCCGAAGTTCTTCACTTGGAAAGAAAATTAAATGGGACCAGACGACAAGCACCAGCTTTCAAATAAAAAAAGAATCATCAAAATCAGTTCACCCAGTAAAAAGTTCCGAGGTAACACACATAAAAAAAGCAGTTGAATTGATACGGTCGACTTCCCAACAAGGAGGAGTTTTGGGAAGTCGGTTATAAAGTGCAGTACAATGCCATATAAACCACGGCTTACACTGGGGGGGAAATTAGAAATAGATTCTCTTTACCCACTTAGGTACCTACCTACAGTGAGCATCATTTTATATGTTTTGCTTTTAAAGTAATTAAGCACCTGCGGCATAAAACCTCTCTCGAAAAATTGCTCTGTATTTATTTTGTAATAGCATTTACCGTGCGAATAAAACGAGTATCTATTTTTCTAGTTTATGACGTTACACACATTTATAGAATTGCAATTGCAAAGCGATGTGCTCTGGAAGAGCAATGCACAACATTTTTAACAAATTGGATTAATTAAACTTAGGTGCTTTTGAAGCAAATGTTGAGCAGAGCTAGTATTTAATGCAACTTGCTATATTAACGTTAAAACTATCTCTAGAGTGGAACATGGCATAGTTAAAAGGGTAAAGTGGCTGGAGTGGCACTCCTTCTTACCTGTTTAATCCTAGATAGAGCAACTTTTGATTAGAGTTCCCTGTGAGAGAATGTATAATAGGCTGTCTTCTGACATGCCACCACGGCTGGCATGGCCGTAACCTCTGGGCCACCACTGCTCCCGCATTGTCGGGGGCTCAGTAGCCATAGCTTGGCCACCCACGGAACCCGAGGAGGAGCCGCTCGTCAGGGCTTTTGCCGATTAAGCCGAAGACGTAGCCGCCAACAAGAAGTTTGCGGTGCCGCTTGGTAACAGAGGCGAACACATCATCGCTTACCATCAGGTAAGATAGTGTTCAAGCGCGAGCCTATAAATAAATAAAAAACATTACAACTGAGGCGGGCCGCGATGTCGTGTGGAGCTTCCCAGGACCTCCTATATGATATCGCAGCTGAGGGTTGGAGGACGTGGCGGGAGAGGAGTGCCGGTATTGCGGTGCGGCACTCTCCCTACCTTCCGCGGCCTTTACGGGGTCGCCACCGTCTGATAGCGGACGCGGTGGGGCCGCAGAGGAGTACCCTATCCGCTGCGGCCGAAAAGTGGTAGGTGGCGGGGCCACTGACTTGACTCGTCACAGATGGACCAAGGGTTCCATACATTGGGTCGTCTGGTGACGTTCGCGTTGAGTGCTAATACGCGCCCGTGTTTCCGTCATAATCGGCACAGGAGGACACCGTGGAGTTTTAGTGGGTTGGAGTCCCATATAACTGCGCATCTCCCCGTGGTGATTAGAGCTCCCTGTGAGAGACTGTGGGCTGTCTTCTGACATGCCACCACGGCTTTTAATTCGTGGGTAAGTACCTACACGGCCGTAACCACTGAGCCACCACTACTCCCGCATTGTCGGGGGCTCAGTAGCCATGGTTTGGCCACCCACGGAACCCGAGGAGGGGCCGTTCGTCAGGGCTTTTGCCGATTAAGCCGACGACGTAGCCGCCAACAAGAAGGTTGCGGTGCCGCTTGGTAACAGAGGCGAACACATCATCGCTTACCATCAGGTGAGATAGTGTTCAAGCGCGAGCCTATAAATAAAAAAAAACATCACAACTGAGGCGGGCCGCGATGTCATGTGGAGCTTCCCAGGACCTCCTATACAATATCGAAGCTGAGGGTTGGAGGCCGCGGCGGGAGAGGAGTGCCAGTATTGCAGTGCGGCACTCTCCCTACCTTCCGCGGCCTTTACGGGTTCGCCACCGTCTGATAATGGACGCGGTGGGGCCGCAGGGGAGTACCCTATCCGCTGCGGCCGAAAAGTGGTAGGTGGCGGGGCCACTGACTTGACCTGTCACAGGGGGACCTGATACACGGGGTCGTCTGGTCGCGTTCGCGGTGAGTGCTAACACGTGCCCGTGTTTCCGTCATAATCGGCACTGGAGGACACCGCGGCGTTTTAGTCATCATTGTCCTCATCATACTTCTATTTGTATTCATATTTGTTTGGGGTCGGCGCAGCATGGCGTCTTCTATCATATTGACTTCTATATCATCGTCAATATCATTAATAATACATATATTAAATCTGTAGAAAAGTAATTTTTGCATGTTTTTTTTTTATATTTGTGATGGGTTTGCTCTTGACTCTAGTCTAGGTCAATGGTGACAGAGATAGAGTCGACGATGGAGTGAGCTTACCCAGAAGTAGCCTGTTCACTCTAACTTTGAAGAGATTCGGGTTATATCGAAAATATTTCCAGAAAAATAGCCAGGGTGTTAAAGGATAAGCGACAGAACCCATTTTCAGCATTTTGTCTGTTTTCTATTTAGTTGTGCACGCATCACGTAAACTGTAAGAAACCAAAGATAACTTTAGTACAAAAAAAATGTGCGTAACTTGAAGTATTACTTAGTTTGTTTCATCGCAATCGGTTCACTCTATCAAAAGATATATGAATTTTAAAGTATTCAAGAAGTAAAATATCACAACGCAAGCAATTTAGATTTTCAGATAATCGGACAGTTGAACTCCATAATTATTCGATAGATGGCGTTGTGCATTTGATGTAATTTTCTGAATGCAGGATGCTCCATAGATTTCGAATTTTTTTTGCTAGTACATACTATATCTATTTTTTTTTTTTTTTTTTTCTTCTTTGGCAACTGAGCCGATGCCGACTATTCTGCCAGTGTCATGTAGAGACGACAGCGCAGTGAGGCGAGTCGTCGAACTGTGCTTATTCTTTCAGTGTCATGTAGAGAAGACAGCGCGATGAGGCCGGCCGTCAAACTTTGTCTATTCTTCCAGTTTCATGTAGAGGCGACAGCGCGGTGAGATGAGCTGACGATTTGACGAACTTTGTCCTTTGTGGTAGATAACAATGATAGATACAGATAAAAAAAAAAATGTTACATTTTGATGTCATTGTCATTTATAAATTTTGAAAGGAGTTTGATAACTTTAGGAGAGAAATTGGACAAAAGGGAATGGAAGTTGATTGGGAGGGGGATTTTAATGTTGGGAAGCATATGATACAAGTCAAAAGAGTGGGAATACGAAGGGCATGAAAAAAAGATATGGTCTAATGTACCATCATCAAGGCCGCACTCGCACAAGGAAGTGTCACGAACACGGATCTTATTGAGGAATACTGGACTACAGCAGTGACCGAGTCTCAGCCTACACAAGGATGAAACAGCTCTTCTAGACAGTTTAGGGCATTTGAAAAACCAAGGTTTCCGCTGGATGTCAGGTTGAATATTGGCATAATACGCCCCTTTGAGTTTTGAGCTTGCTTGCCACTCAGCTGACCATGATCTGAATAACTTAAGTTTGGTGTCTGAGCGCAAGTCGTAACTATGAAGCAGATAGTGTTTTCTATCCACAGGTTTGGATGTAGCATATTTTGCCAGAGAGTCAGCACACTCGTTGCCACATATACCCGAATGGCTGGGAACCCAAACTATTTCAATGTTTAAACCTTTGTTGTGACAAGAGAAGAGTAAATTATGTATATCTACGATAATCTTGCTGTGAATTTTAGATTTTAATTGATTTTGACCTAGCGCCTGGATGCTACTACGCGAATCTGAAAAAATTACCGAATTTTGGATATTGTGCGTTATTATAAAATGTATGGCTTCTAGGATACCGATGCATTCCCCTGTAAAAACTGAAGACTCTGGCGGACATTGGAATAAAAGAGCGATAGAATAGAATAGAATAGAATAGAATACTCTTTATTATGTACACCATATAAGTTACAGAAAGTATAGACGAAGAAAACATTACACTGGGTGACACAATGGGCGGCCTTATCGCTAAAAGCGATCTTTTCAAGACAACCTTAGAGACCTGGAACCCCTGGACCTTTTTTAGAGTTCTGGAAGTATGTTGAAACGCCTGTACATCCCGTTGACGATAATTTGGATGCATCAGTATAGAACAAATTCCAACCCTTCCAGAATCTCTCAATAGCCCGATCAAACTCCGCTTTTATGTCCTGGGAGTTTTTAGTGATACCAAGGCCTAAGACGATCTTTGGCTTGAAATGGACCACCTCATATGCGGAAGCAAATACTGGAAGAGAAGGGTATTGACAAACAGGCGAAGAGAGTTGTTTAAGTTCCCTGTACTATATCTATGGGATGCTCTGCGGAAAAATGACCGTAGATTTTTTTTTTACCAATTTGCCACAGAGAAAATAAAACTAAGGGTATCTAAGGTTAGTTGGTAAATAGGTGGGTTTAGGTAGGTAGGTAGTAGGCTATGTAATGAAGCCTTGTAGGGAAGAGTAACAGTTGACGGGAGCGAACTGCGAAGTCGCGGGCACAGCTAGGTCTATAATATAAATCGCCATCATTTGTTCCCATACCACAAACTGTAAACATAATATTGTTTATTTATTTACTTTGTTTATGTGTAGTGTTGTTGAAGATACCTTCCTATTTTTTTTTCTATAGTCCCCTTGTCACTCCTTTCTAGCTCTACACGTATCATAATATTTCAGAGAATCCTTCTCATAAAGTCGGAATTTTATTCATACCTAAACCAAGGCTCGCCGCTCGGGTAGAAGTTCCGGATCGGGATATGTAGGTATTCCTTGTAGACTTTCAAAAACCCCTAAAAGCACCTCTTTCCTTTAACGGCATTTTCAATCAAGTCGTCCGCGTCGCCTTCGCTTTATCCATCACAGTCGACAAAAAATCTGCCTATATCAGCCCACACAGCTTTTAAGATTGCTACAAGGAAATAGCAACTTTAACATCTACAATTTATAACTCATTTTCTTTTATCATTATTTTTGGCAAAATTGTACAAGAAGGTGGATATCGGTAACTCAGGTCATAAAGGCAGTGATTCGAGGAGCATTCCGTCAGTTTACAAGCTCGCCGTAATAAGATATCGGACGCTCTATCGCTCTGGAAAATGTCTTTATTATGCTCGCAGAAACCAAAGTAAGTAACAAAAAGTCCGGAAAATATGTTATTTACCTACTTTAAAGTCGATTGTTCTATTAGCTGACAGTCGGCTCTCAGAGAAAATACGGTCGCAGACATCAAACTGAATACCTAGGTAAAAAGTCATATTTCGAGGTTTGGCTCTCGCCTATTGCCTTCACCAATATTGGACCAGTTTAAAAGATATTCCGTTGATAAAGTAAGATAAATAATGTGCCCCTATATTTTCCTTTTTAACCGAATTCAAAAAAAGGAGGAGGTTCTCAATTCGTCGGAATCTTTTTTTTTGTGTATTTTTCCCGTTTACTCAGTCGCCTGGACCGATTTCAAAAATTCTTCTTTTGTTTTGAAGGGCATACTTCTTAGTCAGTCCCATAGTCATCAGGTCAGGATCTGATGATGGGATCCTAGAGAAATCGAGGGAACTCCTCAAATATTATAGGCATACATATAGCGATTTTGATATTTTCATCAACAATGCAATCATTTTCACTCAAAAAGTATAATTTGGTGAAGTGGAACTGATGGAGAAGACCACAGGTGGCCACTGGAACTCCTAAATGCTAAATATGTCACGGTTATAAGATATCTCGAATAGTTAACCAACTGCGATGAAGCAAATACTTATAAATAAATGGTACTGATGAATATGGCACCATCGAACTGATCTGAAGATGAAGGAGGAAGGTAGGCACTGGAACTTTCTGATATAAAACAATGTATCCTAGTCGTGTTTGGGCTTATTGGAATTGTTATGAGATGTTCTTTGGCTATAAATGATTATATTAATGAGGTAAAAAAAGAGAAAAATTAAAAACTTTTTAACAAAAAATCAAACCGACTGCCAGAACAAAAAACTACAAAGCAAAAAATAACTTTCTCTTCCGAAGTCGGTGTCGAAAACACGAAAACAATGGGTACAAAAGACACCGACTTCGGCAAAGAAAGTTATTTTTTCCTTTCTAGTTTTTTGGTCTGGAAGTCGGTTTGATTTTTTGTTGATAATAAATTATCTAGAAGCACTAGAACTAGAACCTTCAAAAAATGCTCAAAATTCTGCTGTCGATAGAGCTTAGTGGCACTAGAAATGAGAGACACTATAAATGAAAAAATAAAAACATAGAAGCACAACATTTATCAATTATATTCACTTTTCGAATCTACTAGGCCCCTGGATTAGGTACTACGAGTACTCGCTAATCGCATCATTAATGTTACATTTAGACGCCTTCCACACCGGGTCGGTCCGGTTTCGTCAACATGTAACGCGAGAAAGAGCCGAATATCCGGCCATCTAGCCTCGAAGCTTGCTGAATATTCGGTATCCTGCTCTCGGCATCTCCTAAGGTTCGATCCCCCGAGGTACTTTCATTGAATTATTCCATAAGGTAATGCTTAGATATAGCGGTCATATCAGCTGTATCACTGGCGACATATAGTTGTTAGGTTCACCTTTTCTTGTTTTTTATATTTGCTCGCTTTATTTGCAGCCAAATGCTCCAATAAACAATAGAATATGTTACTTTCGTTAAAAGCAGAACAAAACAGTGACTTTACTAAAACTGAAGAATTAAGTCAAAAGACTTGGTAGGCAAGTCATGAAATGCCCAAAAAAAAGATAAAACATTGCCAGGGAGGAAAAAACTAAACAAATCTTGAAAATACCTGTTTTGCTAAAAATAAAGCGAACTTTAACTAATTTTGAGAATTTTACGAATGTTATGAAATCTTAGTTCAATCTGAAAACTCTGGTATCAAATTATGTTGTAGACAAGTTTATCAGCTGTCAACTTTTTTTAAAGCTAGCCACCCTCGTCGATGCGTCATCACTTGTCAATAGACGGCTGCTCTTCTGCTACAACTTGCGGCCGATTTCCAAATAAGTTTATTGATTCCTATAAGAAAATTGGAATCTCCCTGAAACATCATGGGAGATTCTCTGGATGGAAGTGAAAATTCGCCTGAGTCGCAAAATGTCGTCGTGGTCGACTTCCAAGATTTTGCGAACTACTTGCGCAGAGCCGCAACGGTACTTTTGCCCGAAGATGATATCGTTCCGCCGGCGTTAAATACTGCTTTAGACGATAAAGTGAACCAAGACTGCATCAGAAAGTTCTTCTCAGACCCTCAGGTGTCTTCGTTGTACGTGCAAAGGTTTTCTTCCAAAGGTATGCGACATACATCCATTTTTTTTTAGTTGTCAACTTTCTACCTGCATTGCTGCAGTATTAGATCATACAGACAACATTGCACATTTCAATTTAAATATTATATGATTTCATTTTATTTATGATGTTGTCAACTTTCAATTAGTTGTTCCTAATATTCTTCTTTCTTAGTTTTATTGTTAATTTATTCCAATAACAATCTGATTAATAAATCATTGTTTTCTTATGTACAGAAGATGACAGTGAACAACCAACGGAAGGTGAAGAGGAGAAGGAAGCTGTTACTTACCAGATCAGCAATGAGGTTAGTAATAAAATAGGTCACACTTAAATATAACATAAAATAAACCATACCATGCTATTGTTTCTTGTTGTAAAATAATAATTTGTAGTTCTAAAAATTAAAAAAAACACACTTTAATGGTAAATTGAACTAAAAAGTCTCTAATCTTAAGACTATCAAGGCTAATGGGACAAACAATTTAAACGCGCACGGTAGAATCAACTTTTATTACTTGTAAATTTTAATTTTTGTTTGACTTTCTAAAGTACTTTGACTAAATTATTGCAATGTCATTGGTCCTTGATAAGTGTGCAAAGTTTCAAATCAATCCGACGTTTTGGAGTGGGTGAAAATCACGTTCAAAGATTCCGTTACATTGATACATAGTTACATACCAAGCTAATAAAAGCGTGTTAACTAATCTTTGTTTTCTAAAGGTCCACTTCTCCTCATCCCGTGTGGCAGCCTTTGTCTGCATCAAGCGTGGTGCTGTCATCGAAGCTGACAAGTCCATCCATAGTCAGCTGCGACTCATCAACTTGTCTGACGGCTCGCCCTATGAGACTCTGCATGCTTTCATCAGCAAAACTATGGCTCCCTTCTTCAAGAGTTATGTGAAAGAGAGTGGTAGGGCTGATAGGTAAGAGGATATTTTATTTTTCTATCAAAAACTAGTGACCCGCCCGACTTGGTGTGCGGTTTCTCTTTGTATTGGTGAAACCGTATGAAAATCCATTCAATGGTTTTTGAGTTTATCACATATGCGGTGGGGGAATTTATTTTATAATATGTAGTGATTTATAGTATCATGAATCTCCAATGCTCAATTCATAGCAGTTATTGATTTAAATATTAGAATCATAGCTGATGCTGTACGAATACCTAAGTTTTTAACTTCCATTTATTTACTGGATGAGTGTAATAGTGAGTACTGATTTGTGCAAAAAATAACAATTTTATTATTTCATTTTGCCACTCATCCAGTTTACATACATTAGCACACATTTAGTTTTTTGTATCCCTTGAACCTGCAAATTTTTGTTGAAAATTTGCACCAAGTGCAACCCCATGTCGTGTCCAGGCAATCTCATTCCATTCTTGGTTGCCTGAAAGAGATTGTGGAATGCGATAAGGCTGCCTGTTGTATGTTTGTTTTTGTTTTAAGGTTTTTTATGTATTGTTATATCTTGGTGTACAGTCAAGTATAAATTAAATTTTCTTCTGGTAAAAGATTTCTCATTATTCACACTTATGTTTGGAAGGGATGGAGACAAGATGGCACCATCAGTGGAAAAGAAGATAGCTGAGTTGGAGATGGGACTGCTGCACCTTCAGCAGAATATTGACATCCCTGAGATTACTCTGCCTGTTCATCCTCTTGTTGCAGCTGTCATCAAAAGGTAAGGTTTGAAGATTTATAGACTAGGTTTCAATTTCTTTAGTTTAAAATAACCTTTATATATAAGCGCTACACTTTGTAAATAAACATTTTATTCACAATGTTTATCAATGGACCTGGCTTTATCTGCAAAATATTTCTAGTAAAATAATGTTTTTCATGGAAAAAAAAACAATTCTTATTATTTCACAACAGAGCTGCTGATGAAGGGCGGAAACCACGCGTTGCTGACTTCGGTGATAAAGTAGAAGACTCTACTTTCCTCAATCAACTGCAGAACGGAGTCAACCGCTGGATTAAAGAAATACAGAAAGTATGTACAACCAAGTTTTTGTTGTTCAGTTTTTTCACTGTAATATTATGTACTGTATACTAATACATTATTTTTTTTCTAGGTCACCAAGTTAGATCGCGATCCTTCAAACGGCACAGCCCTCCAAGAAATCTCTTTCTGGCTAAACCTGGAAAGAGCCCTGCATCGTATCCAGGAGAAGAGGGAAAGCATTGAGGTTTGTTAAATTTACATTATCTTTGGTTCCATTTTCACAATGTATGGAATTAGCATATTCCATTTGTAGAACATTTGATGGCATCTGACATCATTTTGTTCCATAATAGGTTATGTAAATGTCTTATTCATGCATTAGCATATTTCAACCTTGCATCCATGGTTATTAAAGTTATATAGGTATATATATTATTATGCACTGACAAAATTGAAATTTGTATAAGTATAATTATTAAAATATGCTTGTATTCTAGGTTGCCCTAACTTTGGAGATCCTGAAGTATGGCAAGCGTTTCCATGCCACTGTATCTTTTGACACCGACACCGGATTGAAGCAAGCTCTTGCAACTGTCTCGGACTACAACCCTCTCATGAAAGACTTTCCAATCAATGACCTGCTTAGTGCTACTGAGTTGGAAAGGATCAGGTGAGAAAAAACCTCCATGAACCTACTTACTTGTAAATTGATTAATGTTTTTAGAGTTCTGTACCTCAAAAGGTAAAAAAGGAACCCTTATAAGATCACTCTCTTGTCCGTGTGTCACCACAGATTTTCTTAGGAACGGGTGGACCTAGCAAGTTGAAATATATATATAGTCCCTATTAGGTGTATAAAAATCAAGGTTCAACACTATAAAAATATATGGGCAAATTTTGATTTTCACGAAAACTTGTAATTACCAAAATTTTCCTTAATTTTTACTTTTTTTTTTTCGGAATTTGCCCTTTATTTGTGCTGTGAGACCTTGTTATTACCCAAATTTGACAATTCTAGGTCAACCGGAAGTACCATAGGTTCTGGGTCGAAAACCTATATAGTAGTTTTCTTTGACCTAGAATCACGAAATTTGGCAAAAAGTAAGGTCTTATAGCACAAATAAAAGGAAAAATTACAAAAATAAAAAAAAATTAAAATTAAAGGGTGTCCCCATACATACATAGTTGACGCCACCCTGGGTACGGAACCCTTCGTGCGCGAGTCCGACTCGCACTTGGCCGGTTTTTTTAGGGTTCCGTACCCAAAGGGTAAAAACGGGACCCTATTACTAAAACTCCGCGATCCGTCTGTCTGTCTGTCCGCCTGTCACCAGGCTGTATCTCATGAACCGTGATAGCTAGACAGCTGAATTTTTTCACCGATGACGCATATCTGTTGCCGCTATAACAACAACAAATACTAAAAACAGAATAAAATAAATGTTTAAGTGGGGCTCCCATACAACAAACGTGTTTTTTTGTCGTTTTTTGCGATAATGGTACGGAACCCTTCGTGCGCGAGTCCGACTCGCACTTGGCCGGTTTTTTTTTAGTTTAGTTTTGTATCGACGGGCTGTTATCCACAACTCCACGACCAAGTGCATTTTTGCGTACTGGTGGGATTCGATTTCTTCATTCCATCCACCCCAGCTTCTCGAGGAAGGCCAGTAGCGACTTGTTGCCGACTATCTTCTGTAGGGTACCTGGGTCACCAAAGTATTTGGCCCTGTAACTAGCGATTACAGGGCAGCTGAGAAGCTGGTGTGTTGCTGTCTCATCTTCCAACATGCATGCTCTGCAGAGTGGGCTGTCCGTGATTCCTGTGACAAAAAGGTACTAATTAAAGGTCCCGTGTCCAGTTGTTACGGCCGAGACTGCACGCAACTGTGGCTTAGTTAGTCGTAGGGCGGTTTTCGTGAAACGGCCGTCGATGGAGGGCAGTGTCTCCTTAGCCTGCCTACACTCACTGTGGTCAATCCAAAGCTTGCTGTGTTGACCTTTGGTGCGCTTTCTTGCCAGACCGCGTAGGTACCCGAAAGGTAATGGCACGATGGGCTCCGGTGCCATACTAGAACCCCTTCGGGCGAACTCATCCAAGACAGTTAAATTCATTCGCTGGAACATCGTCGAGCTTCATTGCCTCGGCGCTTTACTGGTGGTTGCCACTGTTGATTCTGGCTTTCAGGGTTGCAATGGTTAGGAAATAGTGCGGTGGGATAGACCCAAAATAAAAAAAAGATCCATTGAATGGTTACTTTATTGTGCATACTGACCTGGTTCAGGCGTATATCACTCGTATATCAGCCCGGAGAAGATCGTGTAACTGTTTAAGTGCTTGCATCAAGGTCATGCTGTCCGAAAGTATATGTATAGTGAGATCCTTTACCTCCCTGGCTAGGACGGCTGAGGCCGCCATGGAGATGCCCAAGCATTCAGCCTGGAACACCGTGTTGTGGGTTCCCTATGGTGTGGCTAAGTGGATGTTTAGATCCTCTGAGAAAAATCCTGCACCCGTGTTTTAGATCCGTCTGTGAAGATCCGTATATAATCGGGGCGTAATGGTTATCCTCGTGTCGTTGGATTCTTGATTTCTGGATTAAATTAGTTACCAGTAGAGAATTAAATATAATCTTTATATTTTCTTTTTGCAAACAGGTTGGCAGTACAACAGATATTCTCCCATCTTCGAAAGATTCGTTCTACCAAATACCCCATACAGCGTGGTTTGAGACTTGTTGAAGCTATCTCGCGTGATCTTGGCCAACAACTCCTGAAGGTAACAACTTAAATTATTTGCTGAAGATCTATCAAATATGAAGAGAGCATAGACTACCTTTGTTTTTGGGTATTGCCTAAACATTTTGTCTATCATGTACAGGTTCTGGGGACTCGCCGTTTGATGCACATTCCTTTCGAAGACTTTGAACGCGTCATGACACAGTGCTTTGAAGTGTTCTCATGCTGGGACGATGAATATGAAAAGCTACAGGGATTGTTGCGGTAAGATACATTGATAAGTACTATTGACCTAAGTACGTTTTGGCCTTTTCGCGGAGACTGTCTGCCATGGTGTCTCTGTCAAAGATGGCGCATCGACGCATTTGATATTTGTAAAAATAAACTACTATGAACTTTTTTTTTCTCACTTATACTCCATTTGAAATAACATTAGACATTTTTAAAACCCCTTTTTACAGTCCTTTCAACCGATTTTGAGATCTATCCCATTAATATAAGGATGGCATAAAAAGCATAAACCTATTACCAAAACTAACTGTTTAATACAGCTGCTATATGTCACATCACCAACGCAATAGAAGTCAAAATCGGTTGAACAGGCTGTAAAATGGGCTTATTGAAATGTCTAATTTTATTCCAAATGGATTATAGGTATTATTGAACCATGAGCTCTTTGATTTACTTCTATTGCAAATTTGTTGTAGTGACATCGTAAAGAAGAAGCGTGACGAACATCTGAAGATGGTTTGGCGTGTATCACCTTCGCACAAGCGGCTGCAAGCTCGCATGGAACACATGCGCAGGTTCCGCAGGCACCATGAGCAGCTACGCACCGTCATGCTTAGGGTAAGCTGGAATATAAAAGAAAACCATTTCAGAGTTTTGAGAGAAAGTGGATTCTCAGAATCAAGGGTATTTTAAATTTCTGAAGACGATATGAAAAATCTCTTCACATTTGCTGAATTTTTGAAAAAACCATGAAATATTGGAGTTACTGTTAATAATTCGATTTGGTGATAGTTACATGATTGAAGTTCAGTCTTCAAAAAGTATGTTTTGTTTGTAAAGGTGCTTCGCCCGCGCGCTACAGTGGCGGCCGACACCGGCGCTGGTGGTGAACCCGCCCAGCCTCATTCACTACCCATGGATGCTGCTGATGCCAACGCTATTGCAGAGGTAAGGTCACAACCTAGTTTCTTTTGTTATGCAGTCACAACCTACCAAAATAGTATGTTAAGTTTTAGAAAAAGAATAATTATAGAGACACATACAATACAAATACCAATAATACAAATAATTTAATTCCTTCATAGATAGGTATGTATAGATAGTTCGACTCATCTTTGTGCGCGGCGCTATGTGTGGGCACGGTATAAATATCTAACAGTATTGTAACTCGGCCCTGTCCTTGAAATAAATGCCCACAAGCTCGCGTCACCTAAACACGCGTTAGGGCCGCTCGCCTCTACCTACTTTAGTTTCTTTCTAGTTTTGTGATTGTAAATAAATCAGATTAGTTTCTCTAATCTGAGGTAAATAATATGTTTTTTATTATATTTATTTTAAATCTTACTAGGTAGGTACCTAACATTTATTACTCTCATTGGTAATCATTTCATAATGATATTAATTCGTCTAATTCAATAATATATGTAAGTAGGTACATAAGTAGTTATATAGCCTAGCCTAGGAAACTACCTACTACTTCTTTTTAACGCGAGCGTAGGTAGGTCACTCGTATGTCACTTTATCACCCTATCCACTTATTTATTTATTAATCCAGGTATTTTACTCGATGGAAAAAGCGAAATACCAATTTATATTTATACCAATTTTGGGCGCACGGTTGGCGCAATGGTTGAGCGATTGACTGCTGCGCTGCGTGTCGCGGGTTCGATGACCGCACGGAACAATTATTTGTATGATCTACAAATAGTTGTTCCGGCTCTGGGTGTTTGTGTATGTGAGTTTATATGTTTGTAAACGCACCCACGATACAGGAGAAATTCCTAGTGTGGGGCAAAGTTTTCATAAAAAAAAATAAAAAATTTATATTGTCTTGCCTTTTGGGGGTGCCAGGTAATTTAAAAAAAAGTATCTCTGGGTGCGTTATAGAAGAGTTCAAGCAACCAAAAACAGCACAATGTAGTCTATGATTGCTCTCTGCCATATTAAGTAAGTAAGTACTTGTACTTATTTCAATCAAATATTCACAAATCGCACGCTTACTACTTACAAAACCATCACACCGTTCGTGATTGTTTGCGACTGTAGTGTATTGAGTGTTGGCTGAACTCGAGACGCGTAGCTATGACTCGCGTTCCGACCGTTTGTATGAAGATAGAGTACTGTTAGATATCTTTACCGTGGTGTGGGTAAGCAGGTGCAAACAACCACCCGGTTGTTTGCTCGGACGATGGTGACGACTGCCGCATCACTGCCCCACAAATGCATAATGTATCATTACAAGCGCACGCACACATGGCGCCGCGCGCACAGATGAGTTGAACTATCTATACGACATAGAAGTGCCCTTTTAGGCAAAAATAGCCTGTAGTAGAACAAAACGTATTGTTACACATAACATAAACTGATGCCTTTTTCTCATTGGATTAGGCAGAAACTGCAGAACGTTAACTGCTGCGATCCTTACATACTCCTTTGTGTCTCTCAAACTCTCTTCACTAAAACTTGGTTAACCATATTTACACCCGCCCGGGTACTGTAATACAGCCTATTATGTTTTCACTACTCATACTCAAGCTTTCTCTCTGTATGTGAGCTGAGTGGCACTGAGTATTTTATCTATGGGCCTTAGTTGCCTGAAAATAAATAAATAATAATAATAATTGAGTTCATTTGTTTCGTCTTTATTCAGTTGTTTTATTTTACTCTTTATTTGTGTTTAGGTGAACCTGGCGTATGAGAATGTGAAGGAAGTTGACTGTCTGGATATTTCTCGCGAGGGATGCGATGCTTGGGAGGCGGCTGTTCGTCGGTATGAAGACAGAATCGGTAAGATCTATCTACATTCGGTTTTCTACATTTATTGCACTTCTTACATAAATGTCCATTTTTAACAAGACTTTTGTACAAGTAATGATACAAAATAAATGCCGTATGTGTTTAAATATGTAAAAGCCTCGTATCTTCTAAAGAACATTTTTTAGGGTTCCGTACCCAAAGGGTAAAAACGGGACCCTATTACTTAGACTTCGCGGTCCGTCTGTCTGTCACCAGGCTGTATCTTACGAACCGTGATAGCTAGACTGTTGAAATTTTCACAGATGATGTATTTCTGAAAAACAGAATAAAATAAATATTTAAGTGTAATATTTTGATTTTTTGCCGTTTTTGTGACAATGGTACGGAATCCTTCGTGCGCGAGTCCGACTCGCACTTAGCCGGTTTTTATAGATTCATGATGAATGTATCAGGATATTATCTTTCATTATGTTTTAAAATCATTTTAATCGCTGAACTTTCTTCATGTGTTTATTTTCTCAGATCGCGTGGAGACCCGCATCACAGCTCATCTCCGTGACCAGCTGGGAACAGCTAAGAACGCCAATGAGATGTTCCGCATCTTCTCCCGTTTCAACGCTCTATTCGTTCGCCCTCACATCCGAGGCGCTATTCGGGAGTACCAGACACAGCTGATACAGAGAGTGAAGGATGATATTGAAGCTTTGCATGAGAAATTCAAGGTATTTTCAAAAGATTGATGTAATTTCAATAAGTTAATTAATGTTATTACAGAATTGCTTTAGTGCATGCAATTCAAGAATCAGTAAAAGATAATTCAAAAATTAAAAACCCCCACTAGTTGCTTTGCCGTCGGAGGATACATATTCGCGAGCTGGTTGACCAAAACCAGATGTATCCTCCGACTGCACAGCATGATTTTCTTCTTGTTACGTCTTTTTAGTTCGCTTGTTAAGCAGTCGTGTTTTTTTATTTATTTATATATATTTTTTTCGAATTATTTATATTTAAACATATGTGTTATATTTTTGAAATCACCTCTTAAAACCCTTTATTTTGATACCCCACACGATGGGCATAAAAGAAAAAAAATAATTCGAGCCTCCACAATACAGCGCCTAAAATCCGCCATTTTCTATTTTCCAATTTTAATGTAGCCAGTGACACTCGCAGGGTTAAGACGAATCGACTGACGTAAGAATCATCAAAACCGGTCAACTTCGGCAGTCGGGTAAAAAGTTTTGCTACTGCAGAAAAAAAAACCCACAAGTTCCGCTTCCAGATATCTACTTTTTCTTGCTCCTTCCCAATGTGCTTTACGACAGATATTTTAATCAAATAGTCGACTATCAGTGAATCACCTATTACATTGTGTTTCTATGCATTAAAAGTTCAAAAAACTCAATTAAACTTATATTTCAATTTGTTCAGGTACAATATCCTCAATCGAAATGCAGTCGCCTATCCTTAGTGCGAGATCTGCCCCCAGTGGCTGGTTCCATCATCTGGGCTAAGCAGATCGACCACCAACTTACTGCATACTTGAAGCGAGTTGAGGATGTACTTGGTAAGATCTTATCACCATTGACAGAGATGTATTTGAAAATGGAATCATTTTGCTCATTCATTTGTTTTTTTCTGTGATCAGGCAAAGGATGGGAGAACCATATTGAAGGTCAAAAGCTGAAGGCAGATGGTGACAGTTTTAGACTTAAATTGGACACTCAAGAAGTCTTTGATGATTGGGCTCGCAAGGTAAGTTAAACTACCTTATAGTACTTTGCAAATCAAGAGACATGTGAAATGTGACTTTATGTATTTGATCTAAAGGTTTTAATTACAATGACTGATGAATAAATGGCTTTTCAATAAAATATTATTTCTTCATTATGTTCTTTTTAGGTTCAACAACGTAACCTAGGCGTATCTGGTCGCATCTTCGCTATTGAATCAGTCCGCGCTCGGTCTAGCAAAACTGGCACCATTCTGAAGCTAAAAGTCAACTTTCTGCCTGAGATTATCACCCTGTATAAAGAAGTACGCAATCTGAAGAACCTTGGATTCAGGTATGTGCTTTTGTATCTGTCTAATACCTTTAAACGAGCAATTCTTGTATATATGTTTATATGTTTGTAATCGCACCAACGATACAGGAAGAAATTCCTAGCGTGGGGCAAAGTTTAAAAAAAAAAAAAAAACTCGAAAACGGCTCTTACGATTTTCATGAAATTTAGTATGCAGGTTTCGGGTTTTGGGGGCGATAAATCGGTCTAGCTAGGTTTAATTTTTAGAAAACGTCGTTTTCTCTATTTTCACCCGGGCAGAGCTCGGTCGCTCAGGTACTTTTATTGATAGAAAGTTATAAAACTGTAAAAAGTGGTTTACCCTTTTCCTTATTTTGGTTGGATTCTTCTAATGAAATGATTTGTCATTTCAGATATATCAGGTAAAATAAAATTCTAATTAAAGCCAAACCCTAGGAGAACATTATTTGATTTCTAGAGTTCTATAAAAATACCTCTTTTACTAAGCCACTATAGTTGGGAAAAGGCTAGGCAGATGATGATAATGATGACTACTAAGCCACTAGCACTCCGTCCGCGACTTCGTGTGTTTTCGTTTATTCTATAAATGATTTTCTTATATGCAGTTAGTGAAGGCAACCAAAATTTTGATTGATTCCTCAAAAAAAGCTTTAACACCCCTTAACCCCCCTTATGTTAACTTTGGTTATTTACTTTATCTCCATGGAATTAGATTTTTCGTACATACAAATTTTTTCCCTTTTCACCCCCTTAAAGGTTGAATTTCCGAAAATGCCTGCTTAGTGTGGAATTTCCAATAATCCTTTCTTAGTGCTCACTTACGTCACTTGAGGAACCTTTCTGCCAACTTTCATGCTTCTAGGCCTAGCGGTTTTGGCTGTGCGTTGATCGATCAGTCAGTCGTCAGTCAGTTTCTTCTTTTATATAATAATAAATATAAATTATAAAACCTAGTCCACAGCCTACTCAGATGTTTTCTTCCACAGGGTACCATTAGCCATTGTCAACAAGGCCCACCAGGCAAACCAACTGTATCCCTTCGCGATTTCGCTGATCGAAAGTGTGCGCACTTACGAACGCACTTTGGAAAAGGTATCGTATCAAAAACACTTTCAGACTAAACAGTGAGAATTCACAGATTTCTAGCACCAGAAACATAACACGATATTCGCACAAACACTTGATTTTTATTACAATTTTACACTAAGGCCCAATTGCACTACAAATACTTTAAACTGCGCACTGAATTTAAATTAGGGATGTTACGGAGTTCGAAACGATTCCGAGAAGTCGGCACTTTCGATTGATTTTAAACTCCGATTTCGATATCGATTCCGAAAGTTATTGGAGGTCGATGCGCAGCGGAAGGAAGCGCCGCGATGCTTTTCTTCTTACTAATATTATAAATTTGAAAGTTTGGATGGATGTGTGCATGTTTGTTACTCAATCACGGCTGAACAGATCCGGATTAAATTTCTCCCAGAAATAGATTAGTCAGGAATAGCACATAGGACACTTTTTATCCCGAGAATATGTACCGTCGGGATAATTTTCGACTTTCACGCGGGGTAGCTGCTGGCAGAAGCTAGTTAAGTATAACTTGCTTCTTTTGGAGTCATTGATTTGATTTAATTAACTACTAGTACTACACAAATTTTATTTTATTTACTGATTACGATTTTAGAAACCTTGTTTGATTTTTTTCAACGCCTAATTAGGTGTATTATTTTTGAGCTGAAATCAAAAAGGCTGAGTAACAATGTATGTATTATTTTAAACCTGCTTTCTCGTAACACCTCTTTCTTCAGCCGCCGCCTCCGATTCTGATTTCGGTTCCGATAAAACAAATGTAAAACCCCCGATTCCGATCTCGGTTCCGATATCATAACTTCCGTAACATCCCTAATTTTAATCATCGTTATTTTCCTGTCTTTCGTATATCGTTGCCAGTCGCTACAGAGCCTACAGGTAGTTAGACCGAAAGTCAGACAAAATCTGGATTTTGGAGCTCAGTTAGGCACTCGCTCCATGTAAAAAAAGGTATGCAGCTGCAACTGTGAAAACGCTAAGCAGATATTATTATTCTATTCCGGCCAATCGTTTGAAAGGTTTCCCACTAAGTGAACCTATGATGTAGTTAAGGTTCAACCGGGATATGAGATGCACAGGAGTGGTCGATGTGGCGACACATGTAGGAGGTCTATGTTCAACAGTGGATGTTTTTCGGCTGAAATGGTGATGAAAATGAATCGTTTGAGGCTGACAGAGATAGAATGATGTATGCGGCTGGTTGAGCAGAAAGTTTATTTAGTTATTTGTTGTGCAAACGGGCTCATAATTCATTTAACTGTATATGTTGTATGTGCGTGTATGTGACAACACTAACACGGGTGCGTTTTCATTTGTGCAGCTAAATAATAGGAATCATACAAAGGTAGTTTATGAATTTATAGGCAGCATGATAATTTGTCGATGTTTTTTTTTTGTTTATCATATTTAGAAACACGTCTACTCACTATGATTTTTATTGTTTTTCTATTTTATTTATTTTAGATGTAGATTAGATTTGTTTCAAGGAACTACATATTTGTGTAAACGATAAGTCAAAAGATACCTGGATGAACATAAAAAGGTATATAGTGGTCAAGCGCAAACCCTATAGACAATAAAAAAAAACTTTTTAATAAATTATCTCTGAATGAGGAGATATATACATAAGCCGTAATTAAACACAGGAATACAAGAAAAAAAATGCAACTTGTTATTTCTGATTGTTTCTTTTAAAATAAACATTTTAACAGTCTTCAGTTCTTCACAATAGTTTCCTGAAACAAAAACCCTTAGCTTTAAATATTATGTCTGATGTCGATGTCGCTTTATTTTCTTTCATGTAGTGTTTAAGTTTTCCTGTTACGTTTATCCAATGTCTTCTCCCTCTAGTTATACTTCTCTGTCTCTACCATTTTAAATGTTTGGAATACCCTCAGATCCGTGACAAAGCCTCTATCATTCCGCTCGTGGCTGGACTACGTCGGGATGTGCTGAATCAAGTGTCGGAAGGAATGGCTCTTGTGTGGGAGTCATACAAACTGGACCCGTATGTGCAGAAGCTTAGCGAAGTTGTGCTTCTTTTCCAAGAGAAGGTTAGTGTACAAAAAGTTTATTTTACTTTCAGATGAATATATATAGTACGGACGTCAATGAGACATGTAGAGTTAGTATAATATATAGTAACTCTACATGTCTCATTGACGTAGGTCTATCTTGACGTTGCTGATAAAGATTTTTAGGATCGCTTTTGAAATAATCTGGCCAGATGGGGCATCCTAGACCCAACCCTGAACCCTGGCAACCCTCAGTGCCAGTGTGGAGCCCCTTCATAGAACATGAATCCCGTATTTCCTGCCCAATAAATTAGCACAAACACCTGCACATTTCAGGATTTAAACGAAGCTAATGACAAAGCTACATACTGGTCGGTTAAAATTTGAGTCACATCGGTACGACAGAAGAGTAGACGAGGGCCTACAGGAAAGTGTCAAAATCAATATTAGTCCAGTGCTTTAAAAGATATAAAGCTATCTGAAAACCACATAGCAAGTTCTCTATGCAGACCCTGCCAAGAAAAATCCAGAGTACGAGAATTATTTTCCATAACGTGTCATACATACTCAAAAATAAATAACCAAAAAAACTATACAAATTAATTTCCCTTTCATCCCAACAGGTTGAAGACCTACTAGCAGTTGAAGAACAGATCTCTGTAGACGCTCGCTCTTTGGAAACATGTCCATACTCGGCTGTCAGCTTGGCCGATATCCTGAGTAGGCTACAGAGGGCCATTGATGACCTGTCCTTGAGGCAATACAGCAACTTGCATCTGTGGGTGCAGCGCCTGGATGAAGAGGTTTGTTGATCCTTATACTCATTTTGTAGATTATAAAGAGCGGGGCCTCATAGCACAGGTATTTGATATACTTAAAAGGAGACCTCTGCATAAGAATTATTGTATATGTTAATGTGACTATGAAATAAATTTTATTGTTAATTTAAGTTGTTTATTGAACATCGTCATCTCAGTTGTTGTTTTTTAGGCCATTTCATAGTTCTTTTATGAATTTAATTCGCTTACGAGGGCTTAGTGCGAATATTAATACATACTCGATCGTGTTAACGTAAACGTTCGTTTATATCGAATTACGTAGTACTTCAGTGGGCTTATTCAGAGTTTTTTTTAGCGTAATCTCTCGTGATAACGTGAACGATCTCTTTATGTCAAAATTTATCCAAACAAAATGGTTTTTCCTTACCGTGCCCAGACGGTGCTTATCCAATTTCAATACAAATTGACGTTGACGTTAACGCGATTTATCGTGAGTAAAAACTCGCACTAAGGCCTCAGTGTTGTCAGCAGGCGGCACGTATTAAGTTTTAGTACAAATTGAAGTTTAGAACTAGCGCTAAGGCCACTGATGGCCAATGAAAGTCTTTTGTTGAATTAAAACATTGAACCTGCATTATCGTGACGCAGTATCTAAATGTTATCTACGGGAGGATTACGCAGTGTATACTTTTTTTCAGGCTAACAGAGCATTTATGTTTGATAGCTTAGTGCAAACGCAGTCAACATGAAATAAATTATATGTACAAAATTTAGTCTATTTGTAGATGTATCTAAAAATGTTGTTGTGGTTTATAAATATTTTCCTAGGTTGAGAAGAGCTTGGCCGCTCGTCTCCAGGCCGGTGTTGAAGCGTGGACATCCGCCCTACTCGGCAAGAGCCATGATCTGGATTTGTCCATGGACACCTACTCGCCTACTGAACCTACTCACAAACCTGGTGGAGAACCTCAGGCAAGTACAAAAAGATGACGTTAAAAGAACTATATATATTATAAAGGAAACTACCCATAAAAAAATTAAGTCCAAATCTTGACAATTATCATGTTTTGGGAACACAAACTCAATGTCACACAAGATAAGGTTAAATTTCCATTGTAACCTAGTTTTTTAGGAGCTTTTCAATTCAATCTGCCTACCATTTTCCCAACTATCTATGACCGGTTGCAGATGAATATTTTACATTCCATATCTACAAATGAACACTTAAAATCAATTTAAGACTACATTTTGCTAAAGCACATAGTTGAGTAAGTAGCTATGGAATCAAAATGACCTCAGATATAAGCGACGTTATTTTTAAGGACTATCCGAAAAAATACTCGACACAAATTTTATAAACTTATAAAATGTGTTAAGCTCGAGATAGCCGACATTATCTCCACACCCTCATCTTATTTTTATTTTTGACCACTCTCTAACCTGATAGTAAGCGATGATGTGGTCGACGGTGAAGCTCGCTTGCCTAGAAGTAACTTATTCTCTCTTGACTTAAATATCCTACATTGTAGCTATCAGGACACACACTTCGGCCGGGCATTTCAATTTGCCACAAATCTCTTTTATTTCTTCTCAAGTTGACTTTAGCAAATATTGCCTTCAGGTTACCAAATTTAATTCTCCTTTACTTGCTTTCTTTTCCCTATCCAGATTGCTCGTGTAATCCACGAGGTGCGCATCACGAACCAGCAGATGTACTTGTTCCCCTCTCTGGAGGAGGCGCGTTTCCAACTGATGCGTCAGATGTTCGCCTGGCAAGCCATCGTCACCAGCCAGCATCGCCTGCAGAGTACCAGGTATGATTGAGATAATTTGAACACTGATTAGACCTCTATTAACAAACTTCAAACAAAAAACAATGAGCATAAAATGATGTCTATTCTTTAGTTTTCCGTAAGTTATTATTGCCCAGAATTTGATCCTTAGTAACGACACTACCGGATGGTCTAATAATACAGCGTGACATCTTTTTTCCAATAGGCATATTCATTTAAAAATATCTAATGATGCAGTTTTAGTATTCATCAAAATCGACCCCGTGACTCCTTCGAGTGTTTTTCACTATTCCTTTTAGTTTCGCATTTACCATCCACGCCCACTTGAAAAACTCGCCCTGTATACTGAAGTTGGTATAAGTCATCCTTTCTCCACTTCGAGAAAGAGATGGAACAAGGCAAAAAGCGTCATCCCTTTTTCGCAGTCACGAAACTTCGTAAGATTCAATTAACAAGTTTGAAAAGAACGTTATCCCATTTTTTTGCAGACCAATCTTCAGTTAAACTTAAGATGAAAACACATACGTTACCTAGCAACACAAACGGTAAAAGCCTCACATTTTTTTTCTATGTTCGCAGATACCAAGTTGGCGTAGCTCGCGCTCAAACTGCTACCTACAGAAACTTATTGACCAAACTGCCAGCTGGATCTAATCCTTTGGAGAACGCATACGATGCTATCGAACAAAAGATATCGCAAGTTCGTGAATACGTCGACGAATGGCTTCGGTAAGTCATATTATCTTCTTTAAGTGTCAATTAAACTCAAATTTTGTCCGACCAGAATGTGAACGCCTGGACAGCTCTGTTGTTGGCCTCGTTCAAGTCGTGCAGGTGGACAAGAAAGGAATTGGTGCATATCTTGTGAAGGGGCTCCACACTGGCACCGTGTTTGGGATGGGTCAAGGATGACCCATTGTCCCAGGTCCACGGTCCCAGAAGATGGGACCGCAATCTGTTCAGAGATTTCTTGATTGGCCACTGCAGGTCATGTCTAGATGGCAGATGTTCTGCTGGAGTAATGAAGTGTGGTGGAGTGGGATTTCATATTATATTCTACAAGTAACTATGGTATTGGTATTTAATGAATGTAAAGTAAATTGTGTCTATATTTTACAGTTACCAAGCACTATGGGATCTGCAGCCTGAAAGTTTGTATGGCCGCCTCGGAGAAGACATTACTCTCTGGATCAAATGCTTAAATGATATCAAGTAAGTTATCAAGTTCTTTGCTTACGTAATACAAATAATTAATATCTGACATGTAAAATGAGAGACAGTCACTGATTGTGCATCAAAAGGCTAAGAATAATACAGCTGGTTACAGCGACACAGAGTCCAAATAAAGATAAAAAGTCGATTGAATTCGAAGGTGAATAAACGCGCCTTTTGTATCGTCATAGAAATGTGTGCATTATGTTGTAAAGATAAAGGTCAATATGCTATGTACATAAATAGAATTTCGCATAGACTCTGTCACAGTGTGCTTTGAGCCTAACAGTACGATTTAGCTTTCGTGACGATCCAGGTGTAATATTTTACGATAGATGAACTTCTTTAACCATTACTTATTTACCAGGAAATCTCGCACAACATTCGACACGTCAGACACTCGCCGCGAATACGGGCCGGTAGTAATTGACTTCGCTCGAGTACAGAGCAAGGTAGCTCTGAAGTATGATGCATGGCACAAAGAAGTCCTCGGCAAGTTCGGCGCACTACTCGGCGGAGAGATGGTCACCTTCCACTCACAGCTCGCCAAGTCGCGCAGTCAGCTCGAACAGCAGACTATCGGTAAGTTAACTTTATACTATTAACACAAAATGAACTTTATCATAATCGGCATAGGGTTTTAATCAAGTAACAGGAATATTTTGGCAAATTTGCCAAGTAAAATGCGTAAAGAATAAATAATAAAATCGCTTTGGAAAATGAATGCGAAAGCTTGACGAAATAAATCTCGAGCATTGTAACTAAAGGTTAGTTACAATGCTCGAGACTTTTCTGTTTTATGGTGTTCTAAAAATTGATGATCATTTTCTGTAACCCATATTGGTTGGTGACTTGTTCTTACTGAAATTTCAAAGCATGGCGTCAATATTGTCTTGTGTAACTTTCGAATGTTCTTTTATGCCGCATCCACACGCTTGCTGCTTGCCACAAACAGTGGCGAACAGCAAACACGTGCCGAACACTGACCACAATCACCCAATACAAACACGGCATCCACATGCTTGGCGAACGTGCTTGTATATTCCGGATTGGCAAACATGGCAGACGACGAGCTTGTTGTGGCTGCGATTACTTTCGGGTTAAACTCCAAATTTTTCCTTACAGTTTAGCTTAGGATACACAATGTCACGATTCGTAAATTTGACCATCACTATTAACTCCGCAAATTAATTTGTGCATAAAAACCGACACCGATGCCGAACACAGGCAAACACAAACAAACACCCATCCACTCGTTCGTGTTTGGTGTTTGCCATTGTTCGCCAAGCGTGTGGAGGCGGCTTTACACATAAAACGTACGCAAAAACACGCTTGGATAGAGTTGTGGACACCAGCCCAATATATATTGAAATAAACTATGTATGTACAGAGGCAGCATCAACCAGCGATGCAGTATCCCTCATCACATATGTGCAACAACTAAAGAGGGAAGTGCTGGCGTGGGAGAAGCAAGTCGATATCTACAGGGAGGCTCAACGCATTCTGGAGAGACAGAGGTAATTAACATTCGACTTTAACTTTTTAAGACCCATTTGCACGAAAAATTTAAATCATAGTTAGTTGCTACCATGGGGTTAAATTGACAATATTGTATAACAAATTGTGGCATGTGGGCCTAACTCGTTAATATCACCTCGCTTTTGGGCATAAGCCTAGAATATTCTCGATTCTTTGTCACTCTTATCCAACCTTATCAGCCATCCTGCAAGGATCATCTTAATCTGTTTATTGTACAAGTTCATTTTGTTTTGTAGATTCCAGTTCCCAGCGCAATGGCTGCATGTCGACAACATCGAAGGCGAATGGAGCGCGTTTAATGAGATCATGCGCAGGAAGGATTCTTCTATTCAGACCCAGGTATGACTACTCTTTAATTTTGAGACCCCTGATATATAGCCTGATTAAATATGTCTAGATAAGATGATGATTAAAAAAATATTTTGTGGTCTCGTATTTTTCTTTTGTCACGTAAACAAAAAATAATGATGATTACAGTGCGTTGCAAATTCGCAAAGCGTCACGTTTCAGTACACTTTTTACTCACAAGTGACGTCACAAGCCCCCACTCCTGAACTTTGGTGTGCTTTATCTTTGTAAATTTTTAATTTTAAGAATATTTATTAAAGCAAAAAATACGCTTCCAATATTTTTTGATAATTAATGTAACTGACGGACTATTTAGTCTGATGATGATTTCAGGTAAAACACTATTTAGTTTTTTTTTATGATGATGATGATTCTGATGAATCTGAAATCATCCCTATTTCATAATTATGTGTTCTCCCTTTTTTTAAATTATCTGTCAGGTAATGTCACATAATCATCTAAAATGAAATTCATAACTTCTATGAATATCTTAACACATCTTCGATCAATGTTAAACATCCTAAAATTTCCCTCTAGGTGGCTTCCCTTCAACAAAAAATTGTAGCCGAAGACAAGGCGGTCGAAGCCCGTACTCTCGAGTTCCTCACCGAATGGGAGCGCAGCAAGCCCACTGATGGATCTACAAGGCCTGAAGATGCACTGGCTAAGCTCCAGGCTATGGAGACCAGATACACTCGGCTGAAGGACGAGAGAGACAATGTGGCTAAGGCTAAGGAGGCTCTTGAGTTGCATGATACTGGTAAGTTAATTAGATGGATACGTTTAGAATCAAAATTAAAGAAAAAAATATTAATGCTGTCCATAAATGTATCTAGAAAAGAAAAATAGGCACTAGTTTATTCAAAATGGCTTGTATTCAAATCTCAAATACATACAATACATGGCTATTGTTACCCATTAAGAACATGTAACAAGTGATTCGAAAACTCGTTTCATCAGAGACATAAAGCTTTTAGTATAGTAAGAGCCAGTCCACACCGCGCGTAGCGTTGCGGAATTTCTTTTTCAATACAGTTGTTAAACATGGCGTACTTTCAGAGGCTATAATTATGATTCGAAAGTTAAATCTTACGCATAGGCATCTTTCTGTTACGCGGTCGTGGCTTTTGTTTACGAGCTCGATCATTATGTTTGCAGTTTAGTTTTAAATTTATAAGTCAATTTAAAAAAAGTTTAGTAGCAAGGAGTTTTCATACATAGAATAAAATGGGATAGATTTTCTACGAGGAAAAATGAAAGATTCCGTATGTTTTAGCATTGAATTCTCAAAAGTATTTTAAATGGTTGTTTAATATATTTAATTACCAGTTTTAAGTTAATTATTTTCACATCAACGTTTGTCAAAAATCAAATAGGCTGTATAGGCTGTTTTCGTTGAAAAAAAATAAGTCCAGTTGCAAAAACGCGCCATAAGTCAATTTAAAAAAGTTTTGTAGCAAGGAGTTTTCATACATAGAATAAAATGGGATATATTTTATACGAGGAAAAATGAATGATTCCGTACGATTTAGCATTGAATTCTCAAAAGTTTTTAGATAGTTGTTTAATATATTTAATTACCAGTTTTAAGTTAATTATTTTCACATCAACGTTTGTCAAAAATCGAATAGGCTGTATAGGCTGTTTTCTTTGTAAAAAAATATGTCCAGTTGCAAATACGCGCCATATTGAAAATTTATTTTTTGTGAATAAACAAATCTAATTCTTTGATTTGTTTTTACTATTTCTCACAACTGTATTGAAAAACGTCGTGTGATACACGGGTGTGTAGGTTATTGCAAACTCGTGTCATTAAAAACCCTCGCCTTCAGCTCGGGCTTGTTAATGACAGCTCGTTTGCAATAACCTACTTTCCACCCTTGTATCACAATGTACTATTTCAATACAGTTGTTAAACATGGCGTACTTTCAGAGGCTATAATTATGATTCGAAAGTTAAATCTTACGCATAGGCATCTTTCTGTTACGCGGTCGTGACTTTTGTTTACGAGCTCGATCATTATGTTTGCAGTTTAGTTTTAAATTTATAAGTCAATTTAAAAAAGTTTAGGAGCAAGGAGTTTTCAAACATAGAATAAAATGGGATAGATTTTCTAAGAGGAAAAATGAATGATTCCGTACGTTTTAGCATTGAATTCTCAAAAGTCTTATAAATGGTTGTTTAATATATTTAATTACCAGTTTTAATTTAATTATTTTCACATCAACATTTGTCAAAAATCGAATAGGCTGTATAGCTGTATAGGCTGATATCGTTGTAAAAAAATAAGTCCAGTTGCAAAAACGCACCATAAGTCAATTTAAAAAAGTTTAGTAGCAAGGAGTTTTCATACATAGAATAAAATGGGATACGATTTTATACGTGGAAAAATTAATGATTCCGTACGTTTTAGCATTGAATTCTCTTTTTTTTTTAAAGTTGTTTAATATGTTTAATTAACAGTTTTAAGTTAATTATTTTCACATTAACGTTTGTCAAAAATCTAATAGGCTGTATAGGCTGTTTACTTTGTAAAAAAATATGTCCAGTTGCAAAAACGCGCCATATTGAAAATTTTATTTTTTGTGAATAAACAAATCTAATTCTTTGATTTGTTTTTACTGTTTCTCACAACTGTATTGAAAAACGTCGTGCAAACTCGTGTCATTAAAAACCCTCGCCTTTGGCTCGGGCTTGTTAATGACAGCTCGTTTGCAATAACCTACTTCCCACCCTTGTATCACAATGTACTATTTACGCATTGCCGTCGTAACGTGCCGTCCGGCGAGCATTTTGAACGAAATGAACTTCGACGTAGCGTCGAAGCAGCGCATCGTGTGCACACTCGATTCTATCAAATGGTGATAGAAAACATCGTAAGGAAACCTGCACGCTAATTGTGTACAGTTCAAAGAATAGGGCACGGTATGCTTTTCTTGGCTATTAGTATGTAAAACGACGCAGCGACACAACTACAACGACGCAATGCCGACGCAACGCACCGTGTGGACCGGCTCTAAAGTGTTTTGTCTTATTGACCATGGATCATCATTGTCTGTTCTTTTCTCGTGCCAAGACATCATACATTTTGGTGAACGTGGACCTCAAAATTGTGTTTTCGATATTTTAGGAAGCTCAATCAACAACGAGCGTATGACCGTCGCTCTTGAAGAGTTGCAAGACTTGCGCGGAGTTTGGTCTTCGCTCAGCAAGATCTGGACGCAGATTGATGATATCAGGGAGAAGCCTTGGCTGTCTGTACAGCCTAGGAAACTCAGGTGAGCTTTAATTTATATGAAGGAAAGACACATAATCTTTTTGTATCTTAATACTTCTTTTGATGAATAACAATTGTATAAATGTTAGCCTTACTAATCTTTGTCTTAAATATTCAATAATGTAGGCTATAAAACTTTTTTTCTATACTAGGCAACAACTGGAAGCGATGTTGAACGAGCTCAAAGAACTGCCGGCTCGTCTTCGCATGTATGACAGTTACGAGTATGTCCGCAAACTGCTGCAGTCTTATACTAAGGTAAATATTATCTTGATCAATCTTATTGTCAGAAAGTAAGAAACCCACAATTTTATTAATTATTTCGTCGTTACTAATAAAAAGTTTGATCTTTTTTTTTTTTTAAACTTTGCCCCTCACTAGGAATTTCTCCTTTATCGTGGGTGCGTTTACAAACATATAAACTCACATACACAACATCCAGACCTGGAACAATTATCTGTAGGTCAAACAAATATTTGTTTTGTGCGGGAATCGAACCCGCGACACGCAGCGCAGCAGTTAATCGCTCAACCACTGACCTCTTTATATCTTAAAGATAATGATAAACCCTTTTTACCAGACTCCCCAGAAGGAGGGTAATATTTTTGACTTGAATTTTTATGATGGCAAGATTGCTCTGGGTTTCCCTCTCTAACTTTTCACTGTATCGACTTCGAATGACGTGGCCATGAATACAAAAATACGAAATTAAACACATTCTCATTCTCCAGGTCAACATGTTGATAGTAGAGCTGAAATCCGATGCTCTCAAAGAGCGCCATTGGCGCCAACTGTGCCGCGCACTCAAAGTGGACTGGTCTCTGTCCGAGCTGACTCTGGGACAAGTGTGGGACGCCGATCTGCTGCACAACGAACACACCGTCAAGGACGTAGTGTCCGTCGCGCAGGGAGAAATGGCGCTTGAAGAGTTCTTGAAACAGGTAAGCTACATGAAGTTAAGGCCTGTTTAAGACTTCCTTTGCAAGACTTATTAAGTCATTTTCAATATTTCTGCTTGAACTCTAGAGCTCAAAATGACTTATGTGATACAAAATACAATCAATTATGTACACAATAGGAACGAATTTAAATTCCACACCTTGTCGGCATTACTGAAAACGATTGGAGTCAGCCACAAAACTAAATACGGCAACCAAAAAACTAAATTATAACCGTTTGTGTCATTTAGTTACCTACAGGGGCCGTACTATGACGTGTCAATGCTATCATGATTCTGTCGTGAGAAAGAGACGGTGCTATTCGTCCTGTATAGCTCTGTCTCTCTTGCACTCGCTTCATGATGGTTTTGGCATCCCATAGTAAGGCCTCAGTGCAGAAGAATTTCAGGTTATGGCTTTAGGAAACGAATAAAAACATATGTCTTTCTTAGGTGCGCGAGTCCTGGCAGAGCTACGAACTGGACCTCATCAACTACCAGAATAAATGCAAGATCATTCGCGGTTGGGACGATCTGTTCAACAAAGTGAAGGAGCATATCAACAGTGTTGCTGCTATGAAGCTGTCGCCTTACTACAAGGTAATACAATTTATTACATACATACATACATAAATTCAATTAAATCATAATTGTGTTACCCAGTTACTGGGTTGTGGAGGTCAGATAGGTAGTCGCTCCATGTAAAACACTGGTACTTAGCTGAATCCGGTAAGACTGGAAGCCGACCCCAATATAGTTGGGAAAAGGCTAGGCAGATGATGATGATACATACATAAATTCACGCCTTTTTTTTCCAATTTATTGAATCTTAATAAACCAGTATTGGCAACAAAACTAGCCTTTGGAGGTTTTTTACATAAATAATTCTAAGGGAACAATACAGAGCTCAAATAAATACGTTACAACGTAAATAATTTATATTATAGATAGTTCAACTCATCAGTGCGCGCGGCGCCATGTGTGCGTGCGCTTGTAATGATACATTATGCATTTGTGGGGCAGTGACGCGGCAGTCGTCGCCGTTGTACGTGCAAACGACCATCCACACATGCTTACCCACACGTAGCACCGCGCGCAACGATGAGTTGAACTATCTATACCAGCTTGGGCCTACCAAGTTCTGTAGAAAACTCTCATGTAATAAAATAGTACATTGTGATACAAGGGTGGAAAGTATTTAACAAGCCCGAGCCGAAGGCGAGGGTTTTTAATGACACGAGTTTGCAATAACCTACACACCCGTGTATCACACGACGTTTTTCAATACAGTTGTGAGAAACAGTAAAAACAAATCAAAGAATTAGATTTGTTTGTTCAGAAAAAATAAAATTTTCAATATGGCGCGTTTCAACTGGACATATTTTTTTACAAAGAAAACAGCCTATACAGCCTATTCGATTTTTGACAAACGTTGATGTGAAAATAATTAACTTAAAACTGGTAATTAAATATATTAAACAACTATTAAAAAAAAAATGAGAATTCAATGCTAAAACGTACGGAATCATTAATTTTCCTCGTATAAAATCGTATCCCATTTTATTCTATGTATGAAAACTCCTTGCTACAAAACTTTTTTAAATTGACTTATGGCGCGTTTTTGCAACTGGACTTATTTTTTTACAACGTTAACAGCCTATACAGCCTATTCGATTTTTGACAAATGTTAATGTGAAAATAATTAAATTAAAACTGGTAATTAAATATATTAAACAACCATTTAAAAGACTTTTGAGAATTCAATGCTAAAACGTACGGAATCATTATTTTTCCTCGAAGATAATCTATCCCATTTTATTCTATGTTTGAAAACTCCTTGCTACTAAACTTTTTTAACTTGACTTATAAATTTAAAACTAAACTGCAAACATAATGATCGAGCTCGTAAACAAAAGTCACGACCGCGTAACAGAAAGACGCCTATGCGTAAGATTTAACTTTCGAATCATAATTATAGCCTCTGAAAGTACGCCATGTTTAACCAACTGTATTGAAAAATATGTTTTCAATACAGTTGTTGTTGTTGTTAACTAAAGATGTTACCTGGTGTACAAATCCCGCCAACAGAGTTCCGTCGTGGTGAACCTACGTACGCTAGTCCGAGAATCCCGCCTTCGAACTTAAGATCCGTAAACAGATGGGCGAGACAAAAGTCCTTGTGAGAATACTCTCGGCTGAATACCTGTTAAATAAATATGGTTCTTATTCTTACACAGTTATGGTATCATTTTATTTAGTATTATTTCCATACGCGTAGGCCGATGATACTTTCAACTATTCAGGGTTGTATGGGGTACAAGCTGAAAGCATCAATATGTTCTGAATGCAATCAAATAGTTCTACTTCTAATTATTAGTATCATTATTTATTCGTCTATTTCTTTAGCAACGGTTCTATTCTATGTATGGTGCAGCAGAATAGGGATGTTAACTGAAAATTAATTTTTCAGTACAGTTGTTAAACATGGCGTACTTTCAGAGGCTATAATTATGATTCGAAAGTAAAATAATACGCATAGGCATCTTTCTGTTACGCGGTCGTGACTTTTGTTTACGAGCTCGATCATTATGTTTGCAGTTTAGTTTTAAATTTATAAGTCAATTTAAAAAAGTTTAGTAGCAAGGAGTTTTCAAACATAGAATAAAATGGGATAGATTTTCTACGAGGAAAAATGAATGATTCCGTACGTTTTAGTATTGAATTCTCAAAAGTCTTATAAATGGTTGTTTAATATATTTAATTACCAGTTTTAATTTAATTATTTTCACACCAACATTTGTCAAAAATCGAATAGGCTGTATAGCTGTATAGGCTGTTAACGTTGTAAAAAAATAAGTCCAGTTGCAAAAACGCGCCATAAGTCAATTTAAAAAAGTTTAGTAGCAAGGAGTTTTCATACATAAAATAAAATGGGATACGATTTTATACGAGGAAAAATTAATGATTCCGTACGTTTTAGCATTGAATTGTCAATTTTTTTTTTAAAGTTGTTTAATATGTTTAATTACCAGTTTTAAGTTAATTATTTTCACATCAACGTTTGTCAAAAATCGAATAGGCTGTATTAAAAAAATATGTCCCGTTGCAAAAACGCGCCATATTGAAAATTTTATTTTTTGTGAATAAACAAATCTAATTCTTTGATTTGTTTATACTGTTTCTCACAACTGTATTGAAAAACGTCGTGTGATACACGGGTGTGTAGGTTATTGCAAACTCAGACAGCTCGTTTGCAATAACCTACTTTCCACCCTTGTATCACAATGTACTATTGCAACATGGTATACACTTGACACCACCTTTACTGACACGCACGGTCTTAAAAAGTGGGGACGAAACGTCTCTTCTCGTTCCTGTATAGAGAAGTTGAACTCGAACTAAATATTAACCGTCCTAGTCGCACATTTTATGTCTGCGACTATCACGATACTTGTCATTTGGTACAGCTTCACTGTTCAGATTTTTTTACTCCAATACTATCTCCATTCTTTTAAAGGTATTCGAAGAGGAAGCCCTAACTTGGGAAGAGAAACTGAACCGCATCAATGCTCTGTTCGACGTGTGGATCGATGTACAACGTCGCTGGGTGTACTTGGAGGGTATCTTCAGCGGGTCTGCCGACATCAAGACCTTACTGCCTGTTGAGACAAGCCGATTCCAGAGCATCAGGTAAAAACAGCTAAAATTGTTACCAATCAACAAAATTAAAGACAAGACATAACTTATAGTGGACGTCCTTAGTCTAAGACCCGTATTCTAGATCCACAACAACAATACATCAAAATTGGCATTTGCCAACCAATCACAACTCTCGAGTTTGCCATTTGATTCTTCAGCTTGACATATGTTTACTTAATAGCGCAAGAGCCCAGACGCCCCAGACGTTACTGAATTCTTTCTGCACAAAATGTGTGGTAGGTATTTAATGAAAATGAAAGTCTAAGCTAGCAAGTACGAGTATGTTCCAATTACATGCTAACACTATTCAATGCCACCGATTTTGTGTTAAAAGAGTTTGGTAACGTTTGGGGCGTCTAGGATCTTGGACTCGAGCACGTTAATGTAAAAAAAAATAAGGCAATCGCAACTGTCCATTTCCAGTTTGAGTTGCGTTGAGCGTGAGCATCTGGAATAAAGGCCTAAGTAGAGTTCCTTCAGTAGCTGGATGAGAGTAGTCAAGGTTAAAATACTACAACCTGATGAAAAATCTATGTTTAATTTTTAATCGCAGCTGCCTTTCAGCTTTTAAGTAGGAAATTACCAAAAGGTACCATTATTCAGAAATATTACCAACTCTGTAGACAAAGTTAAAATGTCTCAAGTAGATTTTTTATGTGACTGACGAGTATGTAAAATGACGCAGTATATTTTCACGTTATTTCGAAAATACTTTTATTTACTAATATTTCTTCCATTACTACTCTTATAGCTCCGAATTCTTGGGCCTGATGAAGAAAGTGAGCAAATCTCCTATGGTGATGGACGTATTGAACATCCCTGGAGTACAACGGTCTCTAGAGCGTCTCGCCGACTTACTGGGCAAGATACAGAAGGCGCTCGGTGAATATCTGGAGAGGGAGCGAAGCAGCTTCCCAAGGTATGTAATCTTTTGAAATTATCTTGAATTCCTTTTAAATGTATATTATGTCACTGTTAGACAACATCTTGGGATCGTACCGTGAAAATATCACATTCTGCTGTACTGGAGAAAGTATTTAAAAATATCAGTTAATAAATCAAAGGAGTGGAGTGGCGACCATGAACTGGAAGACGTTGCGTTGGAAGGCTTCCCACCAGGTGGACCGATGACCTGGTTAAGGTTGCGGGGATCCGCTGGTTGCGAGACGCACGGGACCGGTCAATGTGGCGACGCTTGGAGGAGGCCTGTGTCCAGCAGTGGACGTCTTTCGGCTGATATGATGATGATGATGAAATCAAAGGAAACTTCACCATGAAGTTTGTCTTCTTCTGACTATTAATCGCCAACTTATACCTAGATTCTACTTTGTCGGAGACGAGGACCTGCTCGAGATCATCGGTAACAGCAAGAACATCGCGCGTCTACAGAAGCACTTCAAGAAGATGTTCGCCGGAGTGGCCGCCATCATTCTCAATGAGGACAACACTGTTATCAATGGTATTGCTTCAAGAGAGGGTGAAGAGGTAAGAAACTTTGCCAGCTGGATATAAAACTAGTCATCTGCCAAAAAAATAATTCTTTTCTCTTTCTAGATAGGGTTCACTCTTTGATTTTGACAAATAGGTTTGTATTTTTTTTTTATTGACTTTTTAATCGACTTCAAACAAAGGAGGAGGTTCTCAATTCGTCGGAATATATTTTTAGAAACATGTCTTACACATTATTTATCCGGTAAAAGTTTTCATTCAATCATCGGAAGAATAAATAATATGACAGTTAGCTATTGTGTAAAAATTATATCGAATAACTAAGTTTACTCTTTAGATAAAAGTTATCTGACAAGTCAAACATGGCCTTTGGTAAAAAAATATGTTTATCTATCACAAGTTCATTAGTCAATATAAGTTCCCAGGATGCAGCAAGTTTTTCATACTGACCTAGGACCTGTACCTACTAGTAGATAACAACACTTACCCAATATTTCCTATTTTAGGTCTACTTCACATCACCTGTCTCAACGATCGAGAATCCTAAGATCAACTCCTGGCTATCCATGGTTGAACGTGAGATGCGCGTGACCTTGGCGTGTAGACTCAAGGACGCTGTCGGAGAAGTCAAACAGTTCAAGGATGGGAATGTCGACCCTCAGAAGTTTATTGATTGGTGTGATAAGTATCAGGTAAATTATTGATCAATATAATAATCATTCGAATCTACTATTTTGAATTTTTTTGATATTCATCTCTTGATTTGATTGGTTTGTTGTGGCGGCTAAAGCTACACTTGCCAACTAGCCAGCCTTCCAGGACACAGACCTCTTCTTATACAGAAAAAGACCTCAAGTTCTTGAGATTTATAACGAGTCTGTCTCTTTACAAAACTCTTTATAATGTTTAGAATTTAACTTTCTTTTCGCCATGTACGGTCAATGCAATATACAAATCTTTGTTTCATAAACAATAGGAATGTTTCCTGGGTTTATATTTAGTCCGTCAGTGAGATTATCAAATAATATTGGACCCGTAATAAATACAAAGATAAAGCGCATCAAAGTTCAGGAGTGGGGGCTTGTGACGTCACTTTGTCAGTATAAAGTGTAGCACACCGTGACGTCACACGATATTTCAACGCACCGTATCGTTGTAATTTTTTGTTTACGGGGCAAAAGAAAAATACGTGTCCAATATTTTTTATTAATCTACCTGACGGACTAATAGTACATTATTGCAAAGGCCGGGTAATAGACAATTGCAGGTCGAGTATGAGTACGGCTCGGCCTTCACTAATACGAGACAGGCAATTGCCATTTCCGCCGAGGCATACATAATGCTTTTCTCAAAAGAATGCAGGAAATAAAAAAATTGATAAATTTCCTTAATTTTTAAAGTTAATGCCATTTTTAACATGAACTGTACATTTCAGCATGGAATAAATTGCCCATAGTGTAGATGGCTTTTTAGTTTTAGAAATCTCATTAAAATACGCCAAAAATACTGTTTCGGAGAAAAATGTTAAATTTTTTATCGTTTTTCCAAATCATAAAATGTTCATATACTTTCATGTATTTTTCTTTTGACTTCGCTGGAAGCAGGTTTTCCATTGCCAGTTTGCCTTCTGATCTTAAATCTGGTGGACCGTGAACCGTTGGAACTCATTTTAAATTTATATTTATTAAATATTTAAATAACAAATCCAGAAGAATTTTCAGCTTTGCCGCCGATTTTCTATTTATCATCTGTGCCGAAAGGCAAACGCATTTATGGCTATACAGCCACGTGAACGTAATTTGTACTAAGCAAAGAGACTTACTTTGGTATGCCAAGAATGATAAAAGAGATTCAATCAAAGAGTATCTAATAAACCCAGCACGCCGTTTCATACAACATTGCTTGAGCGTTGAAATGTTCCAAATTCAAAAAACGCTCCAGCAATGGATTTGATTTTCATTGTCCGTAATTCGGTACTTCGCGTGTTCTTTTTTAACCGACTTTCGAAAAAGGAGGAGGTTCTATGTTCGACTTCTTGTATGTTTTTTTTTTTTTTTTTTGTGTATGTTCACCGATATCTCCGTCAATTGTGGACCGATTTAAAAAAATCTTTTTTTGTTTGAAAGAGTTTGTTCCGAAATTGGTCCCATTTTAATTTGGTGAAGATCTGATGAAGAACTTCGAAGATATACAACAGAACTCTTCAATAAATAGCGGCAAAACTCTCGGGACTGCTGCAATCGCATGTCTGTTTATTGTTTAGACCATTTCATAACATAACATCACGCCAGTACGCTCTTAAGGGGTAAGCAGATCTCTCATTTGATCGGTTTTGTTCAAGTTACATGATATTTGGGTAATCTATTCTGGCGTTATAGGAAACTAACTAAACAACTTGCCTATTAGGTAGGTACAACTAAAAAGTGAAAAATAAAAAAACTTTTTTACAAAAAAATACTACCGACTTCCAAATAAGAAAACTACAAAGTGAAAAATAACTTTATTTTTGGAAGTCGGTGTCCATAACGCAAAAAAATGGTACCTACGAAAGACACCGACTTCCAAAAATAAAGTTATTTTTCACTTTGTAGTTTTCTTATTTGGAAGTCGGTAGTATTTTTTTGTAAAAAAGTTTTTTTTCTAAAATAATGACAATATTGCCATGCATGTTTGAGAAAAAATATTTTTTGCCCAAAAATGTTGATTCTGCTTTTGAAAGGCATATTAAACTTCATCTATGTTACAGGCACAAATCGTAGTGCTAGCCGCTCAGATCCTGTGGTCAGAAGACGTGGAAGCTGCCCTAGCAAGTGGTGGTGGAGAAGGTCTGAAGAGAGTGTTGGCCCATGTCGAAAACATGCTGAATATCCTCGCTGACTCCGTGCTGCAAGAACAACCGCCGCTGAGAAGGAGGAAGCTTGAACATTTGGTGAGTCAATACTAACTATTCTAGTATGAAGACTGACGTAAATTATGGCCCTTATGGACCTTTCAAAGAGAGAACCAGTGAGCCGGCAAAAACCATTGCTCTCCTAAACGTAAACATTGTATGTGTGGCGTGGCGCCTTTTGACGCATTTGATTGGCTTATGACAAGTCCTACCTATTTGTCACGTATTGCGCAATGAGAATTTATACTGGGCGTGTAGTAAATTATTTGTCTCCACTTATATCTAGATGTATTGTTTGATTTAGATCAACGAGTTCGTCCACAAGCGTACGGTGACTCGTCGCCTGATCGCCTCTGACGTCAACAGCCCGCGCTCGTTCGAGTGGCTCTGCGAGATGCGATTCTACTTCGACCCTAGGAATAACGAAGTAAGTACTAAAAATAATAACTTTTTCCACTACCTTGTCTATTATGTAACACAATGCCTAAGAAATTCGTTTCGAAATATTAACATTTAGATACAAGATTATAAAATAAAATTACATAATAACAGTTACGAAACTACTTTTGTATGGATCATTATGTAACTGGCAGAATGATATTGAACCTGTTACCTCTCGAAAAAGCGCGCGTTTATTGTATGTATATAGTCTGTGGGTTTTAGTCTGTACGTTTCTAATAAATTGTTGTTGGAACTTATTTGCATTTAATTAAGTAAGCTCATCAGGTAGTGCAAAAATAATCGTTCGTGTCTCGCATAAAAAGGCTTTATTTTAACAGTCGCATGTAGCCAAATTGGCTACATAGCTCGTGTTAAAATATCGACTTTTTATGCTCGACACGAAATGTACTATTTGATTTCTAGTTTATACTGATAGGTATGGCACTGAACACTTAGGGCTTAATTTACCAACAAGGCAACACCAAATAGCTTTTTCAAAGTAGAATGTATTTTGACCCTTCATTCAGCCCTTAGAATATCAATAAATTCGCCCCCTAATACATGGACATTATAAAATCTGAAATGTAAATGTGAGTGAGCCATACACATTGCTTATTTATGAATATATAATATTGTTTTACTAATCATAATCATTTCTTTAGGTACTACAACAGTTGACCATCCACATGGCTAACGCCAAGTTCTTGTACGGTTTCGAATACCTCGGCGTGCAAGATCGTCTGGTCCAGACTCCGCTGACAGATCGCTGCTACCTTACCATGACACAAGCTTTGGAAGCCAGGCTTGGAGGATCGCCTTTCGGTAAGTTTTAGAATCCTGATGAACTAACTTTAAGCAGTACTTTGATATAGATCCATAATTATTTCGACGTGATCGAGATAGATAGAGCTCCGTTGGAAGAATAATACCATTCCTTATTTGATATTCTCTTAATTTTTCTTATTATTTGGTTTAGCAGCTTTTAATTTAAAAAATGTATCTGATGCACTGATTTATTTTATTTTCCATCAACAGTGGGCCTTATCAGAATATCAGCGCAGCGTTATTTCCTTTTTGGATATCGCTGTACATGCTGAGATAGGAGCCTTTTTGGTCTTGCACGGGGTTTTTTTATATTATTGTTTATTTTTTTTGTTTTTGCTTCTTTCTTCTTTATTTATGGCCCCTGTGCAGGCAATCTTTCTTTTTAACTCATAATAAAATACCTGTATTTATAAATTAATTAAATATTTTTAGGTCCCGCTGGTACCGGTAAGACTGAGTCGGTAAAAGCTCTCGGCAACCAACTCGGTCGTTTCGTCTTGGTATTCAACTGTGACGAGACTTTCGACTTCCAAGCTATGGGCCGTATCTTCGTCGGTCTTTGTCAGGTAATAAAAGACTCTAACACTATTGACATAAAGTGGAGTATATTTGTGTATCATCCTCAAATGTAATAATTAATGTCTTAGGTGGGTGCCTGGGGTTGCTTCGACGAGTTTAATCGATTGGAAGAGAGAATGTTGTCTGCTGTATCACAGCAAGTACAGACCATTCAAGAGGCTCTCAAGAGTCACCAGGAAGGCGACAATACTGGTAAATACTTCATATTATAAAACTTAATGTATAATATTGTCCAACTTCTATAATTACGGGATCAATTTCAAAAATTTGATCCATTTATTTTAATTTTAAAACCATGCAAATCTTTCCAGCCAAATCCATAACAGTGGAGTTAGTCGGCAAACAAGTCCGTGTAAGTCAAGACATGGCGATCTTCATAACTATGAACCCTGGATACGCTGGTCGTTCCAACTTGCCCGATAACTTGAAGAAGCTGTTCCGAAGCTTGGCCATGACCACGCCGGATAGGCAGCTGATCGCTGAGGTGATGCTTTTCAGTCAAGGGTTCAGGACTGCTGAGAAACTGGCCTGCAAAATCGTGCCGTTCTTCAAGTAAGTAGACGTGACTCCTGTTCGACGAAGAAGTTATTCGATTATTTCTCGTTTTCGGTATTCGTTAAAAGTCCTATTTGCTTCGCATTGAAGTATTAGTTTGAAAGTCATCCAATGTTAATTTAGATGCGCACTATAAACATTTTAAGAGCAGTTAAACCAGTTCCTATCGTTTCTGCTACTACTTATATGCAACATCGCTTAGATGCTCGTTATTTTCCCCCAAAAATAGCACTTTCACTATAACGAAGAGTAGAACAGTCATGATAGATTTCTCCCTAGCTTATCCTCCATTGCATGTAAAAATAATACTTAATCATTACTCTTTTGTCTTACAGACTGTGCGACGAACAGCTGTCCAACCAATCGCATTACGACTTCGGACTGCGAGCGCTCAAGTCTGTGCTCGTATCTGCCGGTAACGTGAAACGTGACCGTATTCAGAAGATCAAGGTATGTAACACTTAAATGACTTAACATCACGGCATCATCTCTCATGGCTTGATGATAATCTGGGTAGCCAGTTTTTAACTCTGAGGGTTAGATTTAAGGTCAAACCGCACTACGCGTCAGCGGAGCGACGCGACGCAACATGACCAAATATACTTTGTATGATATTGTATGAGATAAACCGCACTACGCGGCAGCGGAACTACGCAACGCGACACTTTATCTCATACAATATATTTTGTCGCGTCGCTCCGCTGACGCGCAGTTACGCCTAGTGCGGTCTGACCTTTACAGGTCTTACTACTTTCCTAAGGACCACTTGCACGAAAATCTTAACTCTAGAGTTATTTGCTAACACGAGGTTAAATTGTCAGTTTGTCTGTTAGCAACTAACTCTGACTTAAGTTGTTCGTGCTAGTGGGCCTAAGTAAAGTTGAGTCCATACACTGTTGCGACTAAACATTCATACGAATTTTAACCTTACGCTCTTTTGAATAAGGTTCATATTCGTACCACCTATAAACTCGGCCTGAAACAAGTTTGAGACTTGGCTACCTAGATCCGTAATCTGGAACAATACGCAAGGATGAATTTAGATGCAAAACTTAAAAAAAAAACGCAAACTGGTTTTAGATCCAGATTCATACTTGAGCTTCGTTCCAGAGTACCTGCTATAGACACTGTATCGACAGTGAAAGTTTGAAAACGCCCGAGATTGATTAGATGGGTCCCGACTATTGTGAAATGTAATAAATTTGTAACATGTGTTGTATGTTTATGCTCGGAACAACAGAAACTAGAAAAATCTTTTAATAATATGGTAAGCTAAAGAAAACAAACAATATGGTAGTTGACTTTTTTTAAAAGAAATGACTACTGTTTCGTATTTTAATTATTTGTCAATAATTAATAGCGACTGCTAATACGAATTGGTTAAGCGCTCTTATAAGTGAGTTATTGAAATAAAATAATCCTTTCATAGTTCTTAACCTAACACGCAATTTAAAGTACATTCATATACAAAAGGATATTACATCAGTTTTATTTCAAAGACTCACTGTATACAACCTCCGTTTCGCATGAAAATGGCTAGAAAAGTATCAAATATTTAGGAGTTTTATTTTATTTATCGTTTATAACTATCGAATGCTTCCTACGGCTTTTTGTGACTGAAAAAAAATCTAGTGTATGTTTAAAAGTAGTCAACTGCCCTATTTCACTGTTGTGTGTCTCGATATTTTATCTCTTACCTTCTTTCAAAACATATAAGTATTATATCCATATGCTTAAAAAAACCTGTCGACTGCCTTATCGCTTTAGGGTTTTCCAACCTGGTTTCTGAAAGCTGAAAACAAGGGTTTCTTTTGTGAGTTTGTAAGGATTTTCTTGGTAGGTTGGGAAACTCTACTTCAAACTCTTTCAGAAACTAGACCTTCTTCTTTGTACTATAGGAGAACCTAATCGAACGAAGTACGGAAGTCCCCGATGAGGCGTCGATCGCCGAGTCTCTTCCCGAACAAGACATCCTGATCCAGTCAGTGTGTGAGACTATGGTGCCTAAGCTGGTGGCTGAGGATATACCGCTGTTGTTCTCTTTGCTGAACGATGTGTTCCCTAATGTTGGGTATACTAGGGCTGAGATGACTGGTAAGTACCTGATTAAAAAGAATTACCGACAATGTTTTTATTTTTTTTATAATCTATAGGCTCGCGTTTGACCACTATCTCGCCTGATGTTAACCGATGACGTGTTCTATGGTGAAGCAAGCTTGCCTAGAAGAAACCTATTCACTCTTTACTTAAATACCCCAAGGTTGTAGCTATCAGGGAACAAAGACCCCGGAAGGGAATTCCACTCCTTAGCTGTGCGCACAATGAATGAAATTAAATTAATCTTTGCTGAATTCAGCAAATGACGTGTGTATAAATGAATGTGTGGCTAATAGATTAATGAAAAACTAAGGAAACGATACGATTTTATGCAAAGGTAGACAATAATGCCCAAAGTGATGCCAGAATAGATTAACCCAATAACATGAAACTTAAACAAAACCGGTGGAATGAGAGTATACCAGGGTGAACTGTTCACACCTGCGTACCTCCTTTAGAGCGTGCCAGTGTGATGTTATGTTATGAAATGGTGTTAACAATAAACAGACATGGGATTGCAGCTATCCCAAGTGATTTTCCGTCGTTTATTGAAGAGTTCTGGTGTATATCTCCAAATTTCCAAAAATGGGAGCACATGACAAGCTTTCAAATAATAAAACAATCATCAAAATCGGTTCACCTAGTAAAAACTTCTGAGGTAACAAAGGTAAAAAACATGCTGCGCTGACTGCAAATAAATCAAACGCAGGAGGTTTAAGGTCAAGACGTGTCAAGAGGCATGAGCACGACCATGGTCAATGGTCCGTCTGTAAAATTAATATTTGACTGACACTTTTCCAACAGGACTTAAGAACGAAATCCGTGCTGTATGCGCCGAAGAATTCTTGGTTTGTGGAGAAGGCGATGAACAAGGCTCCACCTGGATGGACAAGGTACTTTATTTATCTACTACTTACGCTAGAAATAACCGGTAAATAAGTCCCATAATTAACTGGTCAAGGAATTAACTGATAACATTCATCTCATTGACTGCACAGTCAATTTGTTTCAACACCAGGTCCATTGTATATGCACATCGTTTGATATATTATATTATTATAACATATACCGACATCCATAATTAATATATAAATCATCTTAACCGAGAAGGTGATGGTGTGTCAAGATTTTATATTATAAAAATTAATATTTATAATAATTTATTGATTAATATATATTTCATGCGCCAATAATCATAACAATTTAACATTTTGCTTTATCCATTTTATTTACATTGAGGCTGCTCTTTATGAAAACCAAATTGAAGATCACTTTTCACTAAAAAACCCTTTTTGTCTTCTTCCTGTGCAAGAAGACTTTTATTTTTGTTGTATTATATGTTGGTGTAAATAAAAAGAAGCCTCCCCATACCCATATTACCTATTATTCTACCATAATACGGTAGTACGTGAGTGTGAATGCATATGCGTTTCCATGCTAACCCGCTAACGGCACGTAGAGGCGCAGTGCATCGTCGCGAGCGCAGCACAGCACGTGGATCGAGAAGGTCAGTGACCCGTCGGTGTGGGTGTGCTCTCTGTGTATTTACATTGTTGTTCATGTTTGTGTTTTTTTTTTGACATGGAGTTCGTAGCTAATGGAGTGCTAACACTTATGGAAGTCCTAGATCCTGGTTTTTATTCGATATTCCATACAAGCCTGTAAGAAAGTCTGAAGTCATCGATCTAAAAAGTATAAAAAATAATGACTACGTCCACTTATGAGGGGGCTGAAACCAAAAGCGTCTCTCATCTTAAGATTAAATTTTGCATACACGTTTGGTTTGAATGACAATGCATGGTTAGCTAAGTGACGTTATTCTAAATTCAATATGGCGGACGTTCCAAGATGGCGGACTAGTTATTTTTTTGTGTACTGCCATGATATGGGTATCAAATAAAAGGGTTTGCTGAGAAGAATACGAAAAAAGATTGTTTTAATAAAAATATATTAATGAATAATTTCAGCTTTGGAAAGTGTAAGATTTGTATCCAAACGCTTGGACATTGGCAACTTTACTCAAAAAATTATCTACCGCCATTACAAAAGTGTCATGGCCGACCGTTCTGTGATTGCAGTAATTGGTCAATTTGGACAGTAGCGTATTTGCAATTAAACTGTTGAGGACAGGGTCGTTTTTGCTTCTCAACCGACTTTTAAATCTTAATTTTCTATGGGACAGTGGTAACATTGCATTCAAACGAGTTGAACCATCCGATTAAAACACTACCAGATGGTGTTCTTAGTTCAATTTGAGCAAAACTGGACGGTGTCGTTTTTGCTTTTAGCCCCCTCAATATCGCTCATCAATAAAAAGTACGCGAAGTGACTTTTGAACATAGGTCTGTTGACGAAGACTATAATAAAAACGTTGTAAGCGACGTTCGTCACATTAGTATTCCATTAGTTACTTACTCGGTGGTTTTCCAGCCACCACTCACATATGACGACTTGTACTTCATTCTAAGCTTACACACCACTACACCTGGTCAAACACGTCACTGTCTGGATATTCTCTTATTCCTAGTTGTTTCTATTTTGCAGTTACGCTATGACTAGTATTTTATAATACCTGGAATACTCAACCTTGTTCCTACTACAAATAAAGCTGTATGAGCGTTTATATGAAGCCAAAATTGACAATTGTGGCTTTATTCAGGAATAATACAATGCTGTATCTAAAATAGTCGACAGTCGTAATTTGTAATGACTTCATTACATAGTATGAGATACAAACAGCACTGCATTGAGGTTGAATATTGCTGAAATAATTATGTAAAGTCATGTACGCATTTACTAGTAACTCTATCACACTAATAAATCTATGAATGCGAACTTGACTTTATAAAATCTTAAGAACACTCATTGCCACTCAAATACTCGGCGGCTCTCAACAACTTTGGGCTTAACTTTGTCAAACCCTTTATTATTTCATATCGCAATATGTTTCTCTCTTTAGCTTCCTCTGTAGGCAAATGTTTTTCCTCTAGTATTTCGTCAATTGTCTTGTGTTTTATTGAATTGAATAACTTTAAATGTCTTGTTTTATTAAATCTTATTATTTTGTGCTAAAATGGATACACAAATACGATTCACTATCTAATTGTAACAAAGGATAATGAGTCTTAGCGCTATAAACATAAAGCTGATTTATATAAATGTGTACAGGTCCTTCAATTGTACCAAATCTGCAAATTGAACCATGGTCTCATGATGGTCGGACCATCTGGAAGTGGCAAGTCTACTGCGTGGCGAGTACTGCTGAAGGCTTTGGAGAGGTAAGGCTCCTACTGTCATGTGTCACTAAAGTGCCAAAAAAATGTGTCGCAGTAGTTGTTCTTTTCTTAAGTAATTCTGTTAATGATACATTATTTTGTTTTGTAAAGGTTCGAAGGCGTTGAAGGTGTGGCTCACGTCATTGACCCGAAGGCGATGTCAAAGGAAACACTGTATGGTGTACTGGATCCCAACACTCGTGAATGGACCGATGGTCTCTTCACTCATATTCTCAGGTACGATTTGTATTTTTCAAGCTGATCTATTCCAAAGATCTTCTAACTTAACAGATAGATGTGTTCTGGGGAATTTGTTGCCCTACTTCTTTCCAGCAAAAACACTAAGAAGTAGTGACGGGAAGCATTTGAAGACTGATTCAGACATCGAAATCATTTCTCTTTATAATCTGTATATTTTGTACCCTAGGAAAATCATCGACAACGTTCGTGGCGAGATCAACAAGCGTCAATGGATCATATTCGACGGTGATGTGGATCCCGAATGGGTTGAGAACTTGAACTCAGTGCTTGATGACAACAAGCTACTCACTTTGCCCAACGGCGAGCGTCTGTCACTACCTCCTAATGTTCGAGTTATGTTTGAGGTGAGTGGGGCTTTTGTGATACTTACATCCTGTTTTGAATAGATAGAAGGCAATTCCAAATTCTATGACTTGTATACCCCTTTTAGCCCAAGATCCGACTGCAGAAATATGCAGGAATCAGGGTTTTTGATTAAACTTAATTTTCATGACTTATACTTTATAGTAGAATAGATTGCTACAGGGTTGTCTGGCCGCAAACAGAGTTTTGTTAAGTGCCAGAAGTCAAGAATCATTCTTAAAAATCAAGTTTCATCAAACACAAATGAACTCTAGATTTTTGCAGTGGGATCTCATACTATTTAGTTCTTTTTTCTAGTCATTACAAGACGGTCACAATAACTGTGACTGTCATCGACCCCATTCCCGTCTACCAACGTAGCGCCCCGCGTTAGCCTCGTCCACCAATAGCGAGAGTTGAGCCGCAGTTATTTTAACCGAGTATGATTTAACTGACAAAAACTTGGGCGTTGGGACGATTTTAAAATCCAATCGAATCAGACAAAAATGTCACAAAAAGAAAAACGGATGAACTACCTTTACCATGTTTTTTAGTTGACGTTTTGGACTTGAGAAAAACTCTGCTGCTTGATATTGTTTTAGAGTTAGAAGATAACTTTGTTTCATTATGACAAAATAAAACATGTGTGTTGTATTTTAGGTACAAGATCTGAAGTACGCTACCCTCGCTACTGTCTCTCGTTGTGGTATGGTCTGGTTCTCGCAGGATGTCCTTACTACCGAAATGATCTTCGAAAACTATCTGATGAGGTAAATACATGCTATCATAATTATTCTGCACTAATTATTTTTAACAATCATGCTCGAAACCGACCCGAATCCATCATCGTTCATTCTATATTATTTTCTTTACCTTTAGATTGAGGAACATCCCTCTGGAAGATGGAGAAGAAGACTCGTTCAGCATTGTTATGGCTGCTCCTTCAGCCGGTGGTGACCAAAATGCTACGGAAAACATCTTGTCTCCTGCTTTGCAAGTAAGTCTTAATTGGGGAGAAAAACATTAAAAAGTTCAAGGAAAACATTACTCTCTCATTGGTCTTTGTTAAAAATACTTTGCCTAAAAACTGAATTGTTTATTTATAGTCTCTGTAGGATACATAACGTGACCATTTATTTTTTGCATCAGAGCCGGCCGCACGCAAAATAAAAAAAAAAATGTTTTGGTATTTTATAGCGTTTATTAGACAATGTGGAACACTTAATAATTAGTAAGTTTTAGGCCCACTGCCTCAAAAAACTTAACTCAGAGCTACTTGCTAACACAAGGTTTAATCGACAATATTGTATGACAATTGACAACCTGTCAATTTAACCGCGTTCTAGCAACTAACTCTGAGTCAAGTTGTTCATGCAAAGTGCTCCTTAGTACACATTAGTTAGGTTACTAGCCTTAATCACAGGACTTCTAAGATCTAACTAAGCAAACGTTTTATTTATGTTTATTTGTAATTATAGCCCAAAGTCTGTTTGCGATAGCAAGACATTTTTGCCCTCGCTAGGGACAGCGGGTCCGACAGCCTGAAAGCGGGACTGTCCCGCCAAAAACGGGACGTATGGTTACGTTAAGGATACAGCAAAAATATAGCGTTGCATATCCGAAATATCACAAAGATCTAAAGATGAGACTGCCCCAAAAGTCCTCATTTGAGAATCGTAGTATTCATCCACAGTCAGATGAACTTAGGTCAAAATATTATATTAATGAAATTTCTTCCCTACAGACTCAGCGCGACGTGGCCTCAATCCTGCAGCCCCTGTTCTTCGGCGATGGCTTAGTAGTGAAATGCCTCGAACGCGCCGTCAGTCTCGACCATATCATGGACTTTACGCGCCATAGAGCGCTTTCATCGCTGCATTCTATGCTTAACCGTGGTGTGAGGTAAGTGAAGGCATTGACTCTATACAACTTCTGTCACAATTCAGAATCTTAGAAGTTTCGGGAACACAAACTTAATGCCATAAGCACAAAGTTCAAGTTCTATTGCAACCGAATTTGTTACTGGATCTTTTTTTTACAAACGGTCAATCAACTTACTCTGTTTAGAGCTAAAATTTAATCATCTAACAGGTTTTAAATGCAATATTTACTATTGAAGTGCATTTTTATCGAAGAACTGTTAGTTATTGGGCAAGAGTTCTGGCCCTAATCTATCTAATACCTTTAAACGAGCAATTCTTGTATATATGTACATATATAATCTGAATCTCGGAAACGGCTCCAAAGATTTTCATGAAATTTTGTATGCAGGGGGTTTCGGGGGCGATAAATCGATCTAGTTAGGTTTCATTTTTAGAAAACGTCGTTTTCTCTATTTTCATCCGAGCAGAGTTCGGTCGCCCAGATACTAAGTTATAATGGTTACATAAAAGAACTAGTAAGGACCAAATTGAATCGTATCAAATAATAAAATTGTGTCGCATCAAAAATCAAACTTTAAGTCTCATGGTCCCTTCTCGGTAAATTTATAGCATACTAGCTGTTCCCCGCGGCTTCGCTCCCGTGGACCACCCCACAGGACCCGTTTTCGGATTTAAAAAATAGCCTATGTCACTCAGGAATAATGTAGCTTTCTATTGGTGAAAGAATATTTTAAATCGGTCCAGTAGTTTCGGAGCCTATTCGGTAAAAACACACAAAGAAAAATCTTTCCTTTTTATAATATTGGTATAGATTCAACGTTTTTTTTGTGTTTTAGGAACATCCTAGGTTACAACCGCCAACACCCCGACTTCCCGATCACCAATGAACAACTGGAAGCCTACGTGCCCAAGTGGCTCGTATACTCTCTACTGTGGTCATTTGCTGGTGATGCTAAACTCAAGGTAAACATCTGCATTAGTAATAAAAAACTTTTTCTGTCGATATCATAATGTGTAACCAAGCACTTGTGCGATATCAGCTGTGTTTCTTCATAAATGATTCCAAAATTTCGTGCTTTGTTTTAGGACCGCAATGAACTGGGTGACTTCATCAGATCGGCCAGCACTATGCTGCTGCCTAACTGTGGCGCAAACCAGCACATTATCGACTTTGAAGTAAGTAACCTTATGGTTTAAATTACCCATAGCCAGTTTACTTCTACGTAATTTGACTGTCGGTACTGAAAATGTCTCATAAACTTTGCAGCTACGAAATCTACATCAAAGTTCATCATGTCATTTCTCAGGATTATTCTAAAATGTAGACAGATTTACTTTAAACTATTCATCGATAACTCTATGTCAACTTTATCTAGGTATGTATAACCGGAGAGTGGGTACCGTGGTCAGCCAAGGTGCCTCAGATTGAAGTGGAGACACACAAGGTGGCCGCACCAGATGTGGTCGTACCTACTCTTGATACAGTGCGTCATGAAGCGCTGTTGTACACCTGGCTGGCGGAGCATAAGCCTTTGGGTACGTATACTTGAAGTTATTATCTGATGATGCTATTTTTACCCGACTGCAAGGAAAGGGTTATGTTTTTCGCGCGTATCTTGTATGTTTGTAATATTCTTTATTACCTCATATCTTGCAAAACACTATACGGATTTACATAATTAAGAAATCGTTAGATAGGTACGTCTTGACCGCCCAAGTGTTCTTAGATAGGTGACGTAAAAAAAAAACGACGGTTTTTGGGCGCCATATTGTGGGTGTCTCATATTCTTTTTCTTCCATATCGATCGAGTCGGGTATCAAAATGAAGGGTTTTTAGAGATGATAACAAAAATGTATGTCACTTACATGTTTAAGAGTAATTCGTAAAAAAAATTACAGCAAAAAGTAGTAAATAAAAATTTACAGCAAAAAGTACTTAATAAAATCAAGATATTATTTTATATTTTATTAACTGTCAAAATATTTATCATAGAAAAGATGGCGTTTATCCTAGGAGGCCACAAGGGGACCCTAAAGACTGAAACACCAGAATTCGGGGGGATGAAGCATTCGAATAGTTTATATGCCTTGACAGTTGGTCTTAAACCTTATACACTGACTACTTACGACTCAAATTTGTTGTATTCTCAATTAAATACCTTACATTCTCTCAACAGTACTTTGCGGTCCGCCCGGTTCCGGTAAGACAATGACGTTATTCTCCGCACTCCGAGCTCTGCCTGACATGGAGGTGGTCGGTCTTAACTTCTCGTCTGCCACCACTCCTGAGTTACTGCTGAAGACTTTCGACCACTACTGCGAGTACAGAAAGACTCCTAACGGAGTTGTTTTGGCTCCAGTACAGGTAATAAATCTTTGAATTTATGACTTTACCTTTTATTTTCCCTATAAAATATAAGTGGCTCAATATTCGACGGTATGTCTCTAAAATAAAGTCTATTTTAGTTTAACTTCTAGCAACAGAGAGGCAGACGGCTAGAGACGTGATTGAATTGAACAATGTTGTTTTGTTTTAGCTGGGCAAATGGCTGGTACTGTTCTGCGATGAAATAAACTTGCCGGATATGGATCAATACGGCACTCAGCGTGTCATCTCCTTCTTGAGACAACTGCTCGAACATAAGGGCTTCTACAGGGCTAGCGGTAAGTTGAAACACTTTTTTTAAGCCTACTTCTTTTTGCTTATCTATGTGTAAATATAACTGAAGCTAGATTACGGTCGGTTGACTTCGACCAGTCAATACTGAAAACCTCAAACACCACACTGTATCGATCTGAACAGTCGATATGGTCGATGTAGGGCAGTCTAATTGGGTCATTATTAAGTGTTACTTAATTCCATAAAAGTTGAAGTAATGTAATTCTTAAATTTAGATACCAATATGTTAAGACATATATTCCTAATGCAGATCACTCATGGGTCCATCTGGAGCGCATCCAATTCGTTGGAGCCTGTAACCCCCCTACCGATCCGGGACGTAAGCCGCTGTCGCATCGCCTGTTGCGTCATGTACCCGTCATTTACGTCGACTACCCTGGAGAGACGTCACTTGAACAGGTATATATAAAGCACCCATTTATCTTCACAGTTTTCAATGTTTATCTAATAGTTAGAACGAAAAGTAGACTAGTAAATTCAATAATGCACTAGGTAGCTACCTAATTCTCTGATCACATATATATCTTAATCTCCTCCTCAGATCTATGGCACCTTCACCCGTGCAATGCTACGCATGCAACCAGCTCTTCGCGGCTACGCGGAGCCTCTAACGCAAGCGATGGTGAAGCTATACCTCGCATCACAAGAGAGGTTCACACAAGACATGCAGCCGCATTACGTGTACTCGCCCAGAGAGATGACCAGATGGGTGCGCGGTATATGCGAGGCTATTAGGTACAGTATTTGTTATATAACACTTTTTTAAAACGCATTGTAACAGTCTGCCAAGATTCGTGGCAGACGTGGTTGTAATTTTTTCCACTACCTTATCAATTATGTAACACATTGCCTAAGAAATTCGTTTCGAAATATATACATTTAGTCACAAGATTATAAAAAAACAATTAAAAAAAAAAACAAAATTATATAATAACAGTTACGAAATGACTTTTGTATGGATCATTATGTACCTGGCAGAATGATACTGAACCGCGATACCTCTCGAAAAAGCGCGCGTTGATTGTGTGTATATAGTCTGTGATTGTTAGTCTGAACGTCTCTAATAAATTGATGTTGGAACTTATTTGCATTTAATTAAATAAGCTCATCAGGTAGTAGAAAAATAATCGTTCGTGTCTCGCATAAAAAGGCTTTAATTTAACACTCGAATGTAGCTATCGCATTGGCTACATCGCTCGTGTTAAAATCTCGACTTTTTATGCTCGACACGAAATGTACTATTACAATAACTTGCGAGTAGGGCAGTAAATGTTTTTTTTCTCGTGTCATCTCGCTCGTTCGTTGTATGACTGCGTTTGTTACGAACTCTGGCGGTTAGTATGCCTATAACATTGTCTAGTATTACTTTTGTTAACTAAGTTCTTTGTCAGTACTAAAACTTATTTCACAGCGGAAACACCTTAGAACAATAAAACTTAAGATTGGGATCTTTACGATTTTGGATCAAATTAAAAAAGCAATTTTAATTGTAATTTATAAACTAGACTTTATGTTCTCTAGCTGTGGCAGTCCACAGATTAATTAACAATTTGTTTTATTATTTTTATAGGCCTCTAGATAACCTGAACGTTGAAGGCCTAGTTAGACTATGGGCCCATGAAGCCCTGCGTCTATTCCAAGACAGATTGGTTGATGAGACAGAAAGACAATGGACCGATGAGAACATCGACAACGTCGCTATGATGTTCTTCCCAGGTAATTTGGCATTATAAAGTAAACCTAATACTCCACCGCTTAAGGTAAAGTTTTCTGTAATTTGTTTGGACTATTTCATGTATACATTGCAAAATGAACTTAATCTTCTCGTTTTATAGGTAGGGTTTTCATTAATCTGTTCGGTTTATTTCAGGTATCAACAGGGAACAAGCTTTGGCTCGTCCTATTCTATACAGTAACTGGCTCAGCAAGGACTATGTGCCAGTACTCAGAGACCAATTGAGAGAATACGTCAAGGCTAGGCTCAAGGTACAGTAACATTATTATTCAACCTTGTTCATTTAAAAACTATTTTAAGGTTTGGTTACGTAATTTATTGCATTAGGCCGCTTTTCCACCTGCAAGCAAGTCGCATGGAAATAACATTAGATTGCGTTCTATTAAAGTAAAGTGTGGTCAATCGGCTGATTGTAACTTGGAAAATAAATATACTTGCATACAAGTTGCTTACTAGTGGAAATGCACCCTTACTGGAACTTTATAATAAGAAGAATATATTTCAAGTACTAAGGCTAGCTTAACTCAAAGTTGAGCTTACTCCAGCAAACCTTTGAGGTAAAAATAGAAATGGAAATAACGTAACTGCCCTCAAAGTCCTAATGTGGACATGGTTCATTAAAGATCTCCGGTAAACGGTTGACAAAAGGTTGACCTAATCATTCTACATTCCATCATGAAAACTTTTATTCCCCACATAACCCATTGTATACCCAAGGCATCAATAGATATTAATCCAGCATTATTGCCCAAGGTGTTCTACGAAGAGGAACTCGACGTACCTCTGGTACTATTCGACGAGGTGTTGGACCACGTGCTGCGTATCGACCGTATCTTCAGGCAGCCTCAGGGACATCTACTGCTCATCGGAGTGTCGGGCGCGGGTAAAACTACCCTCAGTCGCTTTGTCGCCTGGATGAATGGGCTTAGCATCTTCCAGATTAAGGTAAGACACAATAGGGTATTTTACTCTATACGAGAAAAAAACTATTGATATATTCTTGAGATAGTTTAGGCAAAAAGCAGTTGGAAAATGTTAATTTTAGTAAATAAAATAACAAATTAAATTTTACAATTCGATTCAAAGTTTTCTGTTATTTTATCTGTTTTATAACACCATGAAATAGTAGCCGCCATGTTTATAAGTCATACGGCTGTGTAAACTAAAAACTGTCAACTGATCGGCGTATCGGCGCATAGCCACTGACGTCATGTCCACAGAGCAATATGGCGTCGCGAAATTTGAAAATGTTAAATTAAATGCATTTTTATTGTGGCACTTATCGATTGAATAAAAATTTTGTGTTTTTTTTTTAATTTAATTGGATAATTGTCTAAAATGGGAGTAATACCCTTTTTTGTTGATATTGAAATTGTGACACTTAATACAAGATACAGTGAAAAGTTAAACAAGTACGAAAATCATTAAGCTAAAAACATCTGCCACTAATACTACTTGTAGAATACTCCCTCATTCAATGAAATGATGTATTCTGATCAACAACACACGAACGGGCCACCAGAATCAGTTTTTATTAAATACCTATTCACGTCCAATATATTATTATAGCTTACAGATCGACTCACAATTACAACAACTCCTATTTACTACAGTTTATTAACTTAATGTATAAATATTTAGTGCGTCAGTTTCATTTTATATCTCTATTTGTTCTTTTAGGTGCACAACAAATACACCGGCGCTGACTTCGACGAGGACCTTCGTTCCGTGCTCCGTCGTGCGGGCTGTCGCGATGAGAAGGTGGCCTTCATTCTGGACGAGTCCAACGTACTCGACAGCGGCTTCCTCGAGAGAATGAATACTCTACTGGCTAACGGAGAGGTAAGCATAAATACTGATGATCTTCTTCTTCAGTGGGTGATTACAGGATAACCATTTATACAAAGAACAAAATATTATTGCAACTTTTCCTTCTGTCGTGACCAAAGATTACCTCCCAATAGATTCCGCATAGAAGACAACTTACGCGCACCACACATCAGTTTATTTAGGCTGATATAACTCAGTGCACGGTATGGTCCCTTTAGTGTCGACCAGACAATAGAGCTGTAGGGACGCAAGCGATTTCTAGTTTTAATTCTGTTTAAAAAATAGTTATCAACGGTTTGCCTTAAAAAAAAATGACGAATTGTGCAGTAAAATGTGATTTTCCAACCAACCCTTCAAGTTCAAAAAAAGATGGTATAGCATTCCACCGGTAGGTAAAGTCAAAGTAATAAATATTGAACAATCTAAAAAAGGTCAAGTTGTAATGGTTAGCAAATCAAAATTGTACAATAGCGCTCGTTGATGTCTTTTGTGAAAGTCCCTTTCACTCATATGGAATTATTAAATTGCTATCTTTTTCCCACAGAAGTAAAAATGTTGAGAAAAATACGTTTTTTGGTTATCGAAAAGTATCGATGATTGATATTTAATTAGGTATATAGAAGAATAAAATAATTTTATTAAAATTGTTTATTTAAGAATGAACAATTTAGTTTATTTTAACTTTGGACTAATTGTGCTCTACTCGTAACAAGCGTTCAGTGTGGCCCTGTTAACATAGGATTACAATTAAATTAAATCACTTCTGGCCAAAAATCTTTTCTCGATCGATGTTTGTTCTTTATTATTATTAAAGTAATTATAAAATCGCCGCCTAAGAAATTTTACAAAAAATACCATTCTGTTCGAAAAATATTGATATTTTTATCTACATTTAATGCGTATGTCCCATCACTACGACAGGTACCGTGACCTTGAATAGCCAATCACGGCGCACTTGTCACTCTCCGCGCAACCCGTGCCTTCCGCCAAATTTGGTGAACTCTGAATCAAACAAAACAGTAGGCAAGCGGTATCTATTGGGAGATAACCTGTGGTCGCGACCTTATTAGCCAACTCGGGGTCGGCCCCCCTTATCCTATTTCTCCAATATACACGTTGCAAATTACTGCAACTTGATAACTAAAAACATATTTTACTTTTATTTTAGGTGCCCGGTCTATTCGAGGGTGATGAATTCGCCGCTCTCATGACACAGTGCAAAGAAGGTGCCCAGAGGGAAGGCTTGATGTTGGATTCCAACGACGAATTGTACAAATGGTAAGCTCCATCGTTTCCATCGTGAATGTATCTTGAATTCAATAAGATGTAGTGAAATATCTCGCATTTTGAACCCTTTGAGCTTAACATCAGACAATATACTATCACTCTGTTGCTTCCCAGGTTCACGGGTCAAGTAATGCGCAACCTGCACGTGGTGTTCACAATGAACCCGTCGTCGGAGGGTCTGAAGGACCGCGCGGCCACGTCGCCCGCTCTCTTCAACAGATGTGTGCTCAACTGGTTCGGAGACTGGAGCGATGGTGCTCTGTTCCAAGTAAGTTATAACTTAAGCCAGGATCATTTGTCACCATCAACAGACTAAAAAAATCCATTACATTGGCCTCTTCAACTGCAAGACACTGAGCTCAACACTCGGCAACCGTCTCTGATCCACCAATCTGACCAGCCATGTCTAAAATATCGTTGCTCCACATGGCCTGACAGCATCTCAAAGCGTTTGATAATTTCGAATTTAATATTAGTCTGCTAAGTCATAGTGAACTAAGTCAATCTTAAATAACGAATATATCGGACTGTATATTTTACTTATAAGCTATGCATCAGCACTGTCAAAGTTTAGCACAGCCCTTCCCAATTTGCCAATGTCTTTAATATAATTTTTCTTGCTTATTGTTCCACGAAACAAGGATAACTATAAAAAATCTTAAAGTTGAATACATCCATAAAATATTTCCGTTACAGGTCGGTAAAGAATTCACTCAGCGCATGGACCTCGACTCAGCCGAGTACTCACCGCCGGACGGTTTCCCATCAGCCTGCGGAGAAGTGGGCGAGCGTCCCTCACACCGCGAGGCCGTGGTTAACGCCTGCGTCTATGTACACCAGACCTTACATAGAGCTAACGCTAGTCTGGCGAAGAGGGCTAACCGTACTATGGCTATTACGCCTAGGTAAGTTTTAAAATCTCTTTAATTGTGTACTTATATCTGCTCGCAACATATTAGGCTGGTTTAGAGTCACGCTGACCGTCGGCGCTGAGCGGTCGGCGTGATTCAAAAACGTTTCATAAGAATACATACATATTGATCAATCAGCCCCGTCGATCAGCATGACTCTAAAACCAGCATTTTACTACATTTTACAAAAGTAATGAAAAGAGAATAATAAATATCAATGAATTAAGGTGTATATATACCCCAATGTTGACCCAGTACTGGCCGTGCGCTTGCTCGGAGTCAGAATATCAATATTGAACCTCCGTTTGGACAGTTTTGTTTGCAAATGTATTATTATGCTATTTCAGTTAGAAGAATTTCTAGCCATCAATTTTTCTTTGTAAAAATGTTTTTAAACATCCAAGTCGTTTTGGAGTATCCAAAAGTAAAAAAAAAAATCGTGTTGTTATTTTTTTTAACCTAATCTATTTGTTACACGAAAAGACCATGTTTCACAAATAATGTACTTGAATCAATAATCATCATCTGCCAAGCCTTTTCCCAAATATATTGGGGTCGGCTTCCAGTCTTACCGGATTCAGCTAAGTACCAGTGTTTTACATGGAGCGACTGCCTATCTGACCTCCACAACCCAGTAACTAGGTAACACGGTACCCCTTGGCAAGACTGGTGGCAGATCTCAAGCTTCTGACTACTCGTAACGACTGTCAAAGATCTTCAAATAACAGCCGGGACCAACGGCTTAACATGCTTTCCGAGGCACGGAGGAAACTCGGTATGTTGAAATGGCCACCCATCCACGGACCGACCTCGTCAAGAGTTGCTTAACCTTGATGATCGACCCGTGCGGCTGTTATTATTTAGCCATGAGCTCCTCATGACTACTTAGTACTTGAATCAATATATATATATTTTTTTCAAACCTTCAACTTATCCGTTACTAAGGAGCGTTTGCGTTTGCTTTAGAAAGTAACCGTTTTACGGCACTAAAGCAGTAGAAGGCCGAAACACCGAAGACAAAATGTAGTATTTTTCAAACCAAAGATATTTTATCTCAACGGCCTAAAGTGGCTGCGAGACACTTGCATATTATGGAATTTTGTGGGTAGTATACTACAAAATCCCGTTTACAAAAGCCGAAACTCTTATAAAACACGACACACTCTAGTTTCACATATACTTACCATAACCGTATTTAATTATTACAGACACTACCTCGACTTCATCCAACAAATGGTGAAGCTATACGCGGAGAAGCGCGCCGACCTTGAAGAACAACAGCTTCACTTGAACGTGGGTCTGGGCAAGATCGCTGAGACAGTGGAACAGGTTGAAGAGATGCAGAAGAGTCTCGCTGTTAAATCACAGGTATGACCATTTTTTGTATGACATCATATTTATTTATACCTTTGAAAATAGTTGCTTTAATAACAAAAACTTGTAACTATTCTCTTGATCTGTCTACCGTTCCAGAGACTGTAATCTCACAAGTTTTTCAGTTCGTTTTATTGCTTACTAGCTATTCCGCGCGGCTTCGCTCCCGTGGACCACCCCACAGGAGCGAACTCTCAGGACACACTCAGGAATAATATAGCTTTCTATTGGTGAAAGTATTTTTTAAATCGGTCCAGTAGTTTCGGAGCCTATTCGGTACAAACAAACAAAAAAATCTTTCCTCTTTATAATATTATTATATTGTACCCCAGTCCATTTAAACCACCGTCAAAATTTATATATATAGGTTGACAATTTGTGACATTGGTAGATCTCACGATATAATCATCATCATCATATCAGCTGAAAGACGTCCACTGCTGGACATAGGCGCACGACATAACATGCAAGAACATTGTTAGTAACCAACTTGTAAAATTCGTTATAGGAACTGCAACATAAGAACGAAGCCGCCAACGCCAAGCTTCGTCAGATGGTGAAAGACCAGCAAGAAGCTGAAAAGAAGAAGGTTGAAAGTCAAGAAATTCAGGTACGGAATAACTTCATTACCACGATTTTAATCTTCAGTTTACGCACGGAAATAGTACTGACATCCAGAACAAACACTATTGGATGGAATATTCAAAAAAAGTTTTGAATATTGTATTAATAAACCCCCTATTTATTGTAAACATTTGTTTATAAACATGGTTGCGTGAATACGTTGCTGAGTTGCTGTCAACATGGTATGTTGCGGAGTTGATAAAGCCATGTTGAAGAGTTGCCACTCGGCGAGCGTAAACATTTTATTGTTGAGCAACTGTTTTGCAACAATACTGGGCTTAAGTATCGCATCATTGTTACATCAACGTCATTATGTGTTGCTAGCAACATGTTTCACAATCAAACAGTGTAAAAAGCTATTAGTGACAAGTTTCGTGCAACACAGAAACATGTTTCTAAAAGTTAGGTTATTTTTGTGTCCCATGAATACTAGGTTTTGTAACAAACACAACATTAGTATTATAAAAACATTAAAATGTTTTACTCTGTGATTTAGGTCGCTCTAGAGAAACAAACGAAGGAGATCGAAGCGAAGCGTCGCGACGTAATGGCTGACCTCGCACAAGTGGAGCCCGCCGTCATTGAAGCGCAAAATGGTTTGATTTCTTTCAGTATTCGCATGACTCTGTGGTATTCATCGATTTATGTACCTGTTTTAGTATACATTCTATCAAATGCTATGAAAATAGAAGAGCCTACTTGATTTGTTCCTGATGTAAATTAATATTTTGATCTTAAAAAAATATGTAAAATTGTTTAACAAGTAGTGCCAATGTTCGTGGCAGCCGCGATCATAAAATGCAAGAGCGAGATGACGTGATCCTCAATATATTCACCCTCTCAGTCGCAAGTTTTATGACCGCGACAGCTACAGTAATCCCCAATCTTTTTGCCGCCCTGAACTTGACTTTCCAATGCGCAACGCACGGTCGGTGCTGTTTTTTTATGAGATTTACTACTGCGCAGCCACTAAAGCAAACTTCAGAGACTTTTGATGTGTCAAAACTATCATGGTGCGATAGTGAAAAAGGGACAGATGTATATGACTTGTATACGACTGTCCCTTACGCACAATGGACTTGCTCTATGCAAGCTCTAGCTTACGGTAACCCTCCAGAGCGGGCAAAAAGATTGGGAAGAGTATTTTCATCTTTATACTAAAACCGGTACGATACCAATCCTCATGTTACTCGTATTTGTGTTTGTCCAGTTAATGAATACCACGACGTTACTTTGTTTAGTCACTGTTCAAGCAAGTATTAGTGTAGAATAGATTGTTGCTGACAAAATTGATTAACTTTCATGTCAGTAGTTTGATCTAACATTTGAATTTTGCAGTCACAATAAAGATGCCTCGTTTATTTCTGTTTGTATTCAATGTTTTATAATCCATTTTATTTTTTATTAATGTGTTGGTTTCTGAATGAGATAAATGTAACAGTAGTATATAGCACTTGAAAGTAAATTCAGAAACCAATCATATTTATTTCATAGCAGCGTGGTTATAGTCATTCACTCAGGCTTCATTGAAATAGAACTGTTATCTATATATTATAATATAAAGAGAAAAGATTTTTTTGTTTGTTTGTTTGTACCGAATAGGCGCCGAAACTACTGGACCGATTAAAAAAAATATTTCACCAATAGAAAGCTAAGTTATTCCTGAGTGACATAGGCTATTTTTTATTCCCGGAAACGGGTCCTGTCGGGTGGTCCACGGGAGCGAAGCCGCGGGGAACAGCTAGTATATCATATACTAGCGGACGCCTCGCGGTTTCACCCGCGCGCTCGTAGCGCCCGTTCCCGTGGCAATACATGGATAAAGAGTAGCCTATATCACCCTGGGATAGTGTAGCTTCCCAATGGTGAAATAATTTTGATATCGGTCCAGCCGTTTCGGAGTCTATAAAGAACATACATACATACTTTCTCTTTTATATATATAGATTACCCAAAAAAAATATACTTTTAAATAATAAGTAAGGAATAATGAAGTCTGGAAAAGTCTGACCATAACGACATTTAGTATTAAATCCGAAGACAATCCCATAAAACAGCCGTGCGCTCGATCAAGAAGCAACAACTAGTCGAAGTGCGATCCATGGCCAACCCACCGTCCGTCGTCAAAATGGCGCTCGAGTCCATCTGCACACTCCTCGGGGAGAAAGGGGACACTTGGAAGGGCATCCGCTCCGTCGTCATGAAGGACAACTTCATATCAACCATCGTTAACTTCGAGACAGAGAACATCACGTTAGTTTTGTCAATTATTCCCCACTGTGAGATAGCATGTCGTAGTTTTTTTTGTTGTATGGCACTAATGGTCGCTTTCACTCTTTTAGATTTTGTTGTGTACCCAAACAGCTGTGGACAGCTACGGGTGAAGAGTGTAGTGTCTAGAAGTGTCTGTTGTAATCTTGAATCTATGTTATTGCACCCATTTCTTTCAGTACTTTATTTGATAAGTGTACGTGTCTTATATACGTCGGGTGCTAAACGACATACTGTCTTAACAGATATTACAAAAAAAATATATTTTAATATGTAATGTTCTAGAGATCAACATCCTAGATAGCAATTAGTATTCTTTAGTTCAAAAACCCTAGTCGTATTTATTGGCAAAAACATTACATACCTTGTTACCTATTTTGATTGTTATGTTATGCATTAAATTTTTGATATATTTTGTAAGTTTTGACACAAAACAGAACATTTAAATGTATTCGATTATTTATACATTTTTCTTTATTGTTATGAATGAATTTTATAGATAAATTGTTGTTGTTGTATATAAGCTAAGCTCGCTTGCATTATGTGACTGTTGTTATTAATATAGAGGAAAACGTAACGCTGTGATCACTGTTATGTAAAATGGCATCTATGTAATGTAAGGCACACTAATATACAGTGAATACTCGTGACTAACCCCGCTAAGCATCGTCGTGAATCATTTAACATTTGTTTTAACATTACGAATCTTAACCGTTTCTTTTCAGAAAAAAAAACTTTTATTTATTTACTTTTCAGCGATCAAGGGCTGTAGGAAATTGTTATCTATAAATCAAATCAAAGTTTATTAAGCCTGAAATTTTGTAACAGTTTCCTCAGCCTCCACGCTGGTAGCAGCGGTATAATTTCAAAGTAAAATTATTACGCCAGCCGCATGTGTCACAGAAAGCAGCTAAATGCCTTTTTTGTTTCTCTCTTTTTTGTACTCTCTCGCTCTCGCTTCGTGCTGGTGACGGACGCGACGCGACTCACCAATGGCGCTGACGAACACCCACGAATGAACGAAAATCACTGAACCGTTTGTAATACAGCGGTGAAATCTATAAAGAAGCAGCATTTGGTGGAAGTGAGGTCTATGGGCAATCCGCCGGCCCTCGTGAAGGTCGCTCTGGAGTCCATCTGCCTCCTCCTCGGGGAGAATGCCACCGACTGGAAGGCGATCCGTGCCGTCATCATGCGAGAGAATTTCATCAACAGCATCGTCTCCAATTTCTCCACCGAGGACATAACGTGAGCACCGCTGCTTGTTTTCCACCCCTCCCACTTGTCCCTCTGTTTTGTTTGGTGGTGGTATGTAAGGATTTGATCTTTACATCACGAAGTATTCCAATGCTAGTTTCACACGATTTTTCCACTCATAATTACGAAATATTTCTATCATACAAGTAAAAATCGCGTGCAATTTGCATAGTAAGTTAGGCTAAATTTTGATGCTTGCTGCATGCTTTTCGCATGGTATGTTCAGTTTGTCTGCATTTTTATTGATCTTAAGGCGCACGCGCATGTATCGGTAATTGGTACGACGTATGTGGTAGTAGGTTGACATCTTAGACAATTAAAATCACCTAGAAAATTTGAACGAATTAATACAAAAAGTAGACATTAATCACTGAAACGACCGTTCCATTCTCAATAATTTTAGTTACACACTTATCAACTAAAACTTAATTTATAAGATGATGAAAGTCCAACGCCAAAATTACACTTGAGGATATACAATACACCATACTCGTACTTTATCTCGACCAGGACGCATGAATGTATTTGCCAATAAATAATGTCCATGTCCAACCGCCGAGGAACTTCAACTCACTCTCGACGGTGAAATAGCTTGTTTTATTTTTCTATTAAATTTTATGTTTATTTTGTTTTGTTTGCTATCTAATGTGTCCTTCGAGCAGGGGAAGGCAAAGTGTTTATCTCTAGAATCTTTGTTTGCTGTGTGGGTAAGTGACGTCCTGTTTTATATTTGAAGTGAGGTACAGGAGTAACAAGATGTGCATGTTGGACGCGGTTACTGTGTAAATTACACTGCCGAGCAAATTCATGGATACCATTCGTCGGTCCTGAACTTTACAAAGCCATCAATCGACATTGAAATAGAGTACCTCATCCCTTTTGCAACGTCTAATATTTAATAGCTAAGAATGTATCAACATAATACCTCATTTGCCATGAATTTGTCCGACAGTAAGCATACCGTGTCGTACATACAAGTCAAAATTTCTCTGGTACAAGGTCCAAAGTCATTCATTGAGATGGTCTGGTTCATTGACATTGCACGATGCACGTATTAAAGTTAAAGTATTGCCAGTGAAGGAAACTATCCCTTATATTAATTAAGAATGTGTGTGTATACCAGTGATGATGTTCGCGAGAAAATGCGGACTCGGTACCTGAGCAACCCTGATTACAACTTCGAGAAGGTGAACAGGGCCAGTATGGCTTGCGGTCCTATGGTGAAATGGGCGATCGCTCAGGTAAGGATACATTTTAATATCTTTTTATGGATACTATCAAAATACTTATAGTATCTATGTAGTAGCACTGGGCAAATATAATTTCAGCGCACGTCATCGATAACAACTGAACTTCGAAAACCGTTCTTACTGCAACGACTTAAAGTTGCTATTAATAATAAATTGTTACCATGGATGGGAGGTTGACAATTCAATTTAGTGTTGTCTATTTTCACGCAAAGAGTTTTCGTTAAATTATGCGTTTTTTTCAGCGTTTTTATTTTTATTTTTAGTTTGTTGTAAAATCTAAAGGTATTTTCAACTTACTCTAGTTCACTTTTACAATCAAATAACCACAAATTCCACAGATCGAATACGCAGACATGTTAAAACGTGTAGAACCTCTGCGCAACGAGCTCCAGGATTTAGAGAACCGCGCTCAAAGCAACGTGACGGCTGGCAACGAAATGAGCGAGTTGATTGCTCAGCTCGAGAAGTCCATCGCGTCTTACAAGGAGGAGTATGCGCAACTTATCAGCCAGGCGCAGGCTATAAAGACTGATTTGGAGAATGTGCAGGCTAAGGTAAGTTACTGATTAACACCCAGTTTATGATTTGTAAAAAAAAAAATGTGCAATAACAAAAGTTTTTTTTTGTGCAAAAGCTATAAACACTTCTGTAACGGTTCATTTCTATAAAAAGAATGATTAATTTTTTTACCTATTCTTTGTTATTAAATTTTGATTAGTTCGTTTCTGAAGTCCAAATAGCTAAATTCCATTTCAGAAACTCACCTCAAATTCAAATGCATTTTTTTGCCTTTTTTCAGCTTATTTTAGCTTAGTTTATGAGTACTTTGATTTCTTACTACGCCATAATGCTAATTTGCTACGATTCAACACAGGTGGACCGGTCCATAGCCCTTCTCAAGAGCTTGGTGATCGAGCGAGAACGTTGGGAGTCGAGCTCGGAGACGTTCCGCTCTCAAATGAGCACCATCGTCGGAGACGTCCTACTGTCTGCTGCTTTCATCGCTTATGGAGGATACTTCGATCAGCACGTAAGTAGAAATATTTATGTATTCGAATGTGTATAGTAGGTGACCATTCTTTTCACATTTTTTTTTTTTAACTTTGACCCACACTAGGAATTTCTTCCTGTATCGTGGGTGCGTTTACAACCATATAAAGTCACATACACAACACCCAGAGCCGGAACAACTATCTGTAGGTCATACAAATATTTGTTCCGTGCGGTAATCGAACTCGCGACACGCAGCGCAGTAGTCAATCGCTCAACCACTGCGCCAACCGTGCGCCCAATTTTGACACATTGATGCCCCTTTGCCGTGCGTTAGAGTCGGTTGAGTCTATGGGTGGTCTCTAACTAAGCACTTAAAACCGTCGGCCACGCTGGCTCATTCCAATACGACTATGCTTTTTATAATTACGGAATCAGAGAAAGATGATCTGTGAATGGTGTTTATATTGCCCAGAAACTAAATAATAGGGTTCAGTTCAGATATCAGTGCCTTGTAAAACATTGACAATAATCAGCTCCATCTGATTAGACTAGAAGGCCACCACTACCTTGTTGGCAAATAGAGATAGAGTAATTAGATTCCGGTGGATGCGAATCGCACAGGACCGATCAGTGTGGCGACGCTTGGGGAAGGCCTATGTCCCGTAGTGGACGTCTTTCGGCTGAAATGATTACGATGATAATGAATCAATTTTATTTGGAATACGGCATCTGTTTTACTACTTATTCACGTCGAGTAGGTAAGTAATTATATACTTAATTGTCCTTTTAAACTTGATAATACAATTTATGTCTTCTTCCATAGTACCGTCAAAACCTATTCACAACATGGACAGCCCACTTAGCGGCCGCGAACATCAAGTACCGAGCGGACATAGCTCGCACGGAATACCTCAGTAACCCAGACGAGAGACTACGTTGGCAGGCGAACGCTTTACCTACAGACGAACTGTGTGTAGAGAATGCCATCATGCTTAGGGTAAGTTGTTTATTGTTTGAAACTATGTCTTAGAATTAGAGCTAACAAGCATCATACTTAGCCTTCTGAGGAGAAGGATGGAGCCGTGTAATAAATATTTAATTCATCTTTGCGTTGCGAAAAAGACGAGAGATAGCGCTATCCGTCCCATATAGCACTATCTCTCTCTCCTACTTCAATCATCATTACTCTAAAACTTCCGAATTAATAAAAGTATTATCGAACAACTATTACTATGGATCTTGCTTTGTGTAATCAAATTACTTACAGAAAGTTGTAAAAACTTGGGGAAATATTTAACTTAAAACAACCTTCGTTAAAAAAGTTTCGAAGCGATTTCTGGCAACCATTTCATAAATTCAATTTGTTTTCTTTAGCGCTTCAACCGTTACCCGCTGATCATCGACCCGTCTGGCCAAGCGACAGAGTTCATAATGCGCGAGTTCAAAGAGCGGAAGATCACCAAGACATCCTTCCTCGACGACTCGTTCAGGAAGAACCTGGAGTCTGCATTACGTTTCGGAAACCCGCTTCTTGTGCAAGTAAGTGTTGTTTAGTTTGAAATATGAGTTTTTATTCTTTGGTTTTATTTAGTGTGCTTGAAGTAACCTATTTACTTTTGAGTTAAGACGTCTTAAAACCTATTTCTTTGTTCTTCTAGGATGTAGAGAACTATGACCCGATCCTGAACCCCGTACTGAACAGGGAACTTCGTCGTACTGGAGGACGAGTGCTCATCACTCTCGGAGACCAGGACATTGATCTTAGTCCCTCCTTCGTCATATTCCTTAGTACCAGGTAAGTGTTTTGCTCGTAACGAGGGAATCGTGTTCATATTTGTTCTTAAGTGTATCGGATTGATGTAATTTACAATTAAACGAATATCAACATTATATCAGTGTAAATATAGTTGATTTTAGAGTGACTGTTTACTTTGTTAAAGAAAAAAAAATCCCACAGTAGGTAATAGTAATTAAAACTGAGTAAGGGGAAATGCTGAAAAGCATGAAATCCGAAAATATTCCTTCTTCATTATCACAGCTGTGGTCAGAAACCACATTTTCTTGCATTTGAAAACGCTGTTTTTTCAAGAAGATAAACTTTATCAAAATGGTCACAACTTCTTACCTCTTTTACTAGGGATCCAACTGTCGAGTTCCCTCCAGACATGTGTTCTCGAGTGACATTCGTCAACTTCACCGTAACGCGCTCCTCGCTACAATCGCAGTGCTTGCACAGAGTGCTCAAGGCTGAAAGGCCCGACATTGACACTAAGAGGTCTGACCTGCTGAAGTTGCAAGGTAAGTTCATAGCGATATACGATTTAATAAATATGGTCCTTTTTTGTGCAGAAATACTCATGGGTACTCTGCGTTTAGGGAGAACAGAGGGTTAAGTCTGACTCCTACCAACTAAATCCTTATAATTACCTATCTAGCCTAGCCGAAATACAAGTAAATTCGCGCGCACTTCCTCCTCATACTATTGCAGTATGAACCTATACTCCATTTGAAATACCAATAGAAATTTCTATAACCGTTTTTTACAAGCGATTTTGAGTTCTATCCCGTAAACATAAGGAGCCATCCTTATGTTTACGGGATAGAACTCAAAATCGCTGAACTTGTTACCAAGCATAAACTTGTTACCAAAACTTAACTGTTTATTACAGCTGCCGTTTGTATATCACACCAAAGCAATAGAAGTCAAAATCGGTTAAAGGGGTTGTAAAATGGGATTATTTAAATGTCTAATGTAATCTCAAATGGATTATAGAAGAATACGTGATTAGTCTCAATGCTGTAGTGTCCACTTTTCTTCATGACAAAAAATTGTCTTAAACATGTAGGACACCTACTACGTAAATCTCGCATTTGCTCAATAGTTTATCTTTTCTCTCTTAGCTACAAAGGTTGTGTGTAAGATATAAGACTGTCTACTTTAAACACCTTATATTCAAATTTTTTTTTATTTGTTGTGTTGCACTGTTCCTAACATCATATCTTTTAGTTAGGTGTTTACATTGGAGTTGAGATGTAATTCACGCAAATTAAAGCCTCTCAAATAGCTTAGCTAAGTTTCAATAAACTGCAACATCACCAATATGGCAATAGAAAATACTTTCCATTTCCTCACCACGATTATTCTATGTCTAGGCGAGTTCCATCTCCGACTACGTCAGTTAGAGAAGTCGTTGCTCCAAGCTCTGAATGACGCTAAAGGCAAGATTCTGGACGATGACTCGGTTATCGCCACACTTGAGACTCTGAAGAAGGAAGCCGATGACATCGGACAGAAGGTTGAGGAAACTGACAAAGTTATCGGAGAGATTGAGACAGTCAGCCAACAGTACTTACCGTTATCTCAAGTAAGTAGAACACAGTAACGTTTACGTTATTCGCCCAATAGACCAGCCCCTCATAGAGAGCAGGCCTGTGTCCCAGCAGTGGGAACATTAATAGGCTGATGATGTGATGTGACCAGCCCCTCTAGTCAAGTTACAAACGTTTCGTATCGAATCTCTTTCTACAATGGTTAATGCCTTCTATTTGTATGGTCTGACCACATGACTTAACGTTCAGATGTGTCATTCCCATAAATTGATTCGTTTCCTACTACCGTTATCGATTGTAGATTGCCAACTTGGCTACATGTGCTTGGCTTGCACTTTTGCAAGAATTGTCATTTTATAAGATCTCTTTGTGAAGTAGCTCGACCGCGATAAGCACTTTTGCTTACTTTCTGATCTAACTGCCAAGCGGCGTTGCTCTGTTCCGGCTAAGGGCTGGTGCCGGTAAAACTGAAGGCACATTTGACATTTCACCATTGTCTATGATAAAGCAACGTACCCGTGATGCTTTATTTATACGATTGCAGATATCTACAGACACCTGTAACAAGGACGATGTCCGCCTGCTTCTTTAATCAATTATAATCCAATATCCGTTCATGAAAAATGAAAATCACTACAGAAGATCATTTAATAATTTAAGAACCTAAAACTGACAAACTTTCTTCTCAGGCTTGCAGCAGCATCTACTTTACAATGGAATCCCTGCACCAAGTGCACTTCTTATACCAGTACTCTTTGAAGATGTTCCTCGATATCTTCAGCTCGGTATTGGTGTGTCCCATGCTCAGCGGTATCACTGACTACACGGCTAGGCTCAAGATTATTACTGAAGAACTGTTTGCGGTAAGTACTCTGGGTCAATTGAGCGTTTTATAGGAATTTGATCTTAATCTTATTATCAACGAATCTTCAGTAGGAATAGTGTTCGTATTCGTATGCAACGCTTAATTTGCAAAGTCTTAATGCATTTCTGGATTTTACCCTCAGCTTTGTAGCAAATTTAAGAAGAGAATGATTGCTGGTAATACCCTTAGTGGATTGTTATTTCCTTTTTTACCAGCTTAGTCACTTAAAGGTAGTTACTTGTGTTATTGTAGTCCTACTAGTTGACAGCAAAAACTTAACTTCTAAACATCACCAGGTGATATACGAGCGCGTAGCCCGCGGCATGTTACACACAGACCGCCTCACCTTCGCCCTGCTCCTCTGCCGCATCCACCTCAAGGGTACAGGAGCCGAAGACACGCTGGAGAGATCCTTCGGAGTGTTCCTCGGAGGCAAGGAGGGCTTCGTGTCCACTACCTCGCCGCTGGAGCCTCTGACGCACCAGCAACATGACGCCGCCGCTAGGCTTAGCTCCAGGTAACAAAATATGAAGGATACTAATTATTGTTAAATCACTAGCATGTGACATTTATGTTCATTAACAAAAGGTTTAAATTACAACGTCTCTTGTGCGACTTTAAAATGTAACAACTGTACATCGATACTTTACGATACAACGTGACATAATTCCGCATATTTATTAATGTATTAAAACTGTATGCACAAGTAGGCACATTCGTTATTGCGGAATTTTTCCACACTCAAATAATACGCCATCTGAAATCAACATATTTTCTCTGGAATCATGAAGAAATTTCTCAATCGAGAAACCCAATTTTTTTACAAATTGTTCTTTCCCCCAGGCTTCCTCACTTCCGTCGCCTGCTCGACAAAGTGGGCGAGCTACCAGAACTGTCTGCTTGGCTATCACAAGCTGCCCCTGAGCAGTGCGTGCCCACTCTATGGGACGGAGAGGCCGCCTCGCCGCCAGCGCCGCACACGTTGGCTATATACCGTCTGTTGCTTATACAGGTACGAGATCTATGGGGCTTATGTAATCGGTAATGTCGCTGATGTCCATAGTAGTTATATGGTATATAAAAAACGTGCTGTGTTTAACTGCATCACGGCAGAGTCAGGGTCCTGGAGAGCTGCAATATGTCTAAAGTGATTTGTCGGACACTAATTGCTGAACTGACCGAACGATGCATGCTGACAATAATAGTAGATTAGTAGCCAAGGGCTGTAAGGCATCAATTGCAGCCCGAGATATTTAGGCGCACGAGCGCAGCGATGGCGCCTATAGTCCGAGGGTGCAATTGGTACTTACACCCGAGCTAACTATTCTGCTTTACATCTCGATTGTTTGGTAAGTAGAAAAAAACCGGCATTAAAAGAATAAAATTGATGACTATTATACCCACACAAAGACAAGGCTGAATAGCAAAGCGACCTCTTTGGTCATTGGGCTGAATGCGTGATGTCTATTGCCGGTATGATGGTTAGATGTACGCGAACTTTTTGAAAGAAAGAAGTATTTTTTTAATTACTTACAGCCCTAGGGCGGTAAGTAATTAAAAAAAATACTTCTGCTATTCAGCCTTGTCTTCACACGAAGACAAGGCTGAATAGCAAAGCGACCTCTTTGGTCATTGGGCTGAATGCGTGATGTCTATTGCCGGTATGATGGTTAGATGTACGCGAACTTTTTGAAAGAAAGAAGTATTTTTTTAATTACTTACAGCCCTAGGGCGGTAAGTAATTAAAAAAAACACTTCTGCTATTCAGCCTTGTCTTCACACGAAGACAAGGCTGAATAGCAAAGCGACCTCTTTGGTCATTGGGCTGAATGCGTGATGTCTATTGCCGGTATGATGGTTAGATGTACGCGAACTTTTTGAAAGAAAGAAGTATTTTTTTTAATTACTTACAGCCCTAGGGCGGTAAGTAATTAAAAAAAATACTTCTGCTATTCAGCCTTGTCTTCACACGAAGACAAGGCTGAATAGCAAAGCGACCTCTTTGGTCATTGGGCTGAATGCGTGATGTCTATTGCCGGTATGATGGTTAGATGTACGCGAACTTTTTGGAAGAAAGAAGTATTTTTTTAATTACTTACCGCCCTAGGGCGTTTCTAGCTACATTATTACCCTAGAGCGCTAATTAGTCACCTACAAGCCCCATTTGGAGGTAATAAGAACCTACTTACCGAACATGAGAAATGTAAAAATAATTTATGTGCATTTATCTATGTATGTAATTCTCTATCATAGTGGAAGGATAAAGGTTATTAGGGGGTGTTGCAGTGTCTTGTTTTAAATCGTAAAACCTTTCCATGTCTCTATCATCGTAATACAGGATTCTATTATAATATCAAATTTTCTCAACTTATTATAGCATATTAATAAATAATCTGTTTTTCTAGGCGTTCCGACCTGATCGTGTGATCGCAGCAGCAACTCAGCTGGTGACAGCAGTGTTAGGTGCAGGATACATGGCTAAGGCGGAAACTGAGCTGGACTTGTCATCCATTACCGAGACCCAGCTTAATGCTACCACGCCCGCCCTTCTGTGCTCCGTGCCCGGTTATGACGCTAGCGGTAAGTGCCGACAGTAATGAAAAATAAAATACTTAAAAAGTATCTAAATCCTTTTGATAACGGTGCATTAAATGTTTCTCTGAACCAGAAGTACACTCGGAAGTCAATCCCTGTCGAGACATTACATTTACTTTAGAGTAACTTGTATGTTTTACATTTTAATAAAACCATGTTATTTATTGTTCGTAATTATTTATCAGGTCGTGTGGACGACATGGCGACCGAGTTGAACAAGCCGCTATCCAGCATTGCTATTGGTTCGGCTGAAGGTTTCAACCAAGCCGAGCGAGCCATCAACACTGCCTGCAAGACTGGACGGTAAGTTCTCAATATTTAGTATTTATATGTCGAGTGAAGACTTACAATTAATCTTTGAAAGAAAATCGCTTGATATTGACCGTGCATTTTTATTTTAGTCGTTTCTAATCTTGTCTAGAATTGTCTTATTTAAAAACTTACACCGTCGACCACATCATCGCTTACCATCAGGTGAGACAGTGGTTAAGCGCGAGCCTACATAAAATTAATCATAATCTTCCATTCCAGCTGGGTAATGCTAAAGAACGTGCACCTAGCCCCCGTCTGGTTAGTCCAGTTAGAGAAGAAGCTTCACTCCCTGCAGCCACACCCGAACTTCCGTCTGTTCCTGACCACGGAGATCAGCCCTAAGCTGCCTGTCAACTTGCTGAGAGCCGGACGAGTGCTGGTGTTTGAGCCCCCGCCCGGTATCAGGGCTAACTTGCTCAGGACTTTTGCTACGGTGAGTGATGATTTATCAACATACAGCAGGCTTTATTCATCATCATTATCGTGTCGAAAGACGTCCACTGCTGAATGTAGTCCCAGTAATTCTTTAAGTTTTTTTAAACTAATGTCCAATATAGTGACATTCGTTGAATCACTGCAAGTCACGCCTTCGGCACGATAAATTCTGTTCTACAATCGATCATTAACGTAAACAATATGCCACAGGTCCCCGCAGCGCGCATGATGAAGCAGCCATCGGAACGTGCAAGACTGTACTTCCTGCTCGCTTGGTTCCACGGTATTGTTCAAGAGCGTCTGCGCTACGTACCGCTCGGCTGGGCCAAGTACTACGAGTTCAATGAGTCGGACCTGAGGGTTGCTTGCGATACTCTTGATACTTGGATCGATGCTACGGCTATGGTAAGTACTTGTTCCAATCATTTTTAATTAGGTTTTTGTACCTATAGAGAAATCAGCGGTGTAAAATCTATCTATAGTTACCAACTACATCTTTTGGGCAGTAGCCACCGGACCCGTCTGGTCCGAGTATCTTCCCTTCTCAACGATGTGTGTCTCCAAACTTATGACCTCGTCGTGATTGTCACTACCAAAATTGTTGTTATTTTTTCGTAATGGGCAAAGCCTGATGGCCAGACAATTGGAGGGTGAAACCGAAAATAAAACTAGATACACATTCAATTAGGTTAAACATCTAAGACTCTCCTTGAAGACCTTATTATTTTATAGCTTATTTTGGCTTATAACAGACAGGAAAAAATATAATAAGCAATATCTTAAAATAATCTATTTTTCTTTTTCTCATCTCAGGGCCGCACTAACCTGCCCCCAGAGAAGGTACCATGGGAGGCACTAGTGACCCTCCTGTCGCAGTGTATCTACGGAGGAAAGATCGACAACTCGTTCGACCAGCGATTACTGCACTCATTCTTGTGCAAACTCTTCACGCCTAAATCGTTTGAGGCCGACTTCGCTCTTGTCGCTAATGTTGATGGGGTACGTATTTTCTTTAATAAACTTTTTAAATCTATAGTTCAAAATCATTTATTAACTAGATGAATCATGATCCTCATTGCCTTGAACGCTCTATTAAATCAGATTACTAAGCTGATTTTTAAGCTTTTGTTTCCACTGAGAAAATAATTATGCTGAAAGTCAAAGTATTTTTTAGTGTGTTTTTTGGTGATACAGTATATGACAGAAGTGATCAGTAGGTCTTATAGTCAGGTTATGGTGACTCAAAAAGCTACCCTTCTAGTACAGTGTAGTAAAGTGGTCCACTATTTAACTATATTAGAATTTAAAATCGATATTTTATACAAATTAACAAAATTTCAATACAATCATTTTTTATAATATCATTTAGAATACAATTAATTATTATAATAAATATACAGACTACAATTAAAATTTGTTAAGTTTATGATTGACAAGAATAAATAAATAATTATCATTTAATTTATTACATTTTGTCAAGAAGGAATTCGTCACTGGTATACTAGCATTTTTCAATGAAAAAATATTTAATCTCCGTTTAAATTGTGTCAAGTTTAAGAATACTTTTTGTGTTTAGTTTTGCTAAAGTAGCATCGAGGTTTTTGCAATGTTTAATCGAGTTATTATTTTCAGGCAAGCGGTAATCAACGTCACATAACAATGCCGGACGGTAACCGCCGCGACCACTTCCTGAAATGGATCGAGGATCTGTCGGACAGACAGTCGCCATCTTGGCTCGGTTTACCAAACAACGCTGAAAAGGTAAGAAAATGCACCTAAATCTTTAAACCTCGAAACCCTATGTATTGTTACAAGATAGGGCAACGCCATCTAGTGACGAGTAGAAGAACTAAGTAGTTACTAGTGGCGCCATCTAGTTTCGATTCGGAAGCGACACAGAGCGATCAATAAAGGAAAATAGTGCGAAGTAATAGAATTGTTTAAGAAGTGTTTTTGTAATAAAGTGTGATTAATTAAAGTCTGCTGTTTAAATAATTTATCCCTGAGCCCCAGCTCGTAACAAATTGGTGTCAGAAGTGCGGGATAAATTATGCCGGTTCTACCAAAGGAAGAAACGGAGGGGATGCGCACCAGAAGTCAGCGCCAGCAAGACGTAGACCGGACGCGCTTTGGAGACGCTCCCTCACCATCATCAAGTGGACAACGAGACTCCGCGACTGCAGCAGCTCCCGCTCAATCGCCGGTGACCCCTGACCTCGCCGCCCTTATGGCTTTTATGCAGGAGCAGGCCCGCCGCTTGGAAGAGCAGCTGCAACGTGACAAGGAGGAGCAGGCTCGCCGTCAAGAGGAGCAGGCTCGCCGCATAGAAGAGCAGCTGCACGACAAGGAGGAGCAGGCTCGCCGTCAGGAGGAGCAGGCTCGCCGTCAGGAGGAGCAGGCTCGCCGTCAGGAGGAGCAGGCGCGGCGCTTGGAGGAGCAGCTGCAGCGCGACAAGGAGGAGCAGGCTCGCCGTCAAGAGGAGCAGTTCTTGGTAATAAAGGACCTCCGCGGAGCCATCGGGAAGGAGATGAAAGAAGTAAAGGACCAGGTCCAGCAACATGAGACCCGCATTGTCGAGATGGAAAAGACAATACGTGGGTTCAAGTCTGGAGGCGGGACCGTGGCAGCTGCGGTAGTGGCACCATCGCCTCGTGGTTTTAAAGTGCCACCATTCGATGGCTCTTCGTCATGGTCCGCCTACAAGATTCAGTTTGAGGCCGTGATGAAATCGAATGGGTGGACCAACGAACAGGCATTGACTGCTCTAACTTTGGGCCTCCGCGACCAGGCCTTGTCTGTATTAGAAGCGCTTGGACACGACGTCACCTTTGAGAAGCTTCTAGAAGCATTAGAAGCTAGATACGGTGACGCACACCTGGAACATGTGTTTCGGGCCCAGCTGAAAGACCGATCGCAACGGGTTGGTGAAACTCTTCAGCAGTGGGCTCTTGATGTGGAAAAGCTGGTCCGAAAGGCTTACCAGTCATCACCGGTGCTGATCGACGGGAACCTCGTACAGGCGTTCACAGATGGGATCCGCGACCTTGAGGTTAGGGCTGCCGTAAGGCTAGGGCATTTCAAGAACCTTAAGGACGCCCTAGCTCACGCTTTGGAGGTAGAGGCAGTACGGCGGGACGAACGAAGTCACCGAATCAGGGAGGTTGCGACTTCACCCCGATGCTATGGCTGCGGAGAGAGAGGCCACATCCGATTGAGCTGCCCGAAGCGAAGGCAACCCCACGGTAATAAGCAGCCGCCAGTTAAAGGTTCACCAGACGTCCCTGCTGGGCAACAGCAGCAGGGAAACGAATAGACGCCAGGACTAAGGGGCGGGTGCTGGCTGGTGATGGAAGAGCCCCAAGGATCTCGATCTCACAATCCTGTGACGGGAACAGCCTGATCATCGAAGGCGAACAATAAGGGCTTCGATGAAGGATCACTGGTATGGTTACATAACCCGGTACGCAGCAAAGGAAAATTGCCTAAATTGCAAGCAAAATGGGATGGACCATATCGCGTAGTTACCCAGATTAATGACGTCACCTACCGAATTCAAAAGGGACCCCGAGGTGCATCAAAGGTCGTTCATGTGGATCGGTTGGCCCGTTATCATGGGTCTAACGATGCTCGGGACGAGCATGTCTAAGAGGGAGGCAATGTTACAAGATAGGGCAACGCCATCTAGTGACGAGTAGAAGAACTAAGTAGTTACTAGTGGCGCCATCTAGTTTCGATTCGGAAGCGACACAGAGCGATCAATAAAGGAAAATAGTGCGAAGTAATAGAATTGTTTAAGAAGTGTTTTTGTAATAAAGTGTGATTAATTAAAGTCTGCTGTTTAAATAATTTATCCCTGAGCCCCAGCTCGTAACAGTATTTAAATTTCATATATTATTCCACCGCTGAGCAAAGGTCTTCCCTATCGCCTTCCACTCTTATAGTCTCTTTCAGATATGTAATTCGTAGGACTTTACTCCAGAAAAATTATAATTTAAATTATTGCTTCTAGGTTCTCCTTACAAACCAAGGCAGTGACTTAGTGTCTAAGCTTCTGAAGATGCAGCAACTGGAAGATGAAGAGGAGTTGGCTTACAACGCAGCTGCCGCGGACCATGATGTGGTTGCAGGTATTACAGGAAAAATACTATTTTGTCCCAATGCTAGCAAAACCCAAGGCTTTTTAAAATTAGCCTTCTCCAGCCAACAAATACTAGTTTCTTAAATAACCACACTACGTTGTCATAATAAATTTTTGGTCAAGGATCAAAAAGTTGAGCTTACCAGAAGCGTCATTTCTGCAGCTCATATCTGTGTATCAATCTTTATCAACCCCTATAACTCATGATTTTGTGGCAATGAAATGAAAAATAATAAAGGTACCTATTCAATGACATTAAATACATTTTGCTACAAAACGTTCAAGTTCCAGATTCGATTGACGGAAGGCCAGCTTGGATGAAGACTTTACATTCAACTGCCACCACTTGGCTGCAACTATTGCCCCAAGAGCTACCGGTAAGTTCGAACTTGTGTATGATTTTCTCGTTCAATGAAAAGACTTTTGATTTTTGCAAGTAAATAATGTAAATTGCTCTGTTATGTGAATAAGTAAGCCATATCTAATACAGGCTTGGAATTACGTGCTTTTGCGTACCGCAAAGATCAAAACATTTTTATTAATGTAAAACATAAATCTAATTCTATCATTTTTATAACAGACATTGCGTCGTACCGTGGAGAACATCAAGGACCCACTGTATCGTTTCTTCGAGCGGGAGGTCGCCGCCGGCGCGTCGTTGCTGCAACAAGTGTTGCACGATCTGCGCAACGTGCTGTCTATCTGTCAGGTAATAAAGATGCCGCTCTACTGTAACTTATGATGGTTATGTACATGTAATGTGCTTTATAATGAGCTTTGTCTGACCATACGGCACAACTACTCAATTGCCCGATTAGCACCGCAAGCACTAGAAATCATTGGCGGACCATTAGACGGGACTATAGTAAAGAGAACATAGACAAATTTAAATCCTACCTCAATAGCCTATCGTTTGCTGAAGTATACGAAGCTAAGGATCCAAATATTGCTTACAATGCCTTCACAGAAATGTTTTCTTTCTTATATACACAGTGCTTTCCTGAAACTCTTATCTCTGTAAATGTGAAAAGAAGGCCTAGTTGGGTCTCTCATGGTGTTAAAATATGTAGCAAAAGAAAACGTCAATTATTATGGCAATATAGACAAAAACCTACCGAAATGAATAAATATAAATTTAAGAGTTATTCTAAATTGCTTAAAAAGATTATCTATTTAACTCAACGCGCACAAAATATACATAAAATTAAAATGTCAAGTAATAGATCTAAGACCACTTGGGAAATAATAAACCAAACAAAACTGAACATACCAAAAAACACTATAGACAAAATTCGATATAATAATGAAACTGTAACTGACCCCAAAATTATTGCAAATATATTTAATGATTACTTTATAGATAAAATTAAACCTATGACTAGCTCGGGAACCACAGTCACTAAACATATTTTAGCCAAAAAAGACTCAATGTTCATGGCCCCAAGTCTAGCACTTGATATATTAAAAATTATCGCGGCCTTAAAAAACACAAACAGTGTAGGATACGATGGCATATGTACAAAAATTATTAAGACTGTAGCATATGAAATCTGTAGCCCCCTAAGCTACATTATTAATTTAAGCATCAGTGAAGGTATATTTCCCAGTGCGCTAAAAAAATCGATTGTTAAACCACTATTTAAGAAACAGGATAGGGAGCTAATGGAATTATATAGGCCAATATCATTAATACCAATAATTTCAAAAATTATCGAAAAATATATTTACAGGGAACTTAATATCTATTTTGAAAAAAATCATATTCTTTGTGATGAACAGAAAGGATTTAGGGAGAAAAAAACTATTAACTTGGCCATATACGACTTCTTGCATACTGTTATGACAAACATGGATAAAAATACACCAGTCTGTGCCATTTTCTGCGACATGACACAGGCATTTGATTATGTCCAACATAATATATTACTCAATAAACTTGATGCATATGGTATAAGAGGAAACATATTTAATCTTATAAAATCATACCTACATGACAGAAAACAAGTAACCCAAATTAATAGAATAAATATGAGCTCCAAACGTGAAGAAATTTTCACGTCATGCGAGCGTACCGTCCCTCATGGAGTTCCGCAAGGCAGTGTACTCGGACCGCCCCTGTTTACACTCTATATTAATGACTTCCCTAAATCCATTAAACATCCCATGACACTGTTTGCGGATGACAGTACGATAACTATACCATGCCATACTAAGAATACATATGAAACGGACATAAAAAATACATTAATTGAAGCAGTAACGTGGCTGAATAATAATAATTTGAAAATTAATATAAGTAAAACTTTGATTATGCACTTTAGCCAACGATCATCATTATTCTCTAGTCTTGACATCAAATATAATAATAATAATATACAGACAGCTAATAGTACAAAATTTTTAGGACTAACAATCGACAGAAGCTTAAATTGGAAAGCGCATATTGAGGCTCTAGCCAAAAGAATAAGCAGTGGTGCATATGCGTTATATAAATTATCACGTACTCTAAATATAGAGGCGCTATTAACAGCCTACTATGGTTTAGTTGAATCCGTCATTAGATATGGTGTTATCTTCTGGGGTAATTCAACCGACAGGGATATCATCTTTAGAAGACAAAAGTACTGCTTGAGATCTATGTTTAATCTCAAAACTACCGATAGCTGTAAAAATTATTTCATTAAATATAAAATATTAACATTACCTTCACTTTATATATTAGAAATGGCAATGTTCGTAAAAACAAATCCACATTTGTTTCCTCGTATGGCAGACAAATTTCCAAGAAATAGGCGTGATGATAGTAAGCTATGTTTACATACATCAAAAACTGCACTTATGCGCAAGAGTGTTTTTTGCATGGCACCAATTATCTACAATAAATTGCCCAAAAGTTGGAAAGAACAAACTATACCAAAATTTAAACAAACAATAAAATTGATTTTGGCACAAAAAGCATATTATAGTATAACAGAATTTTTAAACGACTCATGGTGATTATTATAAATAATTTGACCATAATAACTAATATTGTAGTAATTATGGTCATGTAGTAGTGGTGAACTTAGAAATGCCTATAATTTTATAAATTTCATTATAATTGAATGTCTATTAAAGTGATGTAAATCTTCATTGTGATAATTGTTATTTTTAATATTGGACTAGGAAAAAAAATTATAAATCATTGGATAATGTAAATAATATATAATATAAGAAATCTGTTTGTGTGAGTGATGTTTAATGTATAGTTGTAAAATTTTAAAATAATTAATTCAATAATAATAATAGTACCTAATACCGTATTACAAGTATGTGCCCGACCCAGTTCTCGAAAATGACCATGTCACGTTGTACTGGGATCGGTCTATCATCACTGATAGGACTATTGTTGCCAATAAGCCAGATATAGTGGTGATAGACCGATTAGCGCGCCGCACAATGATAATCGATGTCACCATCCCGCATGACGAGAACCTCGTGAAAGCTGAGAAAGAGAAACAAATCAAGTATCTTGACTTAGCACACGAGGTTGTCGACATGTGGAATGTGGACTCGGCGATCATTGTGCCGATTGTCGTTACGGCCAACGGCCTGATGGCCAAGAGCCTCGACGACCATCTGTCGAGGCTGTCATTGGGCGGTTGGATCAAGGGTCTGATACAGAAGGCAGTACTCCTCGATACGGCTCGCATTGTGAGGAGGTTCCTGTCTCTGGAGCCCTAACCACCGGTAGCTTGGACCCTGTTCCCGATACCGGCGGACAACCATTATTTTTTATATTTTTAAATGTTTTTTTTTATGATTTGTTTTATAAAGAAATATTTAAAAATGTAAATTTAAAATGTGTACATAATTAAATAAACGAAATAGTACCTAAAATATTTGCACGCCATGAGAAGTGGCAGACATGTCGTGAGCCACTCTTATTTAAGATCTTGCATGCATGTATTATTTTAATTATGTATGTATACACATGTTTGAGCAAATAAAATTTCTTATTCTTATTCTTATTCTTTACTATTTATGAAATGTAGGCGGGAACGTCCACTGCGAGCCACAAATGTGCTACGCGTTGTTTGGCATTACTGACAAACAACTAAACCGCGCGGCTAGCCAATCCTCCGCGTAGCAGTGGGGGTAAACTTAGATTTTTTTAGATTCAATATTTCGGAAACTGAATCTGAAAATTGAAGTAGTAGTTGAATTCGATTCTGTTGATTATATTTTGATGCAATGTTTTAGCTTAAGTTGAGTGCTGAAAAGAGTCAAGTACTTCACTTTTGTAACGAAGTTTTAAAATCATTACTTTTCAAGCAAAAGGAGTGTGTAAGGATCATAGCAGACGGCGGTTTGTAGTTTCTATCTACCCCCGTGTGACTATAAAAAAGTTTTTATGTATGTGTATTTGTGTCATAGGGCGAGATGAAACAAACCAACGAGACCCGTGCAATGGTCGGTTCTCTAGTCCGCGGCATGCTGCCGTCCAACTGGCGGCGCTACGCCGTAGCTCGCGGCTGCACGGTGCAGCAGTGGGTGGGAGACTTCGCGCACCGCGTCACGCAACTCGCTGCCGTGTCCGAAACCGTCGCCGATATGGGCGCTAAGAGACTGCAGGTGAGTTGTATTGCTATACCGATAAAGCTGATTTTGCTCAGACATATTTACCATCGAAGCAAAGGTATTGTGTCCGTGTGTCTGTCTGAGTGACCATTGCCAGTAACTAGCCTAGGAATTAGACAACGGAGTTGTAGTATAGTGGTCCAATAGCAATTTTAGTATTTCAGGTCCCACATTAGTCTTAGTAGCTTTCAAAGTGTTCAATCCAGTTTGTCTGCTAAAGTGGGAAGTGCTTTACACATAATATCATGCATTGTAATTTTCATTGTGTGTTTACAGAGTATCCCAGTATGGCTCGGCGGTCTACTGAACCCTGAGGCGTACATTACCGCTACTCGCCAGTGCGTCGCTCAAGCCAACTCTTGGTCTCTTGAAGAACTTCATCTGCAGGTAACTTGCCCACCGATTCTTATAATTTGTAATATTATCATGTATCCATATCACTGTCCAACCCAAGCTTCATCACATTGAGCTCAAATTATTTCTTGTAGCCAAAAATCATCTTTGATACTATCCATTGTCTGGTTTAATTTCCATATTTTATTTTATTTATGGCAAGTTTTCCAATGACAAATGTCTTTTATCCATGAAAAACTGCCATAATTTCATTGGTTAAAGATTTTGGTTTTGCCAAAATTGGACCATAATCTTACATGATATACCTTATTCATTTCGTATTTTTAGGTGACAATCCCCGACCCGGGCACTCCTACAGAGAACGCTCAGACGGAGTGGTCGTTCTCGGTGACTGGACTCAAGCTGCAGGGCGCTACGGTGAAGGGCAACAGGCTGCTTCTTACCAACACTATCATGGTGGATCTACCACTAACTGTGCTCACTTGGATACGGTAAATATCGCCTATATTTTATGAAAAGCTCGTGTAATAGAAGTTTATCGATAATATCTTTGTGTAATCTCTCGTCAAATGATTGGATTGGTTGTTAATTATAACGTGCAGGTTACAGGAAGCGACTGTAACTGTTTCGTAAAATGTGTTCAATATATTGATTTCGTAGTTGGCTTAGCAGCGGATAAATCAGCGAGAACTTTTATCATTGACACGTATTAGTAAATTTGATGATCAAATTTGCTGTCACTTGTAGAGACTACCCAGTCTCTTTCTTCTCATGGTCGTATAAAATTAATCATTTTATTGCTTTTCGCAGTGGTCCGGAAACTGCAACTGGCGGCCAAACCCTGACTCTCCCAGTGTACCTGAACAGCGCTCGTTCTGAACTGCTGTTCACCGTGCGCCTCCCCATCGCACCCGGACAGGAGCCGCATGCCTTCTACGAGAGGGGCGTAGCCCTACTCACCTCCACCGCACTCAACTAAACAACCATAATATATACGACATAAAAGTTCCTTCGGCTAAACACGATCACTCCCGATTATGCGACAAACCCAAGCAATAATTGTCAGAATCAAAAATTGTTAATAATTCGTAGATGAAGCAAAAATGAGCTATTAATTACTAATATGTATTATGTTTAAGACGTTTAAGTCAATACTAGCAAAGCTTAATTTAGGTAAATCGATGGAACCTTTGTGTTGTTGTGCAATACTTATAAACACATAAACACCCCTTCAGCTTTACCGCTATCGGGTAAAAATATATGCTACGCAAAATTATGTATTCGTTACATTATTTAGCTGTTACGCACTTTCTATATTTTAATCTATAGGTTTATTTATTTAATGTTAAAGCTTGAATATTCATTGAATGTTATGCACGCTATTTATACGAACAAAAATAAAATATTAATAATAAAAGAAGTGTTTCTTTGGTATACTTATATTTACTGGGAAAGGCTAAAGATAAAACTATAACTTCCTAAATCTAGAGTTGACTTGTGCCTTGAATGTTGCTCTTCATGCCGGGAGGCTTCTGTTTCGGCAACCTGGGAAAGCAAAACATAATTTTAACTCTCGTCAAGAGACATGACAAGACTTGGGGCCACCGTACTCTGCATGTCAAACCTCTCTTTGTTCCGCTGTGAGAGAGAGAGACAGCTATACAGGATGAAAAGCACTATGCCATTTTCACAGCGGAATCATGATGGCGTTGACACGTTCATATGTTACAGTACGAATGAAGTTGTAGTCCCAAAACTACTACAGCAGCTTATATGCCTTTTCATACGCCCCGGTTGCCGGGTATGTACCGGCGGCAAATGTATAGCCATGTACGACGGTACGTGTGAAACCTAACGTATATGGCTATACACTTCTCCGCCGGGTACCCGGGCGTATGAAAAGGCACTCATTCGTCATATTCATTGCAAAACAAAAGAGAAGCGTTCATATTATTATCCTAATAACGAAATCTACATAAACAAAGACTTCTAAAGTTCTTACGAAAACATAGTTTACCTCGTGTGTATTATTTTTCTTGGCGATGACGGATGGATGAGATCGTGTTGCCGCTCCCAGTCCAAGAACTTCTGATGTTGTCGCTGTCGACGACGGTCCACGTAACTGATCTAAAATACAATAAATTACTATCTATAGTCTCTCGATTTTAACCTCGTACATTAGTTTTTAAGAAAATCGCGGGCATACATAGCTATGGGTTGAATACAAAACCAACATTTTTACAGTAGGTTGAAAATATCGGAAGACATGTAAACATCGTGATATTCGGATATAACCAGCAGTTTAGAGATAAGCGTAGTTAATTGCCACAATGGGGTTCAGAAATAAGAGAATGAAGTTCAAATTAGTCGCTAATTAGTCGAAATTTGTTACCAAATATCAGAATTTGTTGTCCGTCCGAAATTACCACTCGTCGGTCATTGGTTCAAAAGTAAGAAGGATTTATAGGTGGCCGATCTTGGACAATACCTTAAAAATTAAACTCATTATATCTTCTGAAGGGGATTGAAATGAACTCCTCTTCTTTGTATCAATAGTTTTTATATTTCTTACATTTCCAAGGGTTTACATTTAGGGTGGTTCGTGCGTGATAACTTGCTCGATGATTGTAGCGAAGTGTCGGCGTGTGGCGCGGCTTCGTCGGTCGCGTCGATGGCGCCCCGCGCCCAGCTCCCCGCTCCCCTGCAGGTAGTGGTGTGCCGCGCGCGTCGTCGCACGTAGTACGGTTTTTTGTATTAAAAGCGGGTGCACATGATGGCGTGCACATCTTCTAAACTAAGACCCGACGAAAATTGTGAATTGCAGAAAAATTTCGACTAATTAGCGACTAAATTTGGGAGAAAACAGATCTTTGCTAGGTACCCTAGTTATTGAGATATAAATGCTGCCCCCAGATGGTCCAGCTATAAACCCTTCTGACTTTTGAACTAGTGACCGACAAATTCTGATATTTGGCGACAAATTTCGACTAATTCGTTGTGTTATCAAAATTAAAATCCCTGATGGTGGCCATGCCAGTGTCGACTGACACCTAGCAGGTATTCATATGAAAGCGGTGACCAGCACTACGACGCCCAGCACGTTGTTTATGTTGACGTCTTCTATGATGTCCCACCGCTGTACTAAACACTTACCACGCAACTAGCAGGTATCCAGATGAACGCTGTGACTAGCACCACGACGCCCACGATGTTGTCGCGCAGGAAACCCAGCACATTGTTTATATTGATGTCTTCTATGATGTCCCAGAAACGTTCGACGACGTCTTGTATCGTTTTCTCACAAACACCCTGTAAGGAACAATGTTTAAGTTTATACAGGATGATTTTTAGGTTTCCGTAGTCTACAAGGAACACTTATCGTTTCACCATGTCTGTCTGTCCGTCCGCCCGCAGCTTAGCTCAGAGACTCTTAGTACTAGAAAGCTAAAATTTGGCATGTATATACATATTAATCACGCTCGCCGACAAAGTGGTAAAATAAAACAAATAAAAAAAAAATGTTCAGTACACGTAAAGGGGGGATGTTTTTTTTTCTTGTCAATCCCCTGGTATGGGGTATCGTTGAATAGGCCATTCAATAATATTACGGGTATGCGAAATAGTAGTTTATTTTTAACCGACTTTCGAAAAAGGAGGAGGTTCTATGTTCGACTTCTTGTATGTTTTTTTTTTCCGATATCTCCGTCAATTGTGGACCGATTTTCAAAATTATTTTTTTGTTTGAATTAGTATGTTTCGAAATTGGTCCCATTTTAATTTGGTGAAGATCTGATGAAGATCTTCGAAGATATACAACAGAACTCTTCAATAAATAACGGCAAATCTCTCGGGACTGCTGCAATCGCATGTCTGTTTATTGTTTATACCATTTCATAACATAACATCACGCCAGTACACTCTTAAGGTGTAAGCAGATCTCTCATTTGTTCAAGTTTCATGATATTCGGGTAATCTATTCTGGCGTTATAGGAAACTTACTAAACAACTTGCCTATTAGTATAACTAAAAAGTGAAAAATAAAAAAGATTTTTACAAAAAAATACTACCGACTTCCAAATAATAAAACTACAAAGTGAAAAATAACTTTACTTTTGGAAGTCGTTGTCCATAACGCAAAAAAATGGTACCTACGAAAGACACCGACTTCCAAAAATAAAGTTATTTTTCACTTTGTAGTTTTATTATTTGGAAGTCGGTAGTATTTTTTTGTAAAAAACTTTTTTATTATCTTCACTCATACATTTAAAATAAAACAAAAGTGGAAACAGAAAAAATATGTGGTATGGCGGGCAATTTAGATTCTCATTGCGCATGACTGCGCAGCGCGCGCCTCCATAGATAATGACACTGCTTTTCTACATTAATTCAATGAGTGGGCTCATTTTAGCGCCAATAAATTAAAAAGTAAAAGTGTGCAATAAAATTAAAAAGTTATTTTACGATGCAGTTGTTTGAAAATCGAATGAAGATGTTGCACACAATTTTTTTTTTATGTTACCTATCCACGAATATAAAGTAGGTGTTTATACAATATTTTATCTACACTCACAACGTTAGTTCCAAATACGAATACAAAAAATATTGTTGTTTCATTTCAAATTTAAGAGTGAAGATAAAGTAGTGTATGCAACAACATATAATTAGGTATTAAAACATTCGCGTGTTATTATTATCACATTCGGTTTCGCCTCATGTGATAAACCCAAGCTCGTGTTTTAATAACCCCTATTATATAACTATTGTATAAACTACTATTTCGATTCAGGGATTCGTTTGCGTAAAATTAAGCATTAAATGGCTAATTAGGGTTCGTACCCAAAGAGTAAAAACGGGACCCTATTACTGAGACTCCACTGTCCGTCTGTCACCAGGCTGTATCTCATGAACCGTGATAGCTATACAGTTGATCACAGATGATGTATTTCTGTTGCCGCTATAACAACAAATACTAGAAACAGAATAAAATAAATATACAAGTGAGCCCCATACAACAAAACGTGATTATTTTACCGTTTTTTTGCGATAATGGTACGGAACCACTCACTTGGCCAGTTTTTTTAACAGAGATTGCTATGGCAGCTACTGTTAAACATAGATTTTGGTTTTAGAATTCCTTCAGGAGTTTTTCAAGGATATTCAAATTGCATTTCTTTTTACGCTCATAAACTATTCAATATTTTTTTCAGATTTAGCAAACATAGAAAAGGGATGAGACATCATCCCTTTTCTATGTTTGCCAAATCTTGATATACCAACTCTTATTCAACTCACCTTATTGCAGAATCCTTGAATGCACGGCGTGCCATCAGGAAGGATATCGTTGTGAGCCACCGGGAAGCAAGTCTTGTTCAGGCTCTTACGACAACAGCGTTTACATGCATCCGCAACTGTAAACCGCAAAGAATAATTTAACATAAAATTTTATATTTGAGTGGCAATAACTGCGTTGTTTCACGCTTCTTCCCAAAAGATTAAATCTCTACATGAGCATGTCTCAGAAGATATAAAACAGTAATTGTATACTTACCAATATCGCACATGCAGCTATGCATGCCCTGCGTCTCGCAGTAAGGCACACACGTCCCGTTCCGACATCGTCCTCGCTCGGCACATTCATGTTCATCCGCTATAGCTGGAGCCTAAAACAATATGTTGTGCTGTCAGCCAAATTCAAATTATAACTTATCTTTTAGACGCAATAATGCGATGGCATGAGGCGAATAATTTATAGTTTAGAATAAACGATACAAGTACGAATTCTACCTTTGGGCAATCAGCAGACGCTCCATTGCAGGTCGCTTCGCCCTCACAGGCCGAGTGGGCTGCCTCGCGACACACCACGCCCGGCGGAGCGAACACACATCCCGCGCAACATGGAGAGTTTTTATCACTGCGAAGAAGCGCCTCAGTAGATTTAAATGAAATTAAAACTTGGTTACTTGATCGCTGGTAGTATTTTTAATGAAGATCTTATAAAACGATTAAAAAAAATATTACCTGCAAACTGCACCTTGATTTTTTCTCAGTTTACAGTTTTTGTCACAGCACATGTCATTATCTTCGGTGCCTAAAATTAAAGACGATAAACTGTTATAGGTACGTTAGTAAGAAAATGCAAACAACAGCGTGGATCAAACGCAGCATAGGTACAAGTAAGGTTTAAAAGCATTGTGCTGCAAAGGCCGGAAGACAGTATTACCGAGCAAGCCAGCATCACACTCCTCCCCGCCCTCAACGCGCAGGTTTCCACAGAAGCTCTCCTCAGGCTCCGAGAAGCAACGACCAGACTTTGCTTGCAGAACCTTGCGGATCGATCGCAAGCTACATGGCGAAAATCGCTGTGCAAAAGAAACAAGATTATTATTGATACCTGGAAATAAGATACCGAGGCTAAAATCGCAATTCATACAATCAAATTGTCATAGAAAACGGCAGCCGAATTGCGTAAGTATATTATCCAAAGCAAAAGAATCGATTCCTTCCCAAAAACGTGTACGTTACCCCAACAGGAAAGTGGCTCCTGGAGTGATATGAGTGGAACGTATAATTAGAGCGTAATCTGCTGTGAATGTGCGCTACTTAAAAAACATGTGCGTGTCGTCGTTTTTGAGAAAAACGGAAAAAACGTTTCCTGCTAGGGTAACGTTGTTCCAGCAGGAAAATTCTAAACGAATGATCGGAGTGAGAAATATTGTGCATGGGCAGAGAGCTTATAGTTGTGCAAGAATGTGCGCTGAAAATATAATAAGTGCGTAATCAGGTTTTCGAGATATTGCTTTTCCTGCTGGGGTAACGTTTTGCAGAATCGTGTATCTCTGAAACTATTGTATGTGCGCCTGTAGAATAAACATACACGAGTAGCTCTTGATTTGTGCGTATTTGTGCCGGAATTAGATTTAAGAAAATATTTATAGTTTTAAAGAAATCGCACTTTTTTGAAAACCCGAAAAAAAATCACAGCGCCTAAATGAGAAAACTTATAAGCTCGCTGAAAACTGTAATCAGTCCATCTTGACGCTTGTATTAACCATAAAAAGTTTCAAAAGTATACATGCTTGCGTTATCGAATAATATTGCTAAAAGTCAAAACGACGGTGTCATAGCTTTGACGGCAAAATACGAGAAACCGGCTCAACCCAAGATGGTAGGTGTAAAGCACAAATAAGAGAGTTTAGTCAAAAATATATAGTGAAAATATTCAGCTTGGAATGTTTCGCATTAAGTAGATTTAAACACAAAACTAAACATGTAAACAACGGCTGGTTATCCGACCAAATTCGAATGACTACAAAAAAGCGACGGATTCATACATAACGATGACCTTCTTAACTTAACTCACGAATCGGTTGAAACGTGTTGTGCCTGAGTACACTGAGGTAGAAAAGTATTAAAATAATTAACTTATTATTGGATTACATTCTACTAGCTGTTTCCGTGACTTGGCACTTGATTACGTAAGAACATTAGGAAAGTAGTGCCAAGGTATAAGCTATCTTTATTCCAACTTTCATTAAAACACATTCAGAATTTTGTGGACACATCCAGACATTTTAATTTGCCTTTATAATATTAGTAAAAAAAAAGTAATTTAAAGACCAAAAATTTGATGGTGGTTGTTTTTAATAAAAACCAAGTGCGAGTCGCACTCGCACACGAAGGGTTCCGTACCATTATCGCAAAAAAACGACAAAAAAATCACGTTTGTTGTATGGGAGCACCACTTAAATATTTTTATACCATTCCACCTCTAAAAAGCTTATTTTATACACAGAAAACAGTGAATAAAAAGCACTTTTACTCACTGTTTTAGTGTTTGAATTTAGAACACAATAATATATATTCGACGTCCATCTCAATGCAAAAACAACAACAAATCGATACAAACTCCTTGTGCAAAGAATATTCGACTTTCAAACTTCTTCATCGATTTTTTTTCATGATTTTGATTTTAGTCTGGGATGTTTAGTGAATACTTATTTGGATTGTAATTCTAATATTAATTGTATTGGTGTTTAATTAATTATAATTATGTAACGTAACGGAGGTAGTCACTAGCCCCTGAAAAACAGATGCTGTTACCTAGCTCAGCTTCAATTTACAAAAAATGTGAAACCCTGAGTTTTAATTTTTTTTTGTAAATTTTGAAGGTAATAAAACATTTATTTATTATTACTCATTGTGATTTTCGCTTAAATCTTTCTTTTTCTCGTAGTCATGGTATAAAATTATGCAACTCTTGAATAACACGGATTTATATCGAGGGCCATGAGTCACTCGCGTCGCTCAGGATTCTACGACTGAATCACGACCGCAGGGAGTGATTCAGTTGATAGAATCCTTTACTAGTTCGTGATTCATCTATGGCCCTCGCTTTATAACCGTCCTTTATTCACTAGTTGCATAATATACTATTTTTATTCTGTTTTTAGTATTTGTTGTTATAGTGGCAACAGAAATACATCATCTGTAAAAAATTCAACTGTCTAACTATCACGGTTCATGAGATACAGCCTGGTGACAGACGGATCGCGGAGTCTTAGTAATAGGGTCCCGTTTTTACCCTTTGAGTACGGAACCCTAAAAATTGTTTGAGATAATTAATTTGAGATTAATAGGTTTGTAATTTGATCTGTAATTTGATGCCTTATGATTATTACTTTAAGAAACATAATTTAGAGAAGAAAAATAATAATTTCTACATCAACAAGCTCTTTCATTTGTTATGGTCACAAGGTGCATTTAATGTATTTTTTAATTAGCCCCCAAAATTAGGTCAAATCACCAAACGTTTGAACGCGACTGTACGGACAACAGCTTAGGTTTAATACGTCCAATTAAGAAGGTCATCGTTATGTATGAATCCGTCGCTTTTTTGTAGTCATTCGAATTTGGTCGGATAACCAGCCGTTGTTTACATGTTTAGTTTTGTGTTTAAATCTACTTAATGCGAAACATTCCAAGCTGAATATTTTCACTATATATTTTTGACTAAACTCTCTTATTTGTGCTTTACACCTACCATCTTGGGTTGAGCCGGTTTCTCGTATTTTGCCGTCAAAGCTATGACACCGTCGTTTTGTCTTTTAGCAATATTATTCGATAACGCAAGCATGTATACTTTTGAAACTTTTTATGGTTAATACAAGCGTCAAGATGGACTGATTACAGTTTTCAGCGAGCTTATAAGTTTTCTCATTTAGGCGCTGTGATTTTTTTTCGGGTTTTCAAAAAAGTGCGATTTCATTAAAACTATAAATATTTTCTTAAATCTAATTCCGGCACAAATACGCACAAATCAAGAGCTACTCGTGTATGTTTATTCTACAGGCGCACATACAATAGTTTCAGAGATACACGATTCTGCAAAACGTTACCCCAGCAGGAAATGCAATATCTCGAAAACCTGATTACGTACTTATTATATTTTCAGCGCACATTCTTGCACAACTATAAGCTCTCTGCCCATGCACAATATTTCTCACTCCGATCATTCGTTTAGAATTTTCCTGCTGGAACAACGTTACCCTAGCAGGAAACGTTTTTTCCGTTTTTCTCAAAAACGACGACACGCACATGTTTTTTATTTAGCGCACATTCACAGCAGATTACGCTCTAATTATACGTTCCACTCATATCACTCCAGGAGCCACTTTCCTGTTGGGGTTACGTACACCCCAAAAACGACTTTTCGTATCAATATGCAAAGTCGGTTTTGGGAAAGAATCGATTCTTTTGCTTTGGATAATATACTTACGCAATTCGGCTGCGGGTCCAAGGTTCGGTTCTCACCAGATTTAAGGCAATCACAATCACCAAATTAAAGCTGACTAAGAGCGGATGTATTATCTTCATTTTACGTTCACACCAAACTCTCAATAGGCAATTACCTACTGGCCACAAATCGACTTTAATTGGATCCTCATCTACTTAGTGACCCTGATCAGTGTTCACAGTTGGCGGATGAAGAAACATTTGGAGTGAACCATCCCAATACTACTCATTTTGAATTTGAATTATCAAGCTCTATAAACAAGTACATAAAATAGTATCTTACCTTATTATTAACATCATACCCGCTAACACTGTACGTGTACATAAGATACGACCCGCCCTGACTAGCTGCAGGGGAACACTCGGCCACATCGGGGTCATGCTCTGAGCCCCAGTTGTGGCCGAACTCGTGCGCCGTCACTAAGTCCGCCTCGCGAGTGATCACGCGCTGGCCGTAGTGGTTGCGGGATGAACTCAGACCGGAGTTGAGGTAGAGTGTGTAGCCGTTCTTGAAGTATTCTGTTTGTGAGTGGGTGGTTAGGATATATCTGTGTTCAGGGGTCTTACTCGGTCGGGTCAAAACTATCATGGTTCCACTGAGAGAAAAACGGATATATACAGGACGAATGACCAGTGTGTGTTGTCAGTGATGACATATGGCTCTGAGACGTGGTCGCTTACAATGGGTCTTATCAGAAAGCTTACAGTCACTCAAAAGGCAAAGGAGATGGCTATGCTCGGAGTTCCTTGCGTGATCGAATCAGAAATGTAGAGATCTGCAAGAGAACCAGGGTTAACGACATAGCCCGAAGAATTACCAAACTTAAGTGGCGTGGGCAGGGCACATTGCTCGCAAAACGGATGGCCGATGGCAGAAAGGTTCTGGAGTGGCGACCGCGAACCAGAAGACGTTGCGTTGGAAGGCCTCCCACCAGGTGGACCGATGATCTGGTGAAGGTTGCGGGGATCGGCTGGTTACTAGACGCATGGGAATTGTCAATGTGGCGACTCTTGGGGAAGGCCTATGTCCAGCAGTGGACGTCTGTCGGCTGAAATGCTGATAATGATGATACAGGACGAATAGAACTATCCCTTTTTAACAGTAGATCCATGATAATTTTGTCACGTCAGACTAAGGTCCTAGATGACGATACATATGCTTGACGCAGCATAGAAATACATGTTTTCACATGAGGACAAGTATCTGGCGACACACATATCTCCATTTTCCGTAGTAGGCGTGGACACATCACTTGGTTGGTGCCGCGTACGGTGCGCCGCGCCAGCTCAGGGCAAACACGCTCGGCAGTTGATATTTCGAGGTTTTCAACGGCGCATATACCCTCTTAAAATGACCTCCATCATGGTTTCTTTGGTTCTGTTTTAGTAGAAGCAATAACAGGCGAATAATACGTCTGGCGCGGTCCATACCTAGACGAAAAATGCAAGTTTATAATGTTTGAACCGATGGTTGCTGCCGTGAGCGATGCGAGCCATGGTGATGTGTCCACGGCCTTACATGTTGTGCGGAGTCGGGCAACTTCGCGAGGTATCGCGAGACTATTTGTCCTCTAATGAATAAATGATTTCTGTAGTGATAACACTGAGTAATATCAATGGATTATGATATAAATTAATTTTGCAACAAATTACTTCTGAATTATCAACTTAAGCATCAACTAATGAGACTGAGACTGCATTAATAAAATTGATCTATATTACGAGATTCTAGGGAGACTCGTGTCCTTTTGTGCATTTACCTTTTAGAAACAAAAGCACAGTTTTATGTATGAATCAACACAGTTACATCATGATTTATTTATAAGCATACATATTGTGGTTAGCACTATGAATAATAATATGAAGTTAAAACCAACAGGACAAATAATATAAAATAGGTATAAGCAAAACAAATAGGGACACTCACACTAGGCACCATAATAGCTGAAAACAAAACGAACATAAATTGTGAATCAAATCATACTATAAGAGGCAAATAAAAATAATTATTTTGGACATATTACAAGGAAATAAAACAATACATAATACCAGCGTGTAATTACTTCAATAATACTTTCACACTCTTAAGATCAAATGTAAAGTGCTCGCCAAACTTCTTGGCCGCCCTTAAGGTTACACACTAGTCGAACATTCTTCCATACAAACGTAGTCTAGGGATTATTCCACTGTTTGACGATGTACGTTCAAAAAAAGTGATATCAATTTGTCTCATCATTATCGAGCCCTGTATGGAAGCAAAAAAGTAAAAAAAGAAAATATTTGAAAGTTATGAGCGTCGAAAGTTCCACATTTCGACACTAATTTTAACGCATTTTTGGGCGCAAATAAATACCATAAGAAGACGGAAAATTGCAAAACGGCCTCCATACAGGGATAGATTAGTAGTTCAACAATGCAAATAATTTTATTTTGAACAGATAGATTTAGTCGTTTTTTCATGATATCTAGACTGCCAAAGGTCTGTTTATAAAATTTCGCGCGCTCGGTTTAGTCCTAAATCATTATGCATTTCGCTACAAATTTGCAAATATGTGTATTCTCTACTGTAACCTTAAGGGTACACTAGTCGACGGCACGAACTATTTTGTGCGCGGGGTTAAAATGCATTTTATATGAACCGACAACACGTGCGGAAGAGATAGATGCTGTGATGAGCAGTAGGAAGCTAGTTCGCGTTCGAATTAACACTTTTGCAAGTTTGTAGCGAATTCAGGCCTAAGTTATTTTTTTTACTCTAGTTTTTTTTCATAAATCAGTACCTACAACTATACCAGCCTGTCACTGTGTCACTGGTGGGCAAAGGCCTCTTCTCATATAGAGAAGGGAGCGTAAATCACCACACTTGCTCAATGGTTGGCGATTCAAAAGTTACCGTAAAACGCGGTACACAACAAATCTTTGAAGGGAATTTTCACGTTTTAAAAATTGTTTGCAACATTTTAGTAGGTACCCCATTATATTAAATAACTAGCTGTCCAACGCGGCTTCGCTCCCGTCAACTGAAGCTCTCAAAAAGGAATAATTTTGCCCGTTTTTGCAAGATTTTTCATTTATGCTCCGCTCCTATTGGCCGTAGCGTGATGTTATAGCCTATATAACCTTCCTCGATAAATGGACTATCCAACACAAAAATAATTTTTCAATTCCAAGCAGTAGTTGCTGAGATTAGCGCGTTCAAACAAACAAATAAACTCTTCAGCTTTATAATATTAGTATAGATAATATTATAAAGAGGTAAAGTTTGTGAGGTTGTAGGGGGAAATCTCTGGATCTACTGAACCGATTTAGACGAAAATTGCAAGGAGATAGTTTGAGACCCTGGGAAGGACATAGGATAGTTTGTATCCCCTTGGGATGACAAAACCTCACTTGTTACGCGGGCGATGCCGCGGGCAGAAGCTGTATTAAATAATTGTTTTAAAAAACTGGCCAAGTGCGAGTCGGACTCGCGCACGATGGCTTGGCACGATGGCAACAGAAATACATCATCTGTGAAAATTTCAACTGACTAGCTATCACAGTTCATGAGATACAGCCTGGTGACAGACGGACAGACAGACAGACGGATCGCGGATTCTTAGTAATAGGGTCCCGTTTTTACCCTTTGGGTACGGAACCCTAAAATACGATGCTTTGTTTGAAACCATAAAGTGGTACCTAAGTTAAAATAATCAAAGTTTTGTTACCATTCACCCCTGCATTTTTATTCACCCCGTTTTACCCGGTATTCTAATTATTAGCCCAGCAGCCTAATTGCGTAATTAATTCGGCAAGGCAACGGGCGAGAGTATGAAAAATCAGCCAGTCACATAGACAGAAATCCACATTGTGTCTTTCATCTCGCATGTGATTGGTCGATTTTTCATACTCTTTGCTTTGCCTTGCCGAATTCATAACGCAATAAGGCTGCAGTTTTCCGCAACTGCAACTTGGAAAGTACATATGAAAACCTACCACCTACCTATAACTACATATAACATTATTTATTTCACACAATATTTAACTAAAGACGTTACCTGGTGTACAAATCCCGCCAACAGAGTTCCGTCTTGGTGAACCTACGTACGCTAGTCCGAGAATCCCGCCTTCGAACTTAAGATCCGTAAACAGATGGGCGAGACAGAAGTCCTTGTGAGAATACTCTCGGCTGAATACCTGTTAAATAAATATGGTTCTTATTCTTACACAGTTATGGTATCATTTTATTTAGTATTATTTCCATACGCGTAGGCCGATGATACTTTCAACTATTCAGGGTTGTATGGGGTACAAGCTGAAAGCATCAATATGTTCTGAATGCAATCAAATAGTTCTACTTCTAATTATTAGTATCATTATTTATTCGTCTATTTCTTTAGCAACGGTTCTATTCTATGTATGGTGCAGCAGAATAGGGATGTTAACTGAAAATTAATTTTACAATGCATGTCCTCGAAAATAGCGTTTTCCAAGCAGCCAAACTGTGCGGAAAGTGTAAATTTTTTTTACTAGTGCTTTTTACTTCTCTGTACTTTTTTAATTTTTAAATCTAACGTCAGCCCGCCGCATAGAGTTTTTATTATTTGAGAAAAGTTTAAAAAAATATTTAAGTACAGATTATGATTCATATAAAAGGTAAAACAAAACTAATACTTCATTTAAGGCGTTTTTAATTACTCTAGATTTAGATTTTGATCAATAAATTAATTTTAAATATTTATTAAATATGTTTGGCAGAATGAATGTTTTGCTTGTGCCTTTTTACGTTACGACGTGACAGCTATTTGCACATGCGCAGTAGATATTCCCGAGGAACTATTAGTTAATCTGTGGATATGCTAAGCACGCTTGAATAAGCCCGCCATTTTATTAATTTCTTGCTTGGTTCAGATATGTTTTTATTTCCTCGCACAATACATAGTATAATGTTGTATGATACACGTACGTAAGATGATTTCCGATTCGTGTCGATTTATCCACTCATCGGAAATCACCTACCTTCCGCACTTGTAGCATAGATAACTATTTTGTCCGTCAGGATGATTAATAAAAAAAATTGTACACGTATTTTTCTTTTGATACGTAAACATAAAGTGACGACGATAAAATGCGTTGAACTGTCGTGTGACGTCACGCCGTTAGTAAACTTTATACTGGCATATTGACGTCACAAGCCCTGAACTTTGATGGACTTTATCTTTGTAAATTTTTATCAATTTGATAAAGCAAAAAAAACGTGTCCAATATTATTTGATAATCTCACTGATGAACTAAATAGATTTATCTTTTTCCTACCCACGAAACACAGATTACCTCCCAATAGATTCCGCATAGAAGACAACTTACGCGCACCACACATCAGCCAATTTAGGCTGATACGAGTATAACTCAGTGCGCGGTATGATCTCTTTAGTGTCGACCAGACATTAGAGCTGTAGGGACGCAAGAGATTTCTAGTTTTAATTCTGTTTAAAAAATAGTTATCAACGGTTTGCCTTAAAAAAAAATACGATTTGTGCAGTAAAATGGTGTGGAAAATCAACAAGCCCTTCAAGTTCAAAAAAAGAAGGGATAACATTCCACCGGTAGGCAAAGTAATAAATATTGACCAATCTTAAAAAAAGGTCAAGTTATAATGGTTAGCAAATCAAAATTGCACACTTTACAGTAGCGCTCGTTGATGTCTTTTGTGAAAGTCCCTTTCACTCATAAGGAATTATTATAGTGCTATCTTTTTTCCCACAGAAGTAAAAAAATTGAGAAAAATACGTTTTTTGCTTATCGAAAAGTGTCGATGATCGATATTCAATTAGGTATATAGCAGAATAAAATAATTTTGCTAAAGTTAATTATTTAAAAATTAACAATTTAGTTTATTTTTACTTTGAACTAATTGTGCTCTACTCGTAACATAAGTGCGCAGTGTGGCCCTGTTTACATAGGATTACAATTAAATTAAATCACTTTTGACCAAAATCAAAATCTTTTCTCGATCGATGTTTTTTCTTTATTAACGGACTTCCCAAAAAGGAGGAGGTTCTCAAGTCGGATGTTTACATTTTTTTTTTGTCATACATAAATGGATTAGCAAAATTCTTTTTTTGTTTGAAAGAAGTTTATTCCGAAATGGTCCCATTTCTCTGATGAAGAACTTCGGAGATATAGAACAAAGATAAAGTATCTTTGTAAATTTTTATCAATTTGATAAAGCAAAAAAAACGTGTCCAATATTATTTGATAATCTCACTGATGAACTAAATAGATTTATCTTTTTCCTACCCACGAAACACAGATTACCTCCCAATAGATTCCGCATAGAAGACAACTTACGCGCACCACACATCAGCCAATTTAGGCTGATACGAGTATAACTCAGTGCGCGGTATGATCTCTTTAGTGTCGACCAGACATTAGAGCTGTAGGGACGCAAGAGATTTCTAGTTTTAATTCTGTTTAAAAAATAGTTATCAACGGTTTGCCTTAAAAAAAAATACGATTTGTGCAGTAAAATGGTGTGGAAAATCAACAAGCCCTTCAAGTTCAAAAAAAGAAGGGATAACATTCCACCGGTAGGCAAAGTAATAAATATTGACCAATCTTAAAAAAAGGTCAAGTTATAATGGTTAGCAAATCAAAATTGCACACTTTACAGTAGCGCTCGTTGATGTCTTTTGTGAAAGTCCCTTTCACTCATAAGGAATTATTATAGTGCTATCTTTTTTCCCACAGAAGTAAAAAAATTGAGAAAAATACGTTTTTTGCTTATCGAAAAGTGTCGATGATCGATATTCAATTAGGTATATAGCAGAATAAAATAATTTTGCTAAAGTTAATTATTTAAAAATTAACAATTTAGTTTATTTTTACTTTGAACTAATTGTGCTCTACTCGTAACATAAGTGCGCAGTGTGGCCCTGTTTACATAGGATTACAATTAAATTAAATCACTTTTGACCAAAATCAAAATCTTTTCTCGATCGATGTTTTTTCTTTATTAACGGACTTCCCAAAAAGGAGGAGGTTCTCAAGTCGGATGTTTACATTTTTTTTTTGTCATACATAAATGGATTAGCAAAATTCTTTTTTTGTTTGAAAGAAGTTTATTCCGAAATGGTCCCATTTCTCTGATGAAGAACTTCGGAGATATAGAACAAAGATAAAGTATCTTTGTAAATTTTTATCAATTTGATAAAGCAAAAAAAACGTGTCCAATATTATTTGATAATCTCACTGATGAACTAAATAGATTTATCTTTTTCCTACCCACGAAACACAGATTACCTCCCAATAGATTCCGCATAGAAGACAACTTACGCGCACCACACATCAGCCAATTTAGGCTGATACGAGTATAACTCAGTGCGCGGTATGATCTCTTTAGTGTCGACCAGACATTAGAGCTGTAGGGACGCAAGAGATTTCTAGTTTTAATTCTGTTTAAAAAATAGTTATCAACGGTTTGCCTTAAAAAAAAATACGATTTGTGCAGTAAAATGGTGTGGAAAATCAACAAGCCCTTCAAGTTCAAAAAAAGAAGGGATAACATTCCACCGGTAGGCAAAGTAATAAATATTGACCAATCTTAAAAAAAGGTCAAGTTATAATGGTTAGCAAATCAAAATTGCACACTTTACAGTAGCGCTCGTTGATGTCTTTTGTGAAAGTCCCTTTCACTCATAAGGAATTATTATAGTGCTATCTTTTTTCCCACAGAAGTAAAAAAATTGAGAAAAATACGTTTTTTGCTTATCGAAAAGTGTCGATGATCGATATTCAATTAGGTATATAGCAGAATAAAATAATTTTGCTAAAGTTAATTATTTAAAAATTAACAATTTAGTTTATTTTTACTTTGAACTAATTGTGCTCTACTCGTAACATAAGTGCGCAGTGTGGCCCTGTTTACATAGGATTACAATTAAATTAAATCACTTTTGACCAAAATCAAAATCTTTTCTCGATCGATGTTTTTTCTTTATTAACGGACTTCCCAAAAAGGAGGAGGTTCTCAAGTCGGATGTTTACATTTTTTTTTTGTCATACATAAATGGATTAGCAAAATTCTTTTTTTGTTTGAAAGAAGTTTATTCCGAAATGGTCCCATTTCTCTGATGAAGAACTTCGGAGATATAGAACAGAACTCTTCAATAAATGATGGCAAATCTCTCGGGATTGCTGCAATCGTATGCCTGTTTATTGTTTACACCATTTCATAACATGCCATCACGCCAGTATGCTCTAAACGGGTAAGCAGATGTGTACAGTTCACACTAGTACACTCTCATTCCACCCACATTACTAAGGAAATTCAGTCGGAGCCCGCATTTTCTCTTAATCAATACCCCATATCTTCGCTTCTCTTCTTACCTCAAGCAGATTGCGAACATCCCATTTCTCGCGCACCATGTTGTAATGAGCTTCACCACCACGCACTCGAGTCGGCTCAGAGTGCACCAGAATCTTCTTTATTACAAAACCCATGCCTTTGAAGCCATCCATATCCTGTTCCAAAAAAAAAACTCTTTTTCTTAAAAAATATTATAAAAAAGTTATCTTAACTCATGTTATAAAGAGGTACTATTGCATGTGTATATGTGGGCGTCCAATCAAAAAGATCTAGATCTAGAATAGACAATGCTATTAAGGCTAAAAAAAAACCGGCCAAGTGCAAGTCGGACTCGCGCACGAAGGGTTCCGTACCATGATCGCCCGTATGGGAGCCCCACTTAAATATTTATTTTATTGTTTTTAGGATTTTGTTGCTATAGCGGCAACAGAAATGTATCATCTGTAAAAATTTCAACTGTCTAGCTATCACGGTTCATGAGATACAGCCTGGTGACAGACGGACAGAGAGACAGACGGATCGCGGAGTGTTAGTAATAGGGTCCCGTTTTTACCCTTTGGGTACGGAACCCTAAAAAAGAGCCTTGATACAAAAAACTCTAAAAGGCAAATAATAGGCCCGTATTCGCATCGGGTAACCGCCAAAGTTTACAGCAATTTATTTATAAGTATTATTTTTTTGCTAAGTAAATAACTTAGCGGTTCCCCGACAAAAGTACGAGGCTTATTTTTTGCTTTTTAGAGGTTTTTAGGTGTCGGGGTTTTTCAAATTTAATTTATATTGCATGCTTTTTAAACTACCTATAATATCGACAATCTATCGAAACACGTAATTATGACACAACATCTTGCGAAAAAAACCAGATTCAAAGAGTAAAATGCGGATAACTTTTGAACGGCTGAACCGATTTGAATCAAACATAGCTAAGAAAACTCTCGACATAGACACCTTTGAAACAAAATAAACTAAATCAAAATTACTATTCTTTTAATCTATGTATTTTATCTATGGGCCTATATGGGTTCCCTCTCACAGAGAGGAGGCCTGTGTCCCAGCAGTGGAAACATTAATAGGCTGATGATGTGATGTGATGTGATCTATGGGCCTTATCATCATCATCATCATCATTTCAGCCGAAAGACGTCCACTGCTGGACATAGGCCTCCCCCAGGCGTCGCCATATTGACCTATCCCGTGCGTCTCGCATCCAACGCCTTCCCGCAACCTTAACCAGGTCATTGGTCCACCTAGTGGGAGGCCTTCCAACGTATCGTCTTCCGGTTCGCGGTCGCCATTCCAGAACTTTTCGGCCCCATCGGCCATCCGTTCTGTGAGCAATGTGCCCTACCCACTGCCACTTAAGTTTGGCAATTCTTGGGCTATGTCGGTGGCCCTGGTTCTCTTGCGGATCTCCACATTTCTGATTCGATCACGCAAGGAAACTCCGAGCATAGCCCTCTCCATATGAAAATACAGTACACTTAATTAACTTAAAATGCGGATAATTTATGGATGGGCCTTAGTTGCCTGAAAATAAATAAATAATAATATCGGTTCATCCGTTTAGGAGCTATGATGCCAAAGACAGATACACCGATAAACAGACACACAGATACATAGCAACACACGTCAAACTTATAACACCCCTCTTTTTCCGTCGAGGGTTAAAAATATTCAAAACCTGGCACATTTCTTTTTTATCAAACATTTGATGTTGAAACTGTACTTTGTGTTTGTATGAGGGCAACTTTACAAAATCTCTCGTTAACTAAATGCTAGATCATTTGTGTTAGTAATAGGTAATCTCTGGATGTGCTGATTCTATTAAAAAAATATTTCATTGAAATTTCGCTGTCGCTGAGTGACTGAGTGTAGATAGCCCACGGAAGCGAACCCGCGGCAAATTGAAGTATAATTTTGATAATAGGGGGAGCTGGAAGACTATCCACAAAAAAAGTTAATTAAAAAAATCAAAATACCCGACTGCTTGAAAAGCGAACTAAAAAGACGTAAACAAGGATAAAATGAAGATGTGCAGTCGGAGGATACATATTCGTGAGCGGGCTGACCAAAACCAGATGTACGAGTATACTCCGACTGCACAGCTTCATTTTATCCTTGTTTACGTCTTTTTAGTTCGCTTTTCAAGCAGTCGGGTTTTTAGATTTTTTTATTTATAACTTTTTTGTTATTTATATTTTTGAATTAGTTACATTTAAACATATAAGTATTATATATTTTTGAAATCACCTCTTAAAACCCTTTATTTTGATACCCCACACGATGGGATAGAAAAAAAAAATTGGCCCCCCACAATATGGCGCCCAAAAGCCGCCATTATGCTATTTTCCAATTTTAATGTAGCCAGTGACATTCGCAGGGTTAAGACGAATCGATTGACGTAAGAACCATCAAAATCGGCCAACGCGTTTGGTCTCTAGAACGCCACATAGGAACAAACATACATACATACATAGACTGATAAACACGTTACCCTCCCTTCGGCAGTAGAGTAAAAACAGAATTTCATCAAGAACAAAGTGTAGTTGCCTGCATAGAGGTTTTAAATTGATTCTTGTACATAAATTTGTTACAAACCTGCCGATCTTGCCAAAGAGTATCATTATAGATTTTGTGAACTCGATCAATAAGGCTGATCTGAAACAAAGATGTTAAGAAAATTACCTTACAGAACACTGATAAGGTGATGAGAAAATAAGCGTTGGATCTCACCAAAAATAATTAAGAATAAGAAGCCTTTTTTTGTTTGATTCTTGCTTGGTATTTTGCTTTTAAACGATTAAAATGGTTCTTACCAAATAACTAATAGTAGTTTTAGTATTACTAGCGCCCATTTCTTGAAAAAATCTATAATCTGCCACAAGTAGCAATGGACACCTAGTTTTCGTCGGTGTGTATTCATAGTCGCTCTGTCGCTTCACTCGCTTCTTGTTACTCTGGGTCACATCTATATCTATAGTGTCGGTTTCATGTGTGTTCTCTTCCAAATATTTATCTTTTTCTGACTGTTCATGCTCTAATTCTATGTTAGTGGCTGTTTCTTCTTCATCATCATCTTCTTCTAATTCTAAAGACGAAAAGTTAATTTAAATTATTAATTAATCATTTAATTACAAAATTGGCATAAATCAAATGGTATTAAGAACAGTAATGTAGGTACATGCATATTGTTGAATTTCGAGATTTTCAAAAAAGAAAATCTTTATACCATTCCCCCTCTAAAAAGCTTATTTAATTCACTGAAAACAGTGACTAAAAAGCACTTTTAATCACTGTTTTGGTGTTTGAATTTAGATCACACCAATATATTTGACCTCCATCTCAATGCTATACAATCTTTTTCAATACAGTTGTTAAACATGGCGTACTTTCAGAGGCTATAATTATGATTCGAAAGTTAAATCTTACGCATAGGCATCTTTCTGTTACGCGGTCGTGACTTTTGTTTACGAGCCCGATCATTATGTTTGCAGTTTAGTTTTAAATTTATAAGTCAATTTAAAAAAGTTTAGTAGCAAGGAGTTTTCAAACATAGAATAAAATGGGATAGATTGTCTACGAGGAAAAATGAATGATTCCGTACGTTTTAGCATTGAATTCTCAAAAGTCTTATAAATGATTGTTTAATATGTTTAATTACCAGTTTTAATTTAATTATTTTCACATCAACATTTGTCAAAAATCTAATTGGCTGTATAGCTGTATAGGCTGTTATCGTTGTAAAAAAATCAGTCCAGTTGCGAAAACGCGCCATAAGTCAATTTAAAAAAGTTTAGTAGCAAGGAGTTTTCAAACATAGAATAAAATGGGATACGATTTTATACGAGGAAAAATTAATGATTCCGTACGTTTTAGCATTGAATTCTCAAAAGTCTTTTAAATGGTTGTTTAATATAAACACATCAACACGGTCTAGGGATATTTCATACTCAATTAAATAACTCGAAAAGTACTGGCCGCATTGGAATCTTTTATACACCGATTTGTTTGTAATTTATCTCAGACTAATTCCAAATTCAAATTTTTGTAAATTCTTTTGTTTCGGTGGCATAAAAATGTCTTGATGTGTAGGAGAGGGAATTTTCATTTGTGCGAAATTTAGAAAACAATACGAATTACGTTAAGTTACAGTTTTTTTTCATTTTTAAACGAAAGATAAAGATAAAATTGAGGTATTGTAGCCATGCAACGCCAACATTTGACGAGGGCGGAGATGTTACGAGCTGTGGGAATGCTGGAAGCTGGGTCTGTTCAGCGTAATGTTGCTGACCCACCAAAATGTAATTTCAAGATTGTGGACACGCTATCGTGCCACAGGTGAAGTAGCGGAGAGGCACCGGGGGCCAAGTCGCATCACTACCCCCAGACAAGACCGATTTTTGCAAATTACTGCGCGAGCTAAACCAAATGCAACGGCGACTCAATTGGTCCAAAAGCTGCGAGTGGAACACCAAGTGCTTGTGAGTGACCAAACTGTAAGAAGGCGACTGCATGAAAGCAATCTACGCTCTCGTAGACCACTCCGGGTCCCACCTTTACGGAGAGGCAATCGTGGACGACGATTAGAATGGGTTCGGAACCACGTGGACTGGGGCCGTGAGCAATGGTCCAATGTGCTGTTCCCGGAAGAATCCAGGTTCGGCTTCCATCCAGATTCACGAAGGACGTGTGTTTGGCGATTTCCTGGACGATGGAGCCGTCTTCAGAACCCTCAGGAAGTTCACCCATACCAAGGAGGAACAATTATGGTTTGGGCAGGAATTCGTCTTGGAGGACGGACGGATCTCGTTTGGGTGAGGGGCAATATGACGGCAGAACGATACGTCCAACAGGTGCTGGGGCCCGTAATTTTGCCCCACAGAACACAAATGGGGCAAGATTTCCTGCTCATGCACGACAATGCCCGGGCACACACGGCGAGAACGGTAGCTAGCTTGGTTACATACACACAATGTTAGGGCCTTAGACTGGCCTGCTCAATCGCCAGATCTAAATCCCATTGAGCATGCGTGGGATATGCTGCAAAGAAGAGCTCTGAAGGAAGTTCCTGAAAATCTGGCTACAGAAGATCAACTTTTTGCGCACCTCAGAAGGACACGGGACAATATTCCGCAACAAGACATTGACAACCTTGTTCTGAGCATGCCGAATCGTTGCCGATGTGTTATGAACATCATGGGCGCTTTCTCAGACTACTAACTTCAAGTTTATAAACACAAATTAAATGATTTTTCTATTTTTTTCAGTTTTTACTCATATATTAAAAGTTAATTCATATACGGTTTTTTTTTCCATAAAATCCTGAAATTTTAATCAAAGTATCTTAACCATTATTAAAAAATGGTAGAATATTAAATAACGTATCTTTTAAATATATACATGTCATATAAATAATTAACACATTGATAGTAATTCGCTTTTTTAAAAATATCCCTAGACTGTGTTGATGTGTGTATTTAATTACCAGTTTTAATTTAATTATTTTCACATCAATATTTGACGAAAATCGAATAGGCTGTAAAGGCTGTTTTCGTTGAAAAAAAATATGTCCAGTTGCAAAAACGCGCCATAAGTCAATTTAAAAAAGTTTAGTAGCAAGGAGTTTTCATACATAGAATAAAATGGGATAGATTTTATACGAGGAAAAATGAATGATTCCGTACGTTTTAGCATTGAATTCTCAAAAGTTTTTAAATAGTTGTTTAATATATTTAATTACCAGTTTTAAGTTAATTATTTTCACATCAACGTTTGTCAAAAATCGAATAGGCTTTGTAAAAAATATGTCCAGTTGTAAAAACGCGCCATATTGAAAATTTTATTTTTTGTGAATAAACAAATCTAATTCTTTGATTTGTTTTTACTGTTTCTCACAACTGTATTGAAAAACTGGCCAAGTGCGAGTCGGACTCGCGCACGAAGGGTTCCGCACCATTATCGCAAAAAAACGGCAAAAAAATCACGTTTGTTGTATGGGGCCCCCCCTTAATTTATTTTATTTTAATTTAATAATTATTATTTTTTGAAGTGAATATACAACTAAATATTCTGTGAATATTTCAAGCGTCTACCTGTTGCCGTTATTAATATCGAGCAAAAAAAATCACGTTTGTTGTATGGGAGCCCCCCTTAAATATAAATTTTATTCTTTTTTTAGTATTTGTTGTTATAGCGGCAATAGAAATACATCATCTGTGAAAATTTCAACTGTCTAGCTATCACGGTTCATGAGATACAGCCTGGTGACAGACGGACAGACAGACAGACGGATCGTGAAGTCTCAGTAATAGGGTCCCGTTTTTACCCTTTGGGTACGGAACCCTAAAAACGTCGTGTGATACACGGGTGTGTAGGTTATTGCACCCTTGTATCACAATGTACTATATCGGTTTAGTGTATTAAATGTTAATTTTACCCTTACCTTTTCCTTCTTTCACATAACCACAGACTCTAGGCTTGGCACTCTTGGATTCCTCACCATCCTTCCAACTGAAGTGTATGTCAGAAGCCCGGTAGGTGATCATGGTCTTATCATCTAGGTGCGGTAGATGGCGCCAGGAAGGCTAGAAATAGGAACAAAATTAAATTATGTCAACTAATATAAATATTATTAAGATGGTTAATTGATTGTTTGCTTTTAGGAGGTAATCTCTGGAAAATTCTTTTACTGATAAAAATTTACACTATCATTGAGAGCCTTTATCCTGGACAAAGAAGTACATGATTCTTGTTGGATAGACTGTGGGAATAGCAGTGGTGGAACAGTGGTAACGGCCGTTCCAATCAGCATCCGTTGATTTTAATGACAAAATATCAGCATCAGCGAATGTGAAAAAATGTGCATCAGCAACAACCTTGGCAGGCGCTTTAGTTTTTGTAAATGATTTCATCACCACTGCTCTCAAAACGGTGAAGGAAATCATCGTAAGGAAACCAGCGTATTTAAAATTAAAATTCGAAGACCTGTGACATCCACCAACGCGCACTGGGCCCGCGTGGTGGATTACGGCCCACTCCCTCTCACAGAGAGGAGGCCTGCATGCACAACAGACCAAATGGGAGTAGTAGTAGTAGTGGTGACTCCCGTTCCCGCACTTATGACTCCCATTCTCACAAAAAAAACTGTACGTTGTGTGTAGGGTTATTGGCTAACATAGCCAGCCTAGCTCCGTCCAAAAGCACAGAAGCTTCCTGGGGGCCTTCACAGGCTTCACGGAGCGACCACACTGTTCCGAGGATTTCTTCACGTTGAGACGCCACGGCCTCGCATTCCAGGATTACGGGGGCGGCTGATTCTTCGGCGTTAAAATAGCCCTTACAAAGTGGGCTGTCTGTGATGCCTATGTTGAAAAGATATTTGTTAAGAAGGGTGTGGCCCGTTATTGTCCCTACGATTATTTTCAGGTTATTTCTGCTTAGGCAGAAAAGTTTTTTAGTTAGACGCAGGTATACATTTGGCAAAGCCATTTTTGACTGTCTACAGTCTGTTGCCCGTGACCATCTGTTATTATGGAGTTCTGTTGATCTCTGGCTAACCCAGGCACGAAATTGCGAGAATGGCAGGGGGAGATGTGGTACGGGCCTAGCACTAACATCTCGGAGCCCCTCTTCGCAAGTTCATCTGCGGCATCATTGCCTAAGGATCCCCCCTATATATGCCCCCTGATCCACTGGAGAGTAATTCGATTGGATTTCGATATACTGTCCAGGGCGAGGTGGCATTCAAAGATTAGTTTGTTGTTAGTTAGTTTGTTTCCTAAAGCTTTGAGCACAGCCAGACTATCAGATAAGAATCTGATACTGTAGTTCTGGATGCCCAAACGCTTTACGGTTGTTGCGGCTTGTGTTAAGGCATCACATTCGCATTGAAAGATCGAACTGTGTGCCTAACGGATTTGAAAGTTAATGTTGAGGTAAAGGGAGTGTACGCCAGCACCTGAACCGTTTTGTGTTTTTGAGCCATCTGTATAGTTTTGTTAGGTACTTCATTTGCTCCTTCTTCATTGATCCCTTTCTTCCTCAATTGTTTGTATGTTATAGTTTTTGTTAAACATAGGTTGTTTTTGTGTTCAGTCACACGGGGCAGCGATGAGGGGTTGATACTCAATCGCACGGTCCAGGATTTTAGAGTGTGGACTGGTGAGGTTTTTGCCCCATATGCCACCAAATGACAAAATGCGAATCTATATGCAGAAAAGGGAGTCCATCTATCCTATCCTAAAGACCGTGGGAATGAAGCCACAGGAAAAATCAAGTATTTTATTCTTTGGCTCATGCCTCAATATGCTCAATTAATTTATAATCATTTAAACATATTTCTCAAAACGGTGAAGGAAAACATCGTGAGGAAACCGGCATGTCCTAGAACCAAAAAATCGAAGACATGTGACATCCACCAAACTGCACTGGGCCTGCGTGGTGGATAATGGCCCATTCCGTGGGCCAGCAGTGGGAACATTAATAGGCTGATGATGTGATCTGTGTGATATGAAACACATTTAATAAAACATCATTTCTAGGACATTTATGCAAGTGCATGCTAACAACAAATTTTCTTGCAATGACATGTAATGTTATTATTTTGGTTACCTCAATGTGATAGGTTTCATCAGGCGTGTGAATGATTCCTGTGATAAGACCATCTTCCATGTGCAACTTCACATCTGAAGTCTTCTCACCAAACACTCTGCCCGTGTAGAAGTTGTCTCTATCTGTAACAAGAAACTCATAACATAACCATTATCAGCAAGCTGCATGCAGTACTGCTGGGTTTAGACCTCCTTTCTTTTCTGCCATACTAACTATATTTCACAAATCTTTATATATTAACATCAAAGTATTATTATTATTTTCCTTTAATTTATTTAAGTACTGCCACACCTTATGCATTAGTTTACAAGATTATAAAAAGATGACACACTATTCCATTCTTATCTGATACATTGGAAGTGATTGGAAACCCTCATGTTTACAATATATAATGTTTTTCTCACCAACATGAACCGTTGTTTCCTTGCCATCACCGTCCACAGCATATGCTTTGAAATTAGAATGTAGTACCGAGCTATGAGGATGAAGAATCAATCTGAAGTCTTTCCCCAGTGTCTTGAAATGAACCTCTTTAATTGTGTTGAACGGATGATTGGATAACTTAGCACCACGCTTAACCATATGATGTGCCAGCTTCGAGGCATGTATGGTCTCAAAATACTTCAGATTATGATAAATAGAGCCTAGAACGAGAACAACATTAAAAAAAAATACCACTTTAAATTGTATCCAGTCTCAGTGTGCATACTTGATACCCACAGCTTCCTAATAATAATAACGTTGATAATGTCGCAATTATTAATAATACGCTGCTAGACATTATATTAATAACTTTGATGCAGCGTGTTTTAATTAAGAATTTTCAGAAAATTCAATCAAATCAATCCATGAAAATAATCATCGATTTCGATTCAATAACAACGTCAGTCAAACATGCATGACAATGACACACGACGGTGACACTGACAGACGACTCATAGAGGGGCTGGCTGACTATGGTTTGGCTACATCTATGGTTTGTCTGAACAATGTATTTTAATACTAGAATATGTCTCTTTTTCAGATTTTTCACAATAATAATTATTAGAATCATGAATATTTCATTATTTACATCAATTCATATCAAACGATTCTTTTAAATAGAGCAAACGGTAAGCCTTTTGATGATATAAATGAAAATATGACCCATGTAACTTTTGGCTGCGACGAGAATTTCTATTCTAGCAACCGTTAGATAATGTTAGAATTTTCGCCGTTGCTATTATTATGGCTGAATAAGAGGAATTAGATTAAGACATTATTATTATAAGTTCGGATAATTAACAAAAAGTATTGATCGTTTTTAAACAATTAAGTGGTAGGCAAAATTCTATAGTCCAAGTTGAAGCTCTGAAAAGAAAAAAAATATAAATTTATAAAATGGCGGATTCTTGAGTGACGTATGTGTTGTGTGTTTATGAATTTCCTTTATTATCGTATTACAGTGATTTATATAATGAAGTGAGGACTGCTTGATCTTATTATCAGCCTATCTATTTGTCGTCATTTTGGTAAGTGATAATTATTTAGCGTCTCTGATATTTAGTTGTGTTTGTCACGGTGTTGGTTGTTGCTTGTAGATTGTAGGCGGGATGGAACGTCCTCGTTTCGATATGCATTGCACAAAACCAAACTTTACACTGTTAAAGGCAAAGCCGATTTTTTACTACGTTTTGTTTACTTTAGTAAATTCTATGTTATAAACTTCTGCATTGCGCCTACTCAAAAATAATAACACTCTGATGAACACCCAAGTCTCGTCTTTTCTTAGTAATCTAATTAGGTAGGTAGATCCCGGGAGCCCAGATATTCACGATGTTTTGTACGAAAGTGTCATCAAATATGTCTGTAGAGATAGCACGAAAGCAGCTGGAACATACCAATTACCATCCAGATAAATCAGAAGTTTTAGAAATATACTTACTACAAAGGAGATTCAAACAATATTATAATAGCAAACCTATTGAAACAACTCATACTAATAAACTCATATTATTACAATTTAAAAACATTTACTATAAATGTGAGACATGTGGCTTGTTTCACACTGAATTGGTGCAAAAAGGTTGAATCCCATTTAAGATTATGTATCATGAATATAGGTATAATCTTGTTTTCTGTTGTGGGAAAAGAAACCCTATTGTATTGTAAAGTATTCATAAAAACATAATCGCATTTATTCTTTGTTTTTAATACATTAATAGATAATTGCTTTGTAACAGTCTAATTAAATGCTATGGAACTAGATTATAGTTTTATAGTTGCAAATTATGTATTAATTTCTTTATTCAGGCTTCAGGCTTCTAAAATATAATGTTCTATGATGTTCAATGATGGCATTCCCTCAACAAGCCAGCCATTGTGATGATGATATCAAGTTGCAAATTAGAACTACTGTTTAAAAATAATGCTGTGTCTTAAACTATTCCGAGGATATAACATCATCCCGTCTCACTCTTCAATGTAAGTGGAGTTGTCTAGTAGCTTAGTCACTCGATAATAGATGGATGTTCATTTCAGCAGTATTATATAACTTTCTTTGCATCTTAGAATTCTCATAGGATGTGTTCTACCCTGGGGAACAGCAAAAGAGTCTGTCAGATTTTACAAACTACAACCAGATAGTGTTTTTCAACTACCGGCCTGTGTCTTTTACTCTTGGATCTTTGTTCAGGCAACAAACTTCCAAAGTCTGTCAGCCACGAGCCATACCCTATAGTAGGAGTTGATCATCCTGTACCCTCCGATTCTCGTAGATTTTTCTGCTCCTTCCGGAGCTTGGTGCATCTGCATAGGAAAGAAAGTTGTGGCCTTTCGCTCCATTTCCATTGCCTTCTTTGCGACTATCGCTTTTCGCTAAAAGAACCGACGGCGTCCCAAAGAGCTCGCTTCTGAAACACGACCGGAAGCGAAAGATTATCTGCAGAAATGACGAGACTCATGACGAGGTCACAGCACTGCTCTGCACTGACTAGGTACTTATCTAGACTGTTTTGGCTCGTCTCGAGGCAGCCGATGCCGGCAATGACGAAGCAAGGGGCAAAGTAAGCGCGCCATTAGCCTCTACAGCCACTCCATAACAAGTCCGCCGCTATGTCCTAGTTTATTATTGTACGAAGTGATTTATTTTTTTTGTCTTCCCTGGCTACACTCCAGGATGATCATAGAAAATCGATTATTAAAATGGTATGTCTATTGTCTATGCAACCATATTCTTCAAGATATCTGCTGGAGCCAGTTGCAAAAATTAAAAGATTCTCTTGAAAATGGCCTCATGTGGAACATGGTTGTGAAACAAAATAGGCTAACAATAAAATATTTTTTGCAAATCGCCACGCCACAAACATCTGGATACATTTTCCAAGACTTTAAGTAAAGACCTTTAAGAACCACATATTAGTAGTAGTTAGACTGAAATACAAATAGGTGGTAATAAAAAAAACAACTACAATATTTTTTAATGTTAAAAATACCAATATTATTCATCGAATACCAATACGCTGAACGTAATTACTCAATGACAATAAGAACATGGAACCATGAGTTCCTACTGATTTGTGAAGTTCAATAGTAATGCCATACCCAACTGCAGATAGAGTTACGAGTCAGCACTTCCTATCCTTCTCATTATGCACAGGCTACCTGCACCTTCCAGGATTTGAACCAGGCAAATTAAACATGCATATCCTGGCAGCTAATATTAAAGAAATTCTCATATTTTATGCCGAGTTATGCGGCAGTGTTCAAACAGAAACAGAAGTCCTCAACGTCGAAAGATCCTCAAACGCAAGTACGCAACACATTATCGTAAAAGATTATTGGATTACCCATGATAATAAAACATCATACATATAACGTATGAGTTACTGGCACCAATATTCTTTACGCCTTCAAGAAAAAAATTTTTGGCATGATGGACAGGCACCTAAATTCTGAGTATATTTGTATAAAACAATACACTAGTGAAACTTAGGAATAACTTTGAAAAATATGCCACTGCCTGTGCCACTTCTCAAAGATAAAAGAATAGAGAGCAGCTTATCAGTAGTTTATCTCCGAGGTTAAGTAGTTTGAACCAACTAAGATAAATAGGTCACTATTATGTATAATTATCGGTCTTAATTTCGCAGACCTAATAATTGTCTAAAAGCAAAAGCGTGTACTAATTGGTCAATGTGCTATTGCCAGTTCAATCGGTGGCACAAAGCGGAAGGCTAGCACTAAGGGCGTAGCAGACTTGACATCCTAAATTTATCACTGTACCAAAGCAAACCATAGGTATAATTAAACAGTCGCAGTGTCTGTGACTATATTTAGAGAATACATCAGTGCGCAGATGTCGAAGCGGATTCTGACTCACCGAGTCATTGATCAAATCTGGACGCAAGGATATTCAGGTTCAAAGGAAACGGCCAAGGATTTTACTAAAATATAGCGTTCAAATAAAATTTACAGCAAAAAAATTCAGTAAAAGATGATACTTAGAAAAGATAATGACACCGTCTTGAGAACGACTAAAGTAAGTATACTCAAAGATAAATGTGAGAATTAAAGTAACAATGGAGTTGTTTTTCTTCATAAAAACTCACTGAGGCCATAATAGAATATCGCAAAAACAATGCGAGAGTAAACAAAGCATTCGCTAAAGGTTTAGTAAATTAATCCAATATTATGTTTCGTAGACCAACAAGCTGTGTTATGTTTCTAATTAATCATTAAATCTTTGCGTATTTCGTACGTATACGTAACTTGATTAGTATTCATCCCAACACAGAGTGAGTCAGACGACGTATACACAGTAGCGGTCACGGTTGTTTTAATCTTTATTATTACTTCATTTTACGAAAAGACCTATTGAATTAAAGACGACCTTGCAGTGTCGAAGTCAACAAACTGGCCAAAATGTATCGACTAAAGATGTTAAAATTATTTCGTATGATGTCGGGGCTGGGATCCTTTCGGTTACATCCATTTCTTGAAGTGGGTTGGTACTTAAAGCGATGAAAGCTATTATAATTCAATCAAGCCAATAAAGACGGCGAAATGTTCCCCTTGGGATGGCCTACATGATAACAAGATAAAGAGACCCAAGCCTGTACTCGCTGAGCCCAATTATATTTTATATTGAAACAGCCCAAAGCCAATTTTGGACGTAATTCGAATACGTATGTAGAAGAAAAGGACGCAATTCCTTTTGCAGATTTCTAAAGAATTGTCGGTATAAGTTAAACCATAGTTCATTTCATAATACGGCGTTGTTGACAAGTGCTGGTGAGTTGGTGACATCATCGGGTGTGCGCTACGCCCTGGCTGTTTGCACAGATAATTTGATGAGCAAGTAGTTTGACGATATGGCATAACCACATGCCAATCCGCTTATAAGGGAAAATAACTCTACTTAGTACCAACCGCCACACTAACCAATACGTATAACTTCATAAGGGATGCCTTGTTTACCACAAATATACTTAAAACGTCTGTAAATAGTTTTCCTCAAACTTTAAATAACGTAAATTGTATGAAAATACTAAGAAATAATGGCGGCATAATAACGACTATAATAATAATTAAAACATGCTTTTGTACGTCTTCAATTGCGATTTCATCGTCATCACACGGATTTAGAAGAATTTGCAATATCTATTATAAAAGAGGTGTTTTTACAATCATTTTGGTATACAATAAAGTTATGTATTTCGTCTATCTATCAGAATGCAGTGACTGCACATCGCTGAAGTTTTTTACAAGCAAAGCAACTCAATTCAAACTGCAATCAATTTGTCAACAAAATAGAAAGTCCGAAAAATTTAATTTCGGCGTCATGAAAGAAAATAAAAGAATAGGAATTTACAGAAGTGAGCTAAAAAGGCGAAAGCATGACGCTAAAACGTAGATGAGTTAGCCATTTCATAGCTTACAACGAAGCCGATATAAGCAATTACCAGCTAATGCCGACCAGACCTAGTTTTCTCAACGTAAGTAGGTGCCGACTAGCATAGAAAATATAGTCATCTATGGCACTGAACGACGATGAATAGAGGACGATAACGATGACAACAGTCGACACGACACTTGGTTCCGGGGCACTGCATCGCGAACTCTACCGTGCCCGGATTCCTCTCACGCTCCAGTTGCCACAAACATCACTAATTGTATTGAGTTTTGCCATTGTGCGGATGTGGAACTGGACTCGGACGGGATATGCGCTTTATGTTAATTGTTGGCCTGAGTTTCTTACAATTAAGTTGAACTAGTCATCGTTCTCTGGCTTTCAACCGATTCATTTGGGGTCGGAGCAGCCCGTCGGTTTTATCTATGTTTACTGGTCATCTCTATTTTAAAAACGTCAAAATACACTTCTTTCATTGCCATGATATCTTTGACACTAATCTTTCCTTTGGTCTGCCAACAAAACTATATTTCTTTCTACGAATAGTCCTGGTTGGTGCAAAAAGTTTCCTGCAAGTTGCAGTATAAAATAGCCACGTTCTTTATCAAGCTATTGTTTCTCGTGGTCTTCATTATAAGACACTTCCTGGGACGCTGGCATTGGCTAGTTCGCAATTGCCCCTGTGTTTTCTTGCGGTCATTAGCCAGACATGTTGTCTCTCTGTTCTCGTTTACATTAACAGTTTTAGACCCACTTCCTGCACTAACTCAAATCCCAAAATAAACAAGCTATTTTCCATATTGTTTATAAATTCATGGCTTTCGAAAACGTAGCAGAACGTATGATGTGACTGCTCAAACCTGATATTATACTTTCGGAATAGAACTCAATTTAAAGCGCAAGCCAGATCTTTGTGGGTCCATTCCACTCCTTTTAGCTTCCTAAACTATCGAATATTGACATGGATTGGGAACCAAATACAGGGTTAGCAATAGTCTCTAATATGAAACGTGTTTATCGCAACAATTCAAAATATAACACCCTGTTTTATAAACACTGCTTGATTTATGTACATGTTGCAACTAAACACACCCGTTTGTTCCCTAATTTCGGTATTTCGTTCGTAAAGCTAGGCTGTGTTGAGTCATATTATATACTTTTGTAATGTAATAGCTCATTGGAGCTCAGTAAGCACGTGGTAACTGCACTCGTGTCAATTACAAGGTATCAATGTGTTAGCGCGTTTCCTGCGTACAGTGCGTACAACTGTGCAGTTCGGCGCAACGGCTGCGGCGTCGGCGTCGGCTCGCCGTAATCCGAGAACCGTAGCGATCGCACCAGGAAATCGACACTCGTTTGCTCAGTCTTCCTTATGCATAATGTATGTAGATATTGCAAGGATATGCTCTCATGATGCACTTAGTTTACGTCTAACAATAATCGCTGGAAAATAAATTAGTATGAAAGATACTGATGAAACAAGCTAAAGGTATTCTACAGCAATCTTCGGAGTCAGACCTAGTAAAATCTAGATTAGGCATACAGATGGCGTAAAAATGTCATCACCAGTAAGTAGCACTTCGTTTACTAACGCTAAAGTTTACACCACTGCCTCTAACCGTGAAGATTTTCTGTGTCCAAATCTGTCGGCCTCCGTTTACGATTACGCAGTAAAGACGAATGGCATGGATATAGACGTCGTTTGTGTAATACCTTTACTAATAGGGATATTCACGAGTTGGTGGGCAGACCGCGACTCCCCCACTGACAGTTTGCGATTGGCGGTCGCGTCATATGTACGTTTATTGTTACGGAAAGTGCCTGCTTAGAATATGTGCGCACAAGCGAGTTAACTTGGTAATAATCTATATACCGTGCAGTGATAAACATGTTCCCCATGTAAATAAACAAAGATTAGACCACACTCGAGTCGAAAGGAAAATCGTCAAGTGTAAACAGGACAGTAAAAGTGTTATAAGGAACAATTGTTCAGCGTTGTGTTGGTGACGAATGTGATTTTTTTTGGAGGTTTTTACCGTGTTTATTGAACTTCCTTCTCAATGAAGACAGTCAAGTTTGACTTACAACAAGGTACGTAATTTTTGCGCGTAATAACGCGTACAGGCATATTTATAGTCCTGCTGTTATTTCCTTGTGTCTGATTTATTTTAAGAACCGTAAACGTATTAATATTATCAGAGTTGTACCTATAACTGTTGCTGGACAATACAATAATCTTGAAAATGGTAACAAATAACAAAGCCGGTGACTCAGTTTTTTGATATTAGAAGATTACCGTATTTCTTTAATAACAAAGCAAACTGGGGCAGAATCGTTAGTTTTATTTTAAATGTTGATGCTTTGTAAGGGAATATACAATAGGAGTCATCAATAAAGTAGAACCGGCAGTCATCATCGTGTCACGAGGCCAATGTGTTAACGCGTCCACCTTGATTGGCTCTACGTGGGCAGTGAATCCACCCATGCACATGATATTGTTTGCCATCTCAAAAATTTTAATTGTCTTTAAATTTTGGAGATTTTTTTGCTGTTTTGTTTAATAAATCACTCAGAAATATGATTTCTTGAAGGTTAAACGAGTTTATAGTGACATCCTTTTTGTGTTTTTTCAAGGTTTGTCTTGTTTAAGGATGCTTGTACACAAACAGTTCCCCATTGTTGTATTATTTTGAAAATATAATTCTAACGAACGGCAGCCTCTAAAAGTAAATATTATTTATTTCTCCATAAAATTGTACAATTTGAACAGTATAATTATTTTTTAAAGCTATTAAGAATATTCACAAGAATGAAAGATGAGCAACTGCGACTGAGCTAGGCCGAGCCTGTATTTCAGGACGCAGTTCACTTTACAGAAATTTTGAACAACAGTAGTTTCGTTAAATGCCAAAGTGCCAAATAACTACAAGTTTCTTATAAAAACGTACTGTAATTGCATAGCTCGTTTTTAATATTAACAGGTTTTCGTGTTTATTAGCTAATTGGCAGCGTAATAATTAAAACTGCCTTATTTTCAAAAAGTTTGCTGATCGTGATTACAAGAATTCATAACCCGCTATCATTAGCAATTTCATTAATACTGTTGAGTCACAGCTTTCACACTTGAAAAAATGAGGAGTGGCTCTACCCTATGAACAACAATAAAAACGGGGTGTCATTCGCCAAAACAGGATTAATGGTCTCTGAACATGGAAATGGCGTCCGGAAGTAGTTATTTACAACTGTCGTGGCCACCTTGACTGCTGCAAGGTTTATTTCCGACATTTTATCGCAACATTGTACCGTTTTTGAATAAACAAAACACATAAAGTACCCGAGCCTGAGTCCCTTCGGAAAAGCCAATTTCTCTTTCATTTTATAACGGATTCGGATTTAATTAATTTCTTATCGTGAGCTATAAGCATAAAGCTGGGAACAAATTATCGGACGCGGCTGAAGGACGCGACTGATATGTGTGCACAGTCGTTAAGGACGCGGCTTGCGGACGCGTCCGAGCGCTTATTCCATAGTTAACATAGCTTATTCAACGAAGATTATGTTTGTGTAGAAATATATTGAGTAGTGAAAGTAAGTACGCAATTCTCTGCTGCGAACACACTCGATAAGTTTTTCTTCCATTTTTCCCATTGCTGCGACGCGTCCCGCACCCCGTGCACACCGTCCGCGGACGTTTTCGGATGACACAAACATCTAGCGGGCCAGATCTCTATCGGACGTCCAAACGCCCAAGGTCACGTCCGCGCCATACGTCCGATAGTCTGTTTGCACAATGCAATGTACAATCATTACACAGATACTCTAAGTCGCGGCTGTCAGTCGCGTCCGTCAGCCGCGTTCGATAATTTGTTCCCAGCTTAATGTTCACTAACTTCCTCTTATAAATCTTGAGTTTCTAAAGTAACCCGAATGTAATTTCACAAAGTGCTACTGGTCTTTATTCATTAGTGATGCACCAACAGTTGTTTTTTATGTGACCTTACTCGAGGGAAGGAAACGATTTTTACCGGTTAAAGGCCGAATTTTTTGCGGAGTTCGTGCTACCGTTGATTCACTTGAAAAACCGCGTATCATCAAACTTGCTTTCAATTTTGTTACGTCAACTAGTACCAAGACCAAGATAATCTAAATTGGATCGAGCAGTTTTAATTAAACTGTAAATGAATAGAGCAGTAGATTTTTACTTTATGGTTCCAATAAAAAGTTCATAAGACAGTTTCCTTTTGTAATGCAACCTAACTGGGTGTTACATACTTATTTACTTTATCACACTTTTTCTTAAAATTTCATGCTGCACATTGCACACACTAAAAATAAAACATAAACAAAGCCCAGCAAACATAAACAGTGATAATTGAAAATGTGTCTGTTGCTGCAGCTGTTGCGTATAACTTCCTAGTTCCTGCATACATATAAAGGCTAAAAGTCGTTGACCGGCACAGTCCACTTTAACCTTAAATACTGCGATATGACGCAGAATTCAACTATGCACATGCCCAATCACAAATGTTTATAAAACAACCTAATTGCAGCTTCTAATCGTAACTATTGTATCAGTCTTCTGTGTACAACCATAGAACCCGTCTTAGAGAAGATGGTACGATATGATCATAATTTACAGCATCACTTAGTAGTATTCGAGTCTGATTCAATGAAATTGTAATCGGCGAAAGTGGCAAGAGGCTAAATGTCAGAGAAACCGTGAAACATCAAAGAAAATTTAATTTTATGCATTCGGTTCGAACGGATGTCTGTCCGAAACTCCGTTTGGAGTTGTAAATTTTTTGGCCAATGTTCCTACTATTGTAATTAATATGAATCAACAGTGTGTTCAATTAACTACATGCTATATAAGGTTATATCATTTAGAGGTGGAACAGGACATATCGGGCACTAAATCGTTCGCTGACTGATTGGTCGGTAGCGAATATAGCTGTCGACTCATAATAATGTTATATATTTCCTGTTGCCCAAATAAGTCCGGTTATACAACATTTAGTAAAAAGCCAAACAATCAAAACGTGGTCGAGGTGATGAAGTGATGAATGATGTTGTTCTGTAATGGCGGTCGCGTGGTCGCGGACTCGGCGGGATGCGATGAAAGTGAAACGCGCGCGTGGTCCCACTGGTCGTTCAACTCGGCACGCGCCTGCATCCTCTGACGGCCCATCTTACTCGTGTTGTTTTGTTGTACTCGTTACGATTTCTGTGCTGCTTGCCAAATGCGCCGATGTAGCTTCAACAAGCAAACTGACGCCGCAAAGTGGGTGTAGAACGTGCTTCCCTTGCAAACGGCTATCGATTCCAAACAGAATGTAAATATGGGACGCTGTCACGATAACAATATTCTTATTAGGTGTCTTAGGCAGTCCATTATGCCTCGATGGTTTCATAGTGTCGAAGGCTTTGTATTTTAGTTGTGTAGTGGTGTATTTGATGTAACCCAGATCGATGACGAGCTATTAAAGTTTTTCTAACACTCTGTGAAATGCTGACGTAGTTTGATGCATAGATGAAGATCATAAGTACCCTGATGACTCCGCTAAGAAACTTTAAGTACCTTTAGAGGTGCATCTTGCAACCAAAAGTAACATGAGTACAAAGCACAATTTATAGTTTTACACGATATGCCTTGCAAAACGTGCTGTATTTTTCTTTTATTATCACGAAATATGTAAATGCACATTACGACAACTCGCAAATTGCAATACATTATTCGTTTTGTTGTACAATAGTATGTTTGTTCTACATTAAACTTAAGTTTTCAAGTCTTGTTTGCAATCTATAAACAGCATTCGTGTGTGTGTGAGACCAGATAATTTCTATACTTTATTTAGCGTATCTGCCAGTACACAAGTAGTTTACGCTTAGAGATACCATATACGGATCTGTGACGGATTCCAAAGCGGTGATCTAATAACAACTACACGATAAGTTTCTTGCCTTACAGCGCGGCTTGAAATCCTTCGGTCACGTTTCACCCCAAGTCTCAAGACGTGGAAAAGATTAAAACTATAATATAAAGTGTTTATAATGTCTGCCTACGTTGTGTCTTGGAAATTATTGTAATTGGTCCTGTTGGCCAAGTATTCGTTGCTCGTCAATAGTACATTGTGAATATTGTGATACAAGGGTGGGAAGTAAATTGCAATAACCTACACACCCGTGTATCACACGACGTTTTTCAATACAGTTGTGAGAAACAGTAAAAACAAATCAAAGAATTAGATTTGTTTATTCACAAAAAATAAAATTTTCAATATGGCGCGTTTTTGCTACTGGACATATTTTTTTACAAAGAAAACAGCCTATACAGCCTATTCGATTTTTGACAAACGTTAATGTGAAAATAATTAACTTAAAACTGTTAATTAAACATAATAAACAACTTAAAAAAAAAATGAGAACTCAATGCTAAAACGTACGGAATCATTCATTTTTCTCGTATAAAATCGTATCCCATTTAATTCTATGTATGAAAACTCCTTGCTACTAAACTTTTCTAAATTGACTTATGGTGCGTTTTTGCAACTGGACTTATTTTTTTACAACGATATCAGCCTATACAGCTATACAGCCTATTCGATTTTTGACAAATGTTGATGTGAAAATAATTAAATTAAAACTGGTAATTAAATATATTAAACAACCATTTATAAGACTTTTGAGAATTCAATCATCATCATTTTTCCTCTTAGAAAATCTATCCCATTTTATTCTATGTTTGAAAACTCCTTGCTCCTAAACTTTTTTAAATTGACTTATAAATTTAAAACTAAACTGCAAACAAAATGATCGAGCTCGTAAACAAAAGTCACGACCGCGTAATAGAAAGATGCCTATGCGTAAGATTTAACTTTCGAATCATAATTATAGCCTCTGAATGTGAGCCATGTTTAACAACTGTATTGAAAAAATTATATCAGAACCAACCATAATTAAAAATGTTTTACCCGAAAACCGCTTGAGTCAATGAGCAATGAGACCACATTTTCTCGTGTTGGGTCTACTTACGTGGTTCCAAGCCTAAACTAAATAACGATTTATCACTGTAACTATTAAATGGTTCCTTACATTAATATAATATTTATAGGTTTTGTACCCATTACTTGCTCATTATCCACTTCATGAGGTTAAGTTGGCTGCAATAGAATTTTCCTGTTGATGATCGTTCGGTCGTCTTGTATAGTCATAACAGTGAGGATAAATTAAACTGTGGAGCTACTAGCTACGACCTTCGTTGTTATGTGTTCAGATGTGTTAATACGGAGTCATTGTAAATAATTCATTTGTAATTTGTTTAAACGTTGTTGAATTCGTAAATGTTTGCTGTTTCCGTTCCTCGTTCTGTTCTGAAACCTAAAGCTTAGTTTAGCACGAACTGTTTGTCTAGCATTGCAGTTGCAGTAGTGCCTATTGCATTTACTCAAATACCATGTTTGAATGCCGATATTTTGGCGTATAGGCTCGTCTGATATTTATCTGTCCATCTTTTAGCCGGCAATCGGAAAAAAGAAGGACAGATGAAATTGCGTGACAAAACCAAACAATAGTTTGTGTAGAAATATGCAAGTAGCGTACAAGGTGCGACGCCGCGTCACGCTTGCATGACGCAAAAACTGCAAATAATCAGCCAATTGCGTTAGTTAGACAACACATTACATTGCTCGTACGTACGCTCACACTCGAGCTAGGTCAACTGAGTGGAAATCGATATATTATTGCTACATCCGAATGATTGCGAGATACTTTTATGATAGGAGAAATTATAATCGTTTACTATTACAGGAAATGTTATTGAATAATTAACGGCAACACTTGATACAGCTGTTCATAAGCATTAAAATGCAGTTTCTGGAAAGCAACAGGTAGAAATTAATATAGAGTGCCCTGAATATCAGACTCATTCAAGATTTACGTGGAACTGATGCAGCGTAAAGCCCACTTGTAATAAGCATCTAATCTCGTAATTGTAGAAGGAAAGTAGCGAGAAAATATTGTCCTCCTGTTCTACAGCTGCGCAAAGTACCCAGTTATTGGCTCCTACGATGTAGAGTGCCGCCGCGCGACGCTCCGCCCGGTGCACTAGATTGGTTCCCCCAGTTACTAATTCCGTTCTCAATTAGTACTATGAATGCGCTGCAACTAGCAGTTTACATTCATTGGTAGAAAAGGGTTCGAATTTCCAATATCTCGTCGAATCTACACGTAATCAGGTCGGCAGAAGAAAATGATAAATCGTCTTGCACATTCGCTTGCAAAGTTACATCGAATAGTTCGTAGAGACGTTACGCGTTAATGATTATGCTGTCATCTGCATTTCCACCTGTACTGTTACATAAGTTGGCTCATACATGAACAGAAGGTAGTCACGATACGCCACGGTTGGCTGGGGCGCGTCGTCCGCGTTAGTTCCACATCATCGGTAGGAGGACGAGAGTGAATCAGCACCACTCCCTGCCCACGCCTTGTGCCTTCTGCAATTCTGCCGTCCTTTAACTAGAAAGCCGTTAACCCTCAAATGGTCAATTTTCACTTTTTAATAGAGAGTGACAGAGTTCAAAATTCTCTATCTTTCTGTATAAGAAACATGTCTGGAATGTAAATAGTTCCAAAGATATGAAAATTTTTTAGGCCGTTAAGTAACATAATTTACGACGACTCCATCACTTGAAAGCGTCTAACCCACACTTCTTCGCTAAATGTACTTTAAAAAACCTTAACTGCCCAATGTGATGATTATTTTCTAGCCTTTTGCTTAACTACAAGTACGTTATCTGATTATTCTTGACTATATAGACGCAAAAGGACTATAACTACTTTATAGTTAAGAATTTAAAAAACAGTTTCAATGAAAAACTTAACTTATTTGCAGTTATTCGCCCTTAACGCTTTTTTAGCTAAGCATTATATTTAGTAAATTTATCACAATGAAAATAATTCATGAAAACAGCGAAAAGAAATTAGATTTTGCATAGCTAGAAAGCAGCTAAGCCTCATTACTTAACTAAAAGGCAGTTAGCAAACTCTTGCGCTGCGTTCATTCTGAGGATGAGCGGGGTGCGGCCGCCCCGCCGTCCGCCATCCCGTGTGACTCAATCTTTCCATCCGGAGCACCGACTGCTACGGTAGTGTACAATCGTCGCACATACGGGTATTTGATACTAAATTATGGCTAAAATTATTTTTTAACTGTTCTCAGCAAATTTGTTATCAAAGTCGATTGACATTATATAAAACACAAAACGAATAGACTTATACACTTTAATAAAAGCATAAATACAAAAAAAACACTATATTCATCATTTTCTGAATTTTCCTCGTCCAGAATATCTCCGCTTTTATCTCCAGTTACTCCAGATCCCAGGGGGCGAAGCAGTTCAATAGTTTAACTACAAAACGGTTGAGATTTTTTTCTTGCCAATGGGCTTATGCAGGAAAGGTATACTTGACGAAAAAATTCATTAAAAAAACACTGTGTTTCCGCAACGTCTTTGTTCTTATTAAACTTGCCAGAATATATCTGATTACGATTCTATAACTTTTTCTAATCGGACTAGTCCAGAAATATAAGAAAGTTACTAATTTATTAAGCTAGATTAATAATTTTACTGTTTCTAATTCTTCTTCTTAGCGTGTCGATGGCAAATATAAAAAGTTAAATCTTGTGTTTGGCCCAGAATTCAGCGAATTAGAATTAGAATTTAGTTTCTAATATAAGCCATGATAAAGATTCAAGAGATATAAAAATTATTAAAACAATGTATAAAAATAAATAATACCTCTACCACCAGGATCCAACATCAATACTTGTCAATAATGCTTATTACTTTGTTATATCACCGTGTATAGCCTTAATTTTGCTGAAGATTATATAACTTTGAAGTTTTTAGACGACAAGTTTCTAAAGAATCATCAAATGTCAATTAAATTTCGAGAGCATTATCCTAAAGGAATTTAAAAATAACGAAAATTAAATATAATTATAACATTATCACCGATAAATAATATCCAAGCATAAAATGTTTTTCTGGCAAAATTTACCCATTATTCGTGATGACAATGAACGTCATCAAAAAACCAATAGAGTCACTATGTAAATGTGTTCAGTATATTCTAAAACACTCATTACTTAGTGATCTTCCTTTTTATACCTCATTACTATTTTAAATCTAGATAGTGTTCAGTCCCATTTAGGGACACTTAAAACCACAAGCTTTTGCTAGTGATTTTAGAAAAGAAGAATATAATAGGAAACATTTATTCGACATAGACACAACACGACAACAAGAATCAAAACGTAACAGAGAAGAATAGTAAAAAGTACAAACAACGTTTAAGAATTATTGTGGTTGACTCACTAAAGCAAACCATAACAAATTGTGTGCGAATATTCTAGAAATGTTCGCGCACATCTGTATACTTTTGTGCGCGCACAAATGCAAGCAGTGGACTCGCGTCGACGTGTATGTCTCGCCAAACTTCTTGGCCGCCCTGAAGTTGTCTACAATGGCCGCGCAGTAGTAAATCGCATACAAAAACAGCACTGTTTCGTGCCTTGCGCATCGGAAAGACAACTTCAGGTTGGCCCAGAAATTTGGCGAGCATTGTTTGTTGTTCGTGAACTCAGTCTTGCTTCCGCTACCGGTGTGAAAACATTTATTTGTTCGCGCACATTGTTTAACCAGGTTAAATCTGGATTGGACGAATGATAAAATTATAAAATTTATTCAAACATTTGAAACTTATCCTCGAATATGGGATACCAGTCACAATGAAAAATAGAAACAAAAATTGCAACACCACTCAAGAGTTGGCTCAAAGTTTCAATTTGTGACTCGACTGAGGTAATGAGAAAATGGAAGATTATTTTGGTTCAATACCGAAAAGAAAATCCTTTTTTTTCGGATTCTCGTTTTCCTGCCCATCCACCTTAACAACTGAAGGCAGAAAACAATGCTCAGTGAATATGTTCGTGCACAAGTGTGTCACACTGTGCGCTTAAAAATGTTACACAGCCTTGCCAGTGGAGATAGAGGCTAAACGCGATACCAGCTTAGTACGTGCAATGCTGGAGTTTTGCACAAAATTATTGTTAATAAATGTGCTGCACACTATTTTGGTGGCATCGTATCTTAAAATCTTAATTAGTTATTCGTTGTTTATTGCCCATTAAAATTATATTTCTTTTAAAGATGTCTATAATTTCTCAGATATTCCCATATGAATGCTAAACTATAAAGAAGTTAACCACAGTCGAAATGCTTTTAGCCCCCTTTTAGTTAAGCAAAGTAATTAAGATTTTAGTAAAGTTCCGTACAACATTGGCAACAATTAGCTTAAAAGCATCTAAAGCTCCGTAACCGCTCATTAGGAAAGTTATTGAAATTGAAATCGAAGCGAATGTCATTGCTATAAAGCAGTTATGTCACTTAACAACTTTTTAGGTAAGTATTTATGAACAAATTTAACAAACATTATCAAGGCTAAAATTTTTAATAAATTACTTCACTAAAAAGCCGCTGAGGTATGGTTAACGGCCTTTTAGTACGGTAATAAGATGAAAAAAGTGGATTAAATGCTTAACAAAATTAGAAAAAATAATTTTAAAAGTAATTAATAAGAGTTTCTGGGCACAAATGATTATTTAGGATAAATATAATTAAATATCAATTGATGTGTCTTACAATCATTAACCTAAGTGTCATAGTTTTTAAGATACAACGATTCCCGCGTTTTTTGTCATTTACTCGGAAATGACTTTTTGGGCTTAACGGCCTTCTAGTTAACGTACGGCAGAATTAGCGATCTACTTGTTGTTACAAACACAGGTTCTACCTACGTATGAAATTTTTTGCCATAGAAAATTATGTTAAATGTCATGCATTCCAACAATCCACAGAAATGGGCTTGTGACGAAGTTTTGATTGTTTCCGCGTACATCATAGATGAACATAATCATGGAATCCCCAAAGATTGATGAGGTTTCTATTTCCCCGTATTTATTAAGGTAAACTTGACAAGTAAATTTCACCTAAAGTATCAACGCCTATTATGAATTATTATGCTTATACATTATAATTTATTATTACAAGCGCCGCATTATTTATGGCATTATGTTTAAATCATGTGCATTCTGTATGTCCAAGAGTTGATCTGCTATGTGGTTTGTTGCACTATGCAAAGACGACACGAATATTCTCCTATAGTATAGTTTCTCTTTCTTCCTCTACTATCGACTGTACACTAGTCCAGTCTTTCCATGAGTGAAACAGACCGCTGACGGGGATAACATAATACTGTTAAACCAACATAATTATTATATTAAATTCAGATTGTTTTACCACTGCAACCACAAGAGCTGAGTACTCATAACGTAATAAATTCATTACAATCGTCATCAATATGTCAGCTACCCGCTTATAATTATCTAATTATTTTTAAGCCAGTACTCTCATATCAGTTGTTAATATAATTGGCTGAAATAAATAGAGTAATATGTCATCTGTAATGTCTTTGTTTTCATGAAAGTTGCGACGTAAATCCACAAAAGTTACGCAAAACAATCTAATGCAACGGAAAATATTGTTTACTTATTTAGGTTTGTGATGAGTTACAATACATTTTATTGACTAATAATACATTTATTTATTTTATTTACCTACTGGTGGAAGAAATCCCCTGAATTACCATTAGTTGACTTAATAATTCAAGAAATGTTACAATTAGATACAAATATTACAACACAACAGTAACTCTCTTTTTTTGTGTCAACTATTTTCCTTATAATAATTTATTATTATGTAGATGTTTATATGAAATTATTATATTTATTTTAGTAGTCGTATATCATGTCCATTATTTTTATATATTGTCCACAATGTGGACCTATGACCTGGTGAGAGCTGGAGATTGCTGGGTACTAGCAGTACCGGTTGACGTAGTGATAGGTAGTGCCATTTGTCCAGCTGTGGTCCTCTTTCGGCAGAATTGATGATGATACGAAGAAAGAGGTGGTTGGCAGTAACTGTAGTAATGATTAATGATGAACATTGTTTGTCCACAGATGATGAGGGGTAATCAGTCGTGGTAGGAGGAGCGCGACATGAATTCTGACGTGCACCGTCACCAGGCGCACCCGCCATTGGCACAGGTAATTGCATATTTAATTTATTTCAAATTCAGACAATTTTGGAGTCATTCCTTATAAATATTTTTTCATTTATTTAACTTCATGTACAATGGTGACACATAGGCGGGCTTATTGCAGCAAGGCAATTCCACACAACCAACCACTAACATTAGTCCGAGTGCAGTTGGCGTGCAGTTCCAACGACAACTGCAATCGGACTGTACGGTTGGTTTGCAGTTTTATTGCAGTCGTAGTAACTGCAAGCAACTGCAAATTTGCAGTCGAATTGCTGTTGAAATGCAGTCCGTCTCTTAGAAAGTTGCATAAAACTCCCAGTATATTGAAAGTATTGAAATTTTACTCAGTTTGAAACTATCAGTCACATTCGTTGAACCTTGACGTTTCATGACGTGCAAGTGACATTGAACCTAAATATAAAGATAAAGCAGTTATAAGCAGACTGTAGTGCATCATGCGATGTTATTCAAAATTTTCAAGGCATTCAATTGAATAGAGGAAAATACCCGTGAAACCAATCGGAGAAATCTGCGGTTTCGTTATTACTTGAAAGTTTGCAGCAGCAGTCAAACTGTTCTATGAAAGTTTAACAGCAGATAGCATTCTCAAAACGATCCCACAAATATCGTCGGTTGAATGTTAAGCACGAATCTGTTGGACTGATATATTACTCCAAAAGGAATACAACATTAACAAATCAGATCGTAACCAACACAAAATGTTTATGTACTAGTACATACTTGTACAATTTAGATTGGAACCAATCACGACCGGCTTTAAGCATTCGCAGCACTGAAAGGATTTCCTTGTTGCATCATCTGTGCCGTAGTTTTCAGTAACATATGCAAGTAAGCTAGAGTTATAGAGCAACACGTCTGTAGTACATTCTTTATCGATGTATCAGCCACTCTGTACGCAACGTTCGTCCTCGATCCGTGCCGGGCCATGCACCTACTGTTTGCCCGACTTTCTTTAATGCGTATGCTTGTAATAATTCCTGCAGCTACCTATCTTTTATTGTGAAAAATTTGTATAAAAGCAAATTTTTTGAACAATCGACAAACTGAAGCTAAGCCACCAGCAAAAAACCAGTTTCTTTGTAACCATTTTTGTAATTGTTTTCGCGTTTTTATCACTTTATCAAAAGTCGTGTGAAAAAGAAAATTCGCATGAAAAATTTTATTCAGCGTACCTGCATCAACAGTTTTGGCGCCTGTCCAAGGCTGTGCGTTTCAATGGATCGTTACTGGGATCATTATCGGGTATCTAAGTGCTTCCAATTCGTTATACTGCTAAACAATTACGGTTGTGTTTGTACTTGTCTGTCTTGTATACTGTTTATCGTTTAGTATATCAATGAGTTCTTAATCCCCGTCCTCATTATGTTAAGATAGGATTGCTGCAAACTTTGGAATACTTTTTCAACGTTTTACATTCGTGAGTCGTCCTCATGAAAGGCCGATTTGTGGTCAGCCTCGGCTGTGGCGATCAAATTCAACAGTAGAGAATTTACATTCGTGCTACTGTGTAAACTATCGAATGTTTTACGAGAAATTAGTAAACGCACTTTGATGTCCGGATCAATGACATGACGGATTTTGCTTGTTAACACGCTTTTATTAGCTTGGTATGTATGTATCTATGTATCAATGTAACGGAATCTTTGAACGTGATTTTCACCCACTTCAAAACGTTGGATTGATTTGAAACTTTGCACACTTATCAAGGACCGATGACAATGCAATAATTTAGTCAAAGTCAAAGCCAAAGTCAAAGTCAAATATGTTTATTCAACTAGGCCAATACGGCGCCACTTTTGAACGTCAAACAAAAATTAAAATTTACAAATAATGAAAGTTGATTCTACCGGGCGCGTTTAAATAGTTTGTTTGTGTGTTTGTTGTTTGTTTTGCCTTACCAAGATCATCAGGATTAGCGACTTTTTAGTTCAATTTACCATTAAAGCGTGTTTTTAGTTTTTAGAACTACAATTTATTTTACAGTGAGATTTGACCTCTATGCGAACATGTAATTTATATTACGGTGTTGTGTGTAAGCAGCTTATGACACAATATTCTAGTTTAGTTTAATACACCCGGTATTTGGAATTCCAGACTTAATGTTTGTTTAGTATCGATAAGTCTCCTATTTCTGCAATATTATTTAAATCATAGAAATATTTGATATGTTCGTATTATAGCCTAGAGATAACAAGGCCTACTTTCATTTGGTTCTGAGATCTGTTTGGTTAGAATTATTATTTTAGGTTGTTTTAATACAAGTTATGTATAGAGATTGATTTCACTGAATAGTTTTTCTTTATTATATGAAATTGATGGAGACTAACGCAAAAAGGTCTACATAACATTTTAAGTTCCTTACCACAACACAATACACATTACAGGTTAAATAACATGAAATTCTAATCATGATGCAGAAACTATCAATTCCATCAGCCGAAGTTTACTGCAAACGGGAATTTTAGATTATTTTTTTAAATTAGAATTTTCATTATATAATAATCTGATTCTAAGAACCTCTAGGGTAGGTATAGGGTAGGTGTAGCGTAAGTATAGGGTATGTGTAGGGTAGGTACGTAGCCAGTTGACGGGAGCGAAGCCGCGTGGGACAGCTATGTTATTATAAAACGAATGCATATTCAATTGCATAGCTCGTGGCTAAATAATAACAGCCGCACGGTACGATCTCCAAGGTTAAGCAACGCTTGACGAGGTCGGTCCGTGGATGGGTAACCATTTCAACATACCGAGTTTCCTCCGTGCATCGGAAAGCACGTTAAGCCGTTGGTCCCGGCAGTCATTTGAAGATCTTTGACAGTTGTTACGGGTAGTCAGAAGCTTGAGATCTGACACCAGTCTTGCCAAGGGGTACCGTGTTAGCCAGTTACTGGGTTGTGGAGGTCAGATAGGCAGTCGCTCCATGTAAAACACTGGTACTCAGCTGAATCCGGTAAGATTGGAAGCCGAACCCAATATAGTTGGGAAAAGGCTAGGCAGACTGATTTAATACTACTGTTATATGTTTTTGTTACGTACTAAGCAAGCTCTAGACGATGATAGTATATGCCATAGAAATATAAAATATATATCTATGGTATATGCAGTCAAATTTTTACCCGGGATAACGCAAAGCGTCTAATGATACTAAATTCATTGATATCGGTTGAGCTGTTCAGAAGTTATAGTGGAATAAATAAACTCACAAACTTACATGAACCCTGAAAACATAACACCCCTTTTTTGGGCAGTCGTGTATAAATGGGGGATTATTTGTCCATCGAATACCAGGTACGAGTGTGGTGCCCCATACAGACTATGTCCCACTTACTGGAATGTCCCAAAACTGTCTATTCACTTGCATCCTAGATGTCCCAGTACAACGCCTCTGACGCTGCAATAAATTTCGCCACCTACAGTTCCCAAACAGTTTGATTAAATGTACCGTCGAAACGAAAAGATGAAGATGCTCAGTAATATGTGTTGTTGCAGCACGGAGTGCACGCGGGCTCGCAGGGCGTGGGCCCGTGCGGCTGGTACTCGGCGTCGGCCGCGCCCGCACCCACCGCCCCTGCTCGGCTCAAGCGCGCTCAGCCCCCTCACCAACTACCAGTGCGTATATTTACTTGGCTTTTCTTGCTTTTAAGGGTCTATTCAGACGTACTACAACCATACCACAACAAAAACACGTAGCACAATTTTTACCCGACTGCCATAGGAGGGTAATTTATAAAAATGAATAGTTTCATTCACACTGACCACATTTTGTCGTTGAACGCAACCGTGTGGGTGATATCGACTACACCGCAACCACAATGCAACCACCAGCGATATCGCGAATTAGTCTGTCTGCAAACACTAGCTATACAACGTTACCACAACGCAACCACTTCGACATTTGTAGTTACTACAACGCAACAAAAAGAAGCTGCAGCGACAATATTCACACGTAACCACTTATCGTCGCTGCGATGTGGTGTGGTTGTGGTGCTCGTGTATAGAGCCTTAGGCTAAAGCTAGTTGCAGACCAATAACTAAGCTAAGTTGCTTAAAATAAACTCATGCTAAGGTAACTTTCATATTAGTCTGCAGACCGCAAACTATGTAACAAGTACAAATATATCTCAGCTATGCGTAGCGAATTAGCTAAACTAACTTAGTTTAGCTCTTGGTCTACAACCGGGGTAATAATGAGGTGCGAAGACAGGGTTTGTCAAGCCTTTTATAACTACTTACATGTGTTCTGGTGACTAGGAGGAGAACAATAGATCATACATGATAGACGTCTAACATTTCGACTCCTTATGAGATGGTTAACCGAATCCTCAAAAACTTTGTCCTCTGACTAAGTTTAGCAATAGTGTAGTATTTTGTTGCTCAAAAGGAGACCTTTAAACCCTGTACAAATGACATATCTAACCTCAGGTTTACTACGATTTCTCAAAGAGATTTAAGGCAGGATTGTCATCCTGCCTTAAATCTCAGCAATTAATTTTATTAATATTAACTACCTTGTCAACAATGAAACAGCAGCTAGATTAAAAGATTTGCCTATTGTTAATTTTCAAAGTTAGGATTTATTAGCACATCTTAAATTTCCCAACGCAATTATAATTGCAACGTGTAACAAACTTCTTAAGTATACAATTTTAATTAAGTAATATTCCATTCTGATTGTATGTAAGATAAAATTCTATGATTTCATCATAACATAAAATATATGATCCATAAAATATTAACTACGCAGGAATGTAACATAAAATGGAATTTAGCAAACAGCTTCAACAGAACAAGACGAGATAATCCTAACAAACGACGACGGTGTTTAGAAACTTCTTAATAGGCAACATAGTAGATTACGTCGATAGGCGAAGCAAGACTTATTGTATTCGTCATAGAGCATTGAGTACGAGAAGCACAGTGGCATAGTTATTACAACGATGTCACTTAATTTATGTCCCTTTGTGCGGCCACATTGATCTAGCCACAAGGCTAAACGCGAGACTAGTTCCCATTGCACGTAGTTGAAACAAAACAATTGTAGCATTATCACCGTCGCATGATTCCACTGACACATGTGACAAGTTTTTTAAAATGATTTGTAGGTTATTGTCTCTTAACTATTTATGATGCGCTGAACCACGCTTTACCGGCTACGGAAAGTAGAGTTCATATTCATTGAATCCCTCTGTCGCAGCGAGCATTGTATGCGATGGAGATTCTCACGGCTGCTTAGAAAGTAAGACACCGCGCCGGATCAAACGTAAATATTTATTCACTAAAGGCAGATGTGGCGTTAGCGTAAAGCTTGTCTAGAATAGGCATTGCCACAAAACGTGGGTTATTTTTACGATAGTGTAAAACTTTGTTTCAGTGTGGAGGTAGTGTGAGCGGTAGTAATGGGCCACACGCTCCTCTCTCGCCCACCGCATTGCAGAATTCCATTCCACATAATGTGAGTGCAATTTATTTATATTATTTTTGCTGCACATACTTGCGAATGGAGCTATTTGGACTACGTGCATTGCATTCTACAACTTCTTCGTTAGCTGCTTTGTGCACTGATTCTTTTTAAATAACTTGTAAATATATTTGCTGTTCGATGTTTCGATTCAACAGGGAATAAAGAACTATGCGACAAGTGTCCTAAATACTACTGGCCTAGTTTCAAATTGAACTTCACCTAGTTACATTATTTATGTATGTCAAGCTTATACCCGCATTCCTCGTAGGTGCCATATATAATCGTCACTACTACAATGGAATTTTCTTTGTATATGTTTCCGTGGTCCTTAAAATTGCACCAAGTATTTCCGTAATTTTCCTTGACAATGGTGTTTTTGAACCAGAAGATTTTTCTTGTATTGTTTTGTTTTTGAACAATTGATAATGGTAAGGAACTGCTATTTTGGAAATGTTGTTTTGAATTCTTGGTGTAAAGTTCAAGTTTACACGTGTAAAATGTTGTTGTCAACAGATTGTGATGTCGTCGTCGGTTCGGACGCCGGCGCCGCCCGGGCCTGCGCCCCCCGTCATGCACACATCGCAAACCACGTCTGGTAAGTTTGTTAGGTATGCTCTGCGACTGCAATATTCTTGTCATAACCCTTAAGGAGACTTTAAAAACCACTTCGATAAAACCTCTATGTAAAAATAAATGAAAACTTATATATTATTTCCTTGATCTCCATCTTCATCGGAGAGCATTGTGAAATGGACACGCGTTGCCTTGGCCGACACGGAAAACTGAACAGACTCCCCACTCAGGTCGGCCGCAGCCAAGACGGGGATGGATGATGGATGGGGTTTCTCGGATGGTTCCTATCTTCGATGTTTGTGCGGCGTCTCCCCGCAGACCATGGCCCAACTTGTTTTTCATCCCCATGCTAAGGAGAAGAATTGCCCTATATCAAAAAAATTATAATGAGGCGCATAATTATTTATTTATATTTTATTTATGTACACACAAAACACTTAACAGAGAAAAGAAAGAATACAGATAGAAGAGCACAAACGTACTGCTTACTTCAATAGAAATTTCTTCCAGCAGACTTGCGACAGGAAATTTGGATGATGGACGAATTATGTATACTGCTTAATGTTTTGTAAATACAAAGGCAGCCAGATCATAATTGAACGATCAAAGTTTACTCACTTAACACTTTCAATCTTAGTCATAATCCAATTAGTGATTCATAAATAAACACGACCATACATGTGCCAGTTTGTCATACAACTTGAATTTGTATACCTCGATTGCACAAAAGTTACACAAGAAAAAGAAAATTCGCCAGTGACGTCACGCCAGTCACCAATAAATCTGCCACAGAAATGAACTGATATTAATAGTATCAGCTATTATCGAGTTAACCTAACTTGCGTAGTTAATGTGAATGCCGCGTGTGCGTAAATAGACAGTTAACGCACGTTTTCTAATGTAATGTATTCTATCATGCAACTCACGTTCGGCCCTCGTTATTCGCCGTAGTTCTTTAAATTGCAATCGTCTCGCGGTCTGGTTGCAAGCGGAGCAGGGTTATGAAGTATTAGTTCCGTCCCAGGTGAGGACAGAAAGAAGGTTAGACTTAAATAAGTTTTAGTTTGACATTCACAGAACCAGGAATATTGGCAGAAGGGAACAAAGACCCACTAGTTGGTCATTCCAGGCGGATATGATGAGTTTTGGATCAATCAATCTAATTTAGAGGTCACTAATGACATGTGTGAATCTAAAATCATCTTTTGTTGACTAGGGTAAGCAGCAGACAATAGACATACCCCTAGTTAGCCTGACCCAAGGTTTGACCCCTTTCTCACAAAGAAACCGTGTACAACAATTCCGCCAATGTCAGAAGATGACGCTACAGGAATACAGGCATTCATGACTTGCAAAATTACATTGCAGTATTATTTATAATGCCGAGCGAACCTTGGCAGTCGGCCGGGAGAAGGCTAATACAAAGAAGATGAATAAGCAACTTTTGCTTAACACATTTACTGCGGGAGACATTCCTTTATGCATTTAAGACCGAGCGAAGATATTACAGCAAGAATATGAGTTCTTCCGACTATGCTGCCAAATGTGGCCAAATTCCAAATGATTTTTTGCATTGAGCGACGAATCGATCAACACTCTAAATTCTACAAAGTGGTTATACTTATAATCTACTAGCGAACCGCCCCGGCTTCGCCAGTGTTAAATTATACACACATTGCTTGTTTCTCACTCTTTCTATTGGTGAAAAACGCATGAAAATCCGCTCAGTAGTTTATGAGTTTATCGCGTACAAACGCGGCGGGAGACTTAATAATATGTAGTGATTTCGATTTCTTGCGTGATCGAATCAGAAATGAAGACATCCGCAAGGGAAACCAAGGTTACCGATATAGCCCGAAGAATTGGCAAACTTAAGTGGCAGTGGGCAGGGCACATTGCTCGCAGAACGGATGGCCGATGGGGCAGAAAAGTTCTGGAGTGGCGACCGCGAACCGGAAGACGTTGCGTTGGAAGGCCGCCCACTAAGTTTACCGATGACCTGGTGAAGGTTGCGGGTATCCGCTGGATGCGAGACGCACGGGACTGTTCAATGTGGTGACGCTTGGGGGAGGTCTATGTCCAGCAGTGGATGTCGTTTGGCTGATATGATGATGTAGTGATTTCAAATAGATTTACTTTCAAACTTGTTAAAGCCCGTAACAACTGAGAAGTAACACATACCATCACCTGTAGAATTAGGCAAAGGTGCACCAATAGTACACCTAAATTTCGCCAGTAAAGGTGAGGCCAAACGAACGTATTGTGAGTCGCGGCATTTACGTTCAACTGAAATTCGGTTAGGCTACGGACGTAATTTTAGTTGATATTCTGCGTTTGTACGGGGCGCTGACGCTTGCCTCGTTCCCCTCCGTCACTTCTAGCGCAATTCGGTTGAAAAATGTGCGTGAGTCAGCAGACAACTCATTTTGCGTCGCCGTGTGGCACAAACAGGACTTTCGTGTGAAACCGAATGCAGCGTTAATTACGCGACTCACAACTCACAAAATTACTTTCGTTTGTTTCAACCTTCTGTTTAAGTCCCATGTAATAGGCGGCAAGCCTATTTCCAACAAGCTGCTGCTTCCATCAAGCTGTTGCTGAGAGAAAACAGATAGAAAACCTCAATAACACTACTTGGCTCTACTTGGGAATCTAATCCAGAACCTCATGATATCATGCTGACAAGAATTCGAACGACAACTAATACTGGCGGATATATTAACGTGGTATCTACAGCACTGACCCGTATTATTGTTATTTTAGGACCAGCTAAGAACTGTGGTCGATGGTTAGGACCCATTAATATCAATGATAAATGTTATCTATGGTTCTAGGCAACTGGGCTTATCCCAGTTGTAAACGACCCTTTGTGCCTACTGGCCTTGTTTGTTCTGTCTCCTGCTTGATATGGAGGGCAGTGGAAATAATGTTTAAGGCTACTCCTCTTTTATTCTTTTCTGATTCTTTTCGTTGCGGGGTCCAAGAGAGTTAAATTCATTCTCCGGGACTTCTTCGAGTTTCATTGCCTCGGCGCTTTTCTGGTGGTCGCCACTGTTGATCTGGCTTTCAAGAGTTGCAGTATTATGGGAATAGTGCGGTGGGATTTTAAAAGTAAAGTTCGCCTGAGATTGTAATTATTATTAAAATGTCTTTCTTCCATAGTGGTGTCCAAAGGGCCGAGCGATGTGCTGGTGAACTCGACGTGCGTGAACCCTCCACCCGCCGGCAACAGGCTCGTCAACATGACTCAGTGGCCGTATGTATCTTATCTATATCTTTATAAAGTACACTCGACGAATTAAATGGTTAAATGAATAGCTGGTACAACGACGTCCTATTTATGAAAGAAGAGTTTATTTGCGCCAAACATGGCGCATTCAAAAGATTAATGAAAAATACAAAAAAAAGCAACACATAGCCAATGGAACAATTTTTATGTTATTCTCATGAATGTAATATTATTGACTACTGTGTCTGAAAATAAATAAATAATATATTATAGGGAAAATATGCGTCACTCCAGCTCAAAACGGCCATAAAAATATAATGTCGACGATTGTAATTAAAAATTTTGTCAGTAGACAGTCTGAAAAATAATGTCTCACGCACCTTGCAAGTAAAAACCGAGTCAAGTTGCTTAAACCTTTTGATTTCTCGACTGTCTCTGAATGCGTTGTGTGTAGGAGGAATTCTCTGTATCGATAAAATAATTAATCCGATTGTGTGCCCAGTTCTTGGGATACGTTCTTTATCGTCCTCAACAGAGGAACATCTGTTCCTTTTGTTAGTTCTAGATAAGTATGTGTGACCTCGTAACTTAATGATTCGAGTTCCAAGGACTTCTGGGTTTGGCTTGTCTTAAAATTGAGAGTGAAACAATAAATTTACAGACACTTTGATCCTCATGCCCTCAATGCCCATATGGGCATTGAGGGCATGAGGATCAAAGTGTGTACAGTAGTAGTACCTAAGCATATGCTTAGGTACTACTGAATAAATACTTTCTTTCTTCTATTGCGAAGTCAATGTACTCTTAACAACCTGATAACCCCTTTTAATTTACTCATCTCTTACACAAACACTACATTCACAAAATATGCCTTGTTTGTATTTGGAAAACACTAATTTGCTAAAACACTAGCACACTTTTGATAAGATCACCGTTATCGCTTCTTATCGGAGTGATAATAGACGTTTAGTTGTCAGTTGCTGGAACAACGAAGTATGGAGTGTGCGTGTGACATTACCCGGTGTTACAACAAACCACATAAAGTGTTGTTGTTCATACCTCCGGTCTTAGCGTACGAGGATGCAGAGTAAATATTATTTTTTATCACTACTATTCAATATCTGAGTGCAGAAGAGATTGTGTAAAAGTTTGAAAATTCCGTATAGAAATGGGCTTTAAGTATTTTCGTTAAGACTTGTTGGTTTGGCGACTTGAAGTATATGTAAAACCAGCTCCAGCACGCGGCTTCGCCCGCGTTCAAAGTTAAAAAAAAAATGCTTCGATCGCCACCAAACTTTACAGGATTATCTGCTGGGTCAATCTAAAGTTTGTCTGTTAAAATCGGTCCCGCCGTTTCGGAGTCTATAAGGAACATATTGTTACGAGCTGGGGCTCAGGGATAAATTATTTAAACAGCAGACTTCAATTAATCACACTTTATTACAAAAACACTTCTTAAACAATTCTATTACTTCGCACTATTTTCCTTTTCTGATCGCTCTGTGTCGCTTCCGAATTGAAACTGACTCACGACGAACCCGGCCGCTCTTTATATAGCACCGAAGATGTTTCTAGAACGTTCCATACTGTTCTAGATAAATGAAGAAACTTCCAGAACAATCGACTTTCGAACTCACTGTTCTCGAAGTGACTAGAAACTTCCAGAATGTTCGGTTCGAACATTCCGGAAAATTCCATTCGACACGAAGAGATTAGTTCCGCTATTCGATACTAGATGGCGCCACCAGTAACTACTTAGTTATTCTACTCGTCACTAGATGGCGTTGCCCTATCTTGTAACATTGCCTCCCTCTTAGACATGCTCGTCCCGAGCATCGTTAGACCCATGATAACGGGCCAACCGATCCACATGAACGACCTTTGATGCACCTCGGGGTCCCTTTTGAATTCGGTAGGTGACGTCATTAATCTGGGTAACTACGCGATATGGTCCATCCCATTTTGCTTGCAATTTAGGCGATTTTCCTTTGCTGCGTACCGGGTTATGTAACCATACCAGTGATCCTTCATTGAAGCCCTTATTGTTCGCCTTCCGATCGTAGCGAGTCTTCATCCTCTCAGACATCTGTTGACCTGTCTCTCTGATGTGCTCATATACATCATTCATCCTGTTCCGTAGTTCGTTTGCATAATCAGTTATACTGCGTGGAGACTCAGGTGGGATGCCAGTGATGAGATCTGCAGGTAATCGTAGTTCTCTGCCGAAATTAGCAAAAGCTGGTGTTACTGTTGTGGTTTCATGAACAGCACTGCGATATGCCATGAGATATGGTTGAATGTGTTTGTCCCAATCCTTCTGTCTGTTTTCCACAACCTTTGCAAGATATCTCTCTAGTGACTGGTTGAATCGTTCAACCATCCCGTCTGATTGTGGATGATAAGCAGTAGTTCTGGTTTTGTGAGCACCCATCACACGACACGTCTCCTTGAACACTTCTGACTCAAAGTTCCGGCCTTGATCACTGTGGATTTCCAAGGGTACCCCAAACCGACAAAACACTTCGTGAACTAACTTATCAGCCACCGTAACGGCTTCTTGATTAGGGATTGCAAACACTTCCGGCCATTTTGTGAAGTAGTCCATGACGACCAAGAAGTACTTGTTCCCGCTTTGGCTTTCCGGAAATGGTCCCGCAACATCTAATGCTATACGTTCCCACGGTGCACCAACATTGTAAACCTTTAGTGCCCCTCTGCTTCGAGTTTGTGGTCCTTTCACAGCCGCACAATTTGTGCATTTGCGGCACCATTCCTCAACGTCCTCTCGACAATGAATCCAGTAAAATCGTTCTCGGATTTTGATTAAAGTCCTCTTAACTCCCATGTGACCCCCTGAACTTTCATTGTGATAGAGCTGTAAGACCTCCGGCACTTTAACTTTAGGTACGACCATTTGTAGATGACATTGGTCACCGCGAGCATTCTCCCATTTCCGGCACAGAACTCCATCCTGGATAACCAAGCTTTCCCATTGTGCCCAATAACTCTTGGTGATGGAACTGGTTGCTGCGACATCACTCCAGTGAGGCCTAGGAGCACCTGATTTCTTCCATTCAAGGATCGGTTTTATGTCTCTGTCATCCTGTTGAGCACTCTGCAAGGTTTCCTTCCACTCTTCGCTAAGATCCGTCCTTAAAACCCGCACTAGTGCTACCTGCTTAGCTTCTTGTCTCGCACAATGTTTACATTGGTCTGGACATGGTCTTCGCGAGAGAGCATCGGCATTACCGTGCGACGTTCCGCTACGATGTTGAATTACGAAATCAAACTCTTGCAGTAATTCAATCCATCTTGCTACCTGTCCTTCTGGGTTCTTAAATTGCAGTAGCCATTTCAGTGCAGCGTGGTCCGTCCGCAGGAGAAATTTCCGCCCCAACAAATATTTATTGAAATGCTGCAATGTTTTTACTACAGCTAGAAGCTCCCTTCGAGTGACACAGTAGTTCCTTTCAGGTTTGGATAAGGCTTTGCTGAAGTACGCAATTACAACCTCCTGATCTCCTTTTCGTTGTGACAACACCCCGCCGATTCCAGTATTGCTGGCATCTGTGTCAACTATGAATTCATTTTCATGGTCAGGATAGCCTAGGATGGGAGCATTGCACAAATGTTCTTTCAGCTTCTGAAATGCGACGTCACAGCTCTCATTCCAGCAGAACTGTATCTTGTCTTCAGTTAGTTTATGAAGAGGTCGGGCAATGTCAGCAAAGCTCTTCACAAACCGTCGATAGTAGGAGCACAAACCGAGAAATGCCCTGACTTGCGTTTTGTTCTCTGGAACTGGCCAATCCATGACGGCAACGAGCTTATCCGGGTCCGTTTGAATACCTTTTTCGGAAACCACGTGTCCTAAAAAGTTCACTTGCCGCCTGAACAAAGCGCACTTCTTTGGGCTTAGTTTTAGATTGGCGCCTCGTATCTTCGACAGCACTTGCTCCAGATTGCGGAGGTGATCTTCAAAGTTCCTACCCACGATGATAATGTCATCCAAGTAGACAAGGCAGGCATCTCCAATCAGTCCAGTAAGCACCCGCTCCATCAATCTCTCAAAAGTGGCAGGAGCATTACACAAACCAAATGGCATGACGTTGAATTGCCACAATCCTTTTCCTGTAGAGAATGCTGTCTTTTCTTTATCTCGAGGGTCTATCTCGACCTGCCAGTAGCCACTCTTCAGATCTAAGGTAGAAAACCACTTCATTCCCGTAAGCGTATCCAGCGTGTCGTCGATTCTTGGCAACGGATAACTGTCCTTTTTAGTGATGTCGTTTAGTCGGCGATAGTCAACACAGAAGCGCATGCTGCCGTCCTTCTTCTTCACCAACACTACCGGTGAACACCATGGACTGGATGAAGGTTCAATCACGCCATCTTTCACCATACCCTTGATCATGGCGTCAACTTCACGTTCCCGTGCCACTGGCACACGTCTTGGTCGCTGGCGGATTGGTGCCTCATTTCCTGTATTTATTCTGTGTTGAACTAACGCAGTCTTCCCTATGTCAGCATCATTTTTCGAGAAAATGTCGGCGAACTTGTTCAACATCTTCTTAGCCTTGTTCTTTTCTTCTTCCGATAAGTTATTCTGGGAGTCCTTCAAAAGCGAAGTCACGTCGTATCTTGCACTTTGAACTTTGGCGTTGGTAGGGTTTTCGTGGCATCTACGCATCCAAACCACTCCTTCACAAGTGCCTAACATTGTGCCTTTCTTGAGCACTAGGTCCTGATCACTTGTGTTGAGTGCACGTACGGATGAAACTCTAGTTCCCCTTACCAAGGTGCGTGCAATCTTCCATGAAGCATCGTTATCTAATCCTTCTATAAGTACACATCGGTTTTCCCGACCAGAATTTCCTGGTAGACAAACTGGTAGGATTGTTTCTGACCTTGGACGAAGAATAACTTTCTTGACGCAGTACACCTTTCCCGATGATGCACCTTCCATGAAGACTTCCTCTGAGCCACACTTCAACACTCCTTGATGAACGTCAATCTCACACTGATGTTTCCGCATGAAGTCCAAACCCAGAATGCAGTCGTCCACTATGTCGGCCACGATAACATTGTGGCGATAAACTTTGTTCCCTAACTTTATGTCAACCTCCTTCTCACCTCGGACGGGTATGTGCTGACCGGTGGCTGTTCTCAGATGTACACCTTCATGGCTCCCGAAGAAGTCCCCAAGAAACCGTCTTGCTAATTGGAAACTGACAACCGTCCGAGAAGCTCCAGTATCCAATGTCAGCTTGCAAGGTGTTCTGTTAATTTCGCCCTCGATGATCAGGCTGTTCCCGTCACAGGATTGTGAGATCGAGATCCTTGGGGCTCTTCCATCACCAGCCAGCACCCGCCCCTTAGTCCTGGCTTCTATTCGTTTCCCTGCTGCTGTTGCCCAGCAGGGACGTCTGGCGATTCTTTAGCTGGCGGCTGCTTATTGCCGTGGGGTGGCCTTCGCTTTGGGCAGCTCAATCGGATGTGGCCTCTTTCTCCGCAGCCATAGCACCGGGGTGAAGTCGCAATCTCCCTGATTCGGTGACTTCGTTCGTCCCGCCGTACTGCCTCCACCTCCAAAGCGTGGGCTAGGGCGTCCTTAAGGTTCTTGAAATGCCCTAGCCTTACGGCAGCTCTAACCTCCAAGTCACGGATCCCATCCGTGAACGCCTGTACGAGGTTCCCGTCGATCAGCACCGGTGATGACTGGTAGGCCTTTCGGACCAGCTTTTCCACATCAAGAGCCCACTGCTGAAGAGTTTCACCACTCCGTTGCGATCGGTCTTTCAGCTGGGCCCGAAACACATGTTCCAGGTGTGCGTCGCCGTATCTAGCTTCTAATGCTTCTAGAAGCTTCTCAAAGGTGACGTCGTGTCCAAGCGCTTCTAATACAGACAAGGCCTGGTCGCGGAGGCCCAAAGTTAGAGCAGTCAATGCCTGTTCGTTGGTCCACCCATTCGATTTCATCACGGCCTCAAACTGAATCTTGTAGGCGGACCATGACGAAGAGCCATCGAATGGTGGCACTTTAAAACCACGAGGCGAAGGTGCCACTACCGCAGCTGCCACGGTCCCGTCTCCAGACTTGAACCCACGTATTGTCTTTTCCATCTCGACAATGCGGGTCTCATGTTGCTGGACCTGGTCTTTTACCTCTTTCATCTCCTTCCCGATGGCTCCGCGGAGGTCCTTTATCACCAAGAGCTGCTCCTCCTGACGGCGGGCCTGCTCCTCCTTGTCTCGCTGCAACTGCTCCTCCAAGCGCCGTGCCTGCTCCTCCTGACGGCGAGCCTGCTCCTCCTGACGGCGAGCCTGCTCCTCCTGACGGCGAGCCTGTTCCTCTTGACGGCGAGCCTGCTCCTCCTTGTCGCGCTGCAGCTGCTCTTCTATGCGGCGAGCCTGCTCCTCTTGACGGCGAGCCTGCTCCTCCTTGTCGCGCTGCATCTGCTCTTCCAAGCGGCGAGCTTGCTCCTCCTGACGGCGAGCCTGCTCCTCCTGACGGCGAGCCTGCTCCTCCTGACGGCGAGCCTGCTCCTCCTGACGGCGAGCCTGCTCCTGCATGAATGCCATCAGGGCGGCTAGGTCAGGCGACGCCGACGATTGAGCGGGTTCCGCTGCAGCCGTGGAGTCTCGATGTCCACCTGATGACGGTGAGGGAGCGTCTCCAAAGCGCCTCTGGTCTACATCTTGCTGGCGCTGACTCCTGGTGCGCACCCCTTCCGTTTCTTCCTTTGGTAGAACCGGCATAATTTATCCCACTTCTGACACCAATTTGTTACGAGCTGGGGCTCAGGGATAAATTATTTAAACAGCAGACTTCAATTAATCACACTTTATTACAAAAACACTTCTTAAACAATTCTATTACTTCGCACTATTTTCCTTTTCTGATCGCTCTGTGTCGCTTCCGAATTGAAACTGACTCACGACGAACCCGGCCGCTCTTTATATAGCACCGAAGATGTTTCTAGAACGTTCCATACTGTTCTAGATAAATGAAGAAACTTCCAGAACAATCGACTTTCGAACTCACTGTTCTCGAAGTGACTAGAAACTTCCAGAATGTTCGGTTCGAACATTCCGGAAAATTCCATTCGACACGAAGAGATTAGTTCCGCTATTCGATACTAGATGGCGCCACCAGTAACTACTTAGTTATTCTACTCGTCACTAGATGGCGTTGCCCTATCTTGTAACAATATATACATACTATCTCCTTTATATATATAGATAGATAGATTATCTGAGTGTCATTTAAACCGAAAAATATTTAATACAAAACGGTAGATTTACTGGTCAAGGTCACAGCATGATAAAACCATGACTTAACCATGTCAATAGATAATGTTAGGCTCAAAGGCAAGGCTGTAATAATAGTTGAGGAGGATTTTTTACCAGATACGTGGTCCGAGGACCAGATTCGAAGCATATAAATGATATTTTTTTTGAAAATTATGGATCTCCTTCTATAAAAGTCTTCTATATAAACTTCAAACTTTCTAAGTAAATCATTTTTAATAATACCTAACAAGTCATTGATTAAAATCCGATCGAGAGCTAACAAACAAATCTTAATTTAATTAAGAACAATATCAGATAGGACATCTAAGTAATTATGGTTGAAATCTCTCATAACAGCGATAAAATCAAAATTACTATCTGTCTTCAGGATCGATGCATACACATTATTTTTTTACACTTCTTCCAATTGTAATAAACAACAGAAAGTCTGTAGATTTCATTATCAGCTTTATCAATGTTTTTGTTCTTATCTTCAATATCTATCACACGTTATGATTCCAAGTGACCTAGTCTTTATCAAATACGAGAAGTCCTTTGTATCAACAATTATATTTCAGGTGTAAAATTAAAGCTGATCTTGTTTTCAAGTATTTGATTCCTATTAGAATGACTGATGGTTCAATTTTGTTCCATAAGCCTTTCCAGGTTATTCATCAGGATCCAGAAGTGAAGTCTGAACCCCGCATTCAGCGCTCATGCTTCTAACCATTTTACCAAAAACGCACTGTTTGCCAGCATCTTTTGGGCACGCTTGTTTCATCGTAGACCTAATCCATCGCTCTCCATCATCGAGATTGAAGTCTTCTTCAACTTCTGCCCTTATCCCATGTTGCTTGGGGTCGGCGCAACACGTTTTCTTCTTCCATACCGTTCGTATCCGTCGAATTCTTCTTGAACACTGATATCATTATACTACTTTGTCTCCAGATGGCACCACGGCGCGATATCCCGCGAGCGCGCGGAAGCCCTACTGTCGGGCTCTCCGGACGGCGTGTTCCTAGTTCGAGAAAGTACCAACTTTCCCGGAGACCATACGCTCTGCGTGCGGTTTCGAGGACGAGTTGAACATTATCGGTGAGGAAATAAATTGTTATATTTTATGTAAAAAAACAGCTATACTACTTGGCAGCAGAACTTCGCCCGACGAATTCCTTTGAAAAGAGCTAGCTACACCTAAAATTCTTTTGTTACTTCAGGCATTTGGCCTTGTTTGCTTCAAATCGAATTTTACTATAGAATTTCAGAAGCTAGAGATGTCATTTTGCATATTTAAATATCTTTACACTGTATTTTTCTTACTTAGTGTATTGTAAGTAAACAATGTATAGTCTATCTACATAATTAAACAATATAAGTACTCGAAACATGTGCAGTCGCGTCATCGGAGAATAATAATACGTATTATGTTAATGACCACAAAATGGCGTGTTTCACATCATCTGCTATTTATTTTACAAAAATGTGTTTCCACTGTTTGTCACCCATTGAATATAGGAAATGTTTGCGTGCCTTGAGTTAAAATAATTGTATAAAATTTTTCAGAGTAAAATGGGCAACCGCACCTGACAACCAAAATCAACGTCTAACTATAGACGATGAAGAATTCTTCGATAACATGACGGATTTAATCCATGTAAGTGTATTATCATGGCATAACCATAGTACGTCCTATCATATGAGTACTTGACATTTATACTCCATAATTACTGCCTCATCGATATGAACCGCGAATAGCTGATGACATGTTCGATATAACGACTGGTCCTTCGAGGCGGATTTATTGAAAAGCCACTTGTGTCTTGTAACTCAAATTCGAATCCTAATCCTGATCATCAGGATGCCATCCACATAAATCCTCAGATATTTTGTAACTGCCTAAAGAAAGCCTTGTAATCTAGTTGGATGAAAAAACCTGTACTTTTGCCTAGTATTCCTACTTTCCTCCTTTAGAGCTCCGCTCTGCTAGCTTGAACCCTGCATCCGATGCTTAAGATTGTTTTATATACCCACAGCACTACTTACAAGACGCGGACGGTCTGTGCACGAAGCTAGTGCGATGCTTGCCGAAGGCATCGCCCAACGGTGCCAACAACAATGGAGTACTGCAACCGCCGTACCCGCCTCATCCGCAGGTAACATACACCAAAAATATATTATCTAATCAATTGCCTATCTGATCTTCACAACCCAATTGATAGGTATCAGATTTTCTTGTCCTGACTATCCATAAAGACTGACAAATGACCTTCCCTATGATCCCTGTATAATAGTTTAAAATGCTACATAAAAAAATCGATTTGAATCTAAAGGCTGTCGTGCAAATAAAAAACAACATTCATTTTAAAATGAAGCAAGTAGATCACTTTCGCTAATAAATTAAATCAAGTCTAGTGAACTCTTGTTGCTAATTCTAGAAACTTTTTAATGACTTTATCGTGGATTCGTGAACGAGGATTGCAACCAACTAATCTAAACGACGATCAAAAAACGATGTATGGACTGTGTGAAAGATGATTTATGGCTTGAAGGAGTTTAGCTACTGAGATGGTAAATAATAGAGAAGTATTGTATTGGGGTGCAAGAAAGGAGCCTCCCCGAGTGACGTACTTTCCGACCTTCTGCTACGTCCGGCGCACCCTGGGCAGTCGACTTCTGTCGACTGGCTAATCCTTTCACCACGATGGCAAATACAAGCCCTAATCGGCCTTTCTCGGGTCCAAACAGTCCACTCACAAAACCGGCCTTGTGTGTAGTCTCGATTAACATCGAAGGGTTCTCTCGGGACAAAGCAGAAATTCTTTCTGAGTTGTCCCGCAAGACGCACTGTGACATTCTATGTGTTCAAGAGACCCACCGGGATTCCACGCAGGGCAGGCCTCACGTTCCTGGACTGTCACTTGTCGCCGAGATCTGTCACCCGAAGCACGGTAACGCAGTGTTTGTTGCTCCCGGCGTAAGTGTTATTGCTACAAAATGCTCTAGTGTAAACAACGTAGAAATTATCTCACTAGACCTTGGTAACTGCACAGTAACATCGGTGTATAAACCCCCAGGCATTCCTTTTCAATGGGAAACACCTGATACTGACATTCAGCGCACAAAAATAGTAGTTGGTGACTTCAACAGCCATAGTTCCAGCTGGGGCTATAGCTCTACAAATTCAGACGGCCAAGCTGTTGAGGATTGGGCTGAAGCTCACGATATGGCCTTAATCCATGACCCTAAACAACCAGCGTCATTCAATAGCGGAAGATGGAAGCGCGGGTACAATCCGGACCTTATATTTGTTAGCTCAAGTATCAGTTCCCAGACCAAAAAGACTATGTGCCGCCCAATCCCCCGAACGCAACATAGGCCAATCGTCTGCACTGTACAGTCCGTCGTTCGCCCTGTGTCCATGCCATTCAAACGCCGATTCAACTACCATAAAGCTGACTGGGAACAATTCTCAAAATCTGTGGACGAAGAACTACATAACATCCCGCCTTCCCCACGAAATTACGACAAATTCGTGGCTGCAGTTTCGGTTATATCCCGAAAATGCATCCCCCGAGGATGTCGCACTTCGTACATTCCTGGCATATCCCCAGAATCCGGTGAACTCCTACAAGCTTACGAACGTCTCTACGACAACGACCCTTTCTCGGAAGAGACAGTTGAAGCTGGAGAAAAATTGCTGGCACAGATAAGTGAGCGACGCCAGGAAAAATGGATGGACACCGTCACCAGTATCGACATGACCCACAATAGCAAAAAAGCCTGGAACACTATTCGCAAGCTTACAAGTGAAGCTCCTCCAGCTCATTCACCTAACTCAGTTACGGCTAACCAAGTGGCTCATCAACTCCTTCTTAACGGAAAACCGGCAAAACGCCTTGGCAGAACTCCCAAAATTAGTTCCCCCTGTTCACCCGCTAAGTCCGTATGCGACCCATTCAAACTGACGGAAATCATCTCAGCTATACGACAATTGAGCTGGGGTAAGGCCTCTGGGGTGGATGATATATCGGTGGAACAAATTAAGCACTTTGGTCCGGTATCCGTCTCGTGGTTGCTGCAACTTTTTAACCACTGTTTGGAGACAGCAAATATACCTCGTCTTTGGAGGAAATCAAAGATTATTGCTGTGCCCAAACCAGGAAAACCGCATGACGACCCAAAAAACTTCCGCCCTATATCCCTCCTCTGTCACACCTACAAACTTTTTGAAAGGCTACTGTTAGCCCGCCTCACAGACCTCGTCGACCCAAAACTTATTCCAGAACAAGCTGGATTCAGGCCTGGTAAGTCTTGTTGTGGCCAGGTCATCAACCTCACACAACATATCGAGGACGGGTTCGAAACGAGGAAAGTGACGGGTGTAGTTTTTGTAGACCTGTCGGCAGCCTATGACACCGTTAATATTCAGCGCTTGTTATGGAAGGTTACCAACTTAACAGAGGACCTAAAGTTCATTAAAATTCTCAGAGAACTCCTCAGTAACCGACGATACCAAGTGAATCTTCTGGATGATAGGAGTAGGTGGCGTGTCCAAAAGAATGGTCTACCTCAAGGTAGCGTTCTGGCTCCCCTGCTGTTCAACATCTACACCAACGACCAACCGGTGAGTTGTAACACGACCCGCTTCCTATACGCTGACGACCTAGCTTTAACTTGCCAAGCTACTGATTTTGAGGAGATTGAGGCTAATCTTTCCACCGCCCTTTCAGATCTCAGCCAATATTATGCTGACAACGCACTGAAGCCAAATCCCTCGAAAACACAGTCGTGCGCCTTTCACCTACGTAATAGACAAGCGGGCCGAACGCTTAACATTTCATGGCAGGGGGTGCCAATCCTCCATAGTTCCCACCCAAAATACCTCGGCATTTCTCTGGACAGGTCCCTTAACTACAGAAGTAACTGCGAGAATGTCAAGTGGAAGGTGCATTCAAGGAATAACCTGCTTCGCCGCCTAACGTCCACCAGATGGGGGGCGTCTCCTCAAGTCCTGCGAACGACTGGCTTGGCACTCTGTTTCTCCGCTGGTGAATATGCAAGTCCAGTATGGAGCCGCTCTGCCCACTCCAAATTAGTGGATACAGCTCTGAATGAGACGTGCCGGATTGCCACAGGCTGCCTCAAACCGACTCCTGTGCGAATGCTGTATCCACTTATCGGCATCGCGCCCCCGGAAATTCGCAGGACTATAGCAAGTCGCACAGAGAGGTCGAAACTAGAAAACGACCCACGCCACCCAATGCACAATTACTCCTCGGTGCCCCAGCGCCTAAAAAGCCGGAAAAGTTTTCTGGGATGCGTGGGTCTTTGTGATGGCAACTCCTCTTCAGCGAGATGCGACCTTTGGCGAGAAAAACTCAAGCCTCCTGAAAATTTTATCGGCCCATCGGAGAGCCTTCCTCCTGGGCACATTCTGCCGTGGTCGACCTGGAAAACTCTAAATAGACTCCGCACTCGGGTTGGCCGCAGCAAGGACAACCTCCTCGGGTGGGGTTTCTCTGATGGCACTAGTCTTCAGTGCTTGTGCGGCATCTCTCCGCAGACCATGGCCCATCTCACGGAGTGCGCAGCATGCCCTGTCACCTGTACTTACGAGGACCTTATGACTGCGTCACCGAATGGTATTGCCGTGGCTGAATTCTGGGCCAAACACAATATTTAACTTTTTATATCTGCCATCGACACGCTAAGAAGAAGAAGAAGAAGTAGAAGATGACATGTAGCTCAAACCCCAAAATAATTAGGAGCGTAGCGTCATCTGAGTAAATATGTAAATTTATGAATGCCCCAGATTGATGAGGAGAGTGGTGTGACGACTGGTACCTAAAAAAGGTGTGTGTCGAATATTAGAACAATTTGTTTAAAAGAAAGGGGTTAAATTACGATGAATAAATTTGACCCAAAAAACAGGGCAAGCTTTCAAACAGTTTTATTTAACTGTTCGAAGAACAACTTTGATACTGATCTAGATGTGTCCTTCATAAACTACTCATTCAGTATGTGATAACTGAATTTATCATTGTTTCCACAGCAACCGCCGCCCTACCCCCCGACGCCGAGCGTGTCGAGTGCGCTGAGCTCGGGCCACTTCCAGCACACGTACTCCACGCAGATGGCCTCCTCCGACCAGACGGACAGCGCGTTACAGCCGCAGAACTTTGTAGATGCGCGTGAGTACTTCATCAATGGTTTGAGTGCCTAAAACGTGGATCCACGCGACACATAATGGCTTTTAATTGTTTCGGTAATTATGGCAAACAATCGGTTAAAATAGTACTTTTTTATTCCTGATGAGGCCGCTCTTACCCTCAATCTTGTGTGATGGTAAACGATGAATGAAGTATATGATGGAGCGGAAAAGCCCAGTAGATGACTGTTCACTCTTGTTTTTAACCCTGACGGAAAAAGAGGGGTGTTCTAAGTTTGAAGTGTGTTACTGTGTATCTGTGTGTCTGTCTGTGGCATCATAGCGCCTAAACGGTTGAACTGATTTTGGTTTTTTTTTGTTTGAAAGGTGACTTTGTCGAGAGTGTTCTTAGATATGTTTTGGTGATAATCGGTTTAGCTGTTCAAAAGTTATGGGATGTTTTCTGTTTGAAACGGAGTATTTTCGCAAGATATCGTGTCATAATTACGTGTTCGATAGATTGTTGATCGAAGCGTGTCTACTACGAGTACTAGATAAATTATGTAGTTTAAAAAGTATGAAATCAAAAAAATTGGGGTTTTTGGATTTTTTTTATTTTTGAATAATGACAGATTATAGGTGATAGGGACTATAGATGCTGGCAGAGAGTTTTACACTTCCTGAGTGGACTTCTCTTGAGCGAGAAAGAGATTAAAATGACCACTCCGTATTTGCACTGAAACAATATGACACATCCCAATACAGCCGCTGGATACAGGCGAAACATTAAGTGAAATATTTCAGGATCGATCTATGAAAGAAAGTAACTTCGTAATATAATAATAATAACTTAAATCAAGTTGATGTTTTAAAGACGAAACATCGTTCAATAGTACGGAATTTGAAAAACGTGTTGTGATCTAACCAATTAATTCTTACTCAAGAAAACATTCACACAGATACGCAACAAAAATCCGATTCCGTTCAAGCATGAATTTAATACGTGGTTTGTGCAGCAATGCAAGCCGGTCTAGACACGGTTAATACCTCAATTACTAATGAATTTTAACCAATTAATTCACTTTTCAGGCTGGAAAATAGACGAGCGTGACCTAGAGATCCGCGAAAACATTGGCAAAGGAGAGTTCGGAGATGTTATGCTGGGTATACTGAACGGGTCACAGAAAGTCGCAGTCAAGATTCTGAAGGATCGGGAAGCCGCCAGCAAGTTCCGTGCGGAAGCAAGCGTTATGGCGTAAGTAATCAAAAACCTTGCCGCCTTCGCTAATATTATAAACCAGCGTATGCCTGCGACTTTGTCTGCGTCCAACACTATGGCACTCGGTAGTAGAGTAGTTTTCTATCCGTAAGTTAATCCGTGAGGTAATTGGTTCAGTAGGTACTTCCACCAGCACTGATGGCTCTATCAGCTGACAGCAGGGGTGAACAGTTTAGGTTCGCTCTATCTAATGTTCTAGCCCTATGGCCTTGTATGTTTTATGTTCTCAAACTATCTTTCACCTTTGGGATAAACCTACCGCACTATTGCCAAACCACTGCAACTACTAACTCGATTAAATCAATGTACAATAGATACAACATTCTATATAGAATTCGTTTTTAGGGTTCCGTACCCAAAGGGTAAAAACGGGACCCTATTACTAAGACTTCACGATCCGTCTGTCTGTCCGTCTGTCACCAGGCTGTATCTCATGAACCGTGATAGCTAGACAGATAATGTATTTATATTGCCGCTATAACAACAAATACTAAAAACTAAATAAAATTAATATTTAAGTGGGGTTCCCATACAACCAACGTGTTTTTTTGCGATAATGGTACAGAACCATTCGTGCGCGAGTCCGACTCGCACTTGGCCGGTTTTTTTTTTTGTTGGTTAGAGGATAGCCATAAAAAAATGCTGTTTTACTTTGTTAGTAAACATTGTATCTTCAAAAAGGCTGATCTTACAATATTATGTTTTTTTTATAATATTCTTCATCATCATCATCATTTCAGCTAAAAGACTTCCACTGCTGGACATAGGCCTTCCCCAAGGGGAGCCACACTGATCGGCCCTGTGCGTTTCGCATCCACCGGATAATAATAATAATATTTTTTATAATATTAGTTTAGAATAATTCGAGTTAAGTGTAGATGTTTGTTACTCAATCACATTATATCCTGAATTAACCCATGTGTATTTTATCTGGGTCCATGTTGAAGTTCCCCTGGGATGCGATCGAAATCGCAGGCTACAACTTATCAATAGTAATAAACCAAGAAAATAAACATGCTTCAACTTTTTTATGTTTGTCAACTAACGTGACTAATTAAATTAAACTTATCTACCCACAGAAGGCCGTCGAGCTCATTAAAAACGTGTATTAGTCATCAAAACGTACTTGAAATGATAACAATATGTTTTATGGTGTAGGCTGGGGTATAAGAGAAAAAAAACTTTGGATAATTTAGGTAATGGATCCATAAATATTCAAGTGTATCTGTAGGTTTTTTGTGTCAAACAAGGACGTTGCTGGCCAGAACGTTATATACTATAACGTTATATACTATAACTTTGCCTGATAAAAATATTGCCTAAATAGACGTCGCAACGCAACTAATATTGAAACAGCGATTATTCCGTTTTCTTTCCTTCCTATTATCAAGCTCCTTATATTGCTTTGTATGCCACGAGCGTGTATGAGTCATTGCAATTTAAACCTTATTATAATTGTTTCATAAAGTCTAATGACGCGAGCTCGTATTTTCCAATGACTTAACTGATTCTAAGTAGGGCACTCCTACACCCAGTTAGATGGACCTTAACACCTTCACTGCCGCTCCGGTCACTGGTGACCTCAAGCATTTTCTATTGTCTGTCAGTCAACGTGCTAAAAAGGGAACTAGAATATACTGAATGCGGAACACCGGGTTTTGTGGCGCATCTTGGAAGATATATATTTCAGTGATAGGGCTGCGTATTGATTTTTATTATAATTAATAGGCTCGTGATAGAACACCATCTCACCTAATAGTAAGCGATGTCAGTCCACAATGGAGTACGCTTGCCTAGAAGTGCCCTATTCCCTCTTGATTTGAAGACCCCCCAGGTTGTAGCTTTTAGGAAACACAGCTTCGGCAAAGAATGTCACTCTTTAGTACTTGCCACAATAAAAGTAATCCCAAAATATTTGATACTAATTCTAATCATGGTTTTTGCCGCAGATCGCTAACACACGACAACCTGGTCCGCCTGTTAGGGCTGGTGTTCACATCCAGCGGTAGCACGTGCATCGTGACGGAGCACTGCGCGCAAGGCTCGCTGCTCGACTACTTGAGGTCCCGAGGACGACACTACGTCACTCAACTCAATCAGATCAACTTCGCTTAGTAAGTAGTTTGCCACTTGATATTTCATTTAAAAGTAGAAGTCGCTTTGTGTGGCACGAGTTTTGAGCATATTGTGTCCTCCAAAGTATTGAATGTTGTTGAACACCTATTTTTCACTGCTATTGTTTGAACTTTTGAGTCTTCAAAAGTTTGAAGCTGTGCTTGAGAGTGCAAACAATTTTTTAAAAGACAGTTTATAAACCTACACAAAAATGAACTTAGAGCACAAAACGCTACAGTAGATAATTCATTAAGTGGCAATAAATATGTATGTTTGTGTTCAGTGGAATAAACTGTCTTAAGATTCTGAATTTTAAAAAAGTTATTAAAAAAATAAATGTTTACTAATTACAGCGATGCGTGTTGCGGTATGGAATACCTGGAAGGCAAGCGGGTGGTGCACCGCGACTTGGCGGCGCGGAATGTGCTAATCTCAGGCGAGGGAACAGCCAAAGTCGCTGACTTCGGTCTGGCCAGGAATGATACCTGCATGGACGACCCTGCCGAGGCTGCAAGGCTGCAGGCCAAGCTGCCTATCAAGTGGACCGCTCCTGAAGCGCTTAAGTACAACGTAAGTTCATCACATATGCATGTTAAAGATTGTAAGATTTGGCACTCAGATTTTCACCAAATTCGTCACTTTTGTCACTGACGAAAGTTAAAAATTATTATTTTGTGTCAACTGAATATTTTGTGTTTCCAGAAATTCTCTAACAAGTCTGACATGTGGAGTTTTGGCATCCTTCTTTGGGAGATTTATTCATTTGGAAGAGTTCCGTACCCTCGAATTGTAAGTATAATGTTTATTACAGTAACTGACAAACCTACTTCTTGCATAGGTTTTTCCCTGTGGCTTGTATGGAAACACAAAGTTAGCGCATGTTCCAGATGATTGTCGGTTATTATAACTTTATTTTAAAACTATTTTATGAGGAAAACTTTGTTGTACAGTGGTATCAATAAGGATAAAATTAGATGTTCTAGTTGACGCATGATTAGTACCAATTTAAACCTTATACCGCTGCCAGAGAGCGTATAATAAGTTTGTAATTGTTTCTGTAGCCGCTAGCCGAGGTGGTGCGACACGTGGAGCGCGGCTACCGCATGGAGGCGCCGGAGGGCTGCCCGGCGGGCCCGTACGAGGCCATGCGCGCGGCGTGGCACGCGGACCCCGCGGCGCGGCCCACGTTCGCCGCCACGCGCCACCGCCTGGCCGCCATGCGCGACGCCGCGCACCACGCCGCGCCGCCGCATCACGTGCAGCCACACCCGCACCCGCACCCGCACCAGGTATGCACGACAATATCACACATATTCTAGCTAGCATTAAGGTCACATTAGAGTGACGCGCGGTTATTAGGACGAGTATTATGAGCGATTAGATGACCACAACGCATTGTGAGTTGTTTTTTATTATTGGCTCGCGTTTGACTACTATCTCGCCTGATGGTGAACGGTGATTTGGTCGGCGGTGAAGCACACTAACCAAGAAGTAACCTATATGTTGAAGCGTGCAGTAGAAGATAGACGTCTTGCCTCTGGGTAAACCTGTAGACGATAGCTCGTTAGCATCTAGATCGATTTATCGCCCCCGAAACCCCCTGCATACTAAATTTCATAAAAGTCGTGGGAGCCGTTGCCGAGATTCAGATTATCTATATGAAAATGAATCCCTATTTCCCTTGGATTCATTTTTATATATCACGCATGAATGGCTTGACCGATTTCGCTTATACTTTTTTTGTTGTGTTTGTTATTGTTAGGAGAAGGTTCATATGAAAAAAAATAAGATTAAAAAAAATTTGTACCTTACCTACATAGGTAGGGTAGGGAGGTAGGGTAGATGTTAGTTTGGTGTTTTTATGGCAAAACAAAGTTTGCCGGGTCAGCTAGTATATATATACATATATCCAAGAATTGCTTGTTTAAAGGTAATCTGGGACCTTTTTATGGATTGCGGTAACCATTACAGCCCAATAACGACCTTCAAAAGCAAAATGTAGAGTACACTTGCTTCTTCAGCAGTTTATTTCAACTAACGCTAACGCGACGAAACCCTCTTATTCATTTCTAACTCTAAACATTTATTTACAGTGAAGGTCACCGGGCGATGTATCGTGGGACTTCGTGAACTAGTGTAAAATGTACACACGGGATAGGTAAAGTGCTGTGAAGGTGGCGAGATGTATTTTATACATTAATTAATACATACTGTAAGTACTAAATTATTTTAATATGTTTGAAGACACTCCCTCGCTAAGTATAATTTTATTGTAATGTAGATTAGATATGTAATTTTGATGTGTTGTACAAGAATGTGTGTCAGGTGTTAGGTGTTGGAGGAACTTTTAGTGGAATCACTGTCTCTATCACACAATGAAATGATAATAAACTATTCAAATATAATATTTACTCCAGTTATGCTGGGTTAGCTAGGAAACGGTGAACTAAGCCGAAAAGGTGGACGGTGGAAGGTGAAGTATACTAATAATATTATCAGTGCAGTAACCAAGGACAAAGCATATTTGTGCGCAAGTCCCGCCCTAAGCAAAATCTTCATCGACGTATAATGTTTTCGGGATTGAAGAGCTATTTTTTTTATTGTCTTTTGGGAAATTACAAACAAAACCTTTTTCGGCTTAGAACTCCCTATGTAACTGACATTGTATATTTAGGGCGAGGACAAACGAGCGTATTTTGTGAGACGTGAGTCGCGTATTTTGAGTACCGCAATTTACGTTCAACCGATATCCGGTTAGGCTGCCAGACGTACGGACGTAACTTCAGGAGCTATCCAACGTTTGTACGGGGCGCTGAAACGTGCCTCGCTTCCATCCCTCACCCCGAGCACAATTCGGATGAAATAATGCACATGAGTCAGCACACAACTCATTTTGCGTCGCCATGTGGTACAAACAGGACAGTATGAAATAAACCGAATGCAGCGTAAATTCGGCGACTCATTTTACGCTCGTTTGGTCTCACCCTTAGTTATAAGCGCAAAATGAACACAACTATAAAGCACAATATTTACACAAAACAGTTCCACTAAAAGATCTTATTTAAATAAATTTTTATTGAAGGCCTAAACTTCAATGTATGCTAACATGTTCTCGTAAAGATTCCACCCAATAGAGGTCACGAAGGTTATGTCGGTACTATGGTACTGTCTAGTCAAATTATTGTTTGTATCATATTATAGTATTTGCACTTTAATTAATCAAAGAGGACTGATTGCAAACAAATCATGAACTAAAACAAACACTACCGGTTGTAAACATATTTATAAAAATCGCTCAAATAAAAAAAAAATCCTTTTACAAAATGCCACGAGTAAGCAACAACAAGTATTAAAATTAGACGTACTTGTGTGTTAGTTTATTTCCTAGAAATTAAGTAAGAGTGGACTCAATGCAACGAGCGTTCAGTCTACTCACATTCATGGAGTATTAATGTGTAAATTCAGTGTTGTGTCAAAAATTAATAGCAGCTGTTCGAGTGAGTTATTAATTCGTTACGACGACGGCGACGTTAGCATCAAAGTCTGATAGTATAATGATCCAAAACAATCAGTGCATTTTGTTAATGTGTTAAAAGTTCAATTGGTTCACACTTTGTGTTATAGACTAAGATAGATGTTTAGGCATAGTAAAGTTGTATAAACCAACTACCAGGTTGTGTGCTATCGTATAGCTAAGGTTACTCTTGACGGGTACGCGCAAAACATACTCTAAGGGCCGATTTCACCAATGAAACTAATAGCGATTAGTTCAACTAAACTCAGTTTAAGCAAATACAGCATTATGATTGGGAGTTCCTCAGCTGGCTCAACCAATTAGAACGCTGTATTTGCATAAACTGGTTTTAGTTGAAATAAGCGCGATTTGTTTGATTGGTGAAATCAGCCCTATAATGCATTCTCAAAACTTATTAATTTGAATTCGCCCGAAATCATTTACATATAAAAAATATTGTATTCGGTATCTCTGAGTACCTTACTTGCCCATTTAATCATAAACAAAAGAAACGTTTGCGTCTAAAGAGTTTTATTTAATTTACGGTAGTTGTGAAGAATTTGTGTGAAACATGACAAATAGTCTGATAAAAGCCATGAATCTCAAGTAAATGCAAGTTTTCTATGTTATTGTTGTAAACTTGTAAAATTCTTGCGTAAAATTGCTTAATAAATGTTCCAAGATGATCTATATAATAATATTAAATGAATGTACATGCATTATTTACGCTAAAGAACTGCAAATATATCATTTTCTGTATTACAACAAGCTTAGAAAGTAAGATTGAGCATTTTATAAAAATGAGACTTTTAAATTCAACTACCACATTTATTAAGTCCTTTTGTTTAATCTTATGCAATACTAGTTTTAAGTGTTAAATTGTTTTTACCATATATTTATGTTCTATCAGAAATTTTGTGAGAATAGGGATGTTTCCTGGGTAGAAAAATGATCATTCTATTTAGCCCGTCAGTAAGATTATCAAATAATATTGGACACGTATTTACAAAGTTGGAGCGCATCAAAGTTCAGGAGTGGGGGCTTGTGACGTCACTAAGGCAGTATAAAGTGTACTAGCGGCGTGACGTTTCACGATATTTCAACGCATTATATCGTCGTCACTTTATGTTTACGTGTCAAAAGAAAAATACGTGTCAAATTTTTTTTTTAAATCTACCTGACGGACAAAAAACGAATGTTCAGTAAACTACCCTATTGAGTATGTAATGAAGCAATTCAGATGCAAGACATTTGATTTCTGCCAAAGCATAGGAACTTGATTTTTTTGCTGTTTCCATTAATGTCTTCCTTTAATTAAAATGTATTCATTTCTTATGGAGACAACATATTAAATTGATTGTACAACTGTTTACTAGTCTTTAAAGAGTAGTAAGGACTGAATTGTTTGCAGTTGTATTTTATCTGTAATTTATAAAAATAAGAACTAAGGTATTAAAATCTCAATTGTTTTTGTTTATTACTTGTACTATTATTTTCAACATTGTAAATAGTTATTTTTAACTTTAAGGAATAAATTGTATTATAACAAAGTATAAATACCTAAACAGTTGTTTTTTTCTTTCAAATTGATTGATACTCATTTCCTTCACCACAAGTGCTAGCTGCAGTATCACATTCAATACAAGTGTGGTCTAGTAGGTTCTCTGAATATTTTTCAGTCTCACTCGAAGGACTAACCGACGGTATAGCAATTTTAACTTCCTTTACTTCACGTTTTTGAAACACATTCTCTGGTGGTAACCACTGCAATGATGAGTTGACCTTCCCAATTGAGGCTCTTTGAGCAATTTTAATAGGAGAAGCTTTGGCGTTGCCCAACACCGTTTTAATAGAACATATGCTGCAAGTAAATGGTGTTTCCCCTCCTTTATCTGCAGGAAAGAATATAAAATGAATGAAAAAAGCTAGAATGACTGAACTGAATGAATGCCTTCATACGTATAAAGGTACACTCCTACCAACTTATCTGTGAAACGGACGTTTTTGGAACTTACATTTTGAATGGTACATAAGATCGGTTTTTGTTTATTTTTGGTGAAATGGTGACGAACAGCGCCACTCATAATTCACAGTTAAGTTGGTCGAACTGTACATTGTCGGCATTATAACGTAGTTTTACTTTCTCTGTGGTCCGGCTATAGGAGCGTCCGGAGAATATAGATTTGTAAAACAAATATATCACGGGAATTTAACGCGATTATTGCGATTATTTATTTACCTATTTAACCCGACGTTTCGGCCGTGTTGCAACGACCGTGGTCCCGGGTAGACTGGTGAAATTCCCGTGATATAATTGTTGTTCAATTAAGAAACGCGAAAGTTTTAAAGTGAATATGGATTTGCTTCGTTTTTATTTATATTGATTTAAATAGGTATGCGTACAGAAGATCGACACATCCGTAGGTACCGGACATCGGCATTACATGAACGAAGACAATCAAATGTCGAGGATCTGACCCTCTTGTTTCAACAATGTGGAAGCGCACCTTTACTCGCAACTGTTTCAACTTCAGAAGCACTGTCACAATCGACCGACGACTCACAATCACAGCCACAACAGTCGCACTTGTATGGTTTACTCCGTTTGTATTTACCGCCCTTGTCTCGTTGTGTATGTTTTTTATCACTGATATCGTCACAGGACATCTCGCCACACGTGGAACTGTCGCTGCAGCAACACCACTTTGTCGTCGGTATGGGCTTGTTCATAGGTTCAGCATCAACATCACATTGTGATTCCTCTGTTCTACATGTTTGTGTTTCGCAACCATCTGCAGGATTGCAGCCGACACCTTCATCTGCGTAAGTCGTAATTGATTTGTCTACATTCACAATGTTGGTTGTCGGCATCGAGTCACATCCACAAATTATATTCTTCTTTTTATTACGTTTCTTTTTTTTATTCTTGCCTCGTTTATTATATTGTTTACTGTAAGAAACGTCTTCGCCAGAGGTGGTGTTACTCTTGGAAGTCGGATTGCGAGCGACTAACGACTCCAAACTCATGGGTTTAGCACCGGCACAAAAACTGACCGGTTTGATGCTCTTGGGAGTCGCATTTGGGTCCACTGGGGACTCCAAACTAATAGGTTTAGCATCGGCAGAACAATTGCACGAATTGTTGCTCTTGTGAGACAAATTTGGGTCCACTGGGGTCTCAAAATTCATGTGTTTAGCACCGACACAACAGCTGCATGGTTTGTTCCTTTTGGGAGTAAAATTTGGCTCCACTAGGGTTTCTAAACTCATGGGTTTAGCACATGGAACAGAACAATTGCACGGTGTTGAGCATACTACTTGATAATGGCACACAGTGTTATTTGTGACGAGCCCGGCGTCTACCTGAACGGTTTTATCTTTGCATGGCGGCATGAGCACGAAGTCGCGTTGTCGCAAGCCTGGATAAAAGTAGACCAAGTCTGTAGTCGATGTCCCAACATCATAATGAAACTGTAAATATCAAATTGTTTACAATAAAATACTAATGTAAACCTCTTTATTTACATGGTGTTTAGATTACACCATAAATGTACTTAATTAAATAAATGATACCTTTACTTGGTATCCTATATCATGGCTGTTCAAATTATGATTGCAGTCGTTAATAATAGCCAGTCTTGGAACTTCGTTTCGTTGGCTTGGAGAGTTACACGCACTTTGGAGGAATCTGGATGAGAAACAGTTGTATAGTTTTATATTACGCAACCTTATGGTTACACTAGTCGATAATTATTCCATACAAACGTAGTCTAGGGATTACTCCACTGTTCGACGATGTACATTCAAAATAAAAAAATATATCAATTTATCTCATCATTATCTAGCCCTGTATGGAAACAAAAAAGTAAAAAAGAAATATATTTGAAAGTTATGAGCGTCGAAAGTTCCACATTTCAACACTAATTTTAACGCATCTTTGGGCGGAAATAAATACCGTAAGAAGAAGGTAAATTGCAAAACGGCCTCCATACAGGGATAGATTAGTAATTCAACAATGCAAATCATTTTATTTTGAAAATATACATTTAGTCGTTTTTTCATGATATCTAGACTCCCAAAGGTCTGTTTATAAAATTTCGCGCGCTCGTTTTCGTCCTAAATCATCATCCATTTCGCTACAAACTTGCAAAAGTGCTAATTCGTACGCAAACTAGCTTCTTACTGTTCATCACAGCATCTATCTCATTCGCACGAGTTGTCGGATGAGATAGCAGGCATTTTAACCCCGCGCACAAAATAGTTCGTGCCGTCGTCGACTAGTGTAACCTTAATACTTTATAAAACGTTGAAAATAGATTTAATAATAAAACTATACTCACGGATTAGAAATACTTCGGATAAACCAAGTTCCTCCATTATTGTTGTATGGCGGTGGGATGCTATAATTAGTATTAGCAAACATAGGATTAGGTATGCTTTGAAATGGCTGGCATTGATTTGCATTTGGTGACCACCATTTGAGCGTCGGCATGAAAAAGAACTGCATAGATCCGTCTGGTAATATGACCGAGGTAACTTGTCCTTCGCCCACTATATCTTGATACATGCCTTGGTTGGAATGAATAGCTATAAAAGCACATTTTAAGTATTAAGAGGTAAACAAGATGGTTTTTTACAATTTTATAGGTGCTAGAAACATTTCTCTATTTCTGCTAGCCGTCATAGGAATTTCTATTGTAGCTCTTTTTTATAGTTGTTATGCGTTCACAAACACAATCTGTGTAGCCACGTACACACACCAGAGTAGAAACTAATTTCATATGCCTTGTGAACATTAATATCGTGCAGGAATCGAACCCGCGACCAGAGAGCAATCACCTTTTGGGCCAACTGCTAAATAAGTACCACTTATATAGCCTCCACGAGTTTACAAGTATCGGCTACCAATTACTTTATACTGTCTTAGGGTTAAATCAACTCTGATAGAAGAAGGCTTTAGAACTTATAGTAGATACATAAATACGCATCTTGAGTAACCAGTTTTGCTTCAACCTTTCTGGCTGATTGCCTTATATTTATCTGTAAAGGTTACTTACGTGTATTAAAAGAACTACAAAATGGTCCATTGGGGAAACAGTTTCCATAGAAAGGTTGGTTGCACTGCATGATTGCGGTCCAAATATTCCTTTTTATTAATTCAACTCATATCTATAGTGTTGTAGTGCTCTACTGGTTCTGTTTGTTTATATGTATCAATGCTGTTATGTCCATTTGTATATTAAAGATAGTGCTGTCGACATTTTGCCTGACTTTGTGAATTAATGACATATTTAATCTTTTTTATACAGGTCAATCATAGATTATTTAGCTATGTCCATGAAATGAGTTTTGAGTCTGAAAAGTACTATTTCCACATCTCTCTATGACTTCAGCTTATTCAGTTTATCTTGCGCGTATTTTAGAATTAAGTGCAAGATGCACTCTAGCTAATAAACTAAATAGCGTGGACATAAATATCTCAGCTGGGCATTGAGCTACATTTGAGTACCTAGTGTTTCTGAGACTATAAGATATCTCTTTATGGCTTGAGTGAACTATTGTAGAAGTCCGCTAACAAGGAAGTACTTATTTCCAAGAGTTAGCATCAAGTTTTACCGTTTTTATTTTAAGCTACAGGCACATTATTTTGTCATGCGGGATACACCAATTAAACGATTCTATGCAAATCTACGCCATATTACAACGTTTTTGTTATTTGTTTAGAAAACATTGCGTCAGAAGGCGTCATAACACGACAAAATACAGGAATGTGAATCCGGCTTTAGGGTCAAGCCAAATGACGGGTCTATATAGCAATTTGACCCCTTCTCCACAATATAAAGTCGAGTCGAAGCGACGGCGACGCGTCAAATTCTGTAGGATGCGCCCGAATTCAGGCGTCTTCGTCTTTTCTATATCTTGATATGTGTACATTATGCGGTGGATATAAGGTTCAATATGCTGTGTACATTTTTAGAATTAACGCGTCGGTTCGCTTCGCACAATGTGCTTTGACCCTTGACCCTGAGTAATAATTATGCCAGGCTGAGATGCCAGGCCAGGAGTGAATTAAAGAACAAATAGTTTAACATTTTATATTTTTCGTAATGTGTTTTACAACAGCAATTCCTTTTCGCAAAGTTAACTTGCTATGCTTTATAAGCTCGGTTAATGTTCGTATATAAAAATTAGAAATACACATGTTTTAAATTAAATACTACACAGTAGTATTGCAATTAACTAACAAAGTAAAACAATCTACACTTAAAATTACAATTCATTGTGTATACCTATAGACATTAACTGAACACTGCATTTCTAATGTGAAAGTTTACAATATACTCAGAGTTAGTTCGCTGCACACTGATTGCGAAGGGGTCAGTTGGGTGGAAGGTGAACGCGACGAGTCTTCGCGCGCTCGCTGGTACTGACTGCCCTAGTACTCCAGCGTAAATCTTGAATTTGAGTAATCCTGAGTCACGTGCATAGAATCTAAAAAAAAAAGCTTTCTGTAGTACTCTAAATCTAGAGATAAACGTAAACTGGATAGTCAACAATAAGTGCCCTATGGGGTAAGTATATAGTAAGTAAGTAAGTAAGCATAAGTACCTTATGGGGTATTCTCCATAGGCTTTTGGTCTCTCCATAACAGAAACCCATTTGTCATCATAGCTGAATAGTCCTAGATCTAAATATGGAGATCCACTGTACGACTGCGCGCTTATCGGCAACTGAGCTAGAATTCTCTTTGTAGCTTCGGTTCGACCTCCATAAATAGCTCTCACTATAGTTTGTTTGAACCTTTGTTGTGTCAGCCTAGCGTACAAATTATTAGATGGCGAACATGTGAATTGGGAATCAGCACATAATCTCGCATTCCTGAAGCAATCGCAATAGTTCTCAAATAGTTGTAATAGACCTTCTGAAGTGTTCTCATAAACTTCTAATATTTTACTCCCACTTATATTGTAAATAACAAAAAACGAAGACTGGCTATTGGGCTCGGCCACACGCAATGTCACAACTTCTTCACTTGCATATTTTATAAATAAATGATCTTCGTCTAATAATTGCATCTTCCACATTCTCAAACTTTTGAACATGTCAAAGTATTTATAAAACTTTCTCAATTCAAGGGGATCACCCGTTTCGTCACTAATTGCCTTTGCCCTTTTAAAAAGGAAGACAAGTAATCTATGTTTAAGGCTATTTATTGTTTCTTCATGAAAAGGTCTTTCATTCATCAATGGTACAAAGACAGAGTTGACAATAAATGGATCGTCATCATAACAAAATCTGCCAATTTTTCTAATTTCTATGAGCATGCCTTCAACAATTTGAAACAAATGTATTGTTTGATGCTGAACAGATAGAACTGCGAGAACTTCTTTATACAAGTATATTCCTTGATTGTGCGATAGGTAAATTTTGTCTATTCTGAAGTGTTTTGTGTCACAGAGCTTACCCTGATGCAAGTCCACAAGATGCAGAGAATAATCTTCCAAAGCTGATCTAAGAACAAACAAGACATCACTGTCTGATAATTATTTTGTTAGTAAAATAGATAAATAAATAAAATGTTTGTCTCACAAGGGAATTTGAGGAAAGAGAGGCCTGCAGTGGGATAATATAGGCTGGTTAAATTAGACAAGAGTTAATTGTAAAAGGTTGTTATGGTTGTATCAAATAAGATAAAATTAGGTTAGAGGTAACTCTATGCATAATGGAAATCAACTTACCTAATGGTTGGAGTGACTGCTTCATTGTTGCTATGAATATGATAAAAATGAGGTCTAAGGTCATCTGGAATGTGAGCTGCGGACCCCACTATCACATATCTTCCGTCCTCAGTAAAGAGACTGCACTCTCGGTTCAGCTGCTGGTCCATGAATGGCATGTGACCAACATTATTACGTTCAGATCTTGGCACTTCTCTTTGCTGACATACATTCACAGTGAATTTAGGCTGGAAGACATACAATCATCTTTAAGAGGAATGTTTTTAAGTTTCCATATACCTATATATTTCACAATGTTCCTATAAATACAAATTTGTCAATTCTGTAAGTCAAAAAAGTTTGCACCTTGAAAAACCTGTAGAAAATGTGTGTTCTTATTCTATGATGTGCATCAGCATCAGCATTGAGCAAGTCTGAGGGATATCCAGCAACAAGATCCCCAGCAGCAGCAGCACCTCTATACTCATAGATCTACAAACAAAACATAAGATAATATGTTAAGGCCAAAATATGATGCAATAGAGTCCAAGCCGTTTCTTATAATAAAAAGCCATACCTCTAAGGAAGTTTGATCAGCGGAAAATGCAATGAAATGCTTTCCATCAGGACTAAATTTCCTCAAGAAGCAAGGGGGTTTTTCTACATTGACTATTGTCAAATTTGGAAAAACATTCTGGTAAAACTCTCGAACAACATGGAAGTGGGAGCCAGGTTTTCGAGAGCCATATATTTCTCTGTCCATCAGTCGTATGACTATGTTTTGGGGCTTGATTTTGCGCGGCACAATCCTCTCTGTGCAGAAAAACTCATCTTCTTTCAAGGCACCGGGTGGAGGATCCTCGTAATAGACATTCGTTGATTGGCTGGTAGAAGCCATGGTGCATTTGCAAAACACGACTACTTCTTAGGTTTTTTGCAAAAAAAGCATTCTCTAAATAACCAAAGTAATAAATAATCCGACGCTGGTGACAACAAAAAGCTACGAAAATGGCTGAAATCAGCTGTTTGTCGACTGACTGATTTGACATTCTGGTTCCGTTTTGAAACGTAATTAGAACATTGGTATATCTTTTAAAAATTTAAGTGAACTGCAAATCGTTTCATACAAGCTCTGTTTCGTGGGAAAACCTGTGAAACTACCACATATTTTACGTTGACGCTCAATAAATTGACGAGCGTGTGTATAATTTACATTAATAGATGATTAGTAGTCATTCTATCTCACTCATCTTACCGCGACGCCGACGTGACGATGCACGAGACAACATACTGTACTGCGCGACATACATAGACTAATATTATACTGCGCGACTTGCGAACGCATCTGTCAGTTGTGTATTTTTGACATTGACATGATTGACACCTATGATAAGACAAGGCATTGGGTTGAGTTGAGATTGCCCAAAAAAATATAGGTTATGTTGTTATATCACGGTGTTTTGTTTTAAAAATGTTGGAAAATATAAATGCCCGTCTAGGTTCTATGCGCGATTCATTTTTGGCTTTGAGCAAACGAAAATCATTTAAATATGGCTTGCCCTTCATATTATTCATGGTTGGAGGATCGTTCGGTTTGCGAGAATGGACACAAATCAGGTGATTTTATCTTCCATGCCTAAATATAATCGGCCTATAACGTTCCCACTGCTAGCCTGCTGGGACACAGGTCTCCTGTCTGACGACAAATCTCGGGGTTACCATTCAGATGGTATTGGTACAGCCCTATTTTCCTTGGTACTGAAAATGTAAACATAAGCGTGTCCATATCTATATTATACATGAAAAAGCATCTCTGCCTACCGGTTTGTTACGTTTTCACCTCTAAACCGCTGGACAAATGTTGATGATTTTTTATATAGAAATAGATTGGGACCTTGGAGAAGGACACAACTCACAAGATACTTTTTAACCCAGGACTGGGTTTCTTGGGGTAGTTTCCGAACTACGAACTACTAAAAAAATTAATAAAGATTGTTAATGAAGTATACATTCTACTTCGTAAATAAGAAAAAAATGTCATTATGTATAAACTAAACTATGCATTGTTCTAGTCATAAATATAGTTATTACACTGTGTTATTGCATAACAACACAGACTGATTCATATCTGATGATGGCATAAGTATATAATACAACATAAGTGTCTCTTATCTGTAACTGACTTTTCCATTGAAACTTTAAGAGGTAAATACCTGTTATCTCTGAGAATACAATGAAATACAACTACAATGTCTCTCATAAAGTTGTTGGGATAATAACCTCAGAAATTATGTTTACGTTCCCTGTGTGTGAGGCATTTCGTGGTTTGGATGAGGCCTGAGTGCACCACATGTGGGTCACTCCCCCGTACAAAGTTTTAGTCTTGTCAAATCTTGCACGTATGAATTAATACATTCCAATTGCATTTACAAGGCAGACGTGAATGGAAATTCCTGGAGGGGACAACCGAAAGACATACACCTTATTGGTGATGTTTTTCAGTAAGATCAGGTGCACAGTACTCATAACCGGCGTGCATGTATGATTAGATGTATGAATGTGGATGAAGCAAAAGAAGTATGTACGGATTGTAGCAGGCGTTCTGTAGTATCTGTTAAAGAAAACCAGGTGGGCTATGGAAGACGTGTAATAAATCTACAGACTCTGCGTGGTACTTTACATAATTATATAATGCTTTTAGGTTGAATACACGGATCGATCTACACACCAAGAGACCTGACACAACATCAGCAGTCATCACCTATATTTTTAAATTTAACATGACATATGCCATTGATTGAAAATAATCTGTCCAGCCAGGACACAAATGAGGTTTGATAAACAAACCCCATTCCATCACACCCCCTCAATCAATTGCACATGCTAAAACTCTTACTACTACACAACCACCTTAAAGTTTTAACATATTTCTATTAGCACCCTATATATTATAAATTTCAACATTTCTACTAACATCCTGTATATTAAAAATTTCGACATCAGTTAACAAACACCTTACTGTCATTAAATAACATCATAAACGTATATAACACTCATTAACATTAATACAAGTTCCTACTTCAACAATATTCCAATAATATAACATTTCAACAACCCTATAATATGTCCTACTTAAATTATCTGAACATCAATCTAACATCCATATCAATAAAAAATAAACATCATATTTTATTGTGCTACCACTCGAAACAAAACGACATCCAATATTATGTTTTATTATGCTACCACTCGAAACGACACATCATCCAATATTAACTATCTCATAACCTAACTGACTAAAAACATTTCATTAATAATTCTGTGACTCCTACTCAAACTCATCTGAACCAGTATCAATAATTCATCATCACATTTAATTATACTAGGTACTACTCGAACTCATCATTACAAAACACCCAACTCAACTTCATTACAAAAACACCTACTCAACTTCATCATCACAAAACTCCTATTTAACTTCATAATTAATATTATATTCTAAACATAACAATACAACATAAACAAACAAAAAAATACCTATACTAACAAGATAAGAAATTATCAAAATAAAGTTCTGATATAAAAACTTAAGGTTCCAACATAGGTACTGAAAAACAATGTAAAATTTAACAAAAGTTATGTTTAATCGAGTACTCTTTTTGACTATAAATGATTCATTTACCATTTACGCCACACCCCCTTAAATGGATCATAATTTGGCACCCCCTTAAATGGATCATAATTTGGCACCCCTTAATTCTTTGAAAGATTTTTCTGAAAACAATTCAAACAACACTATCATTGACATGAACTAATATCAGGACTCCTTAAGTTTACATCACAACTCTACACAACTTCGTATATCATAGATAATTATATACCCCATAAAAAAAAAAAAACTTACATACTAGATAATAATAACCCATATTATATTAACCGAAAACACTTATTAGTTCACTTTAGCCCGCACTTATCACTAAGACACAAGTTTCCGCTGACAGCGTTCAAATTTCACAGGTGGTAAACATTTTGTGAGTATATCAGCTATTTGTGATCCCGTTGGACAATATTTAACCGATATATTATTTGTATCAATTGCATCTTTAAGATAATAATATTTCACATCTATGTGTTTACTCCTTTTGTTCATAATTCCCTTTCTCATTAGCCAAATTGCTGATTGATTATCGACTCTCATCTCAAGGTCTAATTTTTCATTCGTAATTTCGTTTATTAGATCTCTTATAAACAAAAGTTCCTTGCAACATTCTGCTGCAGCTATAAATTCAGCTTCCGTACTCGATAGTGCTACTACAGACTGTTTTCTTGAGCTCCATGCCACTGGTCCACCGTTCAACCAAATCACGAAACCCGAAGTACTACGTCTAGTGTCTGGATCCCCCGCGAAATCCGAATCACAGTATCCTCTGAGCACTTTATCACCTTCACCAAAGTGAATACCTTTATCCTTCGAACCATTCAAAAATCTTAAAATTGTTTTTGCGTTATTATGATCATTTAAATTTGGAGAATTTTGATGTCTTGAACAATAACCCACATGAAAACTAATATCTGGTCTAGTTTTATTAGACAAATATAACAATGACCCTATCATCTCTGTACAATTCATGAGCTTTTTTATCAATTTTAATTGATGGATGTTGTTCTATTAAAATAGTTGGACTCTTACATTCTCTAGCTTCATTCATGTTAAATTTCTTCACAATCTTCTCAACATAGGTTTTCTGAAAAATTTTTACTCCATTTTCTTCTTGTTTTATATCCAAGCCAATGTAATTGGACACTTCTTCACAAATTCTCAATTCGAAAGCTTTCCTTAATGTGTTAATCACATGTAGAAGATCTTCTTCTCTTTCTCCAATCACCAATCCATCGTCGACGTATATTGCAAGAATGATTCTTCTTTCTCCTTCCATCACAAAAATGCATTGATCTAATTTTAGCTGCTTAAATCCCATTTTAATTAAAAAATTTGTAAATTTAATATTCCACATTAGTGGTGCTTGTTTCAATCCATATAAACTTTTGTTTAATTTACAAACTTTGCCCTCTTTATTATTATAGCCCTTGGGGACTTTCAAATAGATACATTCTTTTAGATCGCCATGCAAAAAGGCTGTTTTTACATCAAACTGCTTCATTTTTAATTTCTTACTGGCAACAATTGAAAACAATATTCTTAAAGAATTTGTGTTCACTACTGGACTATATGTTTCATCGTAGTCTATTTTGTACTTTTGTTGGAAACCTCTTGCAACTAATCGTGCCTTATATCTTCCATCTGTTTTTACCGTAAAAATCCATTTGCTCGTTACTAATTTTTTATTTTCTGCTTCTTTCTTTTCTACAAAAGTCCACGTATTATTCTCTTCTAAAGATTTTATTTCTTCTTCTATTGCTTTCTTCCATTTGTCTTTTTCTCTTGATTCTACTGCTTCTTCATATGTTAACATAGATACTTCAGTATCGTAATCCATTACATAGTCTTTATAACGTTCTGGAAGTCTTCGCTCTCTAGCTGGTTGTATTCTCCTATTTACATCAATTTCTTCTACTCGATCTTCATTTTCCTCAACCTCTTCAATATCAAAAAATTCTTCATTACCTTCATCATTTTGTATATTATTATCAAAACTTAAACGCCTACCAAGATTATCATTATTATTTTCAATATTTATTATTTCTTCATTTATTCTTTCCGCTTCTCTTATTTCGTTTTCATTTATTTCACCTTCATTACTTGCAACATCATTTGTTTCATCAATGAATCTTACACAATTTTCACCTTCTCGATTATTATCCTCATTGATGCTTCTTCTTAAATTTTCTCCTGCTCGACATTCTTCACTACCACGCGTCTCTCTTATTACAACTTCTTGTTCGTCTTCATTCGTCTCCCAAAGCCCATTTATTCTTACTATGTTTTCTTCTGGATCAATATATATGCCTTGTTCGTCTTCATTAATCCTTACATCCCTTGCTCTTATAATCTTCCTGTCTTCTTCTACCCAAATTTTATAACCATTTCTTATGTAACCAACTAAGATGCCTTTGTTACATCTCTCATCGAGTTTGCGTAAGCCGGAATTTATTTTGTAAAAGGTTGTAGATCCAAATCTTCTGATGTTTGAAAGGTTTGGTTTTATGTTAAACCACATTTCTGCTGGTGTTTTGTCTAATCCATCCGTAGGACTCCTATTAACAAGGAAGCTAGCTGTCAACAAAGCTTCACCCCATAAATAATTCGGAACACGACCATCAAATAACAAAGCTCTAGTTCTCTCCATTAAGGTTCTATTTAATCTTTCAGCTTTTCCATTCAATTGAGGTGTATAGGGTATTGTCACATCTAATATTATTCCTTTTGAGTTACACCACGAAAGAAGGTTATTGTTTGTAAATTCCCCACCGTTATCACATCTTATTTTATAAACTTTATTTCTGAAATGATTTTCTGCCAAAAATACAAATTGTTTTATTTTCTCAAAAGCTTCACTTTTGAAGGTGATCAAGTAAACAACACAGAAATGTGTGAAATCGTCCAAAAAGGTGATGAAATATTTTTTGTTATCCCAAGTGGGAACTTCAATTGGGCCGCAAATATCTGTGTGTATAATTTCTAAAGGGAATTTTGCTTTAATACGGTTATCTCCAAAGGGCTTTCTTGTCATTTTAGACTTTATGCAGATTTCGCAAATTTTATTCAAATGTCCCCTCCCAATTTCAATCCCATCAACCAGTTTTGCTAGACGCGGCACATCGGATACGTGACCTAGCCTACAATGCCAGATATTGGCACTCTCAGTCAGTAAGGCTTCTCTAGTAAAATTGGCCGAAAAATCTGTCTCATAGAGGCCATTTTTGGTTTTATAGCCTTTAAGAATAATTTTCTTATTTCTAGATATAAATACCTCATCTCCAGAGAAGAACACTGACCCATTCTTGTCCGTGATTGAACTTACTGATATCAGGTTCCTTGAGACTCCTGGGACAGACAGCACATCTTCCATTAAACCAAAATTGGTATTTATCGTACCTGTTCCTTTGGCTATGAGGTTTTCTGCATTCGCACACTTTATATCTATGTTTAAGCTTTCTGTAAAATTTATAATGTTTTTGTTATTAAACATATGAGAAGAAGCTCCTGAGTCAATGACTGCTTTTATTGGTATCGTCATGTTTAACTTTTTACAAACCTGGTTCCGGCAATACTTTTGGATGTGGCCTTTCTTATTGCAATTTTTACAAATTTTTATTGTAAAACAATTGTTAGTTGCATGCCCTGTTTTCCTACAATGACTGCATTTTTCATTTTTACAAAATCTTGCAATGTGGCCCGGTTTACCACAGTTAAAACATACTTTCTCTGTTGATTTTAAAACTTCATTATTACAAACCACATTTTCCTGCATATCTAAATTTTGAAGTCTCAGAATTAGTGTTTGTATATTTTTGTCTTCTCTAGGTGTTATTTCCCAAATATGTTTAAATAATTTCATCTTATCAGGCAGTATAGTTATTATTTTCTGCATTAAATTTTCTTCTGAAATTTTATATTCAGTGCTATTTATCTCTGCACACAAATTTTGTAAAAAACCAATGTCGTCAAAAATATTTCCTGTATGGTTATAACTATAGAATTTAATGATTTTGAGATGATTGTCTTCTTTAATATTATGTCTAAAAACTAAATCCAACGTATCAAAAATATCTTTTGTTGTTTTACAGTTAATTACATAATGTAATAATTGTTCATCTATAGCATTTAATATTATATATTTCGCTTTCGCTTCATTGATATCTTTTCCATCATGGCATTTTGCTTCCAGAAATAATTTCGTAATCTGTCTCCAATATTTGTAATTCGAATTTTTTCTTAGTTTATTTAGCGAATCCATTTCTATACAAATGTAAAAATACTTACAAAGACTCCAGTTATTTTTGACAAACCTTTTTCCGTTGCTACGGTTATAAAATCAACATCTGGTTGCCAGGCATATTATTGACGACTGAAAAATACTAAATTAGAAAATTATTCTTCTGTCTGGGCCCATAACCTGTTAAAGAAAACCAGGTGGGCTATGGAAGACGTGTAATAAAATCTACAGACTCTGCGTGGTACTTTACATAATTATATAATGCTTTTAGGTTGAATACACGGATCGATCTACACACCAAGAGACCTGACACAACATCAGCAGTCATCACCTATATTTTTAAATTTAACATGACATATGCCATTGATTGAAAATAATCTGTCCAGCCAGGACACAAATGAGGTTTGATAAACAAACCCCATTCCATCAGTATCTGCCTACACCCATTGGTTAAAAGGCGTGAGTTTATGTATGTATTCCAATTGCCTTACTCGTGTGGGTTATGCAATTGTCAACAAAAACCTTGAAACACTTAAGGCCAATGTCTAATTTTCAGTTACACTGTCAACGTGTTAAGTCTTCCAAAGTAACATAACGATAGACCCAGGTTTTGCAGATTAAATGTATTTAAGAATAAAATCCCAGTTCATAGGAGACAATTCAATCAATGTTATAACTTAAAATTCTTGCTTTCAGATATCAATTCTCTAAAGTAAAAGGAGTCAGCAAGGAAGAGGCTGAAAAATTGGGCCTTAACAGAGAAAAACAAGTTACCCTAGAACAAACTTATGAAGAAATACAGAAACTGGACATAGATAATTGGGAAAACAAACGAGGGCCTCGGCCATGGGAGACAGTTGAACAAAAGTAGTGCACACATCACATTCATACTATAAACCAAAATATTGGTTGTATTATTGTTGCTGTAAATATTTTTACCTTTAGTTTAATTAAATATTATTGTTCTTGTTACATGTAGTAAGTTATTGTTATTTCATACAGTAGGATAGGATAGATAGAATCCCTTTACCGCACTCAGACTACCATTTGGTCTCTCGTGCGTGCAGGCCTCCTCTCTGTGAGAGAGAATGGGCCATAATCCACAGGCCCAGTGCGGGTTGGTGGATGTCACACATGTCTTTGAAATTTTGTTTCTAAAACGCGCCGGTTTCCTCACGATGTTTTCCTTCACCTTTTTGAGAGGAGTGGTGATGAAATAATTTACACAAAGTAAAGCGCGACCGCCCATTTCATACCTTGTCTAATGTCTATCTTATCTTCCTGTGCTGATGACTGTATCCACTAAATCTACATAAATTGGCACATTGTTCTCAACATACAGATACAGTGTTAGGATCGGCGCACAATGGCGGCACAATAGGACGAGGAATTCTTTTATTAGGCTATGAAGCTAGTATTCTATGCATTTGTTACACACCTCCTCAGTAGTTTAGATAAGAGAGTGTAAGTAGGTACCTACTATTCTGTGCGGTCCATTTTACCTTGCCTATGAAGGTAAAACGGCCATGCAGAAAGCTTTCAATATAATGTAACTTCTTAGTTGTCTATGAATAAATAAGTAGCGTAGAGTAAATATTGTTGATTAGTATCACTCCCCAAAAAGTTGAATAGGTTGCTATTTTTAACCGACTTTCGAAAAAGGAGGAGGTTCTATGTTCGACTTCTTGTATGTTTTTTATGTATGTTCACCGATATCTCCGGCAATTGTGGACAGATTTTGAAAATTCTTGTTTTGTTTGAAAGAATATGTTCTGAAATTGGTCCCATTTTGATTTGGTGCAGATCTGATGAAGAACTTCGAAGATATACAACAGAACTCTTCAATAAATAACGGCAAATCTCTCGGGACTGCTGCAATCGCATGTCTGTTTATTGTTTATACCATTTCATAACATAACATCACGCAAGTACGGTCTTAAGGGGTAAGCAGATCTCTCATTTGATCGGTTTTGTTCAAGTTTCATGATATTCGGGTAATCTATTCTGGCGTTATAGGAAACTTACTAAACAACTTGGCTATTAGGTAGGTACAACTAAAAAGTGAAAAATAAAAAAACTTTTTACAAAAAAATACTACCGACTTCCAGAAAACTACAAAGTGAATGATAACTTTATTTTTGGAAGTCGGTGTCCATAACGCAAAAAAATGGTACCTACGAAAGACACCGACTTCCAAAAATAAAGTTATTTTTCACTTTGTAGTTTTCATATTTGGAAGTCGGTGGTATTTTTTTGTAAAAAGTTTTTTTTTAATTCTTGATTAAACGGTCCGTCCTATCTTCAATTTCCTTCATAAAACTTTATTTATTTCAAATCTTTTAATGTAGTGTTAGTTTAACTAGTTGTATACTAATTCTGCTTATGGTTATGAAGAGGTAATTAAATGTAATCAGTTAAGTAGGCACTTACATAAACCAGAACAAATAATGTGCAATGGACCTTGAGCCCACCAGTCCATGCACTAATCTGTGATCTGATCATGCATTGAGTTGCTATGCTACGTCGCGCGTGACGTATTAATATATATAGAATCAGGTGATTCTATTGCGCTTTGCTCAACAACTACGGGAAAGGGGAAAACAGAATACCAGGAAATCGCTCGATAACAAACACTCTCAGAAAAGATCTCCGAGAAGCGGTATTTTTTTATCAACCTGGTAAATATCTTCCTCAATTCAGAAACTTGGCACACAACCAGAATCGAACTCGGGAATAGCGTCGTTTCCCAACTGGGTAAAAAACAAAAGCTTGTAGCCTTGCTCGGTGCCATTAGGTTTTAAAGCGTGTTAATAATAGCCCCTGATTGTTCCGCGTAGTTATATTTTAATGCTAAGTACGCATTGGAATAGGTATACCTAGTTAGATACAATTGGTACAAACACGTGCGACCTTGAGCGATCAAAAATATTTTCTGTATAGGTAGGTAAACTCGACAACCGCAATTCCATGGCAACAATTTGAAATTGGCTACACCTTTAAGACGTAAGTAATGGTAAAGACGATTTTCGTATTTCAAGTGTTATGCAGATCCACTGATATGCAATTGACTACCTAATGCTTCAGCCAGTTTCGTTTTAGTGCTCCAGCAGCAATATTTTGCTTATAAGAAGGTTACCTATTTATTATAGAGCGTAAAATGAAGGCAATAATACAACATTCATGAATATACGTACCTAACTACCGTTTATTATTATTATTATAGTGCTAATTAAGTATCTAACTGTAAGATGTTTCAGTCGTGTTTTTCGTGTTATTGACCGAAAACTAAAACGAATACTAGTATAGTTTCACTTTTATATTTTTAGACGGGTATGAAAGCGAGTTCAGCGACACCCTTCGGTATTCAGGATAAAGTATGATGATAGGTAACTGTTCATTTGTATGTTATCCCGAATATAAAAATAACACAGTAATTTACACGTGGCATTCTGTGGCATTAAAAAGCATTCGTACGGTACGAAAGTTACGAACAAAGGCAACTGCCTACCTGCCCATTATTGTCTCATCATGACATCCATTCTCATAACATCACGCTTCTAATTCTCGAAGGGGTAGGTACCTACCTAGTCAAAGAGAGTGGGTAGTTGAGGAGTAAGTAGGTACAACCACACCTTGTAGTTAAAGTAAAAACAGCTAGCTGCTTACTGTGTCTTTGAACCGATAAAAACTACCAGACGAGTACCTAGGTCGTACGGATCGGATCATAAATAAGTAGGTACCTAAGTACAAGTATGAGAACTGAGAGTCTGAGACTGATGACTAAATACTAACCAGCAAGCGAGATATCTTTGTCAACCTAAAAATTGACTGCTGCGCTACGTGTCGCGGGTTCGATTCCCATACGGAACAAATATTTGTATGACCTACAGATAGTTGTTCCGGCTCTGGGTGTTTGTGTATGTTAGTTTATGTGTTTGTAAACCCACGATACAGGAAGAAATTCCTAGTGTGGGGCAAAGTTTTTATAAAAAAACAAAACACCTTCAACCTGTGTTTATTATTTAGGGAGACTGGGGAGATTTGATCCTACGGAAGACTTGGTTAAAAATTATAATGCCGGTGAATTAGAAATTTAGAATGAATAGTAGAGTTAGGTTTAATTTTTTAAATCAACCGAAGGTGTTTAGGGTCTTTATAATTTTTATGTAACAAGTTTCCCGTAGAACCAAGTCACCCCAGTCTCCCATACCTAGCAGTAGGTTGATATGCCGCAGTCGTTCGTTTCTAGACTATCGTAGAATACCTACCTCTGATGTATTTTGTCTTATCAGATAAATACCGACATCCTTGTTTCAATCGAGTAGGTCGAAGATAATGGTCGGATCGCCTGACCGGCACCACTGACACCGAATTTTATTCCTAATCTTAATTCTCGCTCGTTATACCTATCTGTCAACAAAATTAATGCGCAAACATTCGGTACAACAAATCAAAAACAAACAACACAATTTAAAAACAAACGATTTGTTTTGGTTTACAAAATAAACACGTGAGCTGAGCTGTGGTTGTGGGCGTTGTGACTAACGTCAAACGGCCCAATTCGTGAAATCCACGTCACGGTCTAACACCATAGTTACTCTGAATATTTATTTATATCCAATAATTTGCACTAATTTTACTAAAACAACAGTATAATGGTAGGTGATTGGTATGGAGTTTTAGGTGAAATATTACTGAGTAGGTATTTAAGTATCTAATTACTAGTTGACTACTGAGATTGACCTACCTATATGTAGGTAATGTCATGTACAAATACAAACAGTCTGTGGCTAACGATCCAATTCGCGAAATCCACCTCACGCCATCACCGGCCACTGACCTACATAGTTAGGTACAAACACTCAGCTACAGACAACAAAGGGTGAGGTGACCCTACATAGCCACTATAGCCAGATAGATAGGTACATAAAACATAATGCAATGCGTCGAAACACTGGCAGAGAATAAGTAATCCTGATACGTATCACGTATGATCCCGAATCTACGATGGTATATTGATTTAACGTCGTCAACGCTGAGGGCATGGGCTCCCTAGCAGTCAGGTAGGTAGGTATTGCATGATATTTCACAACAATTTCGACTGTATCCCTATAGCTATGACTCATACCATATATTATTACTTTTTTCTTCGGTTCTAATCAAGCTCATTTTCTAGGTAATTGAGGATGATGCAATTAAATCTGTGAATGTCTAACAGGGTTTTGCTTTGAAGAGAAAATGTCATCAATTTTGTTTGGATGGATGCATCCGCTTCAAGGGTTGACTGACACTTTAGGACCTTAGGTAGGTAGGGAGGTACCATCTACACCACAACCTACCCAATGACCTAGTGTTTCGAGTGTAACCTCTACTGACTAAGCAGAGGTCGCACTCGCAACACTGAACGATGTTAATAACCCCTTTCGAATCAACGACCGGTATTTTTACATTGTTTGTGATGTATTTACAATTAAAGCACACAGACATAAATAAATAAAGGGAAAGCTGGTATAGCAGACCAATAATTCATGACGAAAAAGTAACTAGGAAGAGTAGGTACCTACTTACCTGATTAAGTTTAGCTTTAGGTATAGTAATTTTATGTAATTAACCTAATTATGATTTTTCTATAACGTAGGTACCTATAGTTATTAACCGAGGTCATTTGAAAAGGTTTCTAACAGTAACTAAATTTAATTAAGAAGTTACATAAAATATGCTATTTAATTAAATTAAGCAGTTAGGTAGGTAGATTACTACCACCTACACCTACTTAGGTATAAGGTCAAAATAAATGCCTAGGTACCTTTATCCTATAATAAGAGCTGTGTCTCGGTTTTTGGCGAAACTTTGTATTATTGATCGCCATGATTCGTTGAATTTGCTTTTTGCTTTGTTTTGTTGGGCTTCCTCTCATTCGCTCAGACCAAACAGTTTGCGTCACAAAGGAAAGAAAGAAGCTACGCATGCGTTCTAGAACATTATTGCTGTCTCTATTTATCCCACTATGATAGAAAGAGACAAAATTTGCTTCGGCCATCCTCGACCGTTTTCGTAGCCATTGATTTTTCACGAGACTTTGTCTATATAAAGGGCAGCTCGGTTCTCGGAGCGCATTTCAAAACGAGAAATTGAAAAAGGAATTCACAAGCGTGTGACTTTTTAGAGTTGTTCGTCAGAGATAACAGTATTTTATTGAAATTTTGTGTTATAAAAGACTAAATTCTAGTGATTAATCGGTAAGTGTTAATTTTCTTTTATTCAAGTACCTTTAGTATTGTAATTTAGTTGTGCCTGGGTAAGCCTTGTACTGTCTGGGGCATCGGGAAAGTGGTGGTATGCATAGTGCGCAGTTTTATTATTGATCGTGCGTAGCCATTTTGGAACATTCGTTCGTCAGTCGGATCATGCATCGATTTTACAACGAATTCTTTTTAGTTCTGAACGTTATGTCCTATAAATAAATTCAAGTACCTATTCATTCTCAGTAGAGCAATATCATGCCTAATTTCTAAAGTTTATTGTGAATGTAACAATTCGTTAGCATCTATAATCATAAGCCGTTGTCTACCGAGTGTATAACAAACAAAAATATTTTCTTTCTCTCATTTACCTTCTTTATTGTCCCACCGACGCAAACAAGTAGGTAAGATAAGGGGTAAAGATAGATAGAAATAAAGAAAAGTGTACCGAAATTGGACGCGGGCGGGTTTGTAATTTGAATAGGTTTCACTTTTTGTGTTTGTGTAATATAAAACTCGCGAACTGTTCAGAGTAGCCATGTCAGTAGGTCACCCCAGTTTATTTTATCCGTGACCTACTTATTGAATTGCGCGGGGCCATGTAATAACTAGCTACTGCGTAGTTGCGCACATCCCCAATCTGTGCGCACATCAATGCTGCGGAAGCACATAAATTAATGTTTTTCTTCCCGTATTGAGCAAGCGTGGTGATTAATGCTTGTATGTTCTGTTTTAAGGCGAGGCCTTTGGCCTGCAGTGGGACAGTAACAGGCTGGGATTATTGTTATTAGTTACCTACATTAAGTATTAGTATAGTGCGTGGCATGTAAGTTGAACCAAAACACTAATGTTTTATTTAAATTAAACGATTTGAACCGAAATGAATCCCTTTTATACGACCTAACCGTTGACTGAATATTACATTTTCGTGCCGCACACTATACCTACGGTTCTTGCCAAACTTGGTCGCCCTGAAAATGGCTTTCCGATGCGCAAGGCACGGCCCGGTGCTGTTTTTATATAAGATATACTACTGCGCAGCCATTGTAGCCAAATTCAAGAGCTGCCAAGAAGTTTGGCGAGAGCTATATGAGTAAAATTTTACTGTAAAGTTAATTGGTAACATATTATCTACTAACGTCTATAAAGTCGCAAGTTGTATGCTTAAATAAAGATAACATTTATTTACATAATTTCGAGATGTTTTAGCTAGTGTAGGTATGTAGTTACCTATATTATTGCATAGTTGAACGAAACCCGACAATTTGTCGCACATAGCGTGATGATTTATCATCACTTCAGTACTTACCCAGTCATAATAATTATGGTGACTCATACTTTGAAAAGTCGTTTCCAACACCTAGTAATGTAATTAGTGACGAAAGATGAAATATTATTTAATTTTGTTAACAAGTTTTTATTTTGTATTACAGGACAATATGCAGATCTTCGTGAAGACTTTGACGGGGAAAACCATCACTTTGGAGGTGGAACCCTCTGATACCATCGAAAATGTGAAAGCCAAGATTCAAGACAAGGAAGGCATTCCTCCAGACCAGCAAAGACTGATCTTCGCTGGAAAGCAACTGGAAGATGGACGCACACTATCTGACTACAACATCCAGAAGGAATCAACTCTTCACCTGGTGTTGCGTCTCAGAGGTGGCATGCAGATTTTCGTTAAAACTTTGACTGGAAAAACTATCACATTGGAAGTTGAAGCTTCGGACACAATAGAGAATGTGAAAGCCAAAATTCAAGACAAAGAGGGAATTCCACCAGACCAGCAGCGATTGATTTTCGCCGGTAAGCAGCTGGAAGATGGCCGTACTCTTTCTGATTACAATATCCAGAAGGAATCCACTCTGCATTTGGTACTACGTCTGCGTGGTGGTATGCAAATCTTTGTTAAGACCCTGACTGGTAAGACTATTACACTAGAAGTAGAAGCCTCTGACACAATTGAAAATGTTAAAGCGAAAATTCAGGACAAGGAAGGAATACCTCCAGACCAACAGCGACTCATCTTCGCCGGCAAACAATTGGAAGACGGCCGTACGTTGTCAGACTATAATATCCAGAAAGAATCAACGCTGCACTTGGTATTGCGTCTGCGTGGTGGTATGCAAATCTTTGTGAAGACCCTGACCGGTAAGACCATTACTCTAGAGGTCGAGGCTTCTGACACAATCGAGAATGTGAAGGCTAAAATTCAAGACAAAGAGGGAATCCCGCCAGACCAGCAGAGATTGATCTTCGCCGGCAAACAGTTGGAAGACGGGCGCACATTGTCTGACTACAATATTCAGAAGGAATCTACACTGCATTTAGTTCTGCGTCTGCGTGGTGGTATGCAAATTTTCGTCAAAACCCTAACTGGCAAAACCATTACATTAGAGGTTGAAGCCTCTGACACTATTGAAAACGTCAAAGCAAAAATCCAGGACAAGGAAGGTATTCCGCCAGACCAACAGCGACTTATTTTCGCTGGCAAACAATTAGAAGATGGACGTACATTGTCGGACTACAATATCCAAAAGGAATCTACGCTCCACTTGGTATTGCGTCTGCGTGGTGGTATGCAAATCTTCGTCAAAACCCTGACTGGCAAAACCATTACACTTGAGGTTGAAGCCTCTGACACAATCGAAAATGTTAAAGCTAAAATTCAAGATAAAGAGGGAATCCCACCAGATCAGCAGAGATTGATCTTCGCCGGCAAACAGCTGGAAGATGGTCGTACGCTCTCAGATTATAATATCCAGAAGGAGTCCACTCTTCACTTAGTACTGCGTCTTCGTGGTGGTATGCAAATTTTCGTCAAGACCCTGACCGGTAAGACCATTACTCTGGAGGTCGAGGCTTCTGACACAATCGAGAATGTGAAGGCTAAAATTCAAGACAAAGAGGGAATCCCGCCAGACCAGCAGAGATTGATCTTCGCCGGCAAACAGTTGGAAGACGGGCGCACATTGTCTGACTACAATATTCAGAAGGAATCTACACTGCATTTAGTTCTGCGTCTGCGTGGTGGTATGCAAATTTTCGTCAAAACCCTAACTGGCAAAACCATTACACTAGAGGTTGAAGCCTCTGACACTATTGAAAACGTCAAAGCAAAAATCCAGGACAAGGAAGGTATTCCCCCAGACCAACAGCGACTTATATTCGCTGGCAAACAATTAGAAGATGGACGTACATTGTCAGACTACAATATCCAAAAGGAATCAACGCTCCACTTGGTATTGCGTCTGCGTGGTGGAATGCAAATCTTCGTCAAAACCCTGACCGGCAAGACCATTACTCTGGAGGTCGAGGCTTCTGACACAATCGAAAATGTGAAGGCCAAAATCCAAGACAAGGAAGGAATTCCTCCAGACCAACAGCGTCTTATATTCGCTGGCAAACAGTTGGAAGATGGACGCACACTGTCTGATTATAACATCCAGAAGGAATCTACTCTTCACTTAGTACTACGTCTGCGTGGTGGTATGCAAATCTTTGTCAAAACTCTGACTGGCAAGACCATTACACTAGAGGTTGAAGCCTCTGACACTATTGAAAACGTCAAAGCAAAAATCCAGGACAAGGAAGGAATTCCACCTGACCAGCAGAGGTTGATCTTTGCTGGCAAACAATTAGAAGATGGGCGTACATTGTCGGACTACAATATCCAGAAAGAATCTACGCTCCACTTGGTATTGCGTCTACGTGGTGGTATGCAAATCTTTGTCAAAACATTGACTGGCAAGACCATTACTCTGGAAGTCGAGGCTTCTGACACGATCGAAAATGTAAAAGCCAAAATCCAAGACAAAGAGGGAATCCCACCAGACCAGCAGAGACTGATTTTCGCTGGTAAACAGCTAGAAGATGGTCGCACGCTCTCAGATTATAACATCCAAAAAGAGTCCACTCTTCACTTAGTACTGCGTCTGCGTGGTGGTATGCAGATTTTCGTCAAGACCCTGACTGGCAAGACCATTACACTAGAGGTCGAGGCTTCTGACACAATCGAAAATGTGAAAGCTAAAATCCAAGACAAAGAGGGAATCCCGCCAGACCAGCAGAGATTGATCTTCGCCGGCAAACAGCTGGAAGATGGTCGTACGCTGTCAGATTATAATATCCAGAAGGAGTCCACTCTTCACTTAGTACTGCGTCTGCGTGGTGGTATGCAGATTTTCGTCAAGACCCTGACCGGCAAGACCATTACACTAGAGGTCGAGGCTTCTGACACAATCGAAAATGTGAAAGCTAAAATCCAAGACAAAGAGGGAATCCCGCCAGACCAGCAGAGATTGATTTTCGCTGGCAAACAATTGGAAGATGGACGCACGTTATCCGACTACAATATTCAAAAGGAATCTACGTTGCATTTAGTCCTTCGTCTTAGAGGCGGCATGCAAATTTTCGTCAAAACCCTAACTGGTAAAACTATCACATTAGAAGTTGAAGCTTCGGACACAATAGAAAATGTGAAAGCCAAAATTCAAGACAAAGAGGGAATTCCACCAGACCAGCAGAGATTGATCTTCGCCGGAAAGCAGCTGGAAGACGGGCGCACGCTCTCCGATTACAACATCCAAAAGGAATCTACACTGCATTTAGTATTAAGATTGAGAGGTGGAATGTAATAAAAAAATACACTTCCTAAATAAAAGACATAATCTGAATGCAACTATTTATTTATTTTATTTCACATCAATGGCTGATTTATCAAAAGCCTAATATCTTGAGAAATATGACAGTTTCAGTTATTAGACAATTGCAAAATCGGCCCTTTTACGCGTAAACAAACAGCCACACCTTTCCTCATCCCATTTCTTGAATAATAGATTATTAGAACTTCTTACAGCTGGGTTCATTATAGACCTATGGTAGTGGGTGGGTATTTAGGATTCCGTACCAAAACGGTAACAAGGAACCCTTATGAACTTCTTGGCCGCCCTGAAGTTGGTTTACCGGATGCGCGAGTTACGATACGATGCTGTTTTTGTATGAGATTTACTACTGCGCAGCCATTAGATTGAGCCTTATAGCCAACTTCAGGGCGGTCAAGAAGTTTGGCGAGAACTATACTAAAGCTATCAACTTGAAATTTGGAATAGTTTTAGATGGCTTATTCCGTTTATCTACCCTAAAACAGCCACCCTAAGGTGGATAATCAGAAACGCGTGTTCATCTATCCACCCTGAACGGGGTGGATAATCGGAATTCACTTCTGATTGTTCTTCCGACTTTTTACCCCAAGTACAGTCAACAGTGGAATTCAAACTTAGATCTATACTAATATTATAAAGACGTAAAATTTGTAAGTTTGTATGGTAATCTCAGGAACTACTGGTTGGAATTGAAAAATTATTTTTGTGTTAGATAGTCCATTTATCGAGGAAGGTATATAGGATATATAACATCACGCTACGACCGATAGGAGCGGAGCGTAAATGAAAAATGTTGCAAAAACGGGAAAGAATATTACTTTTTGAGGGCTTCCGTTGCGTGCGCTGAGTAAATGGTTTCAGTTATGCAATCATGTATGTAGGGTAGGTAGGGTAGGTGTAGGGTAGATGTAGGGTAGGTGTAGGGTCAGTGTAGGGTAGGTGTAGGGTCAGTGTAGGGTAGGTGTAGGGTTGGTGTAGGGTAGGTGTAGCGTAGGTGTAGGGTATATCCCATGTCACAGACCGCATCGACTTCCTGAAACAAAGTGTTTGCATAGGTAAACCGTATTCGTAGGTACAGGCGGAGAGTGGAGCGATAAACCCAGAATCGTACATTCCAAAGTAATGAAAGGTGGGTTTATCAGGCTTGAGAGCGACCCGACCAAGGTGTGACTGATACGCGCCTGCCGGATGATGACGTTATATGTTCATTCTGGCGCAGCATCTGGTCGGTGCCTGTCAGCCACACCGAAGGTGAATGGACTCGGGAGGTTGAACGAGCGTGCGATCCAATACAAGAGATGGGGGCTATCACGATCAGCCCCTAAGATGTAGCCCGTGCAGTCCGTCCGTTGCCAAACTGAAAATCTCCAGGGCCGGACGGGCAGCACAACTTCTGGATCAAGTGGCTACGCACTACTCTCGCACGCTCGTTTGGCATCTCAGTACCAGGCAGCCTTGGAGTCTGGTTCGCTACCCAAGTTCCTTACAACAGGAATAACCCACCTGCTCCACAAGTCTGGTAGCACCGCGGCACCCAAAAATTATAGACCTATTACATGTTTACCAACGGTCTATAAGGTTCTTACATCCATTTTGAGAGTTAAAATGAATAAACACATCGAAGATAACTCGATCATGTCGGTCTCTCAGAATGGATCTAGGAATGGGTCCCGCGGTACTAAGGAGCTACTCCTTATAGATATGGCCATTAGCCAACAGGTTCGGCGTTCCCGAAAGGATCTTTCGATATGTTGGATAGATTATAAGAAGGCCTATGACTCGGTGCCTCATACATGGCTCATGAGGGTGCTAGAATTGTATAAAATAGACACAACTCTACCCACCTTCCTGATGTCGTGTATGGGGCAATGGAGCACAGTCTTTCGCTATCCAGGATTTCGATTTATCCAGAGGAATAGCGAACCTGTACGGATCGAGCGAGGTATATTCCAGGGCGATAGATTGAGTCCACTTTGGTTTTGCCTAGCCCTGAATCCTCTAAGCATGTTGCTGGAGAACTCAGGGCTAGGCTATCGGTTGAAGAGAGGTGGTCAGGTTATATCTCACCTCCTTTACATGGATGACCTGAAGCTCTTTGCCCCCAGCAATCTTCAACTGATGGAGTTACTGAAGGTAACTGAAACTTTTAGTAGCGCCATCAGGATGGAGTTTGGTGTGGACAAATGTGCGGTCATGCATGTAAAGCGAGGGGAGATTGTGGAATCCACAGGAATTCAACTCGCGGATTCCATAAACCTGAGATCCCTCTCTCCAAACGAAACCTATAAGTATTTGGGTATGTCGGAAGCGTTATGTATCAGCACTACTGACATGAAGCAATCGTTGAAGGAACGCTTCTTTGGCCGCCTGAAGAAGGTATTCAATAGCGTGCTTTTGGGCGGAAACAAGGTGCGTGCCTTCAACGGTTGGGTCATGCCGGTATTGATGTACTCTTTCGGCATACTCAAATGGACTCAAACGGGACTTGACGCCCTGGATAGGCGGGTCCGTATACTGCTGACTGCATATCGAATGTATCACCCACGATCGTCGGTCATGAGATTGTATATCCCGCGGAAGTGTGGTGGCCGAGGCTTTTTAAATGCTAAAAACCTCCACAACCGCGAGATATGCAATCTCAGGGAATATTTTCTAAACACCGACGTGGGTATGCATCGAGATGTAGTAGCAGTGGACAAGGGACTCACCCCGCTCTCCTTGGCGAATGAGAACTGGCGCAAGCCTGTAGTGCTTGACACTAACGACCGCAGGGAGGTATGGCAGAGTAAGGAGCTTCACGGACGCTTTTGCCGGGCCCTACATGGGTCCGATGTAGACCAATCAAAGTCCGTAGCCTGGCTACGTTTCGGTGACCTCTTTGGGGAAACCGGAGGTTTTGTCTGTGCAATTATGGACGAAGTTATCATGTTAACTACCGGAGATTTATTGTGAAGGATGGCACGGTTGACATCTGTCGGGCATGTCACCGCCCGGATGAGTCGATCCGTCACATTATCTCTGGTTGTTCTCGTCTAGCTAACGAAGAGTACTTGCATAGGTACAACACTGGGTACAACCTTGTAGCCAGGATTATCCATCAGCAACTTGCTCTGAAATACAGAGTGTGTGGCATCGGAGAATAAAATCAAGTATCTTGACTTGGCTCGCGAGGTTGTGTACATGTGGGATGTGGACACAGCGATCATTGTACCGATAGTCGTGTCAGCCAATGGATTAATAGCCACGAGCCTCGACCAACACCTTAGGAGGCTCTCGTTAGGCGGCTGGATCAAGGGCCTGATCCAGAAAGCAGTATTGCTGGACACGGCTCGTATTGTTAGGAGGTGCCTCTCTCTGGAGCCCTGACCGCCGGTAGTTTGGACTCTGTTCCCGTTACCGGTGGGCCTCTATCTTTTATATTTTTAAATGTTTTTGTTTTAATTTATTTTATAAAAATATTTAAAAATGTACTTAATAAGAAATGTAATGAATAAAGGAAATAAATAAACTATTTTCAGCTTTGACTTTTCAAACAAGAAGTATGTATTTCTAAGTATTTAAATTTTCATTAAGTATCTTGGGCCGGGTTTGTGTATGTTTATCTAAATGACTGTACACAAGCGGGGGGAGAAAATCATCAGTAAGATATTTTGGGAATTCCGAGTATCCACCCCGTTCAGGGTGGATAGATGGACACGCGTTTCCGAGTATCTACCTTAGGGTGGCTGTTGTAGGGTGGATAAACGGAATAACCCTTTTAGATGACGTTTACCCAACTATTTTGCAAATAAGAAATAAATAATACCTTTGTTAGTGTACGTTACCCCAACAGGAAAGTGGCTACTGGAGTGATATGAGTGGAACGTATATTTAGAGCGTAATCTGCTGTGAATGTGCGCTACATAAAAAACGTGTCCGTTACCGAGGCCAGATGTTGTCGAAAATGGCCATTTGAATCTTATAGATAATTAGTTTTGCGGCTTCTGTAATTGTTGCGCACATTTTTAAATTTGTTGCGCTTATAGTTTTTTAATTATTTCACAAAAACATTTCCTGCTGGGGTAACGTTACCCCAGCCAGACCTTTTTCTTTCTAATGGGAATATTTAAATAATTACTAGCTATAAAATTAGTTGTCTAGATGAAGTAATTGTTGTGCCTTATTTTGTATTTGTTCTTTCATCGGTTGCGAAGTTATTCGAGATTTTGCTGGGGTAACGTTTTTGGTTTTGCTAGATCTTTGAAATGGTTAAGCGGATTCTTATCATATTTTGTACATGGCTTCTTAGGAATTAGTTTAAATTTGTTTTGCAATAAAAAAACCAAAATAATACATAGCTTAAAGGTTATTTCATTAAATAGAAAAACACTTCAATTGGTCCCAGCACTCTCAATAAGAGCTCTAAAGACTTACTTTAAACGTTATTTTAAAGCTTGTAACTGCCTTCAAATGTATGTGAAGTTTCATTAGTATCCTGTAAGTATTTAACAAGTTATGATGATATTGAGTTCTTCACGAGCACGGTCTTGATGCGCGCGGTGTTATTTGGCCACTGGATTGGATATATGAACTGAATGTTATGTCAATTATTAGTTTTTTAGTTCAGTTGTATATCAGTAAAATTTCAGCTCAGTACATTGGATAATTAATGAGATAATACGATTAAAGTCATCAGGAAGTGAATGACCGTGGTAACCCGACCAAGTTTAGGTGGTTACGAAAAAGCGAAAACGCAGAACATTATACTATCTTTTGAAATGTTTAGTATAATACACCTTACAATTTCGGTACAGACGCGTACACTGTTAAATACATTAATAATATAATAATATCTGTACTATGAAAACATTATTATTATCTTCCAGTTGCACAAATTTATCAAAAATCACTGATATAACATGTCGTTCGGTGGGACGCGGAAGGGGTGGGGTGAAGGGGTGCATTGTTTGCATATCGCACTAAACATGCTCCGTAATCACATAATTCATCTTGTAGAGTGCGCATGCGTTTCGGCAGTTCCGTTTCCTGTTTTTGCAAATATTTATAGAGTGCGTGAGAGCTAATGTAAAATAATAAGTGTGGCGAATTACTGCTAATGTGGAGTGCTTCTATTGATGATCATAGTTATGGTGCAGGCTGCTTGATGAATTCACGAACAAGGTAAGCTTGTATAATGTAACTACAGAAATAGTAGCAAAATTATTATTAATATGTACATGTTGTTAGGTACTTAACTAAAACTGTATTTTTTTAAGGCTTAAGTATTTAAATTTAGGAACTTATTATTTTCTTTTCTTTCGTACTTAATTATTACCTAGACTGGAATTCTCAACAATGATAACGACATATGTATCCTTCGCTACATAGTACCTATAAAACAAAGTCGCTTCCCGTTTGTCTGTCCCTGTTTGCTTAGATCTTTAAAACTAAGCAACGGATTCTGAAGCAGTTTTTTTTTAATAGATAGATTGATTCAAGTGGAATGTTTTTGTGTATATATATACGTGATTAATGAAATTCATGACTAAGCGACCGATTTTTATCGTTATCAATGTCGGGAGTCGGGACTACCGCAACAGGTAGGTATTTATTTATTTCCACAAACTCCTTGGACACGTAGACTTTAATAAATCCATAATTACCTTGTTGCGACACTCGCGTTGATATAAACTCGCAAATAGATGACGATTCGAGTTTCAAAATTACCTGTCAATAAAAATTATTTAATAATCACGTAGTTTTTTTTTAAACTTGTGTACATGTCTGTACTAAATTTGTAACACTATCCTACATATTTTAGAAGGTACCATAATGTTTTGCGTTTTCGCTTTTTCGTAACCACCTAAACTTGGTCGGGTTACCACGGTCATTCACTTCCTGATGACTTTAATCGTATTATCTCATTAATTATCCAATGTACTGAACTGAAATTTTACTGATATACAACTTAACTAAAAAACTAATAATTGACATAACATTCAGTTCATATATCCAATCCAGTGGCCAAATAACACCGCGCGCATCAAGACCGTGCTCGTGAAGAACTCAATATCATCATAACTTGTTAAATACTTACAGGATACTAATGAAACTTCACATACATTTGAAGGCAGTTACAAGCTTTAAAATAACGTATAAAGTAAGTCTTTAGAGCTCTTATTGAGAGTGCTGGGACCAATTGAAGTGTTTTTCTATTTAATGAAATAACCTTTAAGCTATGTATTATTTTGGTTTTTTTATTGCAAAACAAATTTAAACTAATTCCTAAGAAGCCATGTACAAAATATGATAAGAATCCGCTTAACCATTTCAAAGATCTAGCAAAGCCAAAAACGTTACCCCAGCAAAATCTCGAATAACTTCGCAACCGATGAAAGAACAAATACAAAATAAGGCACAACATTTACTTCATCTAGACAACTAATTTTATAGCTAGTAATTATTTAAATATTCCCATTAGAAAGAAAAAGGTCTGGCTGGGGTAACGTTACCCCAGCAGGAAATGTTTTTGTGAAATAATTAAAAAACTATAAGCGCAACAAATTTAAAAATGTGCGCAACAATTACAGAAGCCGCAAAACTAATTATCTATAAGATTCAAATGACCATTTTCGACAACATCTGGCCTCGGTAACGGACACATAAAAAACATGTGCGTGTCGTCGTTTTTGAAAAAAAACGATTCCTGCTAGGGTAACGTTGTTGCAGCAGGAAAATTCTAAACGAAAGATCGGAGTGAGAAATATTGTGCATGGGCAGAGAGCTTATAGTTGTGCAAGAATGTGCTCTGAAAATATAATAAGTGCGTAATCAGGTTTTCGAGATATTGCATTTCCTGCTGGGGTAACGTTTTGCAGAATCGTGTATCTCTGAAACTATTGTATGTGCGCCTGTAGAATAAACATACACGAGTAGCTCTTGATTTGTGCGTATTTGTGCCGGAATTAGATTTAAGAAAATATTTATAGTTTGCAAGAAATCGCAAATTTTTGAAAACCCGAAAAAAAAACAGCGCCTAAATGAGAAAACTTTATAAGCTCGCTGAAAACTGTATTCAGTCCATCTTGACGGTTGTATTAACCATAAAAAGTTTCAAAAGTATACATGCTTGCGTTATCGAATAATATTGCTAAAAGTCAAAACGACGGTGTCATAACTTTGACGGCAAAATACGAGAAACCGGCTCAACCCAAGATGGTAGGTGTAAAGCACAAATAAGAGAGTTTAGTCAAAAATATATAGTGAAAATATTCAGCTTGGAATGTTTCGCATTAAGTAGATTTAAACACAAAACTAAACATGTAAACAAAGGCTGGTTATCCGACCAAATTTGAATGACTACAAAAAAGCGACGGATTCATACATAACGATGACCTTCTTAACTTTACTCACGAATCTGTTGAAACGTGTTGTGCCTGAGTACACTGAGGTAGAAAAGTATTAAAATAATTAACTTATTATTGGATTACATTCTACTAGCTGTTTCCGTGACTTGGCACTTGATTATGTAAGAACATTAGGAAAGTAGTGCCAAGGTATAAGCTATCTTCTTTATTCTAACTTTCATTAAAATACATTCAGAATTTTGTTGACACAGCCGGACATTTTAATTTGCCTTTATAATATTAGTAAAGACCAAAAATTTGATGGTGGTTGTTTTTAATAAAAACTGGCCAAGTGCGAGTCGCACTCGCGCACGAAGGGTTCCGTACCATTATCGAAAAAACGACAAAACAATCACGTTTGTTGTATGGGAGCACCACTTAAATATTTTTATACCATTCCACCTCTAAAAAGCTTATTTTATTCACTGAAAACAGTGAATAAAAAGCACTTTTACTCACTGTTTTAGTGTTTGAATTTAGAACACACCAATATATATTCGACGTCCATCTCAATGCAAAAACAACAACAAATCGATACAAACGCCTTGTGCAAAGAATATTCGACTTTCAAACTTCTTCATCGATTTAATTTTCAGTTTGTTAATATTTAGGATTTCAATAATGATTTTCATGATTTTGATTTTAGTCTGGGCAGTTTAGTGAATACTTATTTGGATTGTAATTCTAATATTAATTGCATTGATGTTTAATTAATTACAATTATGTAACGTAACGGAGGTAGTCACTAGCCCCTGAAAAACAGATGCTGTTACCTAGCTCAGGTTCAATTTACAAAAAATTAGTTGAAAAATGAGAGTTTTCAAATTTTTTGTAAATTTTGAAGGTAATTTAACATTTATTTATCTGTTTATTTAATTATGTACACATTTTAAATTTACATTTTTAAATATTTCTTTATAAAAACAAATCATTAAAAAAAACATTTAAAATATAAAAAATAATGGTTGTCCGCCGGTATCGGGAACCGGGTCCAAGCTACCGAAGGTTAGGGCTCCAGAGACAGGAACCTCCTCACAATGCGAGCCGTATCGAGGAGTACTGCCTTCTGTATCAGACCCTTGATCCAACCGCCCAATGACAGCCTCGACAGATGGTCGTCGAGGCTCTTGGCCATCAGGCCGTTGGCCGTAACGACAATCGGCACAATGATCGCCGAGTCCACATTCCACATGTCGACAACCTCGTGTGCTAAGTCAAGATACTTGATTTGTTTCTCTTTCTCAGCTTTCACGAGGTTCTCGTCATGCGGGATGGTGACATCGATTATCATTGTGCGGCGCGCTAATCGGTCTATCACCACTATATATGGCTTATTGGCAACAATAGTCCTATCAGTGATGATAGACCGATCCCAGTACAACGTGCAACGGGATGATTGATTCACTCGCTATGCTCGTGATTGAATCATCCCGTTTTTACCCTTTGGGTACGGAACCCTAAAAATTGTTTGAGATAATTAATTTGAGATTAATAGGTTTGTAATTTGATCTGTGATTTGATGCCATTATTACTTTAAGAAACATAATTCAGAGAAGAAAAATAATAATTTCTACATCAACTTTCTTTCATTTGATATGGTCACAAGGTGCATTTAATGTATTTTTTAATTATCCTCCAAAATTAGGTCAAATCACCAAACATTTGAACGCGACTGTACGGACAACAGCTTAGGTTTTATACGTCCAATTAAGAAGGTCATCAATATGTATGAATCCGTCGCTTTTTCGTAGTCATTAGAAATTGGTTGGATAACCAGCCTTTGTTTACATGTTTAGTTTTTTGTTTAAATCTACTTAATGCGAAACATTCCAAGCTGAATATTTTCACTATATATTTTTGACTAAACTCTCTTATTTGTGATTTACACCTACCATCTTGGGTTGAGCCGGTTTCTCGTATTTTGCCGTCAAAGTTATGACACCGTCGTTTTGACTTTTAGCAATTGTAAACCAGTGGTCAGGATAGGCTGGTCACAGAACAGAAAGGGCACTCATACAATTTACAAAGTGTTTATTCTCAGTTATTTTCAAAAATACAATCTGACAAGCATTTGTCTTACAATTCGTAGTGTCAACAACAATGGCGGTCACCGCCATCAATTCAAACTGCCTAATACATCCGCTTTATATATTTTTCCAATAAACTTATATTCATGTAATAATCAAATTGAATTACTTAATAAAATAACTAATATTAAATAACAATTATTACCAGTAATATTTATCAAAGAATCATGCATAATAATTAAGTTTATTATTTATTAAATACACAGAAAGATGACAAGCGGATGTTGCCCTAAGAGGTTTTAATCATTCGGAATACGTAATTATGAATATATTAGAAGATTAACATTTAAAATAAAAGATGAACTATACGTATTGTAGAATTAAGTCAAGCTGGTATATCCAAAGTCGGAGGTCGGTAACACAATATTATTCGATAACGCAAGCATGTATACTTTTGAAACTTTTTATTGTTAATACAAGCGTCAAGATGGACTGAACACAGTTTTCAGCGAGCTTATCAGTTTTCTCATTTAGGCGCTGTGATTTTTTTTCGGGTTTTCAAAAAAGTGCGATTTCTTGAAAACTATAAATATTTTCTTAAATCTAATTCCGGCACAAATACGCACAAATCAAGAGCTGCTCGTGTATGTTTATTCTACAGGCGCACATACAATAGATTCAGAGATACGCGATTCTGCAAAACGTTACCCCAGCAGGAAATGCAATATCTCGAAAACCTGATTACGCACTTATTATATTTTCAGCGCACATTCTTGCACAACTATAAGCTCTCTGCCCATGCACAATATTTCTCACTCCGATCATTCGTTTAGAATTTTCTTGCTGGAACAACGTTACCCTAGCAGGAATAGTTTTTTCCGTTTTTTTCAAAAACGAAGACTCGCACATGTTTTTTATGTAGCGCACATTCACAGCAGATTACGCTCTAATTATACGTTCCACTCATATCACTCCAGGAGCCACTTTCCTGTTGGGGTAACGTACACGACGTGTTGTGGTTGAGAAAATTTTAGCCATTGACTAATTTATCTTTATTTATTTATTATATCACATCTAAGTAGGTATATCACATATAATAATTTCAGATTTTTCTCTATGGAAACTTCGGAGATAACGGGGGGGGGGGGGGCTTTCTTTTTAACCGACTTTCGAAAAAGGAGGAGGTTCTATGTTCGAATTCTTGTATGTTTTTTTTTTATGTATGTTCACCGATATCTCCGACAATTGTGGACCGATTTAGAAAATATTTTTTTGGTTTGAAAGAGTACCTATGTTTCGAAATTGCTCCCATTTTAATTTGGTGAAGATCTGATAAAGAATTTCGAAGATATACAACAGAACTCTTCAATAAATAACGGCAAATCTCTCGGGACTGCTGCAATCGCATGTCTGTTTATTGTTTATACCATTTCATAACATAACATATCGCCAGTACGCTCTTAAGGGGTAAGCAGATCTCTCATTTGATCGGATATGTTCAAGTTTCATGGTATTTGGGTAATCTATTCTGGCGTTATAGGTTACTACACAACTTGCCTATTAGGTAGGTACAACTAAAAAGTGAAAAATAAAAAAAACTTTTTTGCAAAAAAAATCTACCGACTTCCAAATAAAAAACTACAAAGTAAAAATAACTTTATTTTTGGAAGTCGGTGTCTATTTAGCAAAAAAATGGTACCTACGAAAGACACCGACTTCCAAAAATAAAGTTATTTTTCACTTTGTAGTTTTTTATTTGGAAGTCGGTAGTATTTTATTGCAAAAAAGTTTTTTTATATAATAATATATTTAATAGTGTTAACACCACTGACATAAAAACATATGGACTTGCCATACCTACGAAATTAGCGTGCATACCTACAAAAATCGGGCAATTAAGATGGCTACCCATTTGCAACTGTTTGACAGCACAACTACACAGATAAACGTATATACACGGCACACAACGACCAATTTTTTCGGCAATCAATATGGCGACCGGTCACGCATAGACATGATTTTGACGTCACTCAAAAGTGTTACCAAGTTTAGTCCTTGACAAACATTTAGATGTCTCTCTTTTCATATGCAGCTCTTGGTTAGTTAAAAAGAGACAAAACGCTTTTTGACATGCGTGTGGCGATATTATAGTTGTATAACTATTCTTCATATAGTAGAATATGCCGTCTCCATAGTTTTCCTACCTCATTGGTTAACACACGTTCAGATTTGTTCCGGCCGGACTAACTTCGCCCACAAATTCTTTCTCGCTTACACACGCTTGTGTGGAGCGAGACGGACTCAATTAATAATAATAATGTCCAGCGGACCACTCTACACACGCTCGGATATGGTCACCTCTTAAAACCCTTTATTTTGAATACCCCACACGATAGGTATGGAAGAAAAAAAAATTTGGGCCCTCACAATATGGCGCCCAGTATCAGTAGTCCGGCCCGGACCATAGCCGAGCGTGTGTAGAGTGGTCCGCGGACATTATTATTATTAAATTGATTCCGTCTCGGTCCAAACAAGCGTGTGTAAGCCAGAAAGCATTTGTGGGCTGAGTCGGTCCGGCCGTACCAAATCCGGACGTGTGGTAACACTACAAGCGAGAAAGCATTTGTGAGCGGAGTCCGGCCGTCCGGACCAAATCCGAACGAGTGTTAGCACTTTATTACACACGCTGGAACCTGGTTCGTTTGGCCGACCGGATGGCACAGGCTTGCCAACTTAGGCCTTTTTGCCCCAAATTTAGGGTAACAAATCCCACGTTGGGCTTTTTTTAGGGCCCAAAAAAATTAAGGGCTATTTTTATGGGTATAAATAATATTACATGCACTACTAACGAAACCGATTGTTCCTTGAAATGTTGCAAAGTTTAATGATGTCAAGATTAATTTTAAAAGGAGATTTTAGATCATTCTTTACATTTACGCCATTTCCGAAAATGGTTCTGTTTATTTATTGTAAACATATATGACTTCAAGAACTCCGAAAGCGCAAATAAAACGCCAAGTCGGAACTTAAACGATTTATTTACAATTATTACCAATATAGATCTTTAATTCGTTATAAAAAGTTTTTTTTTTTTTTTTTTTTTTTTTTTTTTATTTATCGATAGGCTCGCGTTTGACCACTATCTCGCCTGATGGTAAGCGATGATGTGGTCGACGGTGAAGCACGCTTGCCTAGAAGTAACCTATTCACTCTTGACTTGAAGACCCCAAGGTTGTAGCTATCAGGAAACAAAGACTCCGGCAGGGAATTCCACTCCTTAGCTGTGCGTACAATGAAAGTATTCGCAAAACGCTTTGTACGTATGGGTGGGATGTCCACCATGTACCGGTGGCGCATTGCCGTGCGTCTTGTTGTCCGGTGATGGAAAGGGCTAGGCGGAATCAAATTGTGCAGTTCCATCGCACACTCCCCGAAATGTAACCGATAAAAAACCGACAGACTGGCCACTTGGCGTCGATGTTCAAGGCTCTGGAGCTTTGAGGCGACCAGTGCATCGTGGCCGATAAGCCTCTTGGCCCGTTTGTCAATCGACTCAAGTGCATCAAGTTGATATTTGGCAGATCCGTCCCAAAGGTGAGAGCAGTACTCCATGCATGACCGAACTTGCGCTTTATACAAATTGAGCAGCTGTTCAGGCGTGAAGTACCGTCTCACCTTTGCAAGGATCCCCAACTTTTTTGCAGCCAACTGAGCCTTTGCCTCAATGAATGGACCAAAATTGAGGGTCGATGTTAAAGTAACACCCAGAAGGTCGAGATGGTCCGTTATCGGCACGGTTACACCACGGAAAGATGGAGCCGGGTGGAATAGGCTCTTTTTTGCGGAAAAAAGACACGCCTGGGTCTTAGCTGCATTGAAATTGACTAGATTGGCATCGCCCCATTCGGAGACTGCCTCCAAAGACAGATTCAAGCGCTCAACCATGGCCTCCCGGAGAGACCGGATCTCAGTCCCAGTAGCCCGTGCGCCGGACACGTATCTCTCAGCAACCGTGCTGTCGTCTGCGTACCCAAAGGTTCCGGGTTTTAGCAGGTCATTAATGTGCAGCAAAAACAGTGTAGCCGAGAGCACCGACCCCTGAGGGACTCCGGCGTTAATACCTAGCTGACCGGACGAGCAGCCATCGATAACCACTCGGATGGACCTCTCCCTCAGGAAGTCAGCAATCCAGTCACACAGACCACTAGGCAGACCGAAGGAAGGAAGCTTACCAATAAGGCTCTCATGCCAGACCCTGTCGAAAGCCTTCGAGATGTCAAGGGAGACAGCAAGCGCTTCCCCGTGCCTCTCGATGGCCTCACTCCAGACGTGAATGGCATACGCTAGAAGATCCCCAGTTGACCGATTTCGGCGGAAGCCGTATTGGCGGTCACTGAGGATGTCATTGTCTTCTAGGTATGCCAGGAGCTTATTGTTCAGCACACGTTCCATACTCTTACAGAGGATGGACGTTACCGAAATGGGTCTGTAGTTTGCCGGGTCAGCCCGACTACCCTTTTTGGGGACTGGCTGAACGTTAGCTTGCTTCCAAGCCTTCGGCACCTTTCCAGTCACTAACGAAAGGCGATATAGGCGTGTCAGGATCGGAGACAATTCAGGCGCACAAGTTTTCAGTACAATTGCCGGTATCCCGTCGGGGCCACTAGCTTTGTTCACGTCAAGGTTACGCAACACCCTACAGACCTCCCTCTGATGGATGCGAATATCCGACATACTCGTCCCACATCCAACAGGAGACGGAGGGGGCCGCGCGCCATCAGAGTTCAGACGCGAAGATTCCGCAAAAAGGGAGGCAAACAAGTTTGCCTTGTCCTCGGCGGAGTGGGCCAGTGACCCGTCGGGTCTCAGCAGTGGTGGTAGTGAGGGGCGACAGAAGTTTGATTCAACCGACTTAGCCAGGGACCAAAACGCTTTGCTACCAGCAGGGTATGAAGCTAGTTTGTTCCCGATTCTGCTAATATGGTCAAAACGTGCCCTTCGAATCGCCTTTTTGCAGGACTTGGCAGCCCTGTTGAAGGCTCTCTTCTTCTGAGTTACGTCACTCGCTTTGTGCACTCGAGCGTCGACCCATGCTAGGTAAGCCTTGTGTTTAACCGCATTTGCGCGGTTGCACTCAGCACCAAACCATGGTCGGTCAACGCCGGAAAGCGCTACGTCAGAGAATGGAATGTAGTACTCCATCCCCTGGCGCAACACATCAGTCACGGCATCAGCGCATGACGATGGATCTTCCGAAGAGAAGCAAATGGGCTGCCAAGGATAGCATGCGAAAAAAGATCGCATCCCATCCCAATCTGCTGACCTGTACCGCCAAACCCGCCGGGTGCCTTTCGGGCTGGGATCGGGCGGGGAGTAGACGGATACAGACTTCACCAGACAGTGGTCGGAACTACCCAAAGGTGATGAAATCGACACTGAGTATCGGTCTGGATCTGTTGTCAGCAGAAGGTCCAAGCAATTGGCCGTATGCGAATCAACATCCGGCACCCTCGTAGCCCCCTGCACCAGCTGGGTGAGATTAAGCGCCAGCGAAAGATTTCGCATCTCTCGTCCAGCATGGTCAGTGCACTGGTATGGGAAGAGCCACTCCTGATGGTGAGCATTAAAGTCCCCCAGTAACACTAATTGGGCGGAACGGTACCGTTGCTGGGCCACATCAGCCGCCTCACTCAGGTACTGTGTGATCCTGGTTGTCTCCAGATCACCGCTATGCGATCGGTAGACACAGGCATAGATAATCTTATCCAGACCTGTGTCCACCAGGGCCCATAGCACTGAGTAGTTAGAGTCTTCAAGGTCACGGAGACGCCGATAGCAGATGTCGTCGCGGGCGTACATACATACACCCGCACGTGGCTTAAATTAAAACTAAGCAAGTAATTAAAACTAAGTAATATTTATTTTATACTGATACTCATTTAAACAATATCCTTGTTGAATAGGTACCCAAAACAGGGTTTTTTTTGGGGCCTTTGAATATTGCATTTAGGGCTATTTATGAGAATTTCATCTTGATCTTACGTATTCGCGAGCTGGCTGACCAAAACCAGATGTATCCTCCGACTGCACAGCATGATTTTCTCCTTGTTTACGTGTTCACGTGTAAATCACCTCTTAAAACCCTTTATTTTGATACCCCACACGATGGGTATGGAAGAAAAAAAAATTTGGGCCTCCACAATATGGCGCCCAATATCCGCCATTTTTCTTTTTTCCAATTTTAATGTAGCCAGTGACACTCGAAGGGTTAAGATGAATCGATTGACGTAAGAACCATCAAAATCGGCCAACGCGTTTGGTCTCTCGAACGCCACATAGGAACATACATAGACTGATAAACACATTACCCTCCTTCGGCAGTCGGGTAAAAATTTGTGGGCAGATGTGCGAAATATTGATAATAATATAATTTTATTGGGGATTTTCAGTAAAATTTTTGGGTAATCCAGACCATGGACATCGGCAACACCGACGACTAGTCGTAGTTAGTCCGGCCAAACCAGCCGACAACCCTACACACGTCCGGATTTGGTACGGAGCAGACCATATCCGATGGGAAAACAAGCGGATAGAGACGGACTCAATAATAATAATGTCCGCGGACCACTCTACACACGCTCGGATATAGTACGGGCCGGACTAACCCCGCCCACTAATCCGTGGTCCGGCCGTACCAAATCCGTATGTGTGTTAACACTATTAAGCTACTCGGAAGGGTGTCGAGGCGACCAATTTTTACGAACGGCGAAATTGGGCGATTCCAGGATAAAGATCCATATTATACACAATTCATCACTATTTTTGTTGCGGAACCAAAAATGACTCTTGTGAACTAAATGATTTTAATAAAATTTAACTGAAACTAAACGGAACTACATTATGCGGGACTGACAGTGGTTCCGGGTTAAACGGGAAGAATATTTATTTATTTTTTCAGGACCTCCAACGAAAGATATAAATAATAGAAATAGGATAATAATAAATAATCTGTGGCTCGGCTGTCAACGCGGATGTCAAATTTTTTCTCTCCGAATTTTCCTTTTAAATATTTACAAGTAATAGTACAATTATCTGAAGAAAAAGACACAAAATGCATAGAATCAATAAAAAAAAACCTGCAATAGCACCGGATATTTAAACATGACCAAAATCAACAACACCAAGAGAAAAAAAATGTAAATCGACATGTTGACAAGAGCTGCAGCACGAAAAGCACGCCCACCACCTCCGGCCTCGTCGCCCAGCTCCGCCTCGCCGTCGCCGGAACCCAGCCCCACCCCCACCGTGAGTGCTGTGTCACCGGCCGTGGCAGTTGCGTCGAGCTCGAGCGACGAGTACTTCTCGCCGCCGACGACACCACCACCTGCGCGTCGACGGGGAGGACGCCGGCCGCCGGACCGCTTAGGACCTCGAGGCTTACCGGTCTCTGATAGGGTCCCAGCACCCGGCGGAAGTGTGCAGCGCATGAGATGGACACAATCCATTAACGAAAATGTCATGCGCGCATACTATGGGGCTACAGAGGGAGGAAACAATCTGACCGCGTACCGTGTCCGGATGCTCTCTTTGTTTCAGGTGCTTGAGCCGGCTGTCAACGTTTCGGCCCAACGACTTTCGGATCAGGTACGGGTCATCCAGCGTAATCGTATGTTGGATGATACTGTGCTTGATCGCCTCCGAACGGAAATGTGTAACCGTGTCACTGCCCCATCGTCGCAGGCCGTGGTGCAACCACAGTCCAACCACGCTGACGAGGATAGTAGTGACAGGGTTACAAACGTAAGTAACCAGTGCAATGAGGAATTGAGGAGTGCTTTGGAGTGTGCTATTCGGGATTATCGCTACATGCCGCTCGAACTTAGGCCACGATTACCTCGTTTGCCCATGCATAACAAAAATAGGGCACTGGTGGCTGTTCTGGATTCGCAGTTGTCAAACTATTTTGATAACTGCGAAGACCTCACTGATACACATTCGATCATGTACTGCGCGGCTGTAGCGGCATGTCGTGTAGCCCACGTCAAATTTGTAGATGACAGAGCTACACGACCGAAACCAGCCGTACCAGCTTGGCAGTGCAGGATCGAGCGTCGTATTGGTGGGGCCAGAGCACTCATCGGCAAACTAATTTGTTTCAGGGAGGGCAATAATCGGCCAAGAGTGATGCGCTTTGTGAGACGGGCGTTTTCGGGGACTGATGTCAGCCCCCAAGACTATATATCCCGTGTCACAGAGCGCATCGACTTCCTGAAGCAAAAAGTGTTTGCATGGGCAAACCGTATTCGTAGGTATAGGCGGAGAGTGGAGCGATACACCCAGAATCGTACATTCCAAAGTAATGAAAGGTGGGTTTATCGGGCTTGGGAGCGACCCGACCAAGGTGTGACTGATACGCGCCTGCCGGATGATGACGCTATGTGTTCATTCTGGCGTAGCATCTGGTCGGTGCCTGTCAGTCACACCGAAGGTGAATGGACTCGGGAGGTCGAACGAGCATGCGATCCAATACAAGAAATGGGGGCTATCACGATCAGCCCCCAAGATATAGCCCGTGCAGTCCGCCCGTTGCCGAACTGGAAATCTCCAGGGCCGGACGGGCTGCACAACTTCTGGATAAAGTGGCTACAAAGGTCGCACGCTCGTTTGGCATCTCAGTACCAGGTAGCCTTGGAGTCTGGTTCGCTACCCAGGTTCCTTACAACAGGAATAACCCACCTGCTCCACAAATCTGGTAGCACCGCGGAACCCAAAAATTATAGACCTATTACATGTTTACCAACGGTCTATAAGGTTCTTACATCCATTTTGAGAGTTAAAATTAATAAACACGTCGACGATAATTCGATCATGTCGGTCTCTCAAAATGGATGTAGGAACGGGTCCCGCGGTACTAAGGAGCTACTCCTTATTGATATGGCCATTAGCCAACAGGTTCGGCGTTCCCGAAAGGATCTTTCGACATGTTGGATAGATTATAAGAAGGCCTATGACTCTGTGCCTCATACATGGCTCATGAGGGTGCTAGAATTGTATAAAATAAATACAACTCTACGCACCTTCCTGATGTCGTGTATGGGGCAATGGAGCACAGTCCTTCGCTATCCAGGATGTCGAAATATCCAGAGGAATAGCGAACCTGTAAGGATCGAGCGAGGTATATTCCAGGGCGATAGTTTGAGTCCACTTTGGTTTTGCCTAGCCCTGAATCCTCTAAGCATGCTGCTGGAGAATTCAGGGCTAGGCTATCGGTTGAAGAGAGGTGGTCAGGTTATATCTCACCTCCTTTACATGGATGATCTGAAGCTCTTTGCCCCCAGCAATCTTCAGCTGATGGAGCTACTGAAAGTAACTGAAACTTTTAGTAACGCCATCAGGATGGAGTTTGGTGTGGACAAATGTGCGGTCATGCATGTAAAGCGAGGGGAGATTGTGGAATCCGTAGGAATTCAACTCGCGGATTCCATAAACCTGAGATCCCTCTCTCCAAACGAAACCTATAAGTATTTGGGTATGTCGGAAGCGTTAGGTATCAGCACTACTGACATGAAGCAATCGTTGAGGGAACGCTTCTTTGGCCGCCTGAAAAAGGTATTCAATAGCCTTCTTTCAGGCGGAAACAAGGTGCGCGCCTTCAACGGTTGGGTCATGCCGGTATTGATGTACTCTTTCGGCGTACTCAAATGGACTCAAACGGAACTCGACGCCCTGGATAGGCGGGTCCGTACACTGCTGACTGCAAATCGAATGCATCACCCACGATCGTCAGTCATGAGATTGTATATCCCGCGGAAGTGTGGAGGCCGAGGCTTTTTAAATGCCAAAAACCTCCACAACCGCGAGATATGCAATCTCAGGGAATATTTTCTACACACCGACGTAGGTATGCATCGAGATGTAGTAGCAGTGGACAAGGGACTCACCCCGCTCTCCATGGCGAATGAGAACTGGCGCAAGCCTGTAGTGCTTGAAACTAACGACCGTAGGGAAGTATGGCAGAGTAAGGAGCTTCACGGACGCTTTTTCCGGGCCCTACATGGGTCTGATGTAGACCAAGCAGCATCCGTAGCCTGGCTGCGTTTCGGTGACCTCTTTGGGGAAACCGAAGGTTTTGTCTGTGCAATTATGGACGAAGTTATCATGACGAATAACTACCGGAGATTTATTGTGAAGGATGGCACGGTTGACATCTGTCGGGCATGTCACCGCCCGGGTGAATCGATCCGCCACATTATAATAATAATAATAATAAATACATTTATTTGCAAACAAGTGTCACAGTTACATATAAGCTCTGCCTCCCGAACTAGGTAGTTAACCTGTATCTCAGGAGACAGGAGACATTATCTCTGGATGTTCTCGTCTAGCTAACGAAGAGTATTTGCATAGGCACAATCTTGTAGCCAGGATCATCCACCAGCAACTTGCTCTGAAATACACTCTTGTGGCATCGGAGGTACCGTACTACAGGTATGTGCCCGACCCAGTTCTCGAAAATGGCAATATCACATTGTACTGGGATCGGTCCATCATCACTGACAGGACTATTATCGCTAACAAGCCTGATATAGTGGTGGTGGACCGAATCGAGAGGCGTGCAATGATTGTTGACATAACTGTCCCGCATGACGGGAACCTCGTGAAAGCCGAGAAAGATAAACAAATCAAGTATCTTGACTTGGCTCGCGAGGTTGTCGACATGTGGGATGTGGACACAGCGATCATTGTACCGATAGTCGTGTCAGCCAATGGCTTAATAGCCACGAGCCTCGACCAACATCTTAGAAGGCTCTCGTTAGGCAGCTGGGTCAAGGGCCTGATCCAGAAAGCAGTACTGCTGGACACGGCTCGTATAGTTAGGAGGTTCCTCTCTCTGGAGCCCTGACCGCCGGTAGCTTGGACCCTGTTCCCGATACCGGTGGGCCTCTATTTTTTATATTTTTAAATGTTTTTGTTTTTTAATTTATTTTATAAAAATATTTAAAAATGTAAATAATAAGAAAACTGTTAAATAAAGGAAATATAATAGGAATAAAGGGGTGAATGGGAACAAAACTTTGATTGGGATTTTAACTTTGATACCACTTTATTGGTTTCAAATAAAGCATCGTTTTTTTATAAATATTTAATAAATTGGAGTGCCTACTAAGATACTGCAAACAATTTTTAAATAACGAAAAATTCCTTCAAACTTTTGTATCTATTCACCCCTGCCCCTTGCATTCCTATTTACACCGTTTGACGGTAACAATTTTTATTGTTTTTAATCACTGAATAATAAAAATAAAACTAGAAATAATTGCTGAATGCTTAGTAGGTAATCGAATCCTCCTTATAAAGAAATCTGTTCAAAATTTGGTGAACCGCTCAAAAATCTAAATTTAAAAAGAATACGGAATCAACTCAAAAGATCTATTCGGTGATTTTAGGCTACTTTGCATTAAAATTTGAGCGAATTTAGCCTACTTGAGATGAAATTTTCGAGTTGGGGCTCGATAAACCTGACAACACTGATGTTATGGTCATGCATGCCATGATAGAATTAAAAAAAAAAACAACTAAAACAAATTACAATACAAAATTGCTCAATGACAATATTGACATTTTGTTGTACTTCTTTTGTACTTTTGTAGGTAGTCTTTGAAAAACGGCGAAATAAGCTAAAATTTAAACCGCGTTCTACAATTAACCAATTGAGGTGTAGTTCAAAGAATAATCTACGGCAGGTGTAGTGTTTAATCGTCATTTTTACAATAACGATAAAGTTTATAATGGAGTAATAAACAAAGAAATATCTCCAAAATACAATCATAATGGACGACGATTTGAAAAAAATCTGCCCAAGTTGCAGTCAACTTTATTATCTATCATGTAAGTACATTGTTATCTTTTGCACTGAAAATAAAAACTCATACAAAACCCCTTAGAATCGTTGCAGGAATCCGATGGATGCGAGACGCACAAGACCGATCAGTAGCGACATTTGGGTAGGCCTATGTCCAGCAAAGGACGTCTTTCGGCTTAAACGATGATGAATGCAAAGCTCTCTGGAATTCATTAGAGCAATTATTATTCAATTGAGCCTCAATCAATCGTTCATTGTTATTGTTTTTCTTGCTTATCGGCATTTTCGGCGTCTATTTACGTACATTGAAATAGACTTCACTAGTGCTTGAAAAACAATTTCTAGGGTACAGGCTATTTCCACATGTTATAAGTTAGAAATAGCCCAAATGTTTGCCATGTTCTCTACTAGATTGACTGGGCTAACTTCACCAGGGTCCTCACATACTTACCAAAAAAAAAAAAAACTTCCTAAAATAGGTTTGTATTGGACTTACATACTTTACATAAAATATATATGTACACAAGATGTACACATCTATTCTAATTTGATTTGTCAATGTCACACATTCAGACCTAAACACCTATAAGAAAATTAATATTAATTATGTACCACTTACCAAAAATAAATAACAAATTAGGTACTTAGGTACTATACTTTGTTGTTTTGTACAAACATTGAGATAAGTATAGTTCTCCCCTAAGTTCTTGGCTGCCCTGAAGTTGGCTACAAGGGCTGCGCAGTTGTAAATCTCATACAAAAACAGCACCATTTCATGCCTCGTGCATCTGTTAAACTTATTTCAGGGCGGCCAAGGTTTTTGGCGAGGACTATAGTAGTTTCTCATTATCAAGGAGCTTTCTTGAGAAGGATTCAAATTAATAAGTACTAAGCTTTAATTATTTAGATATCTTTAAATTATCTAATCTAACAATGTATTTAAACTTTTCTTAGTAACATCATCCAAGGTGAAAGAGAACTTACCATTATTTCTGCCATGTGGCCATACCATGTGCGAAATTTGCATTATCAACATTATGAAATGCATGGAGCCAATAGAGTGCAAGGTTTGCCAGCATGAAGCGGAAGTCAAGACCACTGATACAAATGAGTTGATTCAATATAAATCTAAGTTATATCAAAAGTTTCCTGTGAATGTTCCGATGGTTGGAGAATTAGCTATGCACCTAATTAAGGTAAATATGTATTCTATATTAAACTCATAGGAATAACCATAAAGTTGTTATTAAAGTAACAGGTTTTTTTTTACAATTTCTAGACTGCAGATACAACTGAAAAAAAAACTGAGGATGACAGTTTCATTGATCTAAAAGCTTTACTAGAAAAAAATCCTGCTCAAGGTAATTATGATATAAATTTTTGAAAACCCATTTTCGATTATAAATAGTTGTGTGTTTTTGTTTTGAGGAATTCTGAGAATAGGATTACCATTTCCAAATTAGAAAAATCTGACAATAAGCCATTTTTCAAAACATTTAAAGTGATTTGAACGAAATGCCTTTAAAGAAATAATTTTGCTATACAAGCGAACAATCCTGACTATTCTTTGCAAATAAGAAGTCACACAGTATAAAGTCAAGACAGGACGCAAAATATCCAGACATTTCTGGAAGAATCTGGATGGATGGTTATCCTATCTAGAAGAGACTTGTGTTGATTCTTTATAATAATGATAACTGTAATCAAATTAAAATATTCCCAGTTTAAATACATTTTTGTTTACAGGCAATTGTTTAGAATGTAATGCTACAACTTCGAAAATGTGTAATGGGTGTGACACCATTTTGTGTGATAACTGCTTCAATAAATCTCATAAGAATTTTGTTGTATTCAAGAACCATGTGCTGCAAAATATAGGTTTGTTAATGATTCTTAATTCATTAGAAATAATTGACCAACTACCTACTAATCCAATAATCATTGTAAGTATAAAATAAAAACATTTTCTGATCTATGATTGGTTGATGTGCTAAGAACTTGGCTTGATATAATAATAGTAATTCTTTATTATCAGGCAACTAAGGTTTACAGATAAAATACACAAATTAGCTGTTCCAATTTTCTATAATATATTTATCAAACCGTACAATATCACCATTAATTCTGCATAACTAAATTTAAATAATGTCTACATACATATATAATAAACCAACAAGAAGAAAACAAATAATGTAATTAAAATGACATGAAGAAGAAAACAAATAATATAATGATGATGAAAATGAATGTCAAGCTAAGAAGAAAAATTTTGACAGAAGCCAGGCCACAGGAGCACACGCCCAACATTTTCGGGTTCGTAGCGAACGGTTGTAGGGGGTCATGGCAGCTCCGCCTCGCAGCCGCCGGGACCCCATACAACCGTGAGTAAGGCCATCCCGGACGCTGCAATTGCGTCTACCTCGAGTGACGATTACTTCGCCGACGACACCACCACCAGCGCGTCGACGGGGAGTACGCCGGTCGCTGGACTGACCTCAAGGCCCATTGGCCTCTGATAAGTTCCCCGCGCCCGGTGGAAGTATGAAGCGCATGTGATGGACGCAATCGATTAACGAAAACGTCATGCGCGCATACTTTGGGGCTACAGACGGGGGAAGTTACCTGATTGCGTACTGTGGTCGGATGCTATCGTATCAGTTCAGGTGCTACCAACGTCTGTCGGATCAGGTGCGGGTCATCCAACGAAACCGTATGTTGGATGATGCCGTGCTTGAAAGACTGCGCAACGAATCATGGAATAGCCGTGTCTCTACTCTCGGCACCTTCTCTCGGTCTTCTTCTCGGCTGCCTTGCCACCGGCCGCGATGCAACTGGAACCCAGTGTTCACCACGACTCGATCATGTTGGTGAGGATGACGACGACGGGGCTATATCCGTGAGTAGCCAATGCAATGCACGATTAAGGAGTGCTTTGGAGATTGCATTCCGCGAGTATCGCTCCACACCGCCTGAGCTTAGACCTCGACTACCTCGTCTGCCCATGCATAAGAATAATAGCGCGCTGGTGTGTGCTCTAGATTCGCAGCTATCAAATTGTACGGCTGCAGCGGCATGTCGTGAAGCTAACGTCGAATCCCCAAAAAGTGACAGAGCTACACGACCAGCTTGGCAGTCCAGGATTGAGAATCGTATCGGTGAGGCTAGAGCACTTATCGGCAAGCTTATCTGCTTCAGGGAGGGCAACACTCGCCCTAGAGTGATGCGATTTGTGAGGCGGGCGTTCTCGGGGACTGATATCAGTTCTCGAGATTTACTGTCCCGCGTCACGGAGCGTATCGACTTCCTGAAGCAGAAGATCTATGCATGGGTAAACAGTATTCGTCGGTACAAGTGGCGAGTGGAGCGATACACTCAGAATCGTACTTTCTAGAACAACAAAAGTTAAGTTTATAGGGCTTGGGAGCGAACCGACCAAGGTGTGACTGATACGCGCCTATCAGATTACGCCATGTATTCGTTCTGGCGCAATATCTGGTCGGTGCCTGTCAGTCACACCGAGGTTGACTGGAATCTTGATCCGATACCACAAATGGGGGCAATTACCATCAGCCCCTAAGATGTAGCTCGTGCAGTCCGTCCGTTGCCTAACGGGAAATCTCCAGGGCCGGACGGACTGCACAACTGTTGGATTAAATGGTTCCAAAAGTCGCACGGTCGTTTGGCAACTCAGTTCCATTCGCCTTAGAGTTAGAATCGCTGGCCCAGTTCCTAACGACAGGAATAACCCACCTGCTCCACAAACCAGGTAGTACTGCGGAGAATAAAAATTATAGACCGATACCATGTTTACCGACGGTTTATAAAGTTTTACATCCATTCTGAGAGCTAAGAAACATATTGATAAGAATTCAATAATGTCTGCTTCTGAGAATGGATGTAGGAACGGGTCCGGTGGTACTAAGGAGCTGCTCCTTATAGACATTGCCATTAACCAGCACGTTCGCCATTCCCGAAAGGATCTGGCGACATGTTGGATAGACTATAAGAAGGCCCATGACTCAGTCAGAGCCAATACATGGCTCATGAGGTTTCTGGAGTTGTTTAAAATTTATGCTACTCTCCTGATTTCGTGTATAGAGCAGTGTAGGACGATCCTACGCTATCCAGGATGACGACAGATTCAAGAGAACAGCGAACCTTTAAGGATCGAGCTTGGCATATTTCAGAGCGATAGTCTGAGTCCACTGTGGTTTTGTTAAGCCCTGAACCATCTCAGTACACTGCTGGGGGGTTCGGGCCTGGGCTATCGGTTGAGAAGAGGAGGTCAGGTCATATCATACCTCCTTTACATGGATGATCTGAAGCTCTTTGCCCCCAACAACTTGCAACTGATGAAATTACTGTAGCTAACAGAAACCTTCAGTAACGTCATCAGGATGGAATTTGGTCTGGATAAATGTGCAGTCCAGACAAGCATGTAAAGCGAGGGGAGATTATGGAATCCGTGGGAATATGACTCTTGAATTCCATACTCTTTAGATCCCTTTCCTCAACCGAAACTTACAGGTATTTGGGTATTTCGGAAGCACTAGGCATCAATTCTACTGACGTGATGAAACAGTCGTTGAAGGAGCGCTTCTTTGGCCGCCTGAATAAAGTACTAAATAGTATTTTATCAGGCGGAAACAAGGTGCGCGCCTTCAACGGCTGGATCATCGGCCAGCGGCGGAAGTTGAGTATGCCGTACTCAAATAGACTCAGACAGAACTTGATGATCTGGATAGGTGGGTCCGCACGCTGCTTACCGCAAATCGTATGCCACCGCAAATCATGACCCACGGTCATCGGTCATGAGACTGTGTATCCCGCGGAAGTACGGGGTTCGAGGCTTTTTAAATGCTAAGACCCTGCACAACCGTGAGGTATGCAGTCTTAGAGAATATTTCCAGAAAACCGACCAGGGTATGCATCGAGATGTGGTAACGGTCGACAAGAACTTTACCCCCGCTCTCCTTGGCTAAAGGAGAACTGGGCGAAGTTATGATGACGAACAACTACCGGAAATACATTGTGAAGGACGGCACGGTTGAAATCTGTCGGGCATGGCACCGGCCGGGGGCACCAATCCATTATCTCCGGTTGTTCCAGTCTAGCTAACGGAGATTATTTGCACAGACACAACCTTGTAGCCAGGATTATTCATCAGCAACTTGTTCTTAAATACAATCTTAAATTCTTTTTGTGTTGTATTTGTTATTGTTAGGAGAAGGTTCTTACGGAGAGAAAAATAAAAAAAAAATGCCTAAAAAAGTCTTAAAACAACACTTATCTACGCTCCCATACAAACGACTTGTAATAATACTTAAAAGTCAATTTGAACTTTAATATCATGCCATAAAGTTTAAGTGAGGTTCCTGGAAGGCAAAACAATTGAGCGACGTGACGTTATCGTATAAATATTAATGTCAATATTTGTCAATACTGAAAAACAAATTGGTAAGGTAGGGTAGGAAGGGTAGATGAATTTTGATGTTTTTATGGCAAAACAAAGTTTGCCGATGTAGTCGCAGTGGACAAGGGACTCACCCCGTTGTCCATGGCTAAAGAGATCTGGCACAATTCTGTAATAGTATCGACTGATGAACGCAAAGAGGTATGGCAAGGCAAGGAGCTACACGGGCGCTTCTATCGGGCTTTTCATGGGCCTGATGTAGATTTCCCAGCGTCCGTATCCTGGCTACGTTTCGGCGACCTTTTCGGGGAAACTGAAGGTTTTATCTGTGCAATTATGGATGAAGTTATCCTGACGAATAACTACCGGAGACATATAATGAAGGACGGGACGGTTGACATATGTCGGGCATGCCACCGTCCGGGTGAATCCATCAGACATATTATCGCTGGTTGTTCTCGTCTGGCTAACGGTGAGTACTTACACAGGCATAACCAAGTGGCCAGGATTGTACACCAGCAACTTGCTTTGAAGTACAATCTAGTGGAATCGGAGGTACCGTATTACAAGTATGTGCCCGACCCAGTTCTCGAAAATGACCATGTCACGTTGTACTGGGATCGGTCTATCATCACTGATAGGACTATTGTTGCCAATAAGCCGGATATAGTGGTGATAGACCGATTAGCGCGCTGCACAATGATAATCGATGTCACCATCCTGCATGACGAGAACCTCGTGAAAGCTGAGAAAGAGAAACAAATCAAGTATCTTGACTTAGCAACGAGGTTGTCGACATGTATAATGTGGACTCAGCGATCATTGTGCCGATTGTCGTTACGGCCAACGGCCTGATCGTCCTGAATGTCGAGGCTGTCATTGGACGGTTGAATCAAGGGTCTGATACAAAAGGCAGTACTCCTCGATACGACTCGCATTGTGAGGAGGTTCCTGTCTCTGGAGCCCTAACCACCGGTAGCTTGGTCCCTGTTCCCGATACCGGTTGGCCTCAATTTTTTTTTTTTTTTTTTTAAATTTTCTGTTTTTTAATATTTAAAATGTAAAGAAATAAGAATTAAGATAAATAAAGGAAATATTAATATTTCATAATTCTTAACAAAAGATAACATAAAATTTACTACGTTGGGTCGGCGACGTATTGCGCTGAGTCGTGGTGTCAAATTACCTGCAGCGAGAAAACGCCGATACACGACCCCCGCGGCCGAAATTCTTCCTTCACGACTGTCTCTAGGTGATGAGTCGAAACCCACACCACAAAAGATTTGAATTTAATTTTGGGACGCGACTCCAACTGCTCGACCCTCGGGGTGAATTTGGTCTTCATCTTTATATACTCCACGACATCCTTAAGGCTCAATTTATATTGCCGCGGAATGGATTGGAAGTGAATGTATGCAACGAGATTGTTTATAGCATAATCAACTTTATGTCAATTGTGTAACGTAAAAAATACATACGAACCAAAAAAGAAATCGCGCGTCTACCGGGGATTCCCCGTGCATTCTCGTAAATGCCCGTTTTTGTTCCATTCCATTCCGCGGCAATGTAAATTGAGCCTTAGCGTAAAGCCCTCCCCATTTGCGTTGCGTCGAAATGTTCAAACCTATTAGTGCGGTAGAAGTAAGAACCCTTCTTCATCGGTCTGTCCTTGTCTTGTTACCGCCGGCAACGAGATTCGAACATGATCGGAGAGTCCCCCTAGGCACCGCTTTGCTATAACGGCAGCCTCGTAAGCACGTCTCGGTGTTGATGTGCTATATGGGGGCGCACTTGTGCGTCGCTTGCAGTGACTGCGGCCGGCGACGAGTCAAATTTTGCGGACTCGATATTTAGTTACAAATTTGCGATGCATTGAACGCTCCGTGACGAGTGTTAATATCGTCGGTAGTTGGCTCGTGTTACGTACATACCGTATACCATAAATCTGCCACCTCAGTACGTAGATCACTGATGGGGGATTGCGATGCTTCCAACTTCACTTCGGCTAGACTTAACTTGAAGGTTGTGTCCCGCAACAGCTAGGTGACGCCGTCTTGGTCAAATGTTCGCCACAAAAGTCGGCACGTTGTCCTGGTTGGCCTCTTTCAACACTTTAATAATGTCCTGGAGACTTCACTCTCCTTTTTAATCCCTCCTACGGGACGGTATTCGGTCGGCCGTATGTAGCGACTCATACAGAAGTGTTATAGTCTTGCGTATCTCCTCTTCATTGAAGCTGGACGTGCAGATCTGTGTCACACTGACCTCGTGATAGCCAGCTGATACTGCAGGAATGCCAGGACCTCGTTCAGCACGAGTTCTTCCACTTTTAGTTCCTAGGGATTAATGAGCTATTTTAGTCCCTGTGTAAGAAGAATAAACTAGATCTTTTTGAATAGATGTAATAAAAATATTGTTTTTCCTTTTAGAAACCAGTATGCAGCCCAAGACTTGTAAGTTGCATATTAGATATCAACTAGATTACTATTGCAATGATTGTAAAAAGTCTGTATGTACAGACTGCATGATACTTGGTGGTGAAAAATCCTGCAAGAACCATGAAGTTGTATCTTTACAGGAAGTTGTAAGTATTTTAGAACATCCTGCTGTTATTTATCAGATACCGAAACACGTTATGGCATAGGGTTATTGTGAAAAAACAACTTTAAGGCTGGTATATACTAGAGCATTTTCGCGAGCATTACAATTTAATATAACGTTCTTACGAATGGTACAATACAGACAAATGCTTATTTTCCTAAAGCATTTCCATAAAATGTAACGTTCTTGCAAATGTTCGACGCTGCGTTCGACGTAATGCTCACGGCGATTGAGCATTTACCTGTAACATTTATTTTTACCTTGCGTTCATTATTGACATCACTCCACGTCCAAAACGCATATTGGTTTTTAAAATAAGGTTGTAACAAAACATCGAGCCTCATGTTCGAAGTGTGGTTCGAGTAAATTTACAAACAGCGAATGCTCGATGTTCTGTTACAATTAAATGCTCTAGTCTTAGATAAAAATAAAAAAAACTTAATAAGTTATTTTAACTCTTGAATAAATTAAACTACTGTGCGATAATTATTTTGCTTTGTTATTTATTTAAGCTCAATGTTGTAATAAGTTGGTGTTGACGTTTTTTTGCAGAATGAAACCTTTTTGGAGGATTTGAATGATATATCTCCACAAGTAGATGAAACCTTCAGAAGACTCACTAAAACAGCAGTTGTACGTTTCCTCATTACATTCATAAATAAATCTGTGGGTTCCATTTATTATTTATTCTTAAGTATATTTTTCATGTTTTCTAGGATATTGGATATTTGCTGCTCAACTACGAAAACGACACTGGATCCGCTAAAGAACTATCTAAAATAATCGAGAGTGTTGAACAGAATTTCTCAAAGCTGTTTTCTGTAGTACAAAAACATAAAGACGAAATTTTAAATATAATTTTGCATTTAAAGTTCTCTGAAAAGAACTCCCTACAGAAAGCCAAATCTGAAGTCGCTAATTCTATCAAGAAAGCTGATAAAGTATTGAGGATGATAACAGCTGCTACTGATATCAAGAACATTAAACAGGTTACTCTGTTTTTTTTTTATTTTGGTTTATTTCTGTTGTCATAACACTATTTGTCCATCATAAATGTGTTAAGTTTGCCTCTCTGATAGCCATTTGCATTCATCTACCAAACTATTCTCACGTCTGTACATCAGTATCAAATGATACCATGACATACAAATTCAACAAGTTCTCAAGTCAACGGCGCGGAGCTAATGTCAGACTACCTTTGTCATAAGTGTATTGCACAATGAATGTAGTACATATTGCAATACGAGTTCAGGTCGGCTGTATGCAAGTGTTCTTTATGCATGCCTTTGTGGCCCTAGATTCCAAAACACTCATCTGTCTGTAGGTCGAAGGGAAATATTGATGAAACCGTTAGCCATTCATTTACAATCTTTATTAAATTTATGTAAATATTAGGTCATTACATATTATGAAATTGGCGTTTTGTAAGGGAGGAATATAAAGTCGTTTTTTTTTAATATAATATATTTATTTAATCAAAGTATGTACCATTGCTATCTGTGCACTTTTTCCATCTCCTAGATAGTTCATTGATCCCTTTACTAAAAAAAAACATTCGGACGGGAATCAAAAAAATTTTTGAAGGCGCTTTGGACTGTCCCATCGGAGCTGAATTTTTTCCCTTGCAAGAAGTTATCCAAATTTCAAAATAGATGGTAATCTGTTGGAGCAAGGTCCGGGGAGTACGGTGGATGTATAAGACATTCCAATTGAAGCTCCTCTAATTTGGTAGCCGTCTGTTGTGCAGTGTGTGGTCGAGCGTTGTCCTGAAGCAGCAGTGGCCTAGAGCGATTGACCAGCCTCGACTGTTTAGCAGCTAGCTTTTTCATCATGGTTTGCAGTTGCTGACAATAGACATCCGCCGTAATCGTCTGGCCAGTTTAAGAAAGCTGTAGTGAACGACACCGGCACTAGTCCACCAAACGCTCATTTGAGTTAATTTTCGCTTGGGGCAGGATTTGGCTGGTTCGCCAAGGTTCAGCCATTGCGATGAGCGTTACCGATAATTGTACAGAATCCACTTTTCATCACAGGTAATGATTCGATTTAAAATCCCTTCATTATTGTGCCAGTTGAGTAATGTAACGCAGCAGTCAACGCGCGTTTGTCGGTTTGCTGCACTTAATTCATGAGGTACCCACCTTTCAAGCTTTTTCACCTTCCCAATTTGCTTCAAGTGGATTAAAACAGTTTTATCACTAACACCGCAGCCTGCAGCTAACTCGGGACGTGGTTTGCGATGGATCCGCTTCCAAAATAGCCTTCAATTCTTCATTATCAACTTTGGTCTCCGGCCGTCCACGGGGCTTGTTCTACAGGTCGAAATTTCCAGAACGAAAACATTGGAACCAAAAACGCACTGTGTTTTCTTTTGCGACACCGTCGCCATACACATCATTAATCCTTCGAGCCGTTTCTGCAGCACTGGTGCCACGATGGAACTCGTACTCGTAAATAACGCGATATTTGAAGTTTTCCATTTTGTAAACTGACTGGCGCAAAGAAAAACCAAAAGACGAAAAAACAAATGAATTACGGTTTGCCAAACACAAAAGCATGAGTGTATAGCTGTATAAATTTAAAATTGGAATTCCAAACCAAAGAGGAGATATTTGAGATCAAAGTGGCCAGTAATACAAAACGCCAATTTCATAGGTTAAGGACCTAATACATTTTTAAATATAGACTTTTAAAAAATAAAAAAAACCGCCCAAGTGCGAGTCGGACTCGCACACGAAGAATATTATCGCATAAAAAAACACGTTGTTTGGGAGCCCACCTTAAATATTTATTTTATTCTGTTTTTAGTATTTGTTGTTATAGCGGCAACAAAAATACACCATCTGTGAAAATTTCAACTTTCTAGTTATCACTGTTCATGAGATACAGGCTGGTGACAGACGGACAGAAAGACAGACAAGACGGACCGCAGAGTCGTTAGTAATAGGGTCCCGTTTTTACCCTTTGGGTACGGAACCCTAAAAATGGTAGCCCACCGGTATCGGGCACACAGTCCTACTGGAGGTCAGGGCTCCTGAGAGAGGTACCACTTAACGATACGCGCCGTGTCCAGGAGTACTGGTTTCTTGATCCAACTGCCCAACGAGAGCCTCATCAGGTGTTCGTCGAGGCCCTTGGCTATAATGCCATTGGCAGTCACGACTATCGGCACAATGACTGCTGTATTCAAATCCCACTTGTCGACAACGTCTCGAGCCAGATCAAGATACTTAGTTTTCTTATCTCTCTCAGCCTTCAAAAGGTTCTCATCAGGAGGGACCGCTATATCAACAATCATTGCGCGACGCTCTAGTTGGTTTATCACCACTATGTCAGGCTTATTGGCAACATTAGTCCTGTCAGCGATGAACTTGAAACTAACATTTGCGAGAACTGTGTCGGACACATAGCTGTAGCTATAGTACGGTACTTCCGATGCCACAAGATTGTATCTAAGAGCAACTTACTGTTAGATAATTCTGTCTGCAAGGTTGTGTCTATGCAAATAGTCTCCGTTAGCTAGACTAGAACAACTGGAGATAATGTGACGGATGTATTCTCCTGGCCGGTGAAATGCCCGACAAATGTCGTGTCTTCACAATGTATTTCCGGTAGTTGTTCGTCATCATAACTTCGTCTATAATCGCAAAGACTATAAAGTACTTTTTCAAGCGGTCAAAGAAGCGTGCCTTCAACGACTGTTTCACGCCAGTACCATCGATTCCTAGTGCTGCCGACATACCCAAATACTTGTAAGTTTCGGTTGAGGAAAGGGATCTAATGTGTATTGAATCCGAAAATTGTCTTTTGGAATATTGATATTGAACGATACTGCTCTTACTAGTGTGTTGATGGCAAGTACAGAATTTTTTAGTTCAATTTTATTAGAAAGACTTAAGATTAAGGGATTCGAAAATAAGGGAAATAAGTACTGTATCTGGGTGGAAATAAGTCCTAACAAGCATCAAGAAAAGTTTGTCTATAAAGAGTGTTGGCAATGTCTCTTATATCATTATGGCGGTCACTTTCCAAAGCTTGATGTGCCAGAATAATACCTGAGTACTGTTAACAGAAAATTACAATTGTTAATTGGTTGGCTAATATAGTTTTATTCCTTAACCATTTTTAATTATCTTTGTTAGGGTTCCGTACCTCAAAAGGAAAAACCGAAACCTTATAGGGACCACTTTGTTGTCCGTTTGTCTGTCTGTCAAGCCCCTTTGTCTCGGGTAATAATATCGTATATTCAAGTTTGCAACCCCTTGCAGTTGTGAAAAAATCAAACTTCACTTTCTTAGGGATCAACGCAATCAAGAGAACATCCGTTAAGGTTACACTAGTCGAAAATTCTTCCATAAAAACGTAGTCTAAGGATTATTCCACTGTATGACGATGTACGTTTAAAATAAAAAGTGATATCAATTTGTCTTATCATTATCTAGCCCTGTATGGAAGCGAAAAAGTAAAAAATTAAAATATTTGAAAGTTATGAGCGTCGACAGTTCCACATTTCGACACTAATTTTAACGCATTTTTGGGCGCAAATAAATACCATAAGAAGACGTAAAATTGCAAAACAGCCTCCATACAAGGATAGATTAGTAGTTCAACAATGCAAATAATTTTATTTTGAACAGATAGATTTAGTAGTTTTTTCATGATATCTAGACTGCCAAAGGTCTGTTTATAAAATTTCGCGCGCAAGGTTTCGTCCTAAATCATTATCCATTTCGCTACAAATTTGCAAAAGTGTGTATTAGTACGCGAACTAGCTTCCTACTGCTCATCACAGCATCTATTTCTTCCGCACGTGTCGTCGACTAGTGTACCCTTAATGACGCATATCAAAACCTACAGTGCACACAAGTGAATCAAAACCTACAGGGTATTGCCCGTTGATCTCAAAATTTGACAATAAGCAATGTTTTATAGCACAAGTAAAAGAATAAATCCGAAAACCGTAAATTTGTATATACATCAAAACAAAAAAGATTATTAACTTATTTGCAGTTTGTAAACTGACCGCGACTTTATGTCGATATATGGGGACTACAGTTTTCCAAAGCCAAAGTTAATTTTGTCCCTCAATTCTTATCGTTAGAGCAATGTTCAGTGCCCTCATAGCATAGTTTATGAACTTCAGTTATGTTATTTGATTATTTTGTTGAATGTAGCTGAATGTACGGAATCCACAGTGCGCGAAACCGACTCGCACTTGGCCAGTTTTTTATATAATGTTGATTTTGTTCAATTGTAGATTAATTTGCCAGCCCTCTTGGAGGAAGCCAAAGAAATAACAAATACTGCCTGGTATCTGAATAAGACTGAAACAAACAAAGAATCTCTTAAGTAAGTATTTGAAATGAAACACAATCTATGCTGCCAAATTTATGTGTCCATATTTTTATTTCACACAAGTCTTAATAAATTTACAGGAATATTAAATATAACTTCTTATTATAAAAACTGCTTTATTATTAACAGGGTGACAGTAAATGAGGATTTGTGTTTATTGATGAGTGACTATGTGCAGTTGGAAGGTAATGTCAAGTCTGTGTACAAGCTGCACTCAACGTCAGAGCTTGGTGATGATATGGAAGTACCGCCGGCGCCAAAGTCTCCCGTCTATCCACCGGAATTGCCTAAAGGTAAGATTTTTGGTTGCCTTTTTGTTTTTGATTCCTAAACAAAATAAACCATTAACGGAATGATGTGTCAAATGTGTTACTAGATTGTTTTGATTAGATTCGTTTTAAGAAAAGGGCGGTCGTCCACAGCGACTTAATGCAGCAATGCAGACGCTATACGGTCGCAAAACCCACGCGATACATTCGCTATGCAGTAGCAGCTCATATACCTCGTAATTACGATTCTACCATCGGTGGCCAATTATTAGGGACACTCAGATTTTTGTGTTTTCTAGTTTAACTGCATTTTTTAAACAAATAGTTGGTTGTAGGTCTTGTGGGTATTTTTTATTTAATATAAGAATAAATTATTAACACCACAAAAACAACTGAAGGAAATCATGCTGTGCAGTCGGAGGATACAAATCTAGTTTTGGTCAGCCAGCTCGCGAATATGTATCCTCCGACTGCACAGCATGATTTTCTTCTTGTTTACGTCTTTTTAGTTCGCTTCTTAAGCAGTCGGGTTTTTTGACTTTTTGAATTAACTATACCTCTGGATCTACAAGAGTATGGTTGCATCGCTTGGCGCAATCGATAGTGAAGTCGAAATAGGTGACGCACGCGAATGAGCGAACAATCGTAAAAAGCGCACACACAAAAAGCGCGTTGTTCTTTCGTGTATGGCATGTTAGAATTAAAAATTCTCGAACCCCGCTACCTAACGCCATGCTCCCCTACCCCCTCTTGCTATGTCGTGCCTTCTAGTTCGCACTTGAAAGAGTTGGTTCGTTAAGGGACACCCTGTACTACTAGCACGAGATCCCGCGACGACGCCAAGACTGAAAATGTTGTTCAAATAAATGTGACTAGATGACGCAATGTGCATCGATTTGTTTATTGAATTCTGTGTATAATTATGATTGTCTAGAATTGAACATATTTTTTTTTTATATTTGTATGTTCTTCTTTAATCAACTCTCCTAAGCACAAAATTATGGAATATTTATTCACATTTAAAATATTGTTTGAACGGATCAGTTGGAATCCATTCCAATAGAAGGCGCTGTTTTTAGTATCGTAGGCATACCACTTGATTTTAAGGGGTTCCGTACCCAAAGGGTAAAAACGGGCTAAGACGCCACTATTCGTCTGTTTATCTGTCAACAGGGTGTATCTCATGAACCGTTATAGCTAGACAGTTGAAATTTTCATAGATGATGTATTGCTGTTGCCGCTATAATAACAAATACTAAAATCAGAATAAAATTAATATTCAAGTGGGGCTTCCATACAACAAACGTGATTTTTTTGCCGTTTTTTGCGATAATGGTACGGATCCCTTCGCGCGCGATTCCGACTCGCACTTGGCCGGTTTTTTGAATTTCTATTGTAACACATTTTGGTACACATAAATACTATAAACGTGAGGAAACCGGCATGTCCAAGAATCAAAAATTCGAAGACATGTGACATCAACCCGCAGTGGGCCCGCGGGGTGGATTACGGCACATTCCCTCTCACAGAGAGGAGGCCTGTGTCCGAGCAGTGGGAACATTAATAGGCTGATGATGTGATGGGATGTGAAAGACTATAAAACAACTCGTCACTCTATTTAAAGAAAAACATATCCACGAACCGAGTAATAAATAATTATACTTGCAAGTCACTTCTATCACCATTTATCGCTTGGGGCAGAATCGACCGCGAAAATGGTCGGGTTAGTCCGAAGAAAAATTATAGTTAGTCTGAGATGAGGCATCTGTATGCTAGTATCATATTATCTGTGCTACTAGCTATAAAACAGAAATATTCGTTATTAATACTCATGAATAAGGCATTCTACTTTACTATTTCGCAATACGTAATTACTCGATTTTAGAATATGGGTACCTAAATACTATACGTTTGTTGCTAATTGTTTATGAACTCTCGTAGCGGTTCTTATTAACTAAGGCTCTTCAAAGAATTGGTTAGTTTCTTTCTAAGCTGATAATAAATCATATTGCTATCAATTGAATTATAGATGCAAGATTATCGAAACCTAAAAAAGAAAAAGAGATCAAGAACAAAGCTCCAGCTCTATTCAAGAATCCTCCTAAATACCGAAGCAAGAGTGGATCAGTATCATCTCTAAATTCTACTTGCAGTGAGATCTCTAGTAAGAGTTACATTACAGAGAGTAAGTTATATTTTTTACATACTTGAAGACTTTAGATTGCATTATTTTAGCAAATGGACATTGAAAATATTCGAAGTTTTTTTTGAACAAACTTTATAACATTCTTTCATGTCGATTTTTAATGGTCCTTGCGTTCCGAGATTTTGTTTTATAGTATTATAGCATGGCACTGGTTGTCCCACAGAGCGTATTTATTACAAAAATAACGGACCAGACAGACGCTGTTCTGCCCGGGCCTTAACCCTATGCAGCGCCATCTACCGGGTCCAATTGTGAACATAAACCATCCAGTATTCCACATCAATATATTTAATCAAAATCGTTCGTCCTTTTTGAGTTTTCTGCTTAGCAACACACTAAGCCATTCATTTTTATTATTTACTAGCGACCCGCCCCGGCTTCGCCCGTGACAAATTATGCACAAACACCTTCCTCGTTTCTCACTCTTTCTGTTGGTGAAAACCGCATGAAAATCCGTTCAGTAGTTTTTGAGTTTATCGCGTACAAACGCGGAGAGAGGCTTCATTTTTATAATATTTAGTGATAGTGATATAGACTTTCAATTTTAGTGGCTTGTTCTAATCATTCTATTTCATCATATTATAACAAAGTATTTAGTTAAATTTCCTATGATGATGATGATGGAACGGGTTGGTGTCCGCAACTCCACGTTCAACTGTCACGCGTATTTTGCGTACGGAAAAATAATAATAATTTCCTATGGATAACCTATTATGCAATTATTTAGATAACTACCAGCAGCAGGTAGCAGTCCAAGCAGTTGCACCGTTTCAAGAAAACCAACATCCTCAACAGCTATGTGAAGGTATTTTAAAGTTGATAAATAATACATTTATCAAGTTAAATAGTATGATAACAATATCGGTCATTTAAATTCTAGGCTCCCAAGAGTTGGTATACATTACCCATATTGTGGATCCCCACAATTTCTTTGTGCAAAGAGCGTGCTTCCAAGGTCTGGTCAAAGATATGGTACGGGATTTCCGAAATGCTGCATCGTTCGTCAAACCCTCTCTGAATCATATTGCGCCGGGTAAGCATTTTGCAAATATGTATCTAATAATGTTATTGTTTAGTCTGCATTTATTATGAATAGTTGCATACCTACATTTCGACAGTTATGTTTAAAGGTCGTAGCTCACTTACACGACCCCGCTCCAACACCGCCTCAAACGGAGCTGATTCTCGCTGTCCACGCGCCGATAGCTAGCAGGCAACCAGCTGCCCCGCTCTTACAGCTAGCAGTCAACTACACTGTACACGCACCGACCACTTTCGCTTAAACTAGCAACGTGCTACAAGCGAGCAGTCTGCGTTCTTACACCACGTGGGCCGCCTGCTCGAAACTCGTGGTAAGCATGCGGTAAGCGAGACATCAGCTGTCGAGTGGTATGGTGGCGGTAAGCTCGCTTACGGCGAGCTGTCTGCTAATTTGTGTTGTCAATGTAAAGTATGTCTACAGAGGACGCCCTGAAGCTCATATTTCAATAAACATTATTATTCTTCGTGGGATCGGAGTCGTAAAAGTCGGCTACGACCTTGAGTGCCATGAAATAGGGGGCGAGCCTATTGCCGTCAGGGTACACTTTGGCAGTAATGATTAAGAAAAAACATTACATGCAAAATGTGTGGGTGTACAGTCGGTAATAGCTGTTACCTAAACCACCCTAAAAACGAACAAATTTCAATCCTCCGCCTGTAAAATTAAGGGTTATTTAATTTGTATGACTAGCGCTACTCGATGAACAAATACAATAATAATACAGGAACGCTGATCTTTAAAACGTTAGCTTTAAAACGTTAATTATTTATAACTATTTGTTGTTATGCGATTTTGATTTTGATGCTGTAAGACTAAAAGTTTATCAGAGTATTGTAATATAATTAGTGTCATTGCTTCTAATAGCTTATTTTAACGATTATATTCAAGTAGATCGAGTTCAAATCCTGCGTCAAGAATATTATTGTTTTGCTTTCAATTTAGAATCTATTCAATAATAAGCATTTCTTACATTATTGTAAATAACTATAGACGGACCCATTCAAATATAACATTTCAAAATTGCTAATAATTTCGCCTAACTTGTAATAAGTGGGTAGTTAAATGACAAATAAATGTTGAACTCGCAACCATGTTGACACAGTTTCACTGATGCAACCACTAGACCAATCGACTCATGGTGACATAACAGTATTCAAACGCTTACCTACCCTATCGTTCCGTGTTAAAGATCAAATTTGCATAACTGTATTCTATAATATTTGCCTACCTTGAACAAGTCGTTCTAGTTCGATAAGCTCATGCGTATCGATCAACACTTATCTACTGCTAATTGCAGTAGGTTCAAAATCTTCTAACTGTTAGTGTGTCGGCTAACGGCAGGGTGGTTCAGGTAACAGCTATTACCGACTGTACTATAGGTGCACCTCATCCTAACCGGCGTGGGCAAACAGGCGTGATGTTATGTTATGTTTATATATATACAGTTATCTTCACTGGTTTATATTATGCAACCATGTTTGAAACAGCAGGTTTTGTAATAATGTTGTTTAATGTGCAGGTAAAACATATTTAACTTTCAATAAGGCCGATAGTATGTGGCAAAGATGCCGCGTACTTAGTGTGGACATGAAAGATAATAATCCAAAAATCAAAGTTTTCTGTTTTGATTTCGGAAGCGTCGAGTTTGTTTCTGTCGATGGGTAAGTCTCTGATCTTTGTATATGACAGCTTTATATTTATTACCGACTTCAAAACAACGGAGGTAATCAATTCGACACGTATGTATGTAATATTGTTGGAATTGCATAATATACACATATGTTACTCTGTGTGGGTTTCTAAACAAGTGTGCCAAGTTTCATAAGTGTATGTTTGTAAGTATGTAGGTTTGTCCACGCATTTCTCCGGAACTACTTATCGGATCGTGACCCTTCTTTTTTTCTTGGATTAGGTATCTCTCAACATAGGGAATAGTGCAAGTTTCACCAAAATGTATTTTGTTAGTCCTTTAGGTACCTTACTATAGTACTCTCTCACGTTTTAGTGTAAGTGTACTAAAAATAAAAACTTAAAAGTCTGCGTCTTTGGTACGTCTTACTTTTATAAATTTTCGAAACCGACTTCCGAAACGAAAGATATTTTGCACTTTTTAGTATTTTACTTTTGAAGTCGATTTATTATTTGTGAAAAGGTTTTTATTGTATTATAATTAACAAATCTGTTTTAATCTAACAAATCGTATGTGTGAAATATTGCTTGATGTAATACAAGCTTTCTTTTCTCTATTTCAGGTTGCGTCTTTTGCCTGCATCCAAAATACAGTGTCCTTATCCGCTCGCCATTCATTGTTCTGTATTTAATTGTATGCCAAAAACGGGCAATTGGACCAATAATGACTTAATGTTGATGCAAAAAATTATAGACAAGTAAGTGTTTTTCTATTTTTCTGATGCAACCTGTTCATTTAGTGACATTCAGCATCTAGTGTATTATTAGTTTAGTGTAGTTTTTTTTTGTATTTTTAGCTCAAAAAGAAGCAAATTAAAAAAAAAATACTTAAAAATGAATTATTTTATTTCAGCAAACAAGCAGTGATTTGTATCCGCCGTATTATACCTATATCTCACGTGGATTTTAAGTTAGACTGTGACGTCTACACGTTCGAGTGCGGGATCAGTCTTGTTCACGCTTTGGTGTTCCATGAGCGTGCCAAAATGCCAAATCCAAGACTAGCGGTAAGTAATGCTTATTAAAAAAGGCACTTTTTTGTATTGCTCCACTCCTGGTCAAAGGCATCCCCCCATTCCTTACATTTCTCTCGGTGTTGTGGTTCATCTCGCCAATTCTCAGGGACTCTACAGCTACTCCAGTACGACGATATGCGGGCCCAAAAGTATTCATAATCTTGTGAAAATGTTCAATGTTCCTATATTTATTTCAGTATCCAGCAAACATGGGTGTGAAGGAGAAACCCAAGCTGTACACAAGTCGCAATGTGTTTAATCGTGACAATCCGGAATTAGTTTTCATTACACATATTGTCAGCCCTGACAAGTTTTACGTGAGAAAAGTAAATATTATTTCTACAATTTTATGCTAACTCGTGTGAATTAACAGCTTAATGATAAATATTAACCCTTCTAGCAACACCTCCAAAACGTTTACCAGAAACTATCCGAAGATTTGGAAGAAGAGTATAGTCTGGCTACTACTGTTGGATCTGTTTATTTACCGGAAATAGGTAAGAAAAATATTGGGTGGTCTGTGCGGGGCGCACGAGCGATGCAGCGATGCACTGTGATTGAAGATGTCTGTACGACGAAGGTCTATACACTTAGTCCAAATGCACGATGATTGTGCTGTACACTTGTGATAATGGAAACCCGGGGATGATAAATTTAACCGCCCGTGTTGAGTTTACCAAAATCACAGGTGAACAAATCATCGTGCACTTGGAAAAACTGTATAGACCTTTGTGGTACATTTTTTTTGGTCCTTCGAGCCGGATCATTTAGGTGGATGGAATCCAATTTTACTGATGTAAAAGACTTGACGGTAGTTTTTTTTATTTTATTAACGATAGGCTCGCGTTTGACCACTCTCTCACCTGATGGTAAACGATGATAAAAAAAAGATTGTCATCAAGGATACAATAACTGCATATGATTCTATTTTATTACTATTGTTGGTAACATATCAAAAATTTAAAACCTCGCAAGAAAAATTACAAACTTACGGTGTCTGCAATAATCCGGTGACATTGATAACGAATCAGTTTGGTAATTGTTGTTGATGTTCTGGGGTGTGATATAGGCATGGTGTGCGCGGTAAACCTGGAGGACTGCCAGTCTGGCGCGCCGGAAGTCCCGTGGGCATGGGCGCGCGGCGTGGTGGCGGAGCTCCAAGGACGCGGGCGCGTGCTGGTCGCGCTGCCCGACACCGGGCACGTCGTGCTGGTCCACTGGACTGCGCTACGCTACATACCGCCCTTCTTCACCACACTCAGTCCACTTGTAAGTCTACCATTTTTATAAAACCGACAGTCCAGTAAGTTGCCTGGCCTGTGTACGTGGATCTCCTGTTGTGCCATCTCTCATGATGTGTCACGTTGGTTAAACGGTGATCCACTGTTATTTATTATTATTATTGCTTACTAACATAAAATTTAAAAGGCCGCAATTCGGTCCGCCTTTGAACTTGTGCACAAAGTTTTAATAAATAAATAATTAAAAGTCATGGATACTCGAATGATAACAAAATCTTTTCTTTGAGCTGGTCTCATCTAATTGTGAATTCATGCAATACTTAGTGAGCTTGACTAGGATGTTACCATGCAGTCATGCACTCATCAATGTTTGACAAAAACTGAAATGGCAAGCGATTTTTTACTATTTGTGGCAGACCTGCCCACTGTGCCATGGTAGGATGTTTAGCTGGTATATCTTCCTCATAATAGCAACTCATCCCTTATCATAGAACGCATCAACAATGTATCATACCAGTGCATAACAGTTTTAATTACCGCATCATCCATACGGGTGTCATATGCGTACTGTTTTCCACACCTGTACCTGTATTTTGACTCTTGAAAATTTTGTTTTGTTATTTATTGTAGAACTACCCATTTTAGCAAACACGTAATCTTAGAATACGTTATCAAAAATAACGGTGTGCATTGTATTAGAAAGGTGGACGGTTAAACGGTGTCTCTGAATGTATATTTGTGTCTTAAATCAAGGTAATTTTTTATGTTTTTATGAACAGGCGACAGAGTGTCATCTCGCAGGCATCACACCATTCAAAAACAAATGGAGCCCTGCATCAGTTAACTTCCTTCAGAAATACTTGGGCGGTTTACTGGAACTTCAGGTAGAAGAGAAGCGTAACAGATCTAACCGCAATCGAGGATCCGTTGGCGTTACTCTTAATGACAGATCAGACAACGACAACGTCGTATGTATTAACAATGAGATGATCAAACATAAACTTGCTGTATCGTTTGGGTAAGTCTTCCTCTGATTTGCTTTAGAATTTTACATAGACTGAGCTTTAATTATGATAAATTTCAAGTTAGTTAGCGTATAGCGGGCAAGAACTAACATTATTGCAATCAATGTGCATCTCAAGTTATCTTTACAGATGCATATTATTTATTATTAAAAAAAATCTTTCTTTCAGAGTTAACAAGTGTAACAAGAAACCTGTTGAAGAACAGTTAACAAATAAGTCACAGCTAGATAAACCAAAACCGGCTCCACTTAAATCGAAACTAACAATTTTGAAGAGAGAGGCAGAAAAGATAAAAGAAAACGATTTACAGGCAAAAGATAAAGGTCCTCTGAGACTGGAAGTTAAAATTCTTAATTGCCAAACGCCCTCCCTGATGTACGTTTCGTTAGTTCATCAACAAACATTTTTTAATGAATTGTTTGAAAACATGCAAAAATATTACTCAGAGAATAAAAAAATCAAAATCAAAGAAGACTGGAAGGTTGGCGACAGATGTATCACACTATGTAGTCAATCGCAGACTTGGCGTCGTGCTGTTATAATGGAACTAGAAAATAATAACGCCAAAGTGTTTTACAGTGATTTCGCCTGTATTGAAACAGTGCCAAAGTCCAGTTTGAAAGAACTGACTTCAGAGTTTTCCAAGTTCGGTGACGCGGCTATTCAGTGCCATCTATCTGGAATTATGCCGGCCGTGGGGGACGAGTGGCCGTCAATTACAAAGGAATATTTAAAAGAGATGATTGATGTGTACAAACGACTTTTTATAACTAAATTAGGTGGCTTCAAAGACAAAAGTATGCCTATACAGCTATGGGTATATCACACTGTACAAGGAGGTGCGTTGGAACCTAATAAGTCGACCTGGCGTTGTATAAACGAGAGAATACTTGAACAAGGACTTTGTGTACGTGATCAAGCGCAGGTAAGATTCTTTTCACAATGATTGGCACTGAGTGCACCCGACTGCACGCCTCGCATGCCGTCCGCCAATTGGTGCTGGCCTTAAAACTAAATGTTATTTGATATTAAGAATTTATCTTCCTTTCTTCGCAGACTGTAACTGAAGACAAAACTGATGCTGGAGACACTTTATCTTTCCTTAACATCACAGGATCTGTCAGTGATTGGTTACAGTTAGAACCAATGCCTATGGTGCCTCTGAAAACGGGCAAATCTGATGACGATATCAATGCAAATTTGCCCTCAGCGTCCGTAGAGGGTGAAAATAACAATCCTTTGCCTACTCCAGAATCTTCAAATGTTATGTATATAACTGACTGGTTACCATCGGAACCCCTGTCTTGCAAGGAGTTTACTGCACTGCCAACGTAAGCACTTTTATCCCATCAATGAATCTCATACAAACCAGCAGCCTAATTGCGTAAGTGAATTCTCCAAAGCAAACAAGTCGATTCTTTGCTAAAAACGACTACGTATTGCATATTACACTCTGAAACGGAAAGGTTATGCTCCTTTCCATTACCAATATTTTGACGTAGAATTGATTGTAAAGAATGAACGAAAGCGGAAGAATCGAGATAAAACTTCACTATTGGTATTGTGTAATGTTCGATTTTGATGAAACATAACGCAGTAGATGAACTTCAACTCAAAGGAGGATGTTTGTATTCTTTCCAAATTAGTTTCGCAATACCGAAAAAGTTGAAAGAAATTATTCTGATTCTTTGAAGGAATCGACTCGTTTGCTTCGGAGAATTCACTTACGCAATTAGGCTGCCATTCTTTTTTTAACTTACTATGCGAAATCATAATGTATTGGGAAATAATTTTTTATTGTTCTTGATATTAATGTCCCTCGGCAATCGTCGCATTTCCGAATACAAACGAATGCTATTAATTTCCATGTTCAAATATTTTTTTTTTTTTATTTGAATTCAGAACCTAAGTACTTTATTGTTATGATTTCCGTGTGAAATATATAGAGCTGTAAAAATAGCGTCTTTAGCAGATTTCCTCCCATTTTTAAAATAAATTACATTATGTTAAAAAAGAGTATTAACAACTCTTAGACTTCAAAGTTGAATGAGAGCGTCCGGTCTGCACCAAGCGCAAAGGGCAACTGATACAAATCCTACGGCTGACGAAACGAAGTTTGCCGAGGGACATTAAGAAAATTTTTGTACTGTACAGGCATTTTATCTGGGAATAATTTTCATATTGAGCAATAATTTGACATTCAATAATAATCAGCAAAATTAGCGTCAGTTGCCGCACAAATTTTAGTTAGTCACAGATTTAGAGTAGGATAGATACCGCATGTTCATTAAATAGTATGAAAACCGAGCGTGCCATCTTTTTTATGGTTTCAATCGCTAAACGTCAGTGTTTTACGTAATTACGACTAAATCGATTTTAAAATCGATGCGATGACAGACGAACGAGAATACAGAAGTTTAAATTATTACTTTTGTATTCTCTTTCTCTGTCATTGTAGTTTGTTTTAGATAGCTGCTTACATTCTTATTCGGATATGCTGTTTCACATAATCGTCTCCACTTTTTGGCTATTACAAAATCGTCATTTTTTAAATATATAGAACAAATTTTACTACATTTTGAAGAAAACCAGTCTATTTTACCTTTGCATCAATCCATTTTTCTTTACAAACGGAAATCACGCGGAAAACTGAAACATAAAAATTAAATTCGAAATACTTATATTCCAAAATCGCATTATATAATCCAAAAGTCCAAAATGTAGTTCATAGCTTTGTCAATATCGATATTCGAATAATCAAATCGATTTAAATTTTTTAGGCTATTTTTTTAGGCCAAATGGATCTGAAAAACTATCTTATGAATTTTGGCGCAGTTTGAAATCACTGAAACACGTTTTTCGTCCAACAATAACAAGCTTTTTCTTTGAATACCGCCGCGGTTGTGGCGACTGATGCTCATTTTGCTGATTGAACGTTACATAACTGATATTTCGAGCTTGCATATAATCTGGTCTCTAAATATTACTTTGGCTTGTTTGAAGTAGTACCTATATTTTCTTATTTAAATATATTTGATGTAATATTTTCTTTATAGGTACATAGACAACGATGGCGTAATCTACTTACATGATGTAAGCCAACAAGATACATTAGACCTCATTCGTAAAGCACTCGAAATTCGCTTCAAAGATCCCGATCCAAAAGCTAAATTCACTAAATGGAGTGTGGGAGAGCTATGTGTTGCTTTATACTATTTAGACAACCGCTATTACAGAGGCAGGGTAATAGAAGTAAACAAAGACAATTCGACATGTGTCGTACATTACATTGATTATGGCAATGAAGAGATTTGTTCCTTTGAAAATTTGAGAAAAAGTGTTCCACTCCACCAGATCCCAACACAAGCACACAAATGTAGTTTAAATCGTATACGTCCCCTTGGCAAAGAGTGGGATAAACAAACATTGGACTACATACATAAATCTGTTGTTGAAAAACAATGCTACGTAAAAGTAACTGGTGAACCAGTAAATGGAGTTGTACCCATAGAATTAAAATACGACAAGCTCTGTATTAATGACCATATAGTAGACTTTGAAATGGCGGAGTACACAGATGGCAGCAAAGCCCTTGTCAGGAAATACGCTCCAATTAAGAAAAATGAGAAAAAAGTAAATGAAGATGTTATTGTAACAGATTCTGGCCCGGATTACATAGTGGTTGATGATGCAGACATTACTACTGAGCAGTTTGACCACATAGTAGACTTTGAAACGGCGCAGTATACAGATGGCAGCAAAGCCTTTGTCTGGAAAAACGTTCCAATTGAAGACAATGAGAAAAATGTAAATGAAGATGTTACTAAATCAGATTCTGGCCCGGATTACATAGTGGTTGATGATGCAGACATTACTACTGAGCAGTTTGACCACATAGACTCTGAAACGGCGCAGTATTCAGATGGCAGCAAAGCCCTTGTCTGGAAATACGCTCCAATTAAAAACAATGAGATAAATGTAAATGAGGATGTTATTGAAACAGATTCTGGCCCGGATTACATAGTGGTTGGTGATGCAGACACTACTACTGAGCAGTTGTCTACGTCTCCAGGTGCATCTGGCATTAACTCTCTAAAGAGAGTGGACTGGAACAAACTAATAGAAGAAGAACAATCAGCGCTTGTAGGTAATTATATCACATACCCAAGCAATACAGATGACGAATTCTCGTGTAATATCACAATAATTAATGATATTAATTTACTAGAACTGAGTTTAATTTTTGATGAGGATACCACTAGAGTTTATAAGCAAATGCTTAAAGAACTGCAGACTGAAAGTATAACAATGTCGCCTCTGAACGGTATATACGAGAATAAAGCGTGTGTAGCACTCTTTCCTGAAGATAATCAATGGTACCGTGCGTCTATTTTGCAGTTTAGTGAAAAGAAAAACAGAGTTAAAGTAAGGTATGTTGATTATGGCAACATTGCTGTGATTCCTTTAGCTGTTATAAGGGAAATTGATGAGGAATGGGCAAAACTCCCACCAGCTACTATCCCAGCCAAATTGTTTGGAGTGCGACTAAATCCAGATATGGATATTTGTGATATTACAAAAGAATACACTAAAGTATTCTTGGATCAGGGGCCATTCCATGTGAAGGTTATCAGTAATGATGATTCAGTGCCATTAGTAGAGTTAAGAAACGATATGAATGAGTTGGTATACCAGAAACTCATAGAAACGAACATGTTAATCCCATGTGAATGACTATTAAGGTCAAAGTTTATTGTTTATTTTTCTCATTCATTTTCTTTGTTTAAATTGTTTTAAAAACAATTACTTTTTTTTGTTAGTGACCGTTAATTATTAAGATGCCAATTAACGTGTTGACCATTAGTTAGAGATAAGGATCGGTACGAATGGCGCGGGCGTCTTGAATGTGATGCGAATTTTCTCAATAAACCTATATTCTTTAAAACATGTTTCATTAGTATTTCATTGTCTCTCCCTCATTAAATGTACTAAGGGCCACTTGCGCGTGCCGGGGTTATCCTAAATAACCCGGTGTTAGCAACTAGCTCAGGGTTAATCAGATAAATCATCTTGCGCCACCAAGAGTTAAGGTAAACCTAGAGTTAAACTGATATATTTACTTAAATATTTAACCCGCCGTTGTGGGCGAGTTATTATTCTTCCGACAAGTTATTCTGGCAGTACTTCAAAAGCGATGACACGTCGAATCTTGCACTTTTGAGTTTTGGTGTTTTGTAGGGTGTTCGCGGCGGGTTCACTGCTTGTTTCCGAATGTCATATCCCCGATGGCTAATTCCCCGAAGTCATCAGATCGAACGTCCGAATCGCCGAAATTCCATAGCATCGATTTACCACAATTTCAAATAGCCATTAGATGGAGCGTCCGTTTCGCCGAAAAGCCATTGTAACGATAGTTCTATGCATCGAATGTCTATTGGCTCGACGTGCCAGTAAAGATCAGACCGCACTAGGCGTAACTGCGCGTCAGCGGACCGACACGCGCTTTAACAAGTAAACAAAAAATAACCACGATACAGTGCGTTGAAATATCGTGTGAAGTCTCGGTGTGCTGTACTTTATACTGACAAAGTGACGTCGCAAGACTCACAAGCCCCCACTCCTGAACTTTGATGCGCTTTATCTTTGTCAATTTTTATTTATTTGATAATGCACAAAATACAGATCCAATATTTAATAATGTAACTGACGGACTAAATGAATTATCATTTTTCTACCCAGGAAACATCCATATTGCCTAACATTGTGCTTTTCTTGAGCACCAAATTCTTGTCACTTTTTTTGAGTACTGATGAAACACTAGTACCCCTCAACAAGGCGCGCGCAATCTTCCATGAACCAACGATATCTAATCCTATAAGCACACATCAGTTTTCCTGACCATTCTGGCCCTTGGTAGACAAACTGGTATGATTGTTTTTGACCATGGACGAAGAATAACCTTATCCAGGCAGTACAACTTTACCGATGATGCACCTTCCATGAAGACTTCCTCTGAGCCACATTTCAACACTTCTTGATAAACGTCAATCTCACACTGATGTTTTCGCATGAAGTCTAGACCCAGATTTCAATCGTCCAATATGTCGGCCACTATAACATTGAAGCTTTCTCACCTCGGACGGTGCACTGCCATCCTTGAACGCCTGTACGAGGTTCCCGTCTAGCAGCAAAGGTGACGACTGGTAAGCCCTCCGGACCAGATTTTCAACTTCTAAAGCCCACTGCTGAAGAGTTTTACAGCGTATGCTCATCTTGACCATTTGGTGATAATTTATGGTCAATTATTACTTCCAAATATTAGTTTGTGAGTCTTTACTAATTGCAGCGGGGCGAGCACGGCATACTGTGACAGGACTGAGTCGCACAGTTTGGAGCAAAACCGTGATAAAATGCGTGACCCAAGCCTATAACAGAGGCCGTGCTCGCCCGGCTGGACACTTACAGTTATTATTTGAAACTTTATCACATGAGTGTACTTTGATGCTAAGTGCTGCTCCATTTGGTTGTGAACGAATCGAGATGGTAAAACAGATATAGTTAGTTTTTACTATGTTTGTGTGAGTCTGAGTAGGTTGTCGTTGAGCCAGTTTGTTATTTGTGCCATGTCCATCTCCGCCTTGAGCCTAACATCGGACCAGTTAGTTATAGGTATGAGAATATTTTTGCGTTATCGACTTTTAAGTTGCAGATATCGTTAATATACGTAAGAAATAATGTAGGGCCTAACTCGCTTCCTTGCGGTACACCGAATGACATATCCGCATCATCACTAATATAAATTCCTATCTTAACCCTCTGCTTTCTATTTAATAGGTAACCCTGGAAAATTTTTTAGAGGTGCTCCTCTTAATACGACTTTTTCCAACTTGGTCAATGATTAGAACAGAAACGGTGTCAAAAACCTTTTTTACCTGACTGCCGAAGAAGAGTAATGTGTTTAACAGTCTATGTATGTATGTTTGTTCCTATGTGGTGTTTTAGAGACCAAACGCATTGGCCGATTTTGATGATTCTTACGTCAATAGATTCGTGTTCTTGCGAGTGTCACTGGCCACATTTTCCGTTTGGCTATCTCGTAAAATAACACCAATTATAAAAAAAAAATACAAATACCACTAAAATCGTGAAAACAATAGAAAACATCCAGCTGTAAAGTCAATTGTACTGCAATTGTAGGAGATTCAATTAATTTTGATTTTTTGAATGTGACCAAAAAGTGGGTAGAACTGAGTAGTTCATACACTGCGGGTGTATGGATGTGCGTGGCTTGAACTTGTGCTCCAGGGTAAATCCTGGGTAAGATAGGTACGCCACGTCCAACGGACATCCGATCTGCGTCTCCGTAAGGACTCAAAGTGCTGGTTTCTCAGTCTCAAGGTGGTGATGGACTGCGACAAGGTTCGAGTGCAGACCTCGGATGTTGCTGAGGTGCGCCTTACGTGAGAGTGAGTGCTGCCGCTGTTTAGCATAGTTTCGTCAGAACGCTCTTCTCTTAGCAAAGCGAGCTCACATCGTTTGCTCGTTTTGAGAGTGGCCTGGCTACACTCGCTTCTCAAGTAGTTATCAGGGCCGGCTTTAAGGCAGGGCAACAGGAGCTAGCCCAGAGGCGTCCGCAAGTTATTTTTTTTAATCCGAGAACTATAACCGGCGTACATGTATGACTAGATGTAGAATTGAGTGTAGAATGTAAGATTCTATGAACGTGAGTGAAGCAAAAACAGTTTCTAAGGATCGTAGCAGGTGGCATTCTGCAGTTTCTGCCTACCCCCATGGGAAAAAGTCGTGAGTACGAATAATGATTTGAGTAGGTACTTATTTTGTGTAAATCTAAATATTTTTTCATTTCAATATAGCATATATATTAGGTATGTTACTGCTTGGGCTGTTGGCGCCATCTACGTAACATAATATACTTTAGTGGTCTCTGGCACTGAGTGGAACTGGAGAGGTCTTCGGTAGAATGAAACAATGTTGCTTGTTCGAATGACTGTCAGTTACTTAGATTTATTATTCTCTTACATCTATTTATATTTACAATCATGACGGAGTACTAACAATGCTATCCTATTTACAAAATGTAATAACCAATAGGCATTCGCCAGAGGACACGGGCCCTGCGCGGGGCGCGGGACGCTGTGTTCGCACACGTCGCGAATCTTGCGAAGGCATAAATATATGGGTCACTGCGCGCGCTCGGTCCTTTTCCCGATGTGCTGCCGTCGTGTGTAGATAGTCTGCAAGTGAAGAGTCTGGCCGCTGCGTGCCCGCGTCTGCTGTCTTCGAAGAATCTTGAATGCCGCTGTGCATCTTCTACGTGTGCATTGCTCTTGCAAACAAACCGTTCTTTTCGGAACGAACTGGTGCGCGCAGTGTTATTATGATATTGATAACAACCGCGCGTCACCACATCCTGTTTCTATTTCTCAGAACGTGTCTTTCATAAGACAGTCTGTTTCTTTAACCGAGTTGACAAACGTGCGTCTTTTTCAAGGCGGTTCATATCAATGTTTCTTGCATGATTATGTCTTAAACGTGGTAATCTGGTGGTCTGGTAAAGGTTGTCCGGTAATGGTATTCTGGTAACAGTGTTCTGGTAATGGTTATGAAGGTACGGTAATTATTGTGACTAGCTCTGTGTCACTACAATACAATGGTTATTGTAGAAAATTTTATTAATTTTGTCTGACCCTGGTCTGACCATTTAACTCCTTTTATTAATTTCTGTTTATCTATCACATGGCACGCTGTAAGCAACATTCATAAAAGTGCAACACAACACTCATTGAATTTTTAATTTTTATAAATCCAATTAAGGCATAGCACGCACTGCGATGTTTATTCGTATTTTATTTTTTTGTACTATTGGAGCGTGTTTTTTTTCCGCAATGCGTGCAGCTTCATACATTTCTATAGGTCACAGAATGGGCGGAAAAAATTAACGCGAATTTTCGCAGTGCGTGCTATGCCTTACAAGTTTGACTTCAAAACCTACCTATATTCATTTACGAACGAATAGGAGGAAATCAACTTCAGTCAGTTTTGGGTTTGGGTTATAGTTCCAGTGTGAACTGTCAGATTTCAAATTTAAATAGACCACACAAACGGGAGCTGATTATATAGAAGAAATTGTATTGTATACCTTTCTCTAACTTACGTGTGGATCAGGATGTTATGATTTAATTTATTAGTGCCAGTGAAGTTTAATATTTACGTATTAAGTGGTATTCGTCGGCGTAACTTGGTCAATCAAAACATAAACGATGGAAGAACCAATTTTACGATATGAAAAAATCGACTATCTCGGAGAAGGGCAGGTAATTATTGTTTCTATATCAAATTAATTATGTATATACAACTATTGTTTTATGATTAAAAATAAATATCATGTAAATTTAACCTCTAAAATTTTGTTAAAGTTCGCAACAGTATACAAAGCCAGGGACGTGAAAACAGACAAAATTGTTGCTGTAAAGAAGATCAAAATAGGCTCCCGTCTCGAGGCACAAGATGGCATCAATCGGACAGCTCTGAGAGAAATAAAGCTGTTGCAAGAGTTACAGCACATCAATCTCATTGGATTATTAGGTTTCTCTTTCATTTCACGATCTCGTATCTATTCTGCATGTTAAGCCGTTCTAGCTCGAATGGTTTAAGGTCTATGTCCAGCAGTGCACCCATAAACAGCTTTCAGCTTAAGTACAGTTCTTGCCAAAATTCATGGTGCCCTGAAGTTGGCTACAATAGATGCGCAGTAGTAAACTTCATACAAAAACAGAACTGATCAGTGCCTTGTGCATCAGAAAGGAACTATATCGATGATGACATGGTTTAAGGCAGAATAACAAATTCCAAAAAGCTTATTTAGTTTCTCACCATTTACACCAACTTATAAAATTTATACTGCTATGCTTATTTTTGGATTTAAATATTAAAATCCTTCACTGAAATATTTATGAAATCTTTCTCTTTTCAGATGTATTTGGACAGAAATCAAATGTATCATTAGTGTTTGACTTTATGGACACTGACTTAGAAATAATTGTTAAGGACAATAATATTGTACTCACTCCAGCTAATGTTAAGGCTTACATGATTATGACTTTGAAAGGTAAGTTAACTTTTCATCTCCCAATAGTTGCCGACTGGTAGAGAATGCAATATAATTAATTAAAATTTCATTTTTGAATGTTGTACCAGATATACTCAGGTATTTACTAGTGTAAATATCTGAGTCTGACTGCATCTTCACAACCCATGGATTTACCATAAAATAATTGCATTATTCCATGCAATAATTATTGTATACACTGGAACTTCAGTATTTGTGACTTCATTTACGCTTTACAAAAGCTTACTACAGACTAAAATTTAAATATTCAATCTAATTCTAACCAATCAAATTAAGTTGAAAAAGTTTTAAGAACCTAGTGACTAAGTCTAAATTCCCACTTACCATTATTAGAATTGGACCTTCAATTTGGTTACCTAGCAACTGCATACCTATTGATTGTCACTCTCGTGTCAGAAAGAAAAAACTCGTGGTGTTTTTTTTTATAAGCTTTTATTGTAAAGTATTGTTCTTGTGTATTTGTGATTATACGTATTTCTCCACGCTCTGTTACTTTAATCTCCAAAAGGTTATGGGCCCAGAACGCAGAAGTGTAAAATGGAGCTTTCAAAAATACAGATCACAAAACTTGATGGCCACAATTGGGTCGCCTGGAAATACCGAATGGTTGCCTTACTAAAAGGCATAAACGGAATTTGGGAGATTGTGGAAGGTAAGGCACAAAAACCGGTGAAACCTGCGGAAGGCAGTGGTGATGCCGTAGTTGCAATTTACAATAAAACTTTACGAGATTTTGTTACATTGGAGAGCACAGCCCTACTGCTGATAACAAACAATGTAACGGATGAAACACTAGGGAAAGTAATAAGGTTGTCCACTCCCAAGGAAGTATGGAATGAACTCCATAGGCTGTATGAGGGTCCAGATGAGGGCAGGCTCTACGACTTATGTTTGGACTTCTTCAAACTTAAAAGGGATCCGTCAGACAACATGTCGACTCATGTTTCGAAACTGAAGAATTTGTGGCACAGTCTGAAGGAAGAACTGCTCAAAGAGGAGAACGTTGAAATGCCTGAAGTTCTCTTGATTTGTAAGATCCTGGATACGTTGCCGGAAACTTATTTTTCGTTCAAGTCTAGTTGGCTATTGATGTCTAAGAAGGAAAGAACAGTAGACAATATTACGGCCCAATTGTGTGCACATGAAAAAGCGCTGAATGCGAAGATGGCTGACGCTGAATCGAGTGAAAGTGCGCTTTATGTGAAAACATATAGAAAAGTTGCTAAAGGAAATGATCAAAGAGACCAGCAAAATAAAAAGAGGTACAAATGCTTTATTTGCAAAGAGTCTGGACATCTTAAGAAGGATTGCCCGAATAATGGCAAGAAAGAGAAGGAAAATAAAGCTCACAGTTCCAACATGTTACTGACGGTGAATTCAACAGATTCTGGGACTAACCGTGATTGTGATTATTGGTACATAGACAATGGAGCGACACATCACGTCACAAGTCGAGGAGATTTGTTTCAAGATTTTAAACATTTTAGTGAACCTCACACAGTAACAACGGCTGACGGAAGCATGATAAAGGCTGTTGGAAAAGGCACAGTCCGTGTAGAGGCCAATGTTAAAGGAAAAAGCGACTTTTTTTTGTTAAGAGATGTTTGGTATGTTCCCCAGATTAGCAAGAACCTTTTCTCTGTGCTTAGTACACAGGACAAGAACCCCTCAAGTATTTTTGAGTCGCGGGTTACAACATGTTCCATGAAGATCAATGGTAAGGTTGTCTTAACAGGAAAAAGGCAAAGGTATGGCGGTTTGTACAAGATAGACTGCAAAGCCCTATGTGCTGATTTTTCAGTCAACTTAATTGAGCATGAAGATACGCTGCAAGTATGGCACGAGCGTATGGGACATCAAGACAAGAGACATATCAAAATATTGATAGAGAAGGAGTTAGGAGTAAAGACATCTAACAGTGGAGAATTATGCGAAGGTTGTATCTTTGGTAAAGCGCACAGGAAACCATTTGGTGTTCGCGAAAAGGTAACAAAACCTGGTGAGCGCATACACTCAGACGTCTGTGGACCCTTTCCTTGGAGTGTCTCTGGATATCGATACTTCGTACTGTTTAAGGATGAGTTCACACGATACAGATATTATGTATACTTCCTTAAAAATAAATCTGAAGTTCCTGAAAAGTTGAAACAGATGATGTCTGAGGCTAGAAACGCTGGACATACTATTATCGAGGTTTTAAGCGATAATGGAGGCGAATACGATAACAGGAAAGTACGAGATCTACTTGGACAAGCTGGAATAAAGCAAAGACTTATCATGCCGTACACTCCAGAACAAAATGGGTGTAGTGAAAGAGAAAATCGCACTATAGTCGAATCTGCTCGAGCGATGATGCACGCGCATGAGGAGATCCCTCAGAATTTGTGGGCTGAGATGGTAAACACTGCTGTTTACATACTAAACAGGACAGGACGTACTTCAGTGAAACACAAGTCGCCTTATGAACTGTGGCTACACAAGAAGCCTCAGATAAAGCACCTGAGGATAGTCGGTTCACCTTGCTTTGCGCATATACCAAAGCAGAAGAGAAGGAAATTGCAAAAGAAAGCTACACGGTGCATTTTAATTGGATACGACAATGATGACGGATACAGACTTTGGAATCGGGAAAGAAATTCATTAGTCCGTTCTAGGGACGTTATTTTCGATGAAAAAGCGCTAGAGACTTCGATGAATGAATACCCTGAAGCAGTCTGCAGTCCGGCAAATGAAATTGAAGTAGAACTTGGTAGAGATGCTTTGAGAGATAATGGACAAAGAACTCCTGTTATGCCTAATATTGATAGAGTCGGTGAAACTGACATAGATATAGGTGAACATAATCTAGAGGTCGAAGAAGAGTTTCATGACGCAGAAAATGTTATAACTGAACAGTCTATTGAATCAGAGGGAGATGGAAACGTTAACGAAGATGATAATGTCGTTGATGAATATCATGATGATGTCAATGATGAAATTATCGCAGTTGAACGTGAAGATGTGTTCCCGGAACGAATGATACTTCGAGACCGTTCTTTGTTACGTCCTCCAGATAGATTCAAAGACTTTGTTTTGAACGCGATAATGGGATACAATGAACCAGAAACGTACAAAGATGCGATCAGAAGCCCAGATAAAGAGCTATGGGAAAAGGCCATGGACAGCGAAATCAGTTCTTTGAAGGAAAATGACACATGGAAGCTTGTGAATCTACCCAAGGGCAGAAAAGCTTTGCCTAGCAAGTGGATTTTCAAAGTCAAGATGGCTCCATAGACAAGTACAAAGCTAGGTTGGTTATAAAAGGTTTTCATCAAAAGAAAGGTATAGACTACATGCAGACCTTTAGCCCTGTGACCAGAATGGCAACTGTTCGTTCAGTAATTAGTACAGCAGCGAGCGAAGGCATGTCGATGAGACAGTTCGATATTTCGACTGCCTTCCTGTATGGCTCTTTAGTTGAAGAAATCTTCATGAAACAGCCTGATGGTTATAATGACGGCTCCGGTCAAGTATGTCTTCTAAAGAAGAGTCTCTATGGGCTGAAGCAAGCACCACGGTGCTGGAACCGGTGCATTCTAGATTATTTCAAAGAAATCGGTTTCAAGGCAAGTGAGGCAGATCCTTGTCTTCTGATACGGAAGAGAGGATGTGGAAAGCTTATAGTAGCTCTGTACGTGGATGACGGTCTGGTCGTCGGATCCAAAGACGCACTGATAGACGAGTTGATGGAGGAGCTCAAGCGTCATTTTAAAATAACCACGAAAACTGCATCTTATTTTCTTGGAATAGAGATAGAAAGCAGAGGAGATAGAATTAAGATATTCCAAACGTCGTATGTGCATAAGATTTTGCGGAGATTCGGAATGGACACCTGCAAACCGGTTTCAACGCCGATTGCAAAAGATGGCACATGGAGCGAGAAGGTGGACATGAGTTATATGAAAGATAACTACAGGCAAATTGTTGGAGCCTTGGCTTACTTGATGGTATGCACTAGACCTGACATTGCATATTATGCTGTAAGTGTAGTTTCACGAAGTCTGGAAAAGCCAGAAGAAACAGACTGTGTCCGACTGAAGCGTATTATGCGATTTTTGCAGTACACGCCAGATCTAGGTATCATGTATAAGAAAAACTACAAACAAGGTATTTTGGAATGCTATAGTGATGCTGATCATGCAGGAGATATCAGCACTGGTAGATCCACTACAGGAGTGCTGTGCATGTATGCAGGAGGAGCAGTGTCGTGGCTAAGCCAACGACAGGCAAGCGTTTCAATTTCGACCACCGAGGCAGAAGTTGTTGCCGCTAGTGAAGCAGCCAGAGAGACTGTTTGGCTATCTCGGCTTATGAGTGATCTTGTCATTCTAAATGAGATTCCATGCATAAGAGTAGATAACGAAGCTGCAATCAGGCTGGCTGAAAATCCTGAATTCCATCGACGGACTAAGCATATCCGAGTTCGACATTTCTTTGTGAGAGAATTGGTGACTGGCGGTGAGCTAAAAGTCGACAAGGTATCTAGTGAAGATCAGCTGGCAGATATCCTGACCAAGCCACTAGCAAGACCGAGGATCAGAAAGATCTCTGACCTGATAGGTATTTGTTGAGAGGAGATATTAGAATTGGACCTTCAATTTGGTTACCTAGCAACTGCATACCTATTGATTGTCACTCTCGTGTCAGAAAGAAAAAACTCGTGGTGTTTTTTTTTATAAGCTTTTATTGTAAAGTATTGTTCTTGTGTATTTGTGATTATACGTATTTCTCCACGCTCTGTTACTTTAATCTCCAAAAACCATTTCTTTGTGTAAACTATACAAAGAAGGAAGATGTGATTTAATAACATCTGCAGCAACATAACACATCTTTTAAATATGTGTTAATGAGCAGCTGCTGATTTATTCTCAATCAGAAATAATAAAGTAACTTTTATTATCACCATCTTAACAATTTTGTTTTCCTATAACAGGTTTAGAATACTTACATCAAAACTGGATATTGCACAGAGATTTAAAACCCAACAACTTACTGATAAACAGGGAGGGTATTCTGAAGATTGGTGACTTTGGTCTTGCTAAGGCTTTTGGATCTCCAACCAGAATCAACACCCATCAAGTGGTAACCAGATGGTATAGGTAATGAATAACAATTTTAAATATTATTATAATCTAGTAGTGGGACTTCTTAGATTGTCACAATACATTATATGTAAGGTTGTCTGTAAGAGATTGCCCTGTGCGATAAGGCTGTCCATTGTACACTTGCTTTTATGATTGTTTGCCCTGTATATATATTTTTGTGGTGTACAATAAAGAATATAATAAATATATGAAGTCTGATTTGACAGCTATAAAAATACGTTATTTATGTTAAACCTGATGCTTACGAATGATACTCATTGTTGTAGAGTATGGGTAACATAGTAATTAATTAGGATTTAAAATTTTATTTTTTGTGGAGATTCATACAAAGTTATTGCGCCATGTAAAATGAGACACGTCATTGGACTTCTTAGATTGTCACGATTATATTATGAGTAGTTTTGTGCCAAATATTGTCTTTAGGTGTAGATAAATATTTGCTACACTTTTTCCTTCTGTCTGGAATTATTAACATTAGCTTTAATCTAGGTTTGCCTGTAAAATATTTAATGCTTAACATTTCGTCTTCATTTTAAAGCTAAGCGCACATTACAGCTGCTGTGCATTACAACATGTGGTGCAGCCCATCTGTAGTATATAATGGTTTTTTTTATCATACTGAATGAATTTTTCTTTTTCACACATTTCATATCTGCCATTGGCTATTCAGCCATAGTCAGATTTTCTGTCTTCTTTGTGTTTCAGGAGGTATTTCAGCAAATACACTCCTCCCATCCTCAGAATGGTCCACCCTCAATTTAGTGTCTCTGGTCCAGTTGCAATATTTGCTATAGCTATATATGAGGATTACTGCGTTGCGACGCGGAACATCATTTTAATCGCCTCCGTGACGGTTCTCAATTCAGCTGTATTTTTATGATTATCAAATTGTAATCAAATGATCTCTTTTTAGGTCACCAGAATTGTTATTTGGAGCACGCCAATATGGCACCGGTGTCGACATGTGGGCAATAGGCTGTATACTTGCTGAACTACTATTAAGAGTGCCTTTCTTACCTGGAGAATCAGACCTAGATCAACTGTCGCGGATTTTCCAAGTATTTGGCACACCAAATGAAGAAACTTGGCCAGTGAGTATTGTATATGAGCCCAATTTCTGTTATTTTACCTATATAAGTGTTTATAGAACGAAAAGGAAAAGGAATTTTCTATACTAGCAGGCACTGACCTGATTCATATCCATGTTTTTCAGTGCATAAACTGATAATAAAATCGCAACCAACCCCAATGTTTGTTGGTTTAACCACTCAGCCCCAGCTGCCAGCCGGCGCTGAGTATACCTATCTGATAATAGGGAACATTACTGCCAATTGCTCCCGCCAGATGGCGCTTGACGGAGTGGAGTAAATAAATTAACATGACGACTACTTACTACTGTTTGTGGTTACTTTAAGAATAATTAGCGTTCAAAAACCAAATAATAATATTGCTAACTGTTGGTCAAGAATGCATCAGTGTTTCGATTTTCAGAAATTAAACCGGGCATATGCCTTATGCCTATCCAAGCTTGACAGTTTGGTTTGTTTACTCCGATTCCTATGGCACCATCTGAGCTCAGCTTTGCGGAGAGTTCCCTATTGCTGAACCTTTTCATTTCGCGACTACTTCATCTTCAGTGCTAAAAGATATTTTCCATTTTCTTAAGAAGTTTATGCCCTAAACATTATTTACCTTTTATTTACCTGTTTTAATCCTAAAATGTACTATGTCGTAATTTCAGGGTATGAAGAACTTGACAGACTACGTGCAGTACAAGATTTTTCCGCCACAGCAACTGCGCCACATATTCAGTGCAGCGTCAGATGATCTGATACAATTGATGGAGAGCCTCCTGGCTCTATACCCACCCAGTCGGTGTGACTGCACGCAAGCGTTGCAGATGGCGTACTTTAGGTATGGTGAAATGATCATGTTTTTTTTTAAGTCTAGCCGTAGCGTGTTTTTGTTACCCAACTGCCTAAGGAGGGTAATGTGTTTATCAGTCTATGTATGTATGTTTGTTCCTATGTGGCGTTCTAGAGACCAAACGCGTTGGCCGATTTAGATGATTTTTACGTCAATCGATTCGTCTTAACCGTGCGAGTGTCACTAGCTACATTAAAATTGGAGAATAGAAAAATGGCGGATTTTGCGCTCCATATTGTTGGAGCCCAATTTTTTCTTCTTCCAACCCCATCGTGTGGGGTATCAAAAAATATAGAACTAAAAATAAAAAAAGTAAATTTAAATAATCAAAAATCCGACTGCTTGAAAGGCGAACTAAAAAGACGTAAACAAGAAGAAAATCATGCTGTGCAGTCGGAGGATACATCTGGTTTTGGTCAGCCAGCTCGCGAATATTTATCCTCCGACTGCACAGCATGATTTTCTTCTTGTTTAAGTCTTTTTAGTTCGCCTTTTTTGTATGCTCCTTTTAGTAATAATCTTTCACCGTTGACTGCCGCTCTTAACTACGTCGTCGTTGTAAAAGTCTGTAATGAGATAAGCTATGTATACACCTGGATCTGCTAATTAGTTGTTAAACAGTTCAGAGATGTTTATAAATAAGTCTCCAAACCATAAAAAGACATATCATGCCATAAAAGTTTAAAGAAACTGATTTTTGTAGGTTCTCAAAAGTTGATATATTTAACTGCAATAAGACCTACATTCAAAAAACGAATAATGAATGCTATAGATGGAGATGAGTGAGAGTCAACCGATCTTCTTTTGTCTTCTGTTATTCAATCTTATTTGTTTTTGCCAATTCAAAATTGTGATTTAACTTAACTTTATGTAAATTTGGATTGTATTGCATCTTTTATTTTAAATTTGTGGCATTAGTTCGTTCGCATGTTTTATACATTTAACCCAGTTACACAGGGAAACCTATAATTGGCCATACAAATTGTAATACGCATATTTTGTAAAATATTTTAAGTATCGCTGTTGGTTACCTAAATAAATAAAATGAATAAATAAATGTGACTTTCTAATAAAACACTTTATTTGTTTCAGCAACAAACCGGCTCCTTCAGTAGGCCCTAAGCTGCCGATGCCGTCACATATTAGCAAAATAGAAACAGATAAACCATCACTCAAGAGAAAGCTTTTGGAAAACATAGATGGTGGCTCCTTAGCAAAGAGACTACAGTTTTGACCCAAGAACACTTAGACATTCGTAAGTACTGCTGGATTCAGTACAATGAAAGAAAGTGCAATTTACTTAAGCTATATGATTGTTGATTTAAAATGACATTGACGATATAAAGAAAAAGACATGTAGTACATGTAAAAGGGGTTGTTATAAAATAAAAACTATTTTGTCCGTCAGTTAGATTACCTAAAAATAATGAACACGTATTTTTTAATTTTTCCACGTAAACAACTCACACTTGTGACGTCACTTTATACTGCAAAGTGACGTTACATCCTTGATGCGCTTTATCTTTTTTAACACGCTTTTATTAGCTTGGTATGTATCTATGTAACTATGTATCGATGTATCAATGTAACGGAATCTTTGAACGTGATTTTCACCCATTTCAAAACGTCGGATTGATTTGAAACTTTGCACACCTATCAAGGACCGATGACAATGCAATAATTTAGTCAAAGTCAAAGTACTTTTGAAAGTCAAACAAAAATTAAAGTAATAAAAGTTGATTCTACCGTGCGCGTTAAAATTGTTTGTCCCAAATGCCTTACCAAGATCTTCAGGATTAGCGACTTTTTAGTTCAATTTACCATTAAAGCGTGATTTTTAGTTTTTTGAACTACAATTTATTTATTTATTTGATAAAGCAAAAAATACGTGTCCAATACTATTTGATAATCTCCCTGACGGTCTAAATAGAATTATTATTTTTCTACACAGGCAACATCCCTATTATACATAGAGCTTAATTTCATGCAATGTAATGAAAGAAGCTAAATATAATTCCACATTCTATATAAAATACGCGAAATAATATATTTACAGCGTGTCAGGTGTTTGTTTATATGTTAGTAAATTAAATATGTAATCAAGAGGCGGTTGCTACAGTTATTAAGCAAATAAAAATGTCCTCGAAACTTGTGATGGAATTAGATAAAAATGCAAATGTATTGTTTTGTGATTACTTAAACTTAACTGATTCAACCAATTGACAAAACTAGGGCCTTACCATGACGTGTAAAAACTATTACAGTTCCACTGTGACAGAGAGACGGAGGTATACAAGACAACTAACTCTCTCTTTTTCACAGTTGCACCATGATAGTTACACCATACACATCATGGTGTCCCATGAACTAAGACTTGTTGATATTATTACTTTTTTATTGATAAGAGAAAATATAGATTTGATATTAAAATATAGTTTTATTCCATAAAAACAATGATAACTGTAAAAATAATAATACAGTTTATAGTAAAAATAATCTTTTAGTTATTGCTTATTTTTCTATGCACCAGAATTTACATAACATTAACAAAATTACTCTAATATTATTAAGTATTATCTGTAATGTTAATATTATCATGATTACAATATGAACACGTTAGCAATTACAATATAAAAATAATTCTTATTCGTAACTGGAATATATTGCAAGCTAATAATAAAAATATTTTCGGTGGCAGCAAACAATATGCATCGAACAATTACGACTATATTTGTTTTACACACACTCTAACGAGCGTAGTATTGTAGTTGGACAGTCTCATGAACACAACGACGACACTGGAACGTCGCAAATATTGTCGTATGAAACACACCCACACCCCACGTTTACTTGGGCAGGGGAATCGAAACTAATCTGAAAACAAAATGCTATTAGCGCCATATCACAGGCATTAACGATCACCGCACTCATCCTCTAATCTCAGTAGTTAGGTTTTTTGGTTCGGGACCGGACTACAGATACAAATTTTGTCTCATTAGTTCGGTTATGACGTCAAACCGGACTCTTTGTACACTTGTACAGTCAAGGAGTAAACAAATGTTAACGTCATTGCCCATAGTTTGACTAAAAATTACAGTATGCAAATCTGAAATACGCGGATTGCATAACATTATCCGCTCCTCCATTATTTGCTCCTTGCCGTACAAGGGGACGCCCAAAAATGCAGTCAGGGAAAATATTGTTTATTAATTCGTGCTTGTGTAAAATGGAATAAATATTTAACTAAGAGCACAAACGAGTTCATTCTCCAAACGGTGTAGGCAGTGCGCGCGAGGTGGGCTTTGGTAGAGCGCTCTTGAATTGCCCGCAGGGGTGGCGGCCGCTTCCAGATCACTACGTCTCGGCACTGCACTTCAAATCCTACAAATAATATTTACAAGGCAGCATTATAGCCGTTGCACATCACATAAAAACATTGAAATGTGAACTTTATGTACTATTACGTAAGTGCCAGTGTTGTCGCCAATGAAAAGATGAAATCGTCATAAGTCACACTCACAACGATACTAAGATCTCCGCTAGATAACTAAAAAATAAAAGCAATTGATCCGTCTTGTACCTTACGTAACTTGAAAACATGTTTTTTTTTGGTTTATTGAGATATTTTGGTAATTTTGGTCTCAAATTAACATATAGGCGTAGAACCAATTTTCCGTTTAAATAAAATATGAGATACTAGCTGTTCCCTGAGGCTTCGCTCTCGTGGACCACCCCACAGGACCTGTTTTCGGGATTAAAAAGATAGTCACTCAGGAATAATGTAGCTTTCTATTGTTGAAAGATTTTTTAAATCGGTCCAGTAGTTTCGGCGCCTTTTGGTACAAATAAACAAAAAAAATCTTTCCTCTTTATAATCTACTAGCTGTCCCACGCGGCTTCGCTCCCGTCAACTGGCTACGTACCTACCTTATCCTACCTACCCTACTCTACACCTACCCTACACATACGCTACACCTACCCTACACCTACCCTAGACCTACCCTACACATACCCTATAGTCTATACCTACGCTACACCTACCCTAAACCTACCCTTCACATACCCTACACCTACCCTACACATACCCTACACCTACGCTACACCTACCCTACATACATGATTGCATAACTGAAACCGTTTACGCAGCGCACGCAACGGAAGCCCTCAAAAAGTAATATTCTTTCCCGTTTTTGCAACATTTTTCATTTATGCTCTGCTCCTATTGGTCGTAGCGTGATGTTATATAGCCAAACCTACCCTTCACATACCCTACACCTACCCTACATACATGATTGCATAACTGAAACCGTTTATGCAGCGCACGCAACGGAAGCCCACAAAAAGTAATATTCTTTCCCGTTTTTGCAACATTTTTCATTTATGCTCCGCTCCTATTGGTCGTAGCGTGATGTTATATACCTTCCTCGATAAATGGACTATCTAACACAATTTTTTTTTGAATTCCAACCAGTAGTTTCTGAGATTACCCCCTACATACTAACTTACAAATTTTACCTCTTTATAATATTAGTATAGACTAGCTATTCTCCGCGGCTTCGCTCCCGTGGACCTTTCCTTTTTATAATATTATTAGTATAGATATATACAAAAGAGAAAGTATGTATGTATGTACGATCCTTATAAGACTCCGAAACGGCTGGACCGATTTTATTGACATTTTCAGAGAATCTTTTGATTGACCCAGCGGTAATCCTGTAAAGTTTGGTGGCGATCGGAGCATTTGTTTTTTTTAACTTTGAACGCGGGCGAAGCTGCGGGCAGAAGCTAGTATTATTATAGTATAAATTAACCATAATAAGTCATTACTGAACCAAGTGAAAGGTTCACGGACGCCGTTACCGCGATACGTCTGTTTTGATCGTGTTAGCGTCACTGCCTTTACATTTTTTTCGATCGATTGGAATACATTGGATAACGACTTTTTTTTTTGTTATCTGGGTGACAATAAACTCACATTTAATATTGCCTCAAAATATGGATGATACTTGTATTTAAGGTTACACTATTCAACGGCACGAACTATTTTGTGCGCGGGATTAAAATGCATTTTATATCAACCGACAACACGTGCGGAAGAGATAGATGCTTTGATGAGCAGTAGGAAGCTAGTTCGCGTACGAATACACACTTTTGCAAATTTGTAGCGAAATGGATAATGATTTAGGACGAAACCGAGCGCGCGAAATTTTATAAACAGACCTTTGGGAGTCTGGATATCATGAAAAACGACTTAACATATCTGTTCAAAATAAAATTATTTGCATTGTTGAACTACTAATCTATCCCTGTATGGCGGCCGTTTTGCAATTTTCCTTCTTCTTATGGTATTTATTCGCGCCCAAAAATGCGTTAAAATTAGTGTCGAAATGTGGAACTTTCGACGCTCATAACTTTCAAATATTTACTTTTTTCACTTTTTTGTTTCCATACAGGGCTAGATAATGATGAGACAAATTGATATCACTTTTTATTTTAAACGTACATTGTCAAACAGTGGAATAATCCCTAGACTAAGTTTGTATGGAAGAATTTTCGACTAGTGTAGCCTTAATATGTATTATCTAATTTCGACTCACCACTGTCAGAGTTATCCCCTTGGTCGTTAGGCCTGTGTGCGACTATTTGGCTCTTCTTATTGGCAGTCTGTACACAAAAATTTGATCGGTCCCTTCTTTGTTTTCTTACAACTAATTTTTTTCTATTATATAGCTTAATTTTCATGCAGCATAAACATTCACACTTTCTGTAGGCAAACACAACATTTTAGAATAGAGACAATATTTTTAGTGGATGTTTGCAATGTTCAAAGTGCCAATTCATAATTTATAAATAAAAAAATATTGTGTTTGGCCAACAAAAGTAAAAAAGTACGAGCAAAATCAAATGAAGTGGCCTGAGAACATTGTCTTATTATGTTTGTATTTACCTTGGGGGTGCTAGAGACCACTGATAGTCGTCCGTAGACACCATATTTGCGTTCATCTTCAGGCCTTAGTGTTCCCATTTTTTTCATCACTAAATAGATCTGTTGGCGTAAAATAAACGTGAATTAATTTACAATTTAGTTGTTTCGAATTTACAGCTAATTATTTTAAAGCGTAAAATCTCTTCTTTTTGTCAACAATGATTCTGCGACATGTTTGTGTTGCGCAAAACATGTTGCTAGCAACTTAGGTAGTAATATACATACACAAACAGATGAAGGCTGAAAACATTAACCAGTAAAACAAAACAATATTGTTGAAGCAATCTTTAATTAACCTTGTATAGGTACACGTTTTAGAAGTTTAAGGTTACACTAGTCGACGGCACGAACTATTTTGTGCGTGGGGTTAAAATGCATTTTATATCAAGCGACAACACGTGCGGAAGAGATAGACGCTGTGATGAGCAGTAGGAAGCTAGTTCGCGTACGAATACACACTTCTGCAAATTTGTAGCGAAATGGATAACGATTTAGGACGAAACCGAGCGCGCGAAATTTTATAAACAGACCTTTGGCAGTCTAGATATCAATCTATATGTTCAAAATAAAATTATTTGCATTGTTGAACTACTAATCTATCCCTGTATCGAGGCCGTTTTGCATTTTTCCGTCTTCTTATGGTATTTATTCGCGCCCAAAAATGCGTTAAAATTAGTGTCGAAATGTGGAACTTTCGACGCTCATAACTTTCAAATATTTACTTTTTTCACTTTTTTGTTTCCATACAGGGCTAGATAATGATGAGACAAATTGATATCACTTTTTATTTTGAGCGTACATCGTCAAACAGTGGAATACTCCCTAGACTACGTTTGTATGGCAGAATTATCGACAAGTGTATAATGTAGTGGGTTTTACCTGTTCTAACATGCCGTAACTCCTTATAAGGAAGTCCCTTTGCGCCAACAAGTTGACCCTCTCGCGTTCCTCTTTCTCCACGATAGGGTCAGGCTCGAATGAACACAGCACGTACGTAGGCTTGCATTCGGTCACCTAGTCAGTTTACAAAAATATATTCATTATCATTAATTTAGAATCTTGGATATTTTCAAACTGACTCTCAAATTGGTTTGAATGAAAACGCATTTATTAAGCGAAACCATTGATTAGCATATTTAAACATTGGTTGAATTAACTACGGATCGAAAAACTGGGTCTCAGGATTTGAGAATTTGAGTTGTTCATAAATTACTAAATTAAAATTTGATTTTGACGAAGCCAATTCGTAGAATTAAGGTCGGTTTTGGGAGTTCATGTGTTGTTTAATGATGTACGGCTGAACCGTGATCAACCATACAGTAAACTACACTATCCTTACCTACTTTTATTCACAGCATAATGATCTGGAAAAATCGCGATGTAAGTTACAAAAGCAAAGCCCGTTTGGTCAGAGCACTGGTTTTCCCGATTTTACTCTACGGAGTTGAGAAGTGGACAATCGAGCAAGAGAAAGACAGAGGATAGATGCATTTGAAATGTGGTGCTGGAGGCGGATGCTCCGAATCCCATGGACAGCAAAACGCACAAATGTGTCTGTCCTTTCACAACTCAACATCAAGACCCGGTTGTCTACAGTTTGTTTACAGCGTATTTTGATCTACTTTGGCCACATAATGGGAAGGGGAGATAGCAGCCTTGAAAAGCTGGTGATGGTTGTGACCGAAGGAAAGAGAGCACGAGGCCGGTCGCTAACACGATGGTCCGACCAAATGAAGGAAGCTTACGTCCTCAAGCAAATTCCAGCAGGTGGTATAGCAACTTTGGACCGGAGTCGATGGAGGCAGATTGTCCGCTTAAAGGGATCCAGTGAGCACGATCATCACTAATCATAAGTAATGAGTCCCTCATTACTGATGATTAGTGTTAACCGAACTACAGAGAACAAGTCACAAAAAAGTAAACAATAATAGTAGTTCTCTTATCGTCTAAAGTTGATAAGAATCCACTTTTTAATATTACATTTATAGTTCCATTAAAGTTCAGTCGGCTCTTAGTCTATATCTTTAATAAAATATTTTGAGCGCAAGTTAAAATGACTTCTAATAGAATGCCTGCTAAGTGCAAACTTGGTTGTAATAATGTAGCGCACGGAACGGCAACGCCGCTCCGTACCTCCTCCGAAGTAATAATTTGATCTTTTTGGCGCGGAAACTATATTTTTGTTTACTACGTGGAAACTACAAGGACTAGAGATTTGAAAATTTTGCTGCCTGTGGCAGCTATTATTTCTTATGTTTTAAGCTATAATGCATAATCATATCTTCTTTCGTTCGGAAGATATGACATGAGCAGCTGGGGTGCCGTCACTCCAGCTTACACATATTTGTTGGTTTAATAACTTATAGAGTATTTTGACCAGAGATTTGAAAATTTTGCTGCCAATGGCCGCTATTCTGCCTCAATTTTTGAGCTATAGTACATAATCATTTCTTCTTTTGTTCGGAAGATATGACATGGCAGCTGGGGTGACGTCACTCCAGCTTACACACAGGTTTTTTATCATAGTTTCAGCACTTTTTAAGTATTATCGTTCAGTTCTTTCCTTCCATGTGCAGCTATTATGCCTTATTTTTTTGACTATAGACCAAAACCCTAACCTCACTGGTTTGCCTGTATTGAATGAGGAAGCTGGGGTGACGTCACTCTAGCTAACACATACTACACGACTCATATTAACGAAGTTTTTGTGGCAGCTAAATTAAGACTCGGCACTTTGATTGCTGCTATTATGCCTATATTATTGGCATAGATAGAATTATTCTACCACATATGAGGAAGCTGGAGTTATGCACATCCCGCCTCGACAATGCGAGAACCCACCGGGGACGTCTGGAAAACACCTACTGGTGATAATAAGTCATTTTATTATAATAATAGCTGTTCCCCGCGGCTTCGCTCCCGTGGACCACCCCACAGGACCCGTTTTCGGGATAAAAAATAGCCTATGTCACTCAGGAATAATGTTGCTTTCAATTGGTGAAAGATTTTTTTAAATCGGTCCAATAACGTAGTCTCGGAGCCTATTCGGTACAAACAAACAAACAAAAAAATCAAAAATACTATAGAAGATCACTAACCGGTTGCTGCAAAAACGAAGATTTGGCGGTTAGCTTCTTATCTTTATCATCTTTGCGTTTCTGTTCTTTTTCCGTGCGAGCTTTAGATTTAGTGGTTTTCTCCGTGGAAACAGTAGCTGCAGTGGCAGAAGTGGTGGCATTTGTTGTGGAACTTGCTTCCTCAATGGGCTTCTTTTCGCCTTCTTTTATAGCTTTAGGTTGCGAAGGTTTCTTTAGGGCTTCTGCTTTAGCCTTTGTTTGCTGTAGGAAAAATATGATGACATTTTAATGTTTCTATAGGTATCTTAATTCTCAATGTGTTATTAAAACCTCTACTCTGGCCAAGATGAAGGTACAATATTTACTAACAAAGCACTGTGACAGCTCAATCAGCTGACAGCAGAAGTGAAACATTTTAGGGTCGCTCTAATCTAATATTTTAGTCTTATGACCTTGTCTATATTATGTTCTCAAACAATCTTTCATCTTACTAACTCAGTTAAATCGATGTACAACAGAAACAACATTCTATATATATATCGTCTTATTTTTGTTTTTGAGTAGAGGGTAGCCCTAAAAAACCCGACTGCTTTAAAAACCGAACTAAAACTATGTAAATAAGAAGAAAATCATGCTGTGCAGTCGGAGGATACATGTTCGTTCGCGAGCTGGTTGACCAAAACCAGATAGATGTATCCTCCGACTGCACAGCATGATTTTCATCTTTTTTACATCTTTTTAGTTCGGTTTTTAAAGCAGTCGGGTTTTTTTTTTCATTAATTTTTATTTATAACTTTTTAGATATTTTTTTTAGAATTAGGTACATTTAAACATATAAGTGTTATATATTTTTGAAATCACCTCTTAAACCTCTTAACCCTTTATTTTGATACCCCACACCACAGAACAAAAAAAACGCCTACTACAATAGAAGTCGCAAGAGGCGGGGCCCGCGTACCCCGAGCTTTGCACAGTTCTGCATATGTTTCCTTCCGCGCACACACTACGCACATCAGTCTTGGTTCAACCGGCACGGTGAAAAAAACTTGAAAAAAAATACAAAAATGCCTTATTGTACTGTTTTAGAATGTAAACACGATAGCAGAACCAAAAATGTATCAAATGTAGGTATAGCTTACCATCGGCTAGTCTTAATTTATTATATTTCGATAAAAATGTAAAAACAATATTTTATTAAACAAGACAAGTAAAAGTTGATTTTATGGTGTTAAACTTAAGGTCTACTTTCTTTAAAACTCAAACATTGTTCTCGAAGATTCCAACTATGCACATGTCACATTCAGCTACTCAATTAGAGATTACCAATATCGATAATGAGTTATCGATACTTTAAACTTACAATATTCGAAAAAATCTTCTTACGCGCGAAAAACATAACCCTTTCCTTGTAGCCGTGTAAAAATAAAGATTACGACGAATTGAGAACCTCCTCCTTTTTTTGAAGTCGGTTAAAAAGACGACAGCCTTCAAAATCAACAAAGTGTAATAATAATAACACATGAACATAGAACCTCCTTCTTTTTTTAAGTCAGTTAAAAACTGGCTTATGTGTTAGTCTGAAATTTAAGATCTACTGGTGTATAGACCTAAATTTCATCTGTTTATTTGTGCACGCATCACGTGACATGTACGAAACCAATGTAAATAACTTTTGTACATAAACATTGTGCGTTATTTGAAGAATTACTTAGTTTTTGTGTCATCGCAATCGGTTCACTCTATCAAAAGTTAGATGAATTTAAAGTGTTCAAGAAGTAAAATTATCACAACACACGCAATTCAGATACTCGAAGAGTTGAACTCGATGTTCGATAGATGGCGTTGTGAATTTGAAGTCATTTTCTGAATCACGGTGTTAAGATTCTCCGCGAAAGATTGATGACTATAGAAACAAATATGGTCGGTAGGTAAGTAGGGTAGGCAGGAAGGTAAGTAGCGTAGGGTTGGCAAACAGATGACGGGAGCGAAGCCGCGGTCACAGCTTGTAATTAATAATAGTACACCAAAGACTACGTATACGTACAGTACTGTCTTTCCTTTCATTTTTTAAATCCATGGAAAGGTTGTCTTGAAAAGATCGCTTTTAGCGATAAGGCCGCCCATTGTGCCACCCAGTGTAATGTTTTCTTCGTCTATACTTTCTGTAACTTATATGGTGTACATAATTAAGAGTATTGTTTGTATTCTATAATTCTATTGATAGAACAAAAACGCTAAGATACGCCCATCTTTGTATCAATAGAATCATTTTCAAAATCGGATCAGTAATTTACCATAAAATATCTTAATAATACTTTCTATAAATCGTAAGTATTGGAATAAATTTATATAAAAACTTGATTACAAACATAATAATATTTATCGACTCTAGTTATTGGGCGCACGGTTGGCGCAGTGGTTGAGCGATTGACTGCTGCGCTGCGTGTCGCGGGTTCGATTCCCGCACGGAACAAATATTTGTATGATCTACAAATAGTTGTTTCGGCTCTGGGTGTTTGTGTATGTGAAATTATATGTTTGTAAACGCACCCACGATACAGGAGAAATTCCTAGTGTGGGGCAACGTTTTTTTTTTAACTAAACTGTACTTTGTTTGAAAATAATACGGAATGTCGATAAATAAGTCAACGACCGTGGTACATCACTACAGGAGGACGAGTAGTAATGACCTCATTTCGCAAATATAAATCTTATCGGTAACGAAATACGGCTTTAAATTAAATGAATTTATTACAGTGTCATCTAGTGGCGGGTAGCGTCACTTGCTCATTAAACTATTACGTGTGCGCTTTAAACGAAAAAAGTAATAAATACTCAAAAAGAGTACACAATAAACCAACTCTATAGTCATAAAGCTGTGGTTTATTTTCAAATAAGCGACGACTGACATATTTTCTACTTTCATCTAAAAATTAAACTACCAATCACACCAAAGATTTCTTAGTGTTATGAAATACAATTAATCTGTATATGTGTGAGTTTGGGTACGCTGGTGCCGATACTAATAAAGCTATATGCGATTTCTACTGTCTTCTCTGTTCTGTGCCCCACACTATGGGATTGGAAGAATATAAAATTTTGGGCCCCCACAATATGGGCCGCCCAAAAGCCGCCCTTTTTCTACTTTCCAATTTTAATGTAGCCAGTGACACTCGCAGGGTTAAGACGAATCGATTGACGTAACAACCATCAAAATAGGCCAGCACGTTTGGTCTCTAGAACGCCACATAGGACCAAATACACATACATACATAGACTGATAAACACATTACCCCTTCGGCAGTCGGGTAAAAAATGGCGTTGTACTTTGATAATAAACATTACCTATCTTCAAAATGGCTGGCGTATAGTACCTACTTACATCATTGTTATTATCAAGGGCGGATTTAGGGGGAGGGGCACGGGGGCACGTAACGTGGCCCTCCCAGACGGTATTTTGTGTACTGTGGAGATTCCATCACAGTACATTCTTAGAAGTAAATCAAATTATCAGAGTTGTTAAAATATATGACTAAAATAACAGAAAGAAACTATTCACTGCTGCACTGGAGGATGTCTTCAAGGTTCTGGACTGGAGAGGGCATAGGCATCAACGTCAATTTCGAGTACATCACTCACCTTCGGTTGGCCGACGATATAGTGGTCATGGCTGAGTCCATGGAGGACCGTAGTACAATGCTCGATGACCTCAGTAGAGCTTCCGAAAGAGTGGGTCTTAGGATAAACATGGACAAAACCAGGGTGATGTTGAATGCCCATTTTACACCCATTCCTATCAAGGTCGGAGACTCTACACTCGAAGTTGTGGATGACTATGTCTACCTGGGACAAAAGATCCAACGTTGGGTAGGGCCAACTTCGAGAAAGAGTTCAACCGTCGAATCCGACTCGGCTGGGCAGCGTTCGGGAAGATGCGCGGCATCTTCTCGTCCAACTTACAACAGTGTCTCAAGACGAAAGTCTATGACCAGTGTGTGTTGCCAGTTATGACATATGGCTCTGAGACGTGATCGATCAAGGCCTCCCACCAGGTGGACCAGAACTGGTGAAGGTTGCGGGGCTCCGCTGGATGCGGGACGCACGGGACCGATCAATGTGGCGACGCTTGGGGGCGGCCATGTCCAGCATCGGAAGTCTTTCAGCTGATATGATGATGATGAACAGAAATAACATGAGAGAAACTCTTGTCTTTCATAAACCTCACTACACATAGTTGAACTTGTAGAAATAAACTTGATACTTCATGTTTATTTCTGACAGTTACTATTGTTTTTTTTTGCCGCACCGCCCCTTGCGGGGCGCCCAGGAAAAAAATCCTGGATCCACCCTTGGTTATTATCACTGTGTTTGGTACAAGCGGTCCTGCGGCCCTGGGTTCGATTTCAGGGTCGGGCAGAGTGTAATTGGCTTTTCGAAGTGGAATTTCTCAGTAGCAGCCAGGAGACTCGACTTGTGCCCGGTTACTGTCAATATATAATAGGCTCACCCCCTACTACATGGGACTTACAAGTCCCACAAACTGGTGAAATGTAGGTGTACTATATAGGTAGATCTCTGCCTCACCCTTCGAGGAATAAAGGCGTAAAATACTTACAACAGATCTTTGTGTCTCTGAATTGGCTGCAAGACCCTGCGCTGTAGCTATTTTTGTGTCAATGTTGAAGGTGAAGATAGGTGTGTAACTGTCTCTTTTACTCGCTTACGTTTGTCACATCGTCCTATATCGCTTACTCTATGCAGTATACTCGATAACAAACTGGCAGAGCCAACTTCAGAGACACAAAGATCCGTTGTGACTATTATATTATTGTGTTATCTATACTTATAAGCTCCGAAACTACTGGGCCGATTTTAACCATGTTATCACCTAAAGCTAAATTATCAGGAACACTTAAGATATAATTTGTTTTAACCGACTTCCCAAAAAGGAGAAGGTTCTCAATTCGTATGTTCAATTTATTTTCGGGCATAACTCCGTCATATAGGTTAAAGACGGATTTGCAAAAACATTTTGTTGTTTGAAATGGTATAATACTCTCGAGGTGGAGCCATTGTCACCAAATCAGAATCTAATGAGGGATACCATGGAAATCGAGGGAACTCCTCAAGTATTATAGGCAGACATATATCGATTTTAGCATTTTCAATAACATGGCAAGCATTTTTCTTTAGAAAGTATCATTTGGTGAAGGGAACTGATGATGAAGACACGGCTATTGGAATTCTTTAGTGAATATGAAAAAATGAAATGAAAAAGACTAGAATACATATAAATAATTGGTACCTACTGATGACAGTGGTAAATGAAATGAATAATAATCTGCAAAAAATGGTATGTACTGTGGGCATATAGTATACTAGTAAGCCACCAATTTTGTTTTTCAAAGTTTATTGTAGGTACTTAAAAAAAATGTTGTCCACGCGGACAAAAGGCATTTTATCATGTGCCAAAGCGTCGTCTACGCGTAAGAATATGTTGAATATAAAAATAACTGTTAAATAATTTGAAATATGAACAAATTGGTAGGTAGACAGGGCAGGGTAGGGTAAGTAGGTACGTAGGGAGTTAAGATAAACGGGTAGGTAGGTAGGTAGCCAGTTGACGGGAGCGAAGCCGCGGAACAGCTAGTGTATAATAATTGTAAATGTGGACTGTGGTCGAATTAGGGCGCGTTTCCACCAGAGATGTGCGTGGATTCGTAGCGAGGGATGTGTTTGTTAAGGACCAATAGAATCACTTCATTTACCTAGCCTCTCTCAGCGCAGCTCTAGTGAAACATATATATTTAAGACTTTTTTAGTTAAATATAAATATTTGCATAATCAGACAGTTTTATCTAGCGGATTTAAAGGACAATATATTTTCCCATCCATGAAATCTGCTAGAACTAGCTATAAAGTCGCTAGAGCGGAAAGACTGGCGGTTCCCGTTACATATCCACGCACGGCCCATAATTATGTGCACCGTTTCACAGCGTCGCTACGCATTCTCGCATCACCCAAGCTACCTCGCACATCTCTGGTGGTTCAAAAGTCGCTAGAAGCACTATAGGTAAGTCAGTGAATTATTTTTTGTCGCTAACCACATATGAAATTCGCTAGAACTAAGAGAAAGTCGCTAGAATTGCAATACTGCTCGCATCCGTCCCTAGCAAGAGATGGGCGTTTTCGTTTTTTTTGCGCAAACGGTTATGTAACCGATATACAGTTTTCATATTGATATCGAAAACAGTTTTCAGATATCGATATCAGTAGTACAGCGATATGGTTCCTATCGGTTGTGAAGTTTGCGTTTTGTTCGTACGTTTTTGGATTGTTACCGTTTTTAAGTTTTGAGTTATTCGTTTGTTCGTCGCAAGTAGTTTTGATTCGATACATACAGTTTTTGTGATATCGGTTATTTTGATATGGAGATCGATATGATATGATTTCGAAACCCATATCCGATATAAGTTACGTTTTGATATATCGGACCCATCCCTACGCGCAAACATCCTTTCCTTGTTTTGTATGTACAAAAACTTTGCGCGGCCGTTTCCACTAGAGCTGCGCTGAGAGAGGTTAGGTAAATGAAGTGATTCTATTGGTCCCTCGCTACGCAATCTCCACATCTCTGGTGGAAACACAGCCTTAGTGTTGTACCTGAAACTCTTCACGTTGCAAGCGCGTGCAGTCGCCGCGTGCCCGCGACGATGCCGTGCCGGTGTACAGCGAGCCCGACGGCTGCTGGAAAAGCGACGCGTACTGCTCGCCCACCGGGTACACACGCCTGTTGATATCGTTAAAATACACATGCAAGAAGCTTGCATGCCCTTGTGTTATAATCAGTTCTGACTGGTAAATGTCACAATGGCCTGCAAGCTACTTGCACACTTTTATGCAAGTTGCAGGCATTTCTAGTTTTCCCACTAAAGAAACGAATTTGAAATGTCACCAAACAAAGGATCTTAAGGGTACACTAGTCGAAAATTCTTCAATACAAACGTAGTCTAGGGATTATTCCACTGTTTGACAATGTACGTTCAAAATAAAAAGTGATATCAATTTGTCACATCATTATCTAGCCCTGTATTGAAGCAAAAAAGAAAAAAAAGAAAATATTTGAAAGTAATGAGCTTCGAAAGTTTCACATTTCGACACTAATTTTAACGCATTTTTGGGCGCAAATAAATGCCATAAGAAGACGGAAAATTGCAAAACAGCCACCATACCGGGATAGATTAGTAGTTCAACAATGCAAATAATTTTATTTTAAACAGATACGTTAAGTCGTTTTTTCATGATATCCAGACTCCCAAAGGTCTGTTTATAAAATTTCGCGCGCTCGGTTTCGTCCTAAATCATTATCCATTTCGCTACAAATTTGCAAAAATGTGTATTCGTACGCGAACTAGCTTCCTACTGCTCATCACAGCATCTATCTCTTCCGCACGTGATGTCGGTTGAAATAAAATGCATTTTAACCCCGCGCACAAAATAGTTGGTGCCGTCGACTAGTGTAACCTTAAGGGGGTGGAAGTTTTTATGGTGGTTCAAGTAAGGTACACCTAGAATATTATTGCGCAATATTAAATAAAAGCTCGGCGAAAAAAATTGGTTATTCGAAGTACTAATTCTACGCAGACGAAGTCACGGGTATTTATTTCATCATATTTATATGATGCTTTTGGTGTACTTATAAAGGTAGTTAGAAAATGAATCTAAAGTTTATAAATTGGTAAAATTGTTTGACGACTAGTGTACCCTTAATGTTGGAGTCTTAGACATGATTTCCGCCGCCATTATCCGTTTTTCAATGGCACAATCTATTAGGGTTGCAACCTCAAATAATCTTTCACGTTTGGGTCATTCGTATCCCGGCTTTGCGCTTTATAACATAAGTAACTATCTTTCTGCTGCTCAGAAACATCCTTGAGAAAGAAGTAGTTACGGGAGGATGGTAAAGCTTATCTATCAGAGCAAATGAAGTGCGCAAGCGGCTTTTGTTTCTATGATCTGTGGCAAGCGGTCTTTCAGGCTCTATTATGTTTCTGAGCGACAGAAGTGAATTAGGTACTGCTGCTGTGTCAACAAAAAAGTTGTAGGTAATGAAATAACTAGCCCTTCATTTTCAGGAAATGTGTCTATTATGTGGTGTAGTGAATTAATAACCAAACATTTTTTACGGTCTTTAGTTCTTTCAGCCAAGTGATAAAGAAGCTTATGAAAGATTTTTTAAATAAAATGAAACTACATAATTGAAAATGATCTCAAATGTGTATTTGAATTAAGCTCAAAATAGAGTCCTTTGTATATTACGTTTATAACATGGTATGTACCTAAAATTTCCCAGATGCGTTTCCTCCCATTGTATTTGAGTTTGCCATGGGCTTTTTTCTGGCTCTTTTTCTTCAGCTGGTGTGAATTCTGCAAACCTGCAATTGCGTCATATATAAATATCAGTGAAGGAAGGCATAATCTGTAGATACCTATGTGTGTATCTAAGGGAGCAGTGGTGGCCCAGTGGTATCGGCCGCGACTTACAAGTTGTAGGTCGTAGGTTCGAACCCAGGCAGGCGCTTTACTTTGTGTAAATTATCACCACTGCTCCCAAAACGGTGAAGGAAAACATCGTGAAGAAACCGGCATGTCCTAGAACCAAAAATTCGAAGACATGTGACATCCACCAACCCGCACTGGGCCCGCGTGGTGGATAACGGCCCATTCCCTCTCACAGAGAGGAGGCCTGTGTCCCAGCAGTGGGAACATTAATAGGCTGGTCATGTGATGTGATGTGTATCTAAGGGAAGGAGATTTCAAGAAATCAGATGACGTGACCACCTACTTACTCGCGTAGATTAGGTGCCTACTCAGAGAAAAGTGTCTTCCTACGGTACTTGCCATGCTTCATCGTAACTTGCGGGACACCTTTGTAATGTTTCCGGTAGGTATAATTTTTTAGTCATGTCCCAACCCCAATCTGTTAGGTAGGTACTTCTAGAAATCTCGATGTCAAAAACTACATCCTGTATTGTATTTTAAAATGCCTACTAGTGTCGAATTATGAAATTTGCGAAAATAGGTGCTGGTTTTCGTTCTATATAGCTTTGTTGTTTTTTTTTTCACAAGAAAAGATGCCTCAAAGGCGTACAAATATATGCATAGGTGCATACATAAATGTATGCCTTTTTTCCATGGAGGAGAGTGAGAAACTACAGATCGCTTCATGCTACGATCCTTACAATCTCACTCTGCTTCTTTTACGTTCATATACGCACATCCAGTTTACCAGTTATGAACGCACCTAACCTCTGATCAAAACCAATAGAATCTGTGTATATCCTTCTCAAGGCCTTCCTTCCTCTTTCCAGTGTCTCCACGCACATCTGACCTGTAAATGCCTTTTCTAAGTCGCCCTTTAACATGACAAGCATACCTAAGTACTCTACAGTTTTATTCGACAAAATACAGATGTTTATAACATCCTTACTTGTTAGTCTGTAGGAGTCTGTCTCGTATTCTCTTTCGGTCTTCCTCGAGTACTCGTCGCTTGTCGCATTGCCATATGTTGAGCATAGTGAAAGTGTCAGTCAGTAGTCCTTCCTTCACCTCGCGGTCCAGTTGGGTATCCGTGTGAAAACTTGGCGAATGATTCACCTAGGGGCAACACAAATCGTTCACAATGGTCTAAGTAGGTTCTTTCTTCAGAGGGAATTTTTGCGTTGAAAATCGTAGAATGGATTCAATTTATTGCTATATTGCATTTTGAATATCGCCATGGCATGGTTGTTTTGATTTCAGTAGTGTAGAACTTTTATATTGCCGATATTTTAGACATTGTCACTGTTGATGCTGTAATGACAATATGGGATGGCTGTTCGGGGTAATCTACAAAACTTCATTGCCTACACGATTGATCAACTGTTTGCATTCCTGTCGCCAGTGAATCATATCGAGATTAAGCTTTAATTTAATAAGTTCTTACTTCTAATATATAGGGATGTAGCTTATTATCCAGAAGAATGTCGAAGCCAAGTATTTCAAAACAGGCGTGTACCTGAAAAATAGCAACATAATGATCACAAAAGTTAATTACTTCAAGTTAATTAACTGTTGATACTTACATCAATTACTGAAAAATATGTATAAGTACCTAGATACAACTAATATACCTACTGCTAACTAGATATCAAAATAATTTCGGTCAGATTGATCTTGAAGCGTATTTGTATGTAGGTAAGAATGATAAAAACGAAAGGATACTAGGAACATTTTTCTATGAAAGCCTCGAAAGCTATGCTGTTACCAAAGTCCTGTTTTATCAAGGGCTTGAAAGAAATGGAATAGATAGGGAATTAGAATTGAAAATTAACTTGGACGAAGCATGTTTGGCCTTACTTGAAAAGCTTATATGCTTTAGCAATTTATAAACTTGAAACGTAGATTATAGTACGCTAGATATAGTCAGCATAATGATGAGACAATTTAATAGGTTTGAAATAAATTCATATATTATTTTAAACTTTTAAAATGTTTAAAATATCAGTCATGTTATACAGGGCTACAGGTTAAGTCGAAATATATTATTTAAGAGATGGTATTTGCCAGCATTACTGACTGATTTGACTATGGAACACCGTACCCCAAACTTAACCGTTTTAAAGATATAAGACAAGGATTGTTTTTAAATTTTATGCCCGATTTTTTGTCTATTGACCTATTTTTTTTGGGTTTTTTGCCTCTAATTTAATTGTGTTTGCTATTTTTGTGTATTAGATAAGTTGCTTTATTATCCTCAACACTAAAATTTCAGTTAACTGAACCAACTGGGTTGTAGTAGAAGTAGACGATTGATATTTATAAAATAGGGCACACCCAAATACTGCGAAATATTTTATACCGAATTCGATTCGAAAAATTCGAAAAGTCCGAATGTCCTACTACCTAAGAATTATAATGTCTGTTCGCGACGAAGCGTCATCAACCATACTAAATGGTTCATAAAAGTTAAAGTTTGTATGTGTAGACATGTCTGCTCACCACGGCGCGCCATCTAATACTGAAATGATTTTTAGAGGCACGTTCATATTTATATTAAAATTTTACCTACATTTTTTGAGATAGTAGTATAATGTTTTTGGTATTTGTCAGTATGTTATAGGGTTCAATAGTTCACCCTTAATAGAGTAAAAGCATTAGAAAGCATACTGATAAGAGTTATCATAGCAAAAAACATAAATTTCTGTCGTACGATACGTCATTGCTCGACGACGGATTAGTTCCGAATGGCCCGCGAGGTGGCCCCACCCGATATATATAGTTTTGGAGTTTTTTGGAAAAATTATAGTAATTAAAATCATGTTTTTAAGGGCTTATCCTATGTACTGGACATGAAATCAGTACATAATGATGAAACTATGTGAAAACCACATAGTTTCTGCTATGTAAATATGAATATTGACTTGATATCTCAAACACCGAATATATGGTTTAAGGTCATTTTAGGGTATATGGGAGACCTAGACCGAGACAGGAAACCTATATACACCTCATAGTTAGCGTAGTCTTTTATATAAAGCCCATTTACTTGAGATATCAAGTCGGTATATAATAGAAAACTGCTGTTTATCTGGTTTTCGGCAAATGCTTACGGGTTTAGGTGCCCTAAGTACCTAGAAAACATATAGGTGTACTGGTAAAAGTACTACCATTGGAAAGCTTGCTAAAAGGGCTTCCAGGCGGTTTCTAGATGGGAAGAATCGCTTGGATAGTCAGCGAGATAAACAGTCGTGAAAAATGTAAACAACGTAAAACGTTGAAATTTGTAGACCCTTCAGGTGGAATAACTCCATGAAGGGAATAGATGTACTCATGGTGTAAGTACTTTCTGATGGCTTGCTGGACTAGCTACCAAGCCATCACTTTGGAGCGAAAATCGCTCAAGTAGTTTAAGTACAATTCCAGAAAATAGGTTTCTGGAAATGTAATTTTTAGTCAGTTTTGGCATTCCCCGGGACTATACACCCCTGGGAATTCCGAAAATAAGGAATTTTTGGGGACCTCCCGATGGCCCGATAAACGCACCATCGTGTCGTCCCAATCTTGTTAGGGTTTTATGAATAGTTTCTCTGATAGCTGGGCGCAAAGAAAGTGACCAGCTATCGAATTTGTACATATCGAGGCACCTTATGTGCATATAGCCTAGATAGACTTATATGAACACTAGAAATGTAAAGTGTGGTCTATCGGCTACCAGAATCCCCATAATAGGCGGTGATTGTCTGGTTAGCCTAAGTAGGAAGTCCTAAAGTCGGTGAAATGACTTAGGAATTTATAGATTCATTACATAAGGGATGATATCCCATAGAAGATTCCCGAAAATAAGCTTTTTCTAGACGTCAACAGACAGCCTGCTATTGGCACCAGCAGGTCAACCCAACCTATAGATATCCTTAGGCTAGGTTAAAAGCTATTAAGGTTTTAACCGAGAAATAAAGGAAATTGTTCCTTTTTTTCATGGAATTAGTCTAGGGAAGCTATCAATACCTGGAAATTAGGTATATGCATTAGATACAGAGATAGGGGGCGTTACTTTGTTACAGTACGAAGAAATCCAGCTATTGATAGCACCGTGGAAGGGGTGCGGTAACCCTATTTACCAAATGTTGATAAGGGTTTTTTACAGAAATAAAAATTATTTTCGGCGAGAATTTGCGGGGCTCTCAATAATGGCACGGTCCGAGGGTATATACACCCCCCGGGCCCAAATAGAATTTGTAGTCATCCAAAGCTAGTCGCTTGTACTTGTCTTAGTAAATAAGAAGTAATTCTTATATAGAATCAAGTCTCAGAAATTGTTGAGAGCCCTAGAATCGTGCCGTGTACTGAATAACTTAGTGTTTCATTTAATTCATCAACTTCAACCCTTATGAAGACACCCCTTTTCGATCCTGTCGAGCTGAACCTCGGGACCTGGACACCAGGAGTGCTGATCCAGAAGTAGGCAACCCAGAACCTGGAAATAACTCGAGTACAGCCAACACATCGTTGAATCGTTAGAGTCGATTTGCAACCCTACGTCGCTGCTGCAGCCAGGCATCCAAGAACCTTATTTCGTGGTGTGATAGGGCAATGGCCAGAAGGTTTACGCCCTTCTTTTCTCGGGGCCAGTGATCACGCTACGTCCAGCACATCTTATGGTCCTTCGAGCCGGATTTTGGAGCCTGGAGAGCCCCAGGACGTCGGGAACAGCAGATCCAGAAAAAACAACTGGGTGCCTGCATATTGATTCGGCTACGTGCAACACAACGTTGACCCGTTCGAGCCGAAATTCGAAGTCTGGAGCGCCCCAGGACGTCAGGAAGAAACAGTGGTGGAATTAATTTTTCGAATTTTGGGGAAATTAATTTCACAAATAAACCAAAAATCGACGTGCACTGCAGGGAACAAGTCCTACGTGCCCTATTTGCCGCTGGATCTATGAGGTAAAATTCTGGAGACAGTTATTGAAAATACCCTATTTTTTCAATAATTTTAAGAAAATAGAAGAAATTTTCTGTGAGCCGCAAAATGCTGTATGAAGACTGATGCGCATCCTTGAAGCCCCAAGAATAGTTCCTGAAGACTTATCGCTGAAAACTACCCTATGTTATCAGTGATTTGTTCTAGAACTGAACGCTTGTTTATTCAACCAAGAATACTCGTTCAGAAGACTGGATTGCGTCTTTGACGCGGAAGAATAGTTCCTGAAGACTTATCGCTGAAAACTACCCTTATGTTTTTAGCGATTTGTTTAAAAAACGAGCGCCCGTCAGAAAAATACAAGACGTGCGTTTAGAAGGCTGATGTGCATCCTTGACGATTGAAGAATGATTCCTGAAGCCTTATGACTGAAAACAACCCCTATGTTTTCAGGAAATTTTGAAGACTGAATTTTCGTCAGTGAATGGAAGAAACGTACTCTGAAGACTTAGATACGTTTCGGATGTACTGACTATGCGGTTCCTGAAGCACTATCACTGAAAATAACTTTGACGTTTCGGTGATTTATTTGAAGATTGAATTTTCTTCAATCAAGCAAGATACGTGCTCTGAAGATTGATGCACGGCTCTGATGCTTTGGACAAGCAGTTCATGAAGCATCACCACCGAAGAGTAACCTTGACTTTTCGGTGATTTTAGAATTTGATTGAATTATAGTCAATCAAATAGAACATACACGTTTATGGGAAAAAATAAACTTGTATAGCAGATGCCTGAAGTTTCCTGAAGACTTATCACTGACCGTAAGTTTTTAGTGATTTTTTATTTGAAGATTGAATTATAGTCAATCGAAGTGGAGGTTAACTTCTGGAGATCGTCGGTTCGAACACTGAAGCCCGGAACTGGGACTTATCTTTGAAAACAAACTTCGAGTTTTCAAAAGAAAATATTTGAACGACAATGCCGGTCACCAGATCCCAAGGCAAGGCGCCGGAGGCATGGACCGTGGAGTTGGATCAACCAGTTGGCATCAGACATGAGCTGCCGCCGTGTTCACCTTCCACAACCGAAGGGACCGAGCCGTCGGACGAGCAGCGCAATCTAGCGCCTCAAACTGAAAGCACTCCGACGCATCAACCAATAGAAACTGATCAAGCGGTTTCTACCAGAGTAACCAGATTAGAAGGAGCTTCAGACACAACATTGAAACCTTCTCAGAAAGAGAAGATTTCCGAAGAAGACAGACGTACAGCGATGCCGATGACTACCCGGGGTGACGCCCGTATCGAACATAGCCGTCCGCCGTCAACTAGAGTGACTCGGTCACGAAAAAACATAGACAAAGCTCGCGAAGACTTACTCAAAATTAAGTTGGAGCTTGCACAATTGGCACTTCAGAGAGCGGAGGAAGAGGGTTCCGAAGCTGAATACTTGGATGACAGAAACTCGAATGACGAGTACGTGCGTTCATGGCTAGAAGAGGCACCAGAACCTCAGCCTGAGAAGGAGGATAACGTCGTTGAAGGGGGAACCAGAAATTCTATGCATAGACCCCTGACTGCGACCGCCACCAAATCGCAAATAGAAGGTCAGCATCCTAAGCAAAAAGAAGTGCAAAAGCCTCCAGTGCAGCGTCAGCTGAGTGTACAGGAGGTCAGAGGGATAGTCTCCGTCCATTCTTGACGGAGTTGACGTCCGCTATAGCGTCGCTAGCCGACAGGAAAATAGAACAGCGGGACCAACCGACCCCCTCTGCGTCGAAATTTGTCATGACATTGCCGAATTTCAATGGTTCTCATACTGAATGGCTATCATTTCGGGCCATATATGAGACAACTCGTACTTTACGGACATCGAGAATACAGCGAAGCTGAGGAGAAGCTTACATGGACGTGCAATGGAAACCGTCAGCTCAGAACTCATCGGACATGCCAGGCCCGATGACATCATGAAGGAACTCGAGCTGCAGTTCGGCCGTCCAGACTCCATAGCGCAAGCTGAAACAGATAGATTACGCGGACTGCCGCGCTGCAGTGAGTCACCAAGAGACATCTGCGCGTTTGCAAGTCGCGTAAGAGGTGCTGTAGTCACGCTCCGCGCGTTAAAAAAGGGTCATTACCTTATGAACGCGGAGCTTATGCGATTGTTAACAGAGAAGTTACCCAATTCGCTACGAGCACAATGGTACCGATCATATTCGGAGAAGTACCAATCGGTGCCAGATATTTCATTGTTCAGTAATTTCATATCTGAACAGGCACACTTCTGTAGTCCATTCGCCCCACCCGAAGGCATCGCTTCGGCCGAGGCGAACACCAACAGACGCGTCACACAAAGGACGCATATAGCTACGGACAACCGGTAGGAAAATGCCGTGTTTGCGACGTGGGACATCACTACGCCACTGGATTTGCACAATTCAGGGGCGTAGCTGTCGAGAAAAGATGGGAGCTAGCGAAAAAACATGATCTATGTTATCGCTGCCTTCAACATCGACGAGGCAACCACACTTGTAGGAGAAAACAGTGTGGCCAAGACGGGTGCAGAGATACGCACCATCGGCTTCTTCATAAGAAGAAGCAACAACAGAGGGAAGCCAACAAGAAGCCCGATGTTCCTGAATCCCGCAAGGATCCTCAGGAAACGGTGGCCAGTTTCGGGTCACCATCGAGCCAGGCGTACCTAAAGATAGTGCCGGTCCGGGTCATCGGACCGGCGGGAGAGGTAGCAACATACGCTCTCCTAGACGATGGGTCCACCGTTTCGCTGATGGATGAAGACATCGCGAGGCAAGTCGGGGCAGAGGGCCCTGTGGACCCGCTCAAGATCGGTGCGATAGGCAACACCATGCTCACCACCCCATGTTCAAGAAGAGTCAAGGTGACACTGGTTAGCCCGCAAGAGAGAAGGGTACAATTCAAAGCACGTACTATACCTAAACTCAGCTTGGCAAAACAAACAGTGAGCGATAGAGTTGTCGCACGCTGCAAGCATTTAACCGACTTGAGAAAAGAGTTGATGTACAACAATGGCGTGCCAAAAATACTCGTCGGCCAAGACAACTGGCATTTGTTATTGGCCAGCGAGATTCGCAGAGGTCCAAGACACCAACCAATTGCGTCACTTACAGCGATGGGTTGGACACTACATGGCGCGCATAGTAGTTTACTACGACAACAAGTACATCATGTCAATAGAATAACAACTGATGACAATTTGGATCATCAGTTGCGCGAATATTTCGCCATAGAATCGCTGTGCATAAACCCACAGCGACCCGCCTCTGACCCAACAAGAAGGGCAGAGGACATTTTGAATCGATCAACTGTCCAATTAGAGAATGGACACATCGAAACCGCCATGCTTTGGCGTAATGAGCATGCTGAGATGCCAGATAGTTTTGAGACAGCTCTGAAGAGGCTCGTCTCAACAGAAAAGAAGCTGGACAAGAACCAGGAACTTCTAAGAAGATACTCAGACCAGATGGACTCGCTAATTGCGAAAGGGTACGCTGAAAGGGCACCCGCAATTAGCACGCCGGGCAAAACTTGGTACCTCCCGCACTTCGATGTCTTCAATCCAATGAAGCCAGACAAACTTCGCATCGTACATGACGCTGCCGCCAAATCGAGAGGAATGTCACTGAATGACTTCCTGCTAACTGGGCCCGACCTATTACAGTCGCTGCCAGGCGTAATGATGCGGTTTCGCCGTCACTGCGTCGCAATAACCGGTGACATAGCGGAGATGTTCATGCAAGTGAAGGTGCGGAGCCAAGACCGAGACGCGCTTCGCTACCTGTGGAGGGGAAACCGCAGAGAAGGAGCACAGAAGAATATAGAATGACGTCCATCATTTTCGGCGCAGCCAGTTCGCCTTGCACAGCAATTTTTGCAAAGAACTGGAACGCAAACAAATATATAGAAAAGCACCCTGAAGCTGTGATCAGTCATCCATATAATGACTACGTAGTATAGCATATACTACGTAGTCATTATATGGATGACTACCTAGATAGTTATAGAACTATCGAGAAGGCGGCAGAAGTCGCTAGTATGGTGCGAAAAATACACCTACAGGCGAGGTTTGAACTCAAGAAATGGGTTTCAAATAGCTCGCAGCTCCTAGAAAAAATGGACCCATCGCATATACAAACTGAGATGGTATCCATTGGAGATATAGATACATCGGAAAAGATACTCGGCCTCATATGGAGGCCAGGCGAAGACACGCTGGGTTTCAACCTCACACTCGCGCGTCTGCCTGAGGGTATCTTGGACCGAGAGGCGCCCACCAAGCGAGAGGCGCTCAAAATAGTCGCGTCGCTATACGACCCACTCGGACTCGCCTCACCAGTAACCATCAAGGCGAAGCAAATATTGCAAGAAGCATGGAGGCGAGGCGTCGACTGGGATCAGAGGCTAGATGTTGACCTAGCATTACAATGGAAAATTTGGGTACAACATTTACGCCAACTAAAAAACGTTAGCGTACCAAGATGCTATCCTGGGTATAGCGACGCTATAGAAATGCAGGTGCATGTGTTCACTGATGCAAGCGAGATGGCATATGCTACCGCTGTATACTGGCGGGCCACGACCGTGGAAGGCAAGCATTTAATAAGCCTTGTTATGGCGAAAGCGCGGGTGGCCCCACTGAAACTGCTTTCGATACCGAGACTCGAACTTCAGGCCGCGGTATTGGGAACCCGCGTAGCCGCAGCAGTGATGAGTGAACACGACTGCAAGCCCACGTCAGTAACGTATTGGTCAGATAGCAAGACCGTACTGACCTGGATTAGAAGAGGAGCGAGAGTATACAAACCTTTCGTTGCTCACAGAATAGCTGCTATTGAAGACAATAGCAAAGTCGAAGATTGGCGATGGATACCCACCAAGATGAACATCGCTGATGCAGCAACCCGTGACGTGCCACTGCGGTTCAACTCGGACCACGAGTGGTACTGCGGGCCGAGATTTTTGTCTCTTGGGCCCGAATTATGGCCCACAGAGAAACCTCCGACTACAGACGACACGGGAGAAGAAAAGGCTTTCGTTGTCACAGAAGGGGACAAGAAGAGCTTCATAGAAGCCGTTCCAGAGCCAAGCAGATTCTCCAGATGGGAGCGACTGCTTCGTGCGACCGCCACAGTTCTGCGTTTTATATCTCTTTGCAAAAATAGAACAGAGATAACGTCCTATAAACGGACAAGAAAAAACGCTGAAAAGGACCCAGACTGGCGCCAGAAGCCCGCTGCACCTGCACAGAAGCAGAAGCAGGCATGCAGAGCCCCAACCCAGGTCAACAGACAAATTATAGAAGCAGAATTTCTCCAAGAAGCTGAGAAAATACTTGTCCAGGTCGCACAACAACAATCGTTCGCTTCAGAGTTAGCGAATGTTGAAGAAATAAATAAGAATAGCTCGCTGCGACCTTTACAAATTCAGGTCGTCGACAGCGTGCTGCGACTAAGAAGTCGCATAGCAGCTACGCAAGAAGTAGCTGAAGAAGTGATGCGCCCGCCTATATTACATGGCGACCATCACATAACGCAGCTGTACATAGACTGGACACATCGCAGTCTACAACATAGTGGCACCGAACTCACAATTAATGAGGTACGGCAGCACTATTGGGTCGTGAAGATGCGACCCACAGCGAAGAAGGTGATAGCGAGATGCCTGCATTGCCGTATACGCAAGGCACAGCCACCAGTACCTGCGACCGGCGACCACCCGAAAACGCGCCTCGCTCATCATAAGAGGCCGTTTACATATACCGGGCTCGACTATTTCGGCCCGCTATCCGTCACCGTCGGTCGGCAGCATCAAAAGAGATACGTAGCACTATTTACGTGTCTCACATCAAGGGCGGTGCACCTTGAAATCGCCGCCAGCCTTAGCGCAGACTCCGCCATATTGGCGCTGCGCCGATTCGCCGCACGCAGAGGATGCCCAGCTGAGATACACTCAGACAATGGCACCAACATGCACGGCGCCGACAGAGAGCTGCGAGACGCCTTCAAAACAGAGGCAAGTCTTAGAGGCATTGTGTGGCGCTTTATAACGCCATCAGCGCCATTCATGGGAGGCGCCTGGGAGCGCCTAGTTCGTTGTGTAAAAAACACACTATACAATGTACTTACAGAGAAACACCCCACCGAAGAGGTGTTGTCCACACTGATTTGTGAGGCAGAGTACATTGTAAATAGCCGACCATTGACGCACGTGTCGGTAGATGGTGATGATGATGAATCCATCACACCGAATCACCTTTTGCTCGGTGGGTCAGCCAGACTACCTACACCTGGCACGTTCACCGAGCAAGATATAGACAGCAGGAAAATATGGCGACGATCACAGATCCTCGCTGATATGTTCTGGAGTCGCTGGGTCAGAGAGTACCTGCCGGAGCTCCAAAACCGGCGGGAGCCACATAGTAGTGGGCCCAAACTTAAAGTGGGTGACCCTGTCCTGATAGCCGACGGCCAGCTGCCCCGCAATACGTGGCCGCGAGGCCGCATTGTGGCCGTGTATCCAGGAATCGACGGAGAAATCCGGACCGCTGAGGTACGCACACTTGGCGGTACCTTGAAGCGTCCGGTGAAGAAACTCGTCCCACTGCCCCAGTAACCAGAGATGCCGGAGCGGCGACCGTCCTCTCGGTGGGCCTGGCCGGCAGCCGAGAAATGCCGTCCGTCGCTCACCGAAGGAATGCAGCGCCGCGCCGACAACACTTCGAGTCGACACAGCACTGCACGGCGGGAGATATGTTCGCGACGAAGCGTCATCAACCATACTAAATGGTTCATAAAAGTTAAAGTTTGTATGTGTAGACATGTCTGCTCACCACGGCGCGCCATCTAATACTGAAATGATTTTTAGAGGCACGTTCATATTTATATTAAAATTTTACCTACATTTTTTGAGATAGTAGTATAATGTTTTTGGTATTTGTCAGTATGTTATAGGGTTCAATAGTTCACCCTTAATAGAGTAAAAGCATTAGAAAGCATACTGATAAGAGTTATCATAGCAAAAAACATAAATTTCTGTCGTACGATACGTCATTGCTCGACGACGGATTAGTTCCGAATGGCCCGCGAGGTGGCCCCACCCGATATATATAGTTTTGGAGTTTTTTGGAAAAATTATAGTAATTAAAATCATGTTTTTAAGGGCTTATCCTATGTACTGGACATGAAATCAGTACATAATGATGAAACTATGTGAAAACCACATAGTTTCTGCTATGTAAATATGAATATTGACTTGATATCTCAAACACCGAATATATGGTTTAAGGTCATTTTAGGGTATATGGGAGACCTAGACCGAGACAGGAAACCTATATACACCTCATAGTTAGCGTAGTCTTTTATATAAAGCCCATTTACTTGAGATATCAAGTCGGTATATAATAGAAAACTGCTGTTTATCTGGTTTTCGGCAAATGCTTACGGGTTTAGGTGCCCTAAGTACCTAGAAAACATATAGGTGTACTGGTAAAAGTACTACCATTGGAAAGCTTGCTAAAAGGGCTTCCAGGCGGTTTCTAGATGGGAAGAATCGCTTGGATAGTCAGCGAGATAAACAGTCGTGAAAAATGTAAACAACGTAAAACGTTGAAATTTGTAGACCCTTCAGGTGGAATAACTCCATGAAGGGAATAGATGTACTCATGGTGTAAGTACTTTCTGATGGCTTGCTGGACTAGCTACCAAGCCATCACTTTGGAGCGAAAATCGCTCAAGTAGTTTAAGTACAATTCCAGAAAATAGGTTTCTGGAAATGTAATTTTTAGTCAGTTTTGGCATTCCCCGGGACTATACACCCCTGGGAATTCCGAAAATAAGGAATTTTTGGGGACCTCCCGATGGCCCGATAAACGCACCATCGTGTCGTCCCAATCTTGTTAGGGTTTTATGAATAGTTTCTCTGATAGCTGGGCGCAAAGAAAGTGACCAGCTATCGAATTTGTACATATCGAGGCACCTTATGTGCATATAGCCTAGATAGACTTATATGAACACTAGAAATGTAAAGTGTGGTCTATCGGCTACCAGAATCCCCATAATAGGCGGTGATTGTCTGGTTAGCCTAAGTAGGAAGTCCTAAAGTCGGTGAAATGACTTAGGAATTTATAGATTCATTACATAAGGGATGATATCCCATAGAAGATTCCCGAAAATAAGCTTTTTCTAGACGTCAACAGACAGCCTGCTATTGGCACCAGCAGGTCAACCCAACCTATAGATATCCTTAGGCTAGGTTAAAAGCTATTAAGGTTTTAACCGAGAAATAAAGGAAATTGTTCCTTTTTTTCATGGAATTAGTCTAGGGAAGCTATCAATACCTGGAAATTAGGTATATGCATTAGATACAGAGATAGGGGGCGTTACTTTGTTACAGTACGAAGAAATCCAGCTATTGATAGCACCGTGGAAGGGGTGCGGTAACCCTATTTACCAAATGTTGATAAGGGTTTTTTACAGAAATAAAAATTATTTTCGGCGAGAATTTGCGGGGCTCTCAATAATGGCACGGTCCGAGGGTATATACACCCCCCGGGCCCAAATAGAATTTGTAGTCATCCAAAGCTAGTCGCTTGTACTTGTCTTAGTAAATAAGAAGTCATTCTTATATAGAATCAAGTCTCAGAAATTGTTGAGAGCCCTAGAATCGTGCCGTGTACTGAATAACTTAGTGTTTCATTTAATTCATCAACTTCAACCCTTATGAAGACACCCCTTTTCGATCCTGTCGAGCTGAACCTCGGGACCTGGACACCAGGAGTGCTGATCCAGAAGTAGGCAACCCAGAACCTGGAAATAACTCGAGTACAGCCAACACATCGTTGAATCGTTAGAGTCGATTTGCAACCCTACGTCGCTGCTGCAGCCAGGCATCCAAGAACCTTATTTCGTGGTGTGATAGGGGCGTTCAGCGGCAATGGCCAGAAGGTTTACGCCCTTCTTTTCTCGGGGCCAGTGATCACGCTACGTCCAGCACAATGTCTATTATTAAAAATCACGAAATATATTTTACCGAAAGTCGTAAATGCGATTTGTTTGTTGTCCGATTTTCCTACGTGTGATGAATCAAATGCTCGATGTGTTCTTGATCCGAAAAACGACAACCCGATTTTCAATAGGTACTTCGAACTGCTAAAATTAGCAATTAGTATAATATTCAGTTAAGCATATAAATTCATAATCTAGAAGTAACGTTTAATGTAATTTAAAAATGTCGACTTTGTTGTATTTGAGTAGGTATTAATATTACTTTTTTCTGTTTTCTTCTTCGCCTTGTATTTACCTACCTGCGTCAGGTACCTACCATCTGCTGTGATTGAATCCTTGTGTGATTAGTGTAGTGTAGTGTGTATTAGTAATGTTACTATAATATTCAAAATCTATAAGTAACATGACTCCTGTATTGTTTTTTTTTTTTTTTGATTTAATTTCATTTAATTTGAGATAACCTGCATTTTTTACTGTATTTTTATTCTTATGATCTAATTTGACATAACCATAATCTAAACATTATTTTAATCTAATCTGTATTTCAATGTTATTTTGATTTTAATTTAATTAATTAGATATGTATTATTTTTTATGTAGACCATGTATACTCAATAATGTGTAAGCTGTGGTTACCTATAATTGAGTGTGCATAACATGATAATGTTTTTCAATTTATATATTTTCTGTAAGTTTTGTTATGTTACTCGTTGGTGATCCTAAATCAATAAATAAATAAACATTTAATATACTTTAGAAATAGGTCGAATCTGTTCCAAAACCGAATCGGGGAACCCCGACTTCGCGTAGTCTTTCGGCTGCTAGCCTGCTACCCTTACCCTCTTACTAATAAACACAGAATAAAGTTATACCAAGTATAAACCTATGAACATGGATGGTTATTCCTTTGTTATGCCTGGTATAACTTTATTCCGTGTTTATTAGTAAGAGGGTTAGAGCGGTAATTGATGCGGCAAATGAAATAAGAATGGGTTTTACAACTGGTATTGTCTAGCTGCACAGCAAATATATCAGAAAACACCGCTTTTGTTATGCAAATTTGTTCGTACATTCGTCACTAGATGGAGTTGTCCAATTTATATCCATTTCTGAATCTCGATGTTAAGATTTTCCGCCGATAATATATGTGTCTAGGATTAAGTATTTTTGTAACAACCACCACTACTACAACTATAACCTGTATTAATCACTACATCTAGGAATAAATCAGACTGGGGGCCAGTGTTGCCAACTTAGTGGATTTTCCACTAAAACTGGTGGTTTCGACCCCCCTGTTAGTGGCGAAATATTGCTTTTAGTGGCTGGTGGTTTTTTCTAGTGGTTGTAGTTGTAGTGTGTAACACAAATCGGTAGCAAAGTATCGTATAAATGTGGAACCGACGATGATGGTGCAGACAAAAATTCATCTGAAGAAGACGAATTTTAGAAAATCAACTGATTTGCAGACGAATTTGATTTATTTTTTATAATTTCTTAAAGATTTGATTTATATTTATTTTTTGTAATTGAATTATTTTTATGTTCCTGATCTCGACTTGTTGATTTATTTTAATACTTAATTGTTGTTTGTTGATCAACTGATTCTAAATATTTTATTAAGTCATATTATAGAACCTTTTTTACTAATACAAGTACATACTGATTTCATTCGTAAAATCCGAAAAAAAAAATAGTGGAACTTTTAGCGATTTTTAGAGTAGGGCCGATTTTTGTTAGTGGTTTTCTGGTGGTTTTAGAAGTTGAATCTGGTGGAGAGCTAGTTGAACTGTTGGCAACACTGCTGGGGGCAAAGGCAAAGTGTCGGCATCTGTGATCCACTTTCCCAAGTACAGACTGAAACCTTTTTTCATTCAAACCTCAGTTTCTAACCCTCATGAGTTAGAGGGTTCTTCAGGTGTATCTAGTAAGTAAAATTAGTGGATTAAGACAGAATGAGAGTGTGTGCGAAACAGAGGCGGAAACGTGGAAAATAAAATATTGAGCCTGCAGAAAAGCTCCCTGCGGGCCACCAACTGCCTTGGCCCACCTGGAAATCTCTAAACCGACTACGAAGCCAGGTGGGTCGCTGCAGGCACAACTTAGTTAGATGGGGGTACTCCAATGACCCACAGTGCGATTGCGGAGCCACGTCCCAAACAATGTCTCATCTTTTGTCTTGCTCTCTGTGCAAAAACACCTGCACCTTAAAAGACCTTTGTGAGGCAAATGACAACGCTGTTGGCGTGGCTGAATTCTGGTCAAAGTATATTTAATTTTGGAATCATCGATACGACGAAGAAGAAGAATGACTAAAAGACAATAGGCAATATAACGTAGTCGTCATAGAGGCCTTGCTCACGCTAGCGAAGTCCCTGGTCAGCAGACATCACCATAACACCACCTAACAAGTCCCATCCATAAACTCCAACCCAAACACATACCCAAACCATCACCCTGCCTGCATGGTGGAGCGAGTCAGTCATACTCACCTTAATGTCCTAATGACGGGGTTCTATAACCGGAATCGTCAGCCGGGACTGGTCTGCTCGCACTGCCATGCATATTCACGGAAAGTGTATAATATAACGTAACGTAAGTGTATGATATAATTTAAGCAATGTAAATAAGAAAAAATAAAAATGTTAATAACATAAAAACATAAAATTGTAATGCCGGTGTGTAATATATATATATAGTATTTAGTGAGGGATGAACTCACGTAGACTTAAGTTAGTTAAGTAAGCCTAAAAATAATGTCTGACGTAGGAGTCAAACAATTGTCACTATTATGAAAGAAAAAAAAACAAACAAAATATAATAACTATAAAAAAGAGCGCGGACTGCCACATGTCCGCGGTAGAATATTTATAAAAAAAAAAAAAAAAAAAAAAAAAATAGGCAATATAAAAAAAACTTCAACGTCAATATCTTGAAAACGGTTAAGTTTGGGGTACGGTGTTTCATAGTCAAAACAGTCTGGAATGATGGCAACTACCACCTCTTAAAGGATCTAGCTAGGTCGACTTAGCCTGTACTGTATTTTAAAATAGTTGTACGTCCATAACTACCTACTTAGTTAATAGATATGAAGCGTCAAGATCTAATAGAGGCTAGTTCTACTAATACTATGTAAGGCAGCCATCCGCTACGGGCTTCCCCGGAAAAAAAAAACAATTTCAAATCATTCAAAACCGGCCAAGTGCAAGTCTAACTCGCGCACCGGTTCCGTATAAACAGCTACATTCACCAAAATAAATAGGTAACATCAATACTTATACAAAATGTTTACTTTTCCAAGTACATTTTATAAGTTAGTCAACTATTACTCGTAAACTTGTAATGCTTACTTAGGTGTGATAGTTTTTCTATTAATTTCGTTATAATATATACTACTGCCGCGAAATTTTTCACATAATATCAGAAAGCAACCATTAAGCTGGTAGGGGAGGGGGACACTTGACTTTAACAAAAATTATCCATTTAATGCTTAATTTTACGCAAAAGGATCCCTGAATCGAAAAATGTTTTTTATAGACCCGTAATATGTTTGTATGGCCTATCCAACAAAACCCCACCACCATGGGAAAGACGAGAAAAAAAACATCTCCACTTTACGTACAGGAGGTTTTATTTTACCATTTTTTCGGCGTGACTAATATGTATATCCATGCCAAATTATAGCTTTCTAGTATTAAGAGTATCTGAGCTAAGCTGCGAACGGACAGACGGACGGACTTGGCAAAACCTAAAAAATTTAGCGCAACCACATTAGAGAAGTTTCAAAATTCTGAATTTCGCAGATGGCAGTCCTTAGGATACCTATATTGTTATGTCAACAATACAATACTCTCAATTAGGTAAATCAGTTTACAAACAAAAGCTAAGTCAAATACAACGCCGAAACAACTATAAAACTCAAAATAACCATGTCATGCGAGGGGAAACACGCGTGGTAACTGTGCTTGAGTATCGGCCACGCAGATATGATCGTCTTCACGATCACTTGGTCTATGGCGTGCCACAGCCTGTCCAAGTCCACGCCTTGCGATAGCAGGATCTTGTTCAAAGTCGATATCTTGCTGACGAATGGAAATTCATCGTGACTTTAGATTCGATTAGGTGCGTAACCGTTTACGGTTTATCCCTCGGCCTAAATATATTAGTATTATCGCCGTAAACTGTTTGTGTCCGTAATTTCATTGAAATTGACACAAAAGCACGTATTGCATTATCAATGGAATAAATGCATCGAAGCAAAATATAAACGCAAATATCACGTGCATAGGAAAGGATGCTCCATTTAATGTAATCATTTCTACGATTTGAAGGAAGTGGAATTGGGTCTAATCATTAAGGTCACAGTAACATGATATTATTATATTGCCATCTATCACTACATTTCGTGCTTGCAAATTAAGAGGTATCCTCACCGTTTGCTGCCCGCCTCAGAATCGTACACGTAAGTACGGCTGTGTTTGTTTAGCGCGTAGTTAGTCAGGTGCATGAACACATTAGTAGTGTTGTTCACGTTAGGATCCGCATATCGACTTGTTGCAAACCTTGGATAAAAATGATTCAAAATATTTTTCACAAAAAAAAACAACCGACATCCAAATAAAAACACTACAAAGTGAAAAATTATTTCTTATCCGGAAGTCGGTGTTCCTGACTTCTTTTCTTCGTTTTTGACACCGACTGCCGAAAAAGAAGTAATTTTTCGCTTTGTAGTGTTTTTATTTGGATGTCGGTTGTATTAAATTGTAAAAAACAATTTTTTGTTTTGGTACACATCTATTACAGTATTACATTATTCACAGTTATGCCAGAATAGATTACCCGAATAACATGAAACTTGAACACAACCGGTGTAATTAGAGTGTACCGGCGCGGCGTGATGTTATGTTATAAAATGGTGTAAACAATAAACAGACATACGACTGCAGCAATCCCGAGAGATTTGCTGGCATTTATTGAAGAGTTCTGTTGTATATCTCCGAAGTTCTTCAACAGATCTTGATCAAATTCAAATAGGACCACATCGGAAGCAAGAGCTTTCAAATAAAAAGAATCATCAAAATCGGTTTACCTAGTAAAAAGTTCTGAGGTAACAAACGTAAAAAAGTCGAATTGCGAACCTCCTCCTTTTTGAAGTAGGTTAAAAATAAGATGAATATGAACTATTTCGTTAACTAGCTTATTTTAAATTATTAGGTGAAAAATATTCAAAATAAACTTTTGATCATAACAATTATTTTTAGATTTAAGGAAAACATTCGATTTGGAGACACATAAAAATATTAAATATGAGGTTAGTTCTAATGGATAAAATTGTTAAAAAAGCTACAGAGAAAATACAAAATTGGTTGAAATGTTCAGAACAAAAATAAAGAGAAACATACGCATCTCCTTTTACAGCAAACCTGGTGTACCTCAGGGTAACACACTGGGCCTAACATTATTTTCTACTTTGCATGAATTTGTGCACATACCTTACAAGTCCTTCATTATAGACAAAAATTCTGAGGGGATCACACGACGTTATAAGAGTGTAAACTCTTATGTCGAACTTATAGCCATCTACCAAGTACGGCTTAGAAAGATACACCTGAAACAGATCCATATCTATATGCATTTGATGAATTTGTTATTTATTTCAATATATGTAATAATAAAATTATCTTAAAACAATCAAGTTGATGGTAGTTCATAGGAAACAATACAAATAAGAATTGATAAGTGTAGGTGAAAGTTACCTGACAGATTAGTTTGTCGGTAGGTTTGATGTCTTTGAGCGACTTCGTCAAATAGATGCCGCGCCCTTGGCTTCCACATTCCGGTTTAATAATAAAAGTCTTATTTTTACGTGATTTACTGTAGTTCAATGCTTCACCGAAACTGAAATAAGCGTTTTTTTTTTTTGTTAAACATAAGTTATCTTTTCCTTTATTTGAATTTGATGGCAATTATAAAATATTAGGAAATATTTACTCTGCAGGTAAGCACCAAGTTTTTGGGAAAAAATTGTATTCCTTTGGATAAATTTTCTGCATTCTGTTCAAATTCCGTGCTAGCAAGTCTTTTCTGAAAACACCATATAATTTAAAGTCAAGAATTCAAGAATTGCTATTTACTCCAGCTTGACAACTCGAGCAGCTATTACGTGCTTTACCTGCAGATTTCTAACATGCCAGGGAAATGGTTGATGCGCTGAAACCTCTTCATCTCTTTTGCTCTTTCTACAGAGACGCTCATGTCAGTCCAGTAGAAGTTCCAAGCATCATCTTCAGACATTTCGCGCATTCCAAAAGCACTGGCAACTTTCCGTATTGATTCATACCGGCAGTTCGTTAGACATATTGATATTTGGGATCTGCAACAATAAAAATAATCTAGTAGTAATCCATACTTACTATGTGATATTCGAAATGTGAAAGTATGTCAGTCCATCTCTCTATTACCTTTTCATGCTGAACCGATTTTTATGAAATTCGGTATGGAGATAGTTTGAGGCCCTGGGAAGGACATAAGATAGCTTTTATACCGGAAATCATCCTTAAGGTTACACTAGTCGATCATTCTTCCATACAAACATAGTCTGGCGATTACTCGACTGTTTGACGATGTACTTTCAAAATAAAAAATGACATCAGTTTGTCTCATCATTATCTAGCCCTGTATGGAAGCAAAAATATAAAAAATATAAAATATTTGAAAGTTATGAGCGTACAACGAACGGAAAATTGCAAAACGGCCTCCATACAGGGATAGATTAGTAGTTCAACAATGCAAATAATTTTATTTTGAACAGATATATTTAGTCGTTTTTTCATGATATCTAGACTGCCAAAGGTCTGTTTATAAAATTTCGCGCGCTCGGTTTCGTCCTAAATCATTATCCATTTCGCTACAAATTTGCAAAACTGTGTATTCGTACGCGAACTAGCTTCCTACTGCTCATCACAGCATCAATCTCTTCCGCACGTGTTGTCGGTTGATATAAAATGCATTTTGTTCGTGGCGTCGACTAGTGTACCGTTAAGGGGGTGGAAGTTTTTATGGTGGTTCAAGTAAGGCGGCCCACACACCTAGAATAATATTGCGCAATATTGAATAAAAGCTCGGAGAAAAAAAATTGGTTATTCGAAGTACTAATTTTACGCAGACGAAGTCACGGGTATTTCATCATATTTATATGATGCTTTTGGTGTACTTATAAAGGTAGTTAGAAAATGAATCTAAAGTTTATAAATCGGTAAAATTGTTTGTCGGAAGAAGGAAATCTTTGAAAGTACACGCCTGGCGCCAAACTCACGTGGGCAAAGTCAGGCTGCGGTTGATGATGATGATGAACGTTAGGTGTGCAATCGTCTCTCTTTTCTCGTACCAATCCCCACACTCCTATGCCACCCTTATCCAGGTTCTTATATGATGCAGTTACGAATGTTTTAATGCGTTCGTTTTACTTTGCTACTCAGCAGTTGATTCGCTCATCGAGCGACTAGCAAAGGCGCCCAGCGCAGAGTGCGTTATCGACTTGATCGAAAGCTACACTTTTGTTGTATCTGGTCTATGGGAAATGACACGGGAGAGCCCGCGCGCGGGATTAAGCTAGTAAATAACAATACTGAAACAAGGGTAAAGTTTCGTAGAGCCTTGTTGGAGACCTATGGCTATAAGTGTAGGAGAGTGTGAATTTGAATGCTTTGCGTGGAATAGGTGTTCGTAAAATAGTCTTATATCAGATTTTAGAAAAAGTGAGGGTAGTTTTTAGTCTAAGGGACAGCTCGCCACGCGATGCTGCATGCATTTTTAGAGTTCCGTACCCCAAGGGTCCAAATGGAGCCCTATTACTGTCACTCACGTGTCTGTCTGTCTGTCTATCTGTCCGGCGTTTATCTTTTTTTTTTGGCGCCCCTTTTGCTGTATGGGACATACAGCAAAAGTGGCGCCAAAAAAAAATGTCCTACCCCGAGTTCCGAATGGGGTATCGTTGTTTAGTGCTTGTTGAGTAGATAAATACTGTATGTTTTGTTTTAAAAATATTTGAAAACATAGAAATGAGAAGCCAACAATATCAGCTTTTTTTACAAAGTTTCTAATTAATTTTTTAACTTCCCATTAACTAATGAAATTGAAATTTGGTGATAATAATTACTATTTTGTATATTTTACTAACAAATACCAATATATTGAAAATCAAATTTTTTCTTTGAAATTCCATCATATTTCCTATTACAACCAACTTGATTTTGCGGTTTGGTATGGAATGCTAAATGTGCGAAGTCCGACTCGCACTTAGCCGGTTTTTTAAGATATATTATTTTTTTAATATATTTTTTATATATTTTTTTTTATATACAAAAGCTATACTTTTCAATCATTTTAAATTATTAATACACTATACCTTCTTCTTTTCTTTTTCTTGCGTGTTGCTTCTATGGGTATAATGGGTGCGGTTTGTGAAGTTGGCTGCGATGTGTCATCTTCACCACCAAACTTGGTGTCGTAGCTTCGCATTAGCATCGAAGCTATGGTCTCAGCATGCTCCTTTTCCTCTTTGGCTTGCTGATCAGTTACTGCTTTCCCATCTGCTTGAAGAACACATGATATTTTGCTATAATCCATCATCAAAACTTACTTTAGTACAATTTAGTTCTCTTAAAAGAAGCCTGCCTGATACAATAAGGAACATTTTGAGTCCTCACCCTGTACTTTATCATTTTTTCTTTTATTTGCCACTGTATGTGTTTGCTTCGGGCTGTTTGGTGATTGCTGATCCTCGTCACGTAAGAAAGTGTCTTGTAAGTCCACCTACAAATGTTAGAATGTTTACAACAAGTAGACAAGCAACTAGTTTTACCAAACAATCACAAAATGTATACCTCCATTTGCTGCAATTAATTAATAGTAGTGACAATCGGCCTAAACGCTCGTGTTGGGCATTCTACGGCATGCAATAATATCGCTCAGTGCTTATGAATTAAGTCACTAACAACGAAGACCTGAAACAAGAATTAAAGACCACTAAAACGAGAATATTTGGCGTAAAATAATTGATTGGCTAGAGATTCATGCCATCGCTACATGTATAATTTTTGCCTTACCAAACTTGGTTATGTACCTAGTAATTTCATTAAAATTTTGCGAGAGACATTATTGGAAACTGTTTTTTGTTTTTGTTTCATGTCAGCTGTCAAGTCAAAATAAACCAAAACTCTACTTCCGTTTTAGCCATAGACTTAAGAAAGTTTCAGCTGGTTTCAGGAAAAACTTTGCCGGAAAATCCGGAAACGGAAATAACTTCATGACAGATTCGAACAAAGATTCGATCGAAAATGTGATCGGATACATCCTTGAAAGTCTATGGGACAATTTTCGGTATACCGTTATTATCATCTTCTTTTTTATATTTTACACGAATTTTCATAACACAGCTATTTAAAGTTATGGCTCAACTTGTTGCCGTCATTCATCGGTACTATTGCCTTATAAAATAAGATTTTGTTACTCTGGTGTCTCTAAACCCTTATTTTGTCTTTGAAATACCACAGACTAAATCAATTTATTCTTGGCAACACTTGATTTTTTTTAGCTTGTTCATCGAGTCCGGTCCAGCAAATCAGCAATAGAATTTCATAGAGAACTCGATTAGTGACAAACTTCGCATGTATTACGTGGGAATCAAATTAAACTCTATTTTTTACTCAATAAAACATAAATGTGCTTGTGATTTTGGCTTTCGAAGTTCTAACAAATTACCAAAGTGGGCCGTACCCTCGGCCGTCAACTTACAAAAATCGTCAAATTCTACATTCTTGTACATATTTCTGCTTTTCCGCCAAAGTACAGAGTCATTCTAGATTTGCCAAAATGGCAGAGGGACAGGACGAACCCAAAAAAATTACTATTACAGTGAAAACGCCGAAAGAAAAACAGCAAGTGGACATTGAAGAGGATGCTGACGTTAAAAAAGTGAGTAAGGCACCGCCAGAAACTTTGCTCATGGCGTAATAACATAGATATTGCACACGCAATCACTGACGACATTTATTTAGTTATTCGGCAATGTAAAATGTGAATTTGTTATTTGATTTTAGCTCAAGGAAGTGTTGTCCCCTAAATTCAGTGCGGAACCGGAGCAGTTATGTCTCATATTTGCCGGAAAGATCTTGAACGATGCCGACTCCCTGAAACAGCACAACATCAAGGACGGGCTGACAGTCCACCTCGTGATAAAGACGCCTCCCAGGCCCGAGCCTGAAGGCGCGCAGCGGCGCCCTCCAGGTACGCAATTACTAACATCCTGTCATTACTGTGAAACATAGGTTTAAAGTGCACACAGGTTTGGACTATCTAATGTTTTTCTATATCATACATGATGAATAATAATATGCTTATTTGATTGTTCAAATGCACTAACATTACTTTTAAAGTATGTTCTGTGTATTGTACAAGAGTATAAAACATAGATCACACTGCATTGCTGATAGCAATAGGCACATAAAATAGCTTAAGTGGAACTTGTTAATGTTATTATAATTAGGTCATTGACTAATTAATGTATTCAAGTAACATTGGGTTTTGCAAGAGGCTAGAACAATAGTGAACAAAGTGTTCAATCTATGAGTGGTAATACATTAATACAAAACAACTGCAACTAATCATAATTCATCACTTACATAGACTTTTTTGATGTCCTTAGCTAAAATTTTATTCAAACAACATAACAAAGTAATAAAAACTCTTATAAATACCATTTTGTTACTGACAATAAACACAAGGACCATTCATGAACTTTCTGCATAACTTGTCTTGTAAGATAAAAATGATAATGCTGTGTTATCAAATATTTACAGAGGTCAATTTATTATTACTCATATGTTTCTAACAAATGGTCACATAACTACCAACTATATCAAATCAAATCAATTTTTTTATTTTATTTTACATAGGCCTACATGGGCACTTATAAAACGTCGACAAAAGGTGCACGGTTTGGGTTAATCGTTTCCTATGGAGAAGAACCAGCAAGAAACTCCATGAATGCAACAATTCTATTGTTGTTGACACCTGAGCTTGGTCCACCTGTAGCTCATACTGATTTTACCATCTAATATATATGAGCAGGGGGCAAATCCGCTACCTGTTTGGGGCCCCAAACAGGTACAGGTACATTCACTTTGAAACCAACGACATGCTCACCGCAACACCCATGTGCAGGTTGTGGGTGGTACCTATGGAGAGCATGGAGAACCTTCTGTGCACATACGATGCACTGGCTAGTTAGTGAATGAGTCTCCTAGGGCTAAGATTGGATATCTGAAGACATACATAAAAATGCATTATCTTATTATCATTTGTTTAAACTGTTTCTCTGAAATAATAATATTAGGGGTGAATAGAAGAGTTATTGTTTCATTCATGACAAGTATGTAATGTTCATGTAATCTATTCATGTGTGATTGTTTACAATCTTAGGTCTAGAGTACTATCAAATCTAATCAGCTTTGTCATTCTTGCCAATCCAATACTAATTAGAACTAGATTTATTGAAACAAAATTTTATGTTTAATTTTAATAGGTTTTTGCTGCTTGTATCTCGATAGAAATTACAGATGGAACACACAGAATACTTTAAGAGTTTCATCTTGTGAGGCTGGCATAGTCACCCAGAGTGTATGAAAGTCTATAGAAATACAGATTATTTTTATTGGGACAATCCCACCGCACTGTTCCCAAACCACTTCATCTCCTGAAAGCCAGGATCAACAGTGGCAACCACCAGAAAAGCACCGAGGCATTAATTGATGATGGATAGCATGGTGATAGGCAACTGGGCTTATCCCAGTTATAAACAACCCTTTGTGCCTGGCCTTGTTTGTTCTGCCTCCTGCTTGATGGAGGGAACTGGAAAATACAGATTAGGTTTAAAACAAAACCAAGAGTTTATAATATGATCAGAGTAATTCTAGAGATCTATGCAAGTAACAAACAATTTAATTTCAGTCCTCTTTCATCATAGTAATATTAATTGCATCTTTTATTTAAAGGCTGATGATAAATTGCATTCATATGTTATGAAAAGTGTATTGGCACCAACCCAGATTTGAATTAGAGTGACTATAGAAATATCAGTACTTCAACCGCAATGACAGTATTAGAAAGTGGAATTTATTTAATTATGGAGCAGTGCTCTTTTGGATAGCGTTACTGTGGTTCCAATACAATATAACATCACACCTGTGCTCAATAAAGGGGTAGACACAGGTGTAAAATATCAGTGATGATTTAAGAGAGAATGTTTTTACTATTATCGCCTCAATGGTCAAGAAACCAGGTGTGAAATAATAGAAAAAACGATTGATCGCGAATTATGACTGTAGAACAGTCATAATTAGCGATCAATCGTTTTTAAATTTATGGCTTAAATTTATAATTACCCAGATGCTTGTGATTGTTATTACTTTCAAAACAAACTTTCTTTTTCTTTTATCTTATAATGCAATCTGTCATAGTAGATGTCTAAGTAGCCAGGTTGAGTGGAAAAAATTAATCAATTAATGTTTCAGCTGATGTCGGAGCCACACCATTTGGATTAAATTCATTGGGTGGATTAGCAGGCCTAGAAAGTTTGGGACTTGGTCAGAGCACCTTCATGGATTTGCAGGTAAAAATCTTCTATAAGATATCTTTTAATCAAAAATATGCATACCAATAATAAGGCATTTTTGCAGATATTCCAAATTGCATCATAATTTAATGTTCACTTTGCCTTTGATGATTTATTGAATGTTAAGGCAATCAGTATTAATGTTATAATATAATTTCTGACTCATTTGGGTTAATAGCCTTCCCTTTGCCCTATCACTGCTATATATTTTGCAAAACTTTGTCCAATTTAATTCTTATCTTATTGGTAATATTCCAATGGTATTTCTTCTAGGCTCGTATGCAACAAGAGTTGCTATCCAACCCGGATATGCTTAGGCAAGTGCTTGACAACCCGCTCGTACAGCAGATGATGAATGATCCTGAGAATATGCGGTCGCTCATCACATCCAACCCACAAATGCAAGACCTCATGGCGGTAAGTTAATTCACAGTTAATATGGCTCAGGGCAATTACTCTTTCGACTTATTGTAAAGTTTCACTTATACAACATGAAAGTTGTACCATGAATGAAGAATGAAGAGGGACTCCCTTTTCTGTTGTGCGTGGGGGTTCTGGCTAAAGTAGCCAGTCTAACTATGTCCAAAAGCACAGAAGTTCCTTGGGGCTTCACAAGCTTCGCGGAGCGACCTCACTGTTCAGAGGATTGCCACATGCCACAGCCTCGCAGTCCAGGATGACGTGGGAGGCTGGAAATTTGTACTAATAAAAGTACCATTATTATGGCATATTTTATCTCACATAGAAAATGAGATTTTATGGGGCTGTTTTGAATATGACTAGGGTAGGTCTATCTAAGACAGGTAGCAACATCCATTAGTACAAATTATTTTTTCTAATTATATCAATCTATAACTCAAGCATGTTTGAGCATTTTTTGGGGACTCTAGTGCTTCTAAAGATAATGTATCATCAAAAAGGAAAACAGGGACATAGTATATATCTTTAATTTTCAGTTTACGGAATATTTTTTAAATTGATTCAATATTGGAGGAGGAAAGAGACGAGAGCCAAACCTTGAATTATGACTTTTTACTAAGGAAATTCAGTCTGCGCTCTCTGCCCCCGTTTCCTCTTAAGCAACTTTTTAATTAAATAAAATAATAAAAAATTTCGCAAAAAATTTTATTTGTCGTACAGAGAAATCCGGAGATCAGCCACATGTTGAACAACCCTGAGCTGTTGCGGCAGACCATGGAGTTGGCCCGCAACCCAGCCATGTTGCAGGAACTCATGCGTTCGCACGATCGCGCACTCTCCAACCTCGAGAGCATACCTGGTAAGTGAACCACATTCTATGTAAGTTGAAAGTAATCTTATGATCTGTCTAGCCTTTTTAACCTACTTCAAAAAAGGATATTTTTTTCTTTTTGAATTATCCCCGATTACTCAAAAGACGCCTGGACCGATTAGAAAAACTCTTCTTTTGTTTGAAAGTGTATAACTTCACAGGTGGTCCCATGTTCACCAGGTTCATGGGATTCTAGAGAAATTAAGGGAACTAAGGAAACATAACAAAGCAAAAAAAAACTTTTTTTTCCGAAGTTGGTGGCGAAAAACGAAATACAATGGGTACAAAAGACACCAACTTCGAAAAGAAAGTTATATTTCGCTTTGTAGTGTTTAGTTTTGGTAGTTGGTTTGATTTTTTGTCCTGCTACAACTACCTTGGGGTCAGCTTCCAGTTTCACTAGCTGAGTACCAGAATATTATATAGAACAACGGCCTATCTGACCTACACTACCAAGTTACTGGGTTACACAATAGCCCTTTACTAAGGGTTATTGTGTTATCCTAATACTGGTTGCCAAACAGTCAGCTTCTGACATGACATACATAACAGAGTCAAAGATTTACAAGTGACAGCTGGGACCAAAGGCTGGACATTCTTGACGAGAAACGTAGGGGGTCACCTATCATTATCAAGCGCAAGTTCGATCTTGCATGGAATACTGTTCTCATCTCTGGGACGGATCGGCCAAATACCAGCTTGATGCACTAGAGTCGATCGAAAAACGGGCCAAGAGGCTCATCGGCAATGAGGCATTGGTTGAGTCAAAGCTCCAAAGCCTTGAACATCGTCGTCGAGTTGCCAGCTTGTCGGTTTTTTATCGGTTACATTTCGGGGAGTGTGCGATGGAATTGCATAATCTAATTCCGCCCAGCCCGTTTCATCATCGGACTACCAGACGTACGGCGATGCGCCATCGGTACATGGTGGACATCCCACCCATACGCACTAAACGTTTTGGAAATACTTTCATTATGCGTACAGCTAAGGAGTGGAATTCCCTGCCGGAGTCTGTGTTTCCAGATAGCTACAACCTCGGGGTCTTTAAGTCAAGAGTGAATAGGTTACTTCTAGGCAATGTGTAACACCGTCGACCACATCATCGCTTACCATCAGGTGAGATAGTGGTCAAGCGCGAGCCTATCTATAATAAAAAAAAAAAAAAAAAAAACCACGGATCAACCTCGTCTTGGCTTAACTTTGATCGACCGGCACCAGCCTGGCGTCGAACCGCAGTCAGAAGTCTCTTTGAATGCACAGGCGTCACCCAAATTAGAACACAAACCCACGGGTCACCCAGATCTTACACAGATGTTCTGAGCAAACCAGGAGCTTTAATTAACTTCTGGAGGGAGATGGGCTGGTTGGAATAACCACCAAACGGCCGCCATGGCCCATTCACAATGATCCATCTGTAGGACTAAGTGCGGCAAACAAACCCTTTAACTGGATATGAATATTGGATATGACTTTGTTCATAATATATATTAATGACCTTCCTAAAGTCATAAACCACGACATGATATTATTTGCAGATGACAGTACAGCTATTTTCACTGACGAGGATCAAAATAATTACGAAATGAATGTAAATAATTCCCTAGAATGCATCATAAATTGGCTAAATGTCAACAATCTTAAAATTAATTTAGAAAAGACGTGCTATATTTCCTTTGCTAATATAAATAAAAAACCAAAGAATCTAAATATAAACTACAAAGGTGAAGCTGTAAAAGAAGTAAAGACCACCAAATTTCTTGGCATACATATTGACTCTGGACTAAACTGGAAAATACAGGTAGACCATGTTTGCAAAAAACTAAATCAGTTTTCATATGCCCTCTACATGTTGAGAAAAGTTACAAATGAGAGTACTTTACTAAGTGTTTACCATGCATATGTAGGCTCCATACTAAAATATGGTATCTTATTTTGGGGTAATTCAACGAACAGGGAATGTGCTCTAAAAGCACAAAAAAAGTGCATTAGAAGCATATGCGGATTGGGACAGACTGATTCATGTAGACCAGTTTTCAAAAGGTTGAAAATCTTAACCCTACCTTCATTGTACATATTTGAAGCGGCAATGATGATAAAACGCGATATAGATATGTATGAAACGTTGAGGGGTCCGAGACACCAAACTGAACTTAAAGGCATTAAATGTAGAACAGAGAAATTTAAATCGAGTATATTTGGTATCGGCGTTAAACTCTATAACAAACTTCCAAACCGTATTAAGAATATCTCATCATTAAATATCTTTAAATTAAAGCTTAAAGAATTTCCAATATTTAAAACGTATTATTCAACTAACGAATTTCTTAATGACCGAATTATTGACTAAAATTGTTTTTGACTTATTTAATGTAAAAAATGACCGTAATAACTATGTCTATTAATGAACGTAGTATGACATCTTTAACTTTCATTATTATTTTTTTTGAATTATTTACTGTATATGACTATTACAATTATTTCTATTAATGAATGTATGATGAGGTAACCTATAAAGAAAATTGACATGTTAAATTTGTTTTTATATGTATATTTTTTTTGACTTATGAAACTAAATGTATGACTATAATAATCATCTATATCTAACAATTTATGTAAAATGAAGTTGGCGAAACAATCAATGCAATGTACCAGCAATGTAGGAGGCTAATTGTATGACTATTAATTATTTCTAATATAGCCAATAATATTGACATACATATAAATATTGTACACCCCATGGGTATGGGTATGTTACAGTGATACAAAAATACTGATTGTAAGAACTACCTTGACACCTGTGACAAACAATAAATAAATGAATTTGAATTTGACTGCGGTTCTATCCCCAGTCATATCCAAAGTGACTTGAATGAAGGTCGAACATCTTTTAATTGAATAATATCAACTTGAATGAACATGACGTCTTGTACAACAATGTCTTTCCTGGGTATACCCATGCTGTCGACTGGCTATTTTTATCTTTCCTGTGTATTCAAAGATGGTCTTGAAGTAATCACTATCGCCAATAAGGCCGCTACTGTATCCTTAAATAATACATTGTGTCAAGCTATTATATCATTTGTAACTATAGTGACCAGTGTGTTTTCCGTGATAACCTATGGCTCTGAGACGTGGTCGCTCACAATGGGCCTCATCAGAAGGCTTACAGTCACCCAAAGGGCTATGCTTGGAGTAAGAAAACGCGTGATCGAATTAGAAATGTAGAGATCTGCAAGAGAACCAGGGTTACCGACATAGCCCGAAGAATTGCCAAAATTAAGTGGCAGTGGGCAGGGCACATTGCTCGCAGAACGGATGTCCGATGGGGCAGAAAAGTTCTGGAGTGTCGACCGCGAACCGGAATATGTTACGTTGGATGGCCTCCCACCAGTTGGACCGATGAATCCCACGGGACCGGTCAATGTGGCGACGCTTGAGGGCGGCCTATATTCAGCAGTGGACGTCTTTCGACTGATATGACGATGATGAACTATGGTGATTTCGTATAAGCTGGTCATTGCCCTTTCATAGGAACCTGAAAAATATACTTTGAATTGTTTTTTATGTAACAAATGTTGGATATCACTATAGATAGATTTCAATTCAGGGCGACTTTATTTTCACTATTTCCTATTAAAATATAGGAATGTCAATAAGTGTAGGTTGTTCATGGACCACTACTGCCATGTAAAAATGCAATAAATATATCAGTTGTGCAATAATGCATATTCTATTTCAGGTGGCTACAATGCTTTACAGCGCATGTACAGAGACATTCAAGAGCCGATGTTGAATGTAGCCAGCAGTATGGCAGGCAACCCATTCTCTGGACTGGTGGACAACTCTGGTAAGACATAATATCTATTTTCTGTTACACTGTATTTTTTAAAGGAGACAAGACATTTCGGTCTAGTTTAACTAATTGTTTTCCAGAGGTAATTGCTTTTCATCTCATTATATTGATGCAATAACATACAACATGTTGCAAATCTTGAGTTATGAAATTTCCTTTTTTATTTGTGTAAAGGTCGAAACCCCACAAGCGAGAATTCATATTAAAGAATTCTACGTAAACAGAGATAGAGCATGTTTTTATTAGTCTATTCGTACTAAAATGTCAAGAATATCCAAAAAGATGCTCTGGTTCTATGTTCGTTTGGTGAAAACAAATTCAAATCAAATCAAATGCAAAACTTATCCATTCAAATTAGGCTGAGAGCCAGTACTTTTTAAAAGCTTTTAATTACAAAAGACCGTCCCTAAAATGCCTCCCACCCAACACAGTCGATGGTGACTGGAAAAGTACCGAAGGCTTGGAAGCAAGCTAACGTTCAGCCCGTGCCCAAGAAGGGCAGTCGAGCTGACCCAGCCAACTACAGACCCATATCAGTAACGTCCATCCTCTGTAAGAGTATGGAACGTGTATTAAATAATAAGCTCCTGGCATACCTAGAAGACACCGACCTCCTTGGTGACCGCCAATACGGCTTCCGCCGAAACCGGTCAACTGGGGATCTTCTAGCGTATGCCATCCACATCTGGAGTGAGGCCATCGAGAAACACGGGGAGGCGCTTGCTGTCTCCCTTGACATATCGAAGGCCTTTGATAGGGTCTGGCACGAGAGCCTTATTGGTAAGCTTCCTTCCTTCGGTCTGCCTAGTGGCCTGTGTGACTGGATTGCAGACTTCCTGAGGGATCGGTCCATCCGAGTGGTAATTGATGGCTGCTCGTCCGGTCAGTTAGGTATTAACGCCGGAGTCCCTCAGGGGTCAGTGCTCTCGGCAACATTGTTCTTGCTGCACATTAATGACCTGCTAAAACCCGGAACCTTTGGGTATGCAGACGACAGCACTGTTGCTGAGAGATATGTGTCTAGTGCACGGGCTACCGGGCCTCAAATTCGGTCTCTTCGGGAGGCCATGGTTGAGCGCTTGAACCTGTCTTTGGAGGCAGTCTCCGAATGGGGCAATGCCAATCTAGTCAGTTTCAATGCTGCTAAGACCCAGGCGTGTCTTTTTTCCGCAAAAAAGAGCCAATTCCACCCGGCTCCATCCTTCCGTGGTGTAACCGTGCCGATAACGGACCACCTCGACCTTCTTGGTGTTACGTTGACATCGACCCTCAATTTTGGTCCTTTCATTGAGGCAAAGGCTCAATTGGCTGCAAAAAAGTTGGGGATCCTTGCGAAGGTGAGACGGTACTTCACGCCTGAACAGCTGCTAAACTTGTATAAAGCGCAAGTTCGGTCATGCATGGAGTACTGCTCTCACCTCCGGGACGGATCTGCCAGGTACCAACTAGATGCACTTGAGTCGATTGACAGACGGGCCAAGAGACTTATCGGCAACGATGCGCTGGTCAACTCAAAGCTCCAGAGCCTTGAACACCGACGACGAGTTGCCAGCCTGTCGGTATTCTATCGGTTACATTTCGGAGAGTGTGCGATGGAACTGCACAATTTGATTCCGTCTAGCCCTTTCCATCATCGGACTACAAGACGTACGGCAATGCGCCATCAGTACATGGTGGATATCCCACCCATACGCACAAAGCGTTTTGAAAATACTTTCATTGTGCGTACAGCTAAGGAGTGGAATTCCCTACCGGCGTCTTTGTTTCCTGATAGCTACAACCTAGGGGTCTTCAAGTCAAGAGTGAATAGGTTACTTCTAGGCAAGCGTGCTTCACCTTCGACCACATCATCACTTAACATCAGGCGAGATAGTGGTCAAACGCGAGCCTATAACAAATAAAAAACAAAAAAAAAAAAAAAACACCACTTCATCTGGGAAGAAGTAGCACAATTTTTTTCCAAAGCCTCACCTTTGTAGATGTTCTAACCGCAGCCTCATAAATTATAAGATATTTGCGTTAACCCTGCGACTTTTTCCGTCCAAAGTAGATGGCACAAACCCGCAGCAGGGTGCCGAGAACCGGCAACCGCTACCGAACCCGTGGCAGCGCGGCGGCAGCGGCGGAGGTGGTGGTGGTGGTGGCACAGCCCCGGGTGCTGGTGGTGCTGCCACCGGGCCCGGCCTCATCAACACGCCCGGCATGCAGTCGCTGCTGCAGCAAATGTCGGAGAACCCTCGCCTGGTGCAGTCCATGCTCTCCGCGCCCTACACTAACACCATGCTACAGGCTCTGGCTGCTGATCCGGATATGGCGTCTCAGCTTATTAACCAGGTGAGTCTGTGGTAGAAGTGACGCTAGATGTGAGAAGTAGAGAACAGGTATTGTTGGTGATACTTGAAACCCTACAAGCACTATAATTCGGTAGAGATTATAATAGTAAGCAGAATCTCGACAGGATAATCGCTGTTGCAGTTGTAACAGTGATAGTCAATAACATAACCATAAAGACAACATTCTTATAATACTCTGGTGACAATCAAATGAAAGGAAGATGCTTACTTGACATGTAAACTTTTATATGATGCGATTGTTCTCTTTTTTAATTTCACACAGAACCCGATGTTCGCCAACAACCCACAACTCCAGGACCAGATGCGTACAATGATGCCGCAGATGTTAGCGCAGCTACAGAACCCAGACATGCAGCAGATGATGTCTAACCCACAGGTCAGTATACAATAATAATATACAGTGTTCAATACTGCTTACCATACTAGGTCCCAACTGCTGGAGTGTCCCAAATATTCTTTCTTCTGTACCCTCGACGATCTAAATAAAGCCTCTGGCCCTACTATAAACGTGGCCAGAACAGTGCAGCTGTGTAAATGGAATAATAAAAAATAGACCTCCGGACCGAATCTTGGCCACGGTGACCGATCTCAGCAGAGACTAACCAATTGGTGCGGGAGATATTATAATGGAAATGTGTGCGCAAACACAGCACTCTCATCATAGACCGATGGGATGGCAAACCGACATGACCGTGGATAAATCAGGTGCAGAACCAATGACTTAACATGCTTTCCGAGGTACACGGTGTCATACTAACTTCCAAACACCTCGGTTCTACGAGAAATTCCGTAAGGGAAATCCCAATATCGCTTTGACCAACTCGGGAATCGAACTTGGCAACATATACTCGGCAGTCGCGCTTGCGTCCACGAGACCAACAGGGCAGTCGAACAGAATGTTAATATGAATGTTATGGTGTAGGCTTTGAACGCGCTGCTGCAGATCCAGCAAGGCCTGGAGCAGTTGCGCAGCGCCGCGCCCACGCTAGTGGGCAACCTGGGCATGGGCGTGGCCAACGCCACCGCCACGCCGCCCGCGGCGCCCCCGGCCGCGCCGCCCGCGTCCGCGCCCAACAACGCGCCGCCTCGCCAGCAACAGAACTCTGAGTTGTTCACGCAGGTATTCGCACGTTACACATTATCTATATAAATAAAAAGAAAAGTGTTAAGATATAGTGAGTGGCTTTGATAACTTTGGAAAATATCTGGAGTGGCGATCGCGTACCGGAAGACGCACGTTGGAAAGTGCGAGAAACACAGGTCCGATCGGTGTGGCGGAGGATCACACTAGGGGGAGGCCTTTCAGCAGCCTGTCTTTCGGCTGAAATTGAGACATATTGTAATTCGTGCCCCATTTACAGCAATTTTTTTATACTTCTGGTTATTCAGGATTTTAAATATTAAGTTTTTGTTCCAAACAAATAAGGGAGGCTTAGAATTAGGTTAGCCACCATCTAGTCACATTTTCAGATGGATGCAGTGTTTCACTGTGTTGCGTCACAAGTTACAGTAACATGCTTGTGCTGTATGCACATTTAACTTTTTTTCACAGCTAGGGCGGATATTTCTTAAATATAAAGTCTTTTATAATTGCAGTACATTAAAGAGTGGTTTCATACCAAGTTATGAGTAATTTGCTCTTAACTGCAGTGAAACCACTAACAAGTTAGACATATATTATTTTGTCTATATGTGCCGGCTTCGACGCAGTTAAACGCAAATCGCCCGCACATCGATGTGGTACATAATACCTTTTATTTTAAAGTGAGTTGCTAGAATTGTATCAATTTTGAAGAGTACCTACACAAAAAATAGAACTTCATGATCATGATAGTTCCATACTGCCACACTCAGAGACGTTAACGGTTACTTAAAGCTCTCCTTAGTATAGATTTTCAGTACAAAATCAATACTAAGGAGCGCGTTAAGTAACCGTTAAATGTCTCTGAGTGTGGCAGGTCTCATTTTGCAACTTAGCAAGTTTGTGTTTTGGGAAAGTCAACAATTTCAGAGCCTTTCAATTTCATTCATTCGTAAAATCTTAATATTCTTCTATTTCTTAATTGATATCATAACACATTCGATTCATCGTTGATAAGAGTTCTAAATAGAGTAGACATTCATTAGATCAACAGCCTTATTGCGTAAGAGATTCGGCAAGGCAAAGGGCGAAGAATATGAAAAATCGACCAATACACTAATCAATCACATCGCGTCTTTCATCTCGCATGTGATTGGTTGATTTTTCATACTCTTTGCGCTTTGCCTTGCCGAATTCATTACGCAATAAGGTGTTACTGTACTCATCCTTGAATAACTCAGTATCCGGTACTCATTCTTGAAGACTTTAGTATAGAAAGTTGTACTATAAATACGGTAATATTTTTCCATAGTCCAAAGTATTGGCTTAATATTGCTAATTCATAATATTTGGCACACAGTTTATGCAGCGGATGATGTCAGCTATGTCGAATAACCAGGCGAACCCATCGCAGCCGCCGGAACAACGCTACTCGCAGCAACTTGAACAACTCACTGCTATGGGCTTTCTCAACCGGGATGCTAACTTGCAAGGTAAGCAGACATCTAAGCTATTGAGCAAACCTAACACCTAAGTTATTTGAGTCCAGGAATGGTTGTAATTGGCATACTTTCTGTTTAACAAGACTGACATTATGATTTAGATGTATGAGATACATGAGTTCATTGGTTTAGTAATTGTTCTATTTCCAACGTTAGTCAATGTACCTATTGTGTAGGTACTAGCTAGCCTATGTTTGTGTCAATCCAATTATGTTCCGATGTTACCGTCAGTAAAAAGACTCAGAGTTGTTGAATATTGTACCAAAAAAAAACTTATTATATTATAAGCAGAGCATTAATAAAAGTTATGTACGCTATTTTCAGCACTGATCGCGACATTCGGAGACGTGAACGCGGCGGTGGAGAGGCTACTAGCCCTCGGCCAGTTGTCCATGAGCTAACACTCGCGCGCTTAGCAACTTAGACGTCCACTACTGCGGCTACGATTTGCTTACACCATACCAATACTACTGTAATTTTGTTACAAACAAGTCATGAACAGCCACGGGTTAATAATATTAAACGAGGAATTAATGAAGCTGGTGTAGTTCATGTATCACAGTTATTTATTGTTCAACGCTTCGTCACTTGTGATCACGAGTGGTTTGTTAGATGTCGTGATACTATATTTTTAACAAAAAAAGGTTTTGAGGCTCTTTAAAAATGTGTCTCAATATTAAAAAAAATGGCAAAATCTTCCAAAAAGATTATTAAAAAATATGGATATTGATGAAAGTCTTGATCACTACATGTAACAGCAGAGTTTGCCTCTGGTTTCAACTAATCATAGAGAATGGAAAGTCTTCTTTCTTTCTGTTTGTGATAGACTGAAACTATCTCACAAGCATGGGTGACAAATCTGATAAGTTGGTTTATTGAACCGCGTGCGTTTGTAACAAGACTATAGTTAGGTATTAATGATGTTTACGGTTTCGGTATAAAAATTGTGTGAGCGATGTATTCAAATTACTATTTTAAAATGGCAGGATTCGAAATATGTGTGTTTTAAAACAGGTAATAAATATTGAAATTGCACTTGAAACGCACCTTGATATTTATTAAAAGGTAATTTGAATAGTTATTATATTGAAAACACTTAGTGAATAATGGAAGCATACAAACATTTTGAATAAGGTCATTTTATAGGAGCACTATCACTTCATTTACTTTTAAATACAATGGTGTAAGTAAGGATGAGCTAGTGACAACGATTTATTAACAACCTTCTACTTCTGACCGTGTCTGTCGTTAAGTTTCCCTTTAAATAATTGTAATAAAAATTCATTCCTTCTTGTTTTTAGGCAATATGCAAAATTGTTGTTTATACTTTAAGTAATTAAAACACTACAATTCCTGATTAAAATCGTCAGATTTTTTTTATTGCACTACTGTAAAGAAATATTTACAGTATTTCTATGATTTAATTTAATGTATTCTTGTTATACTCTGTTATCGATGTGAACTCACTTGCGTAGAATTACGTAAATAATAGGTTTATGTAAATAGATTTGCTTTGAAAAAAATGTGGAAGAAACGCACTTTCATGCAATAAACTTTTATCATTTATGAGTGGAAATTTAATATTTTTTTGTATAATTTTCAAAGTTTCTTCACGTTTTACGTTAGTCACAATTCAAAGGGGTATATAAGGTTGACTGATTATTTTGCATTATGCCAGGTTTTGAAATGAATATTGGTTGAATATGGACAAAAATATATCAATATATAACAAAAGACAAAAAAATATTGTTTTCTTTTTATGTATATCAATTATATATTAGAATTACTATATTTCGTTTGGTTTCGTTTTGTCTGTAGCCATACACCTAAAATATATTTTTAACTATTATTTGTGGTGGTAAAAATACTTTTATATTACACTTTTCTTTTGTAGCCTATTGTAGTGGTTTTATAGGTAATTAAATTTAAGTTGTAAAAAGTATGAAAGAGTACTACTGTTGCTCAGTTTTGTAGGGGAATTACCCAGAAATGGTGATCCACTTAGGTGAACTATTTCTTGTATAGAGAGGCATTGATCATAGGCGCACCTTTATTTATCGTGAACGTAACTTTTGAAGCACTCTATGTTTATAATAGAGCAAATAAAAGCATTCATTGGCCAATATTTCTGGACATAAAAAATTTAGCTGCATGGGCAGTTCAGTAATCAGTTTTTTGCTAGCTTTCATGCTTGTTGACACTACCTTTTGATTTAAGTTCTTGCCAAATAATGAATTGATTTTAGCTTTAGAAATTTTAAATCAATAAAATAGCGTGTGCTCTGTGGTGTGTTCTAGACTGCTAGAATTGTTTAAAATCGTATGAATCTGGGTGTAACAATATTATTACGTGACAGAATGCAATTATTATAAATAAAATTAACAACTATCGTTTTATTTGCTCCTTTTTCATAAATGTTAGTGCTATTTAGCTGTGTGATCCACATTAAAAAAAACTATTATGTATTAGAAAACCTCCAAATATGTTCAGCCTTTAATAGCAACATCCAAACTTTCAGCTGGAGTGGTTTAGAACCCAAGTATACATAGCTCTATGTGCTTTTTATTTTTCATCACACTGCTCTCAAAATGTCGAAGGAAAATGATCGTGATGCAACTAGCATATTAAGTCCACCTCACCAACCTGCACATGGTTTGCGTTCCTACCGTGTTCCTACCTATGTACCTATGTTCAGCAGTGGACGTCTTTCCGCTGAAGTGAGACGATGATGATGATATGGATTACAAACCCTTGGTTGGATTTGTAAGAGTTCCTTTAGTTCATAACAAATCATATTCTTGAATTAGCTTAAATCAGATTATTAAAAAAAAATACAATCTTGTTACACAACATTTATGTTGTTGCTACGAACATGTTCCACGCCGCTCGACTAGCACGACGCGTCCTCGTTGCAGCCTAGCGATGTATAAACTAAATTTATGCATTGATTGTGTGTTTATTTAGTCGGCAATGTCGCTCTCGCTACTAGTAGCTAAACAAACATGCTGCTGTTACAGTATGTAATAGAACACCTGCATGTTGTAGTCACTCTTGTTCTACGATAGCTGTCCTTGATGGCGTGCAGTGCAGTCGATTGTACTACTTCCATGGATTATTACAATCATAGACAATTTCCTGTAATCCTGATAACAGTGACACATGTCAAGTATTTTTATGACTGAAGCTGTCAATGTCATTAAACAATCTTTGTGGAGAGACTGGAGGTGGAAATTGTTTGAATTTCTTGCATTATTGACAATAATATTGATTGAATTATGTGTAACTATAAATGAAAAAGCAAGTCTTTTAAGGTATTCTTTTGATGAAATTAAAAACTTGTATGGTTAATGAAGTAGCAATAAACTATCATTGTGTTTCTTATGTGTTTCAGATGTATTCCCCACGGCAAAAGATTTTATGGTTTGCCTTTAGCACAAGAGTTATACTAATTATCTTACAAGCAGTATCAAACCTTATCATACCGGATCATGATGCAAACGTGTTCGTAAGCCCTGAAGACCCAAACTTGCGTAAAACGCATGCCGACATCGTCGTCGATAAGTTATTGGGGGGCATGAAGAGATGGGATGCTCAATACTTTATACACATTGCACAGTATGGTTACACTTACGAAAATTGTTTAGCATTCTTTCCACTGTTTCCATTAGTTGTAAGATATGTTGCTTATGGACTCAACAGTCTATTTGGAACATTTCTAAACTTCCATAGCACACTGTTGATATCTGCAACCCTTTTAAATTTTATAATGTTTATCAAATCAGCTGATATATTACACAAGCTGAGTTTAAGAATTTTGCGAAGTGAATGCAGAGCATACAAATCTGCAATATTGTACTGCATTAACCCAGCAAGCATATTCTTTTCAGCACCATATTCAGAATCACTGTTTGCATGGATGTCCTTTTATACAATGTACAAGTGTACAGAAAGTGAGACATTAAGATTTGCTAATATTGATATACTGAGTGGTCTGCCAGCAGGATTTTCAATGATCACTCGGTCCAATGGCTCTGTTAATTTAGGCTTCATATTCTATGCCAGTTTTAAAAATGTTGTAGAAAGAACTTTACCTGAAATTGTGTACAAATATAGAACACTAAAACATAAGCTAATATTGCCATTCTTGTTATTACCATTGTTCACATCTTTTGTGTCACTCTTCTTGACTGTGATTATAGCACTGTTACCATTTCTGTTAGTCCAAACATATAATTATTTGAAATATTGTGTACATAGTGAACATAACTTACCTGATTTCTTATCAAATACAGAATATGTATTGCCAGGCAGTGCTGAGAGTCCATGGTGCAATAACAGTTTGCCACTATCATATTCCTATATTCAAAGTAATTACTGGAATGTTGGTCTCTTCAGGTATTATAAATTAAAACAAATTCCTAACTTTTTTCTCGCTGCTCCAATAATTTTATTAGTGATGTATCATTGTTTGTCTTATGTATTGTGTAACATAAGACTGTGTTTTAGACTTGGATTGAAAACTAGTGTTATTGGCTATTCAAATAAGATGCCTTACAGGCCAAAGCAATATTCTAAATGTTTTGGGGCCAATGATCCTACAATGTTTGTGTATATAGTTCACATGTTGTTTTTGTGTGTATTTTGCATAATTTTTGTACATATTCAAGTGTCAACTAGACTCTTGGCATCAGCTAGTCCTATATTGTATTGGATATGTTCTAGTAAAATGAATGTTGGTCCCACACCAACGTCTGATCAGAATACCATAAATGAGCATTTCCGTCGTATTGGAATAGGAAAGAGAATCCCTTCTCATCATTTGTCTATAGCCAATTTGGAGGGAGTTGACAATATGTACAGCAAATGGAAGACATTTTTAATCACGAGAAGGATGCCAGACGTCCAATCGCGAATGATACAGTATTATTTTATTGGATATTATTTTGTAGGAACAATTTTGTTCTCAAACTTTTACCCTTGGACTTAAATAATTTTTACTATTGCACTGGACATATCATTTACGTATCAGCAACAGACTGATGGTTTTTAATTAATCCAATTTATTTATAAACATATCATTTGTGATATACAAAGTAATGCATTCCATATAGAAATATGTATAATAATTAACACAAATAGTTCAAAATATATTTACTAATTATTGCCTTATAATGAACGTCGTAATTATGAGATCTTTTAGCAAATTAGTATTTATAGTAGGTAGTGGCAATATCAGAGTTATTACTTATAAAATAGAGCCCTTAGTATTTAAATGATCTTGTTAAGGTTTTTATGCTTGAAATGGGGCCTTTCAATGTTAACAATATTCAAATAATATGCTACATCGTCATTTAATAATTATCGCTTTTATTAAATAGATTTAAGGAATAAGGTTTTCGTACAAATTGACTGTTACTTAATCTAGTCGTTTATTTTGTATTTATGTAGTTAGGAATTAAAGTACACACAGAAAACTGAAAAAAATATTCATGACAGAATTATTCTTAAACGAAATGAATGAATAAGTTGTGTAACTTCACTAATTATGGAGATACTTGGAAGTATTTGACTTCATCTGTGTGTACATTGTTAAATACCCTTATTTGCGAACACAAGGAATATGTGATCGAAACGCACAATAAAAATCAAACGACAAGAGGTCACAAGTTCGAATCCCACTGCACTTGTGGGGAACATCAATATGTATGTACTGAAATCAATTTCCCTTGAGTTTGCGAATTGGCGTGTAGTTAACATAATTTAATTTTTCGGAATTTTCTCGTCATTATGTAGTATGATAGTTTAAGTAGGTCTAGAATAAGATAAAAATGATGATCAATGTTTGATCATGAAATGGAATTGACTTAAAACACGAATTAGGTCTATAAGAATTCAAATTAGCTTTGTAAAGATGTAGCAAGGGACCACCGAATGAGCATTAGATGAAACCACCGGTACCCAAAAATCCTATAGGCTTTTATTCTATGACAAGTCCTATTAGAAATATATTCTAAAATTGTTATTTCTATTAGATTTTCTTAAATAAAGCACTTCAGCTTTTCCGATTTATACACATAGCAGCCGTCCATTTTGAAATAGTCTCCATAAAATTTAGTGCCATTTTAAGAAGCCTTATGGTCATCATTGCCACATTAGACCAAAGACATTAGGTACATTCTACCTACTTAACTTCGGAATACAAATTACCAGTTACAGATTTGCCAGCATTTTTCTAATATTAGCTTTTGCTACAAAAAGGACTTGTAAACGCTTTGAGCTCAACATTTTAAATGATTCTGTATGATTTATTAAAGTTATTTTAGTCACTGTCCACACATTCAAATTATTATTTTTGGAATCCATCGGTTTAGTTACAATAATTACCTAGATATATATCCAAGTTGCACATTATTATAAATTAAATTTTGTGTATGTATGGTTGTGAATATATTTTTAATAAATCACTTTCTGTTATATTTGATTATAAATTAAACACGATATCACAAGTTATAAAATAGTTTTATTGCTACAATACAAAATTATTTTCCACTTAATTGAATAATCATCATAAAATATTGCCTGTTAAACGAAGCAATTTTTGATTAAATGTACAAGTTCTTAGAGATGTCAAAATATGATCATATTAATCCATTCATTGTATTACGTACTGTAGATTGTATTCTTATTATTGGAGATTTTGCCTCTTATAACACAACCGGGAATAATCTTGATATTGAAATAAAAATTATGCAGAGAATACAACCACAGTATGTACTTATTTAAATTGCTACTTCTCTACCTTCTACCTTTAAATTAAAATTACACCCTACGGATTTTTGCTTTTGTAGAAAGCTGGAGCTTAGAATTTTTAATTTTTACGGACTAATAGAAAGGTATCAGGACACCATACCCTCTGGGATTTCTGGCATTTTCTTCAATTTCTGAACAAATTTTTACCCTTATGCACACAAAACAAACAGACACAAAAATCCGTGGGGCGTACGTACCTTATGAACCAGCACAATCACAACAAACTTCAAAATAACTTACAGCATTTCACCTTATATAAATTGAAGAAAACCTATTTTTACAATTTGTCGTCATCACGTCGAGCCTACATTATTTCACTTATGAACAGTGGCAGTACCAACTACTTTCCACACTAAAACAAGTCCACAAAAGACATGGAATTTTCTTAAATCCTAAAAAGACGAAACCGCCAGCGTCCGGCATCCCAGCGCGTGCAGATGTTTATTATGATCAACGGGTCCACTCGCGTTCAAATTCATTTAATCACGAAAAGTCCGGAAACCTGCGATTTTGCCGCACCTAAAAACCAACTATCTTTCCTTTGCAGAGACCTGCAGCCCGGTGAGGGTTTGAACGCCATCAATCGACCACTCTCGGATTGGATATCCATCTATGTGATTGGTCCATTGATGGCGGTCAAACTCTTTGCCATGACGAATTCACTTGCGCAATTAGGCTGTGTTTTGATATTTTCTTACGTTTAAATCTAATCTAGCTATCTTACTCACTGCTGGACAAAAGCCTCCTGCTCCATTTTCTACACAAAGAGAGAGAGGACAGACGCCTATAAAATACTTATTCATTATTTTCTACGTTCATATCGGTCGACGAAGGTTTCGGAGAGGCGTCAGCTGTGTCCGACAGTCGGGACGAGAGTGGCAGGTCGGCGGCGGCGACGGGGTCGGCGCTGGCCTCCCCGCCGCCGGCGTGCCCCTATGCTACCGCGAGCGCGTCCTGCAGCCGCTGGCGCGCGCGGCGTACACGCTCCTCCTGACGTCTTACGTCATCCTTGGTGATGGTCACAGCCGCGATCAGCGGCTGTTCAGGGTTTAAAAAAACACCCGGGTTCTCGAGTATGGATTGCTTTGATCCGGTTTGGCCTGGCAATGGTAAAATGAAATGTTAGTTGCAATTTTGAATGACAGTGCAATCACGGTACAGTGGGTTCTATCCTGATCAAAAGCAGGGGGCGAAAGGTCTTTTTGGATATGAACATGTTCTCAATATATGCAAGACCCAGAATAGAGCTTTCCGACAGTTCACAATGCACATGTTTACTTACGTATCTTAAACGCCAGTTACGGCATTCAAATGCTAATTTTAGCAACGTAGCAGTACACGCCTTCCAGAATCCTTATAAAGCAGATTTATCAAGTGGGCACGGATGGGCCAAATTCGAAACTGAGGAATAGCGAAAAACGCTCAAAGGATTCTTGGGCCCGGTTTTGATAAATACTATCACTGCATCATTGGATTTTTGAAATATAAATACTAGGAATATTGATTCAGAAATTTTGATACAGCCTTAAGGAATTGATAGTTGGAGGGGATTTTAATGGACATGTGGGAAGAATGAAAGGGATTTATGAAAGAGTTAACGGGGATGGGTATTTGGAGTAGGTACCAACAACGAGGGAGAGTCGCTGCTTCAATCCGCTACTGCATTTGACCTGGCAGTAGCTAACAATTGGTTTAAGAAAAGCGACGAACATCTCATCACTTGACAAAAGTGGTAACCACAAGAACCAAATTGACTACCTGCTCGTCAGGCGCAACAGCATACAGCACGTCAAAGATTGCAAAGTGCAAGTGTTATGGTACAAGTAGTAAAAAAACAGCGTACAAAAAGAAAGAGCGTCCTCCGCCTAAAATAAAATGGCAAATGCTTCTTCTTCTTCTTTCGTGTGAGGTGTGGCCACTTCTGGTATCAGAGTTAATTAAGCCGCCTCTGGTAACCCCACAGGCCTCTGACTTGACTATTTCAGACTTACATTAACTATGTAAATGCGAAGAAGTTTCGAGAGCAAGTCGCAGACAAAATGTTAAAGATGGGAGGCATGGAAGATCGAAGTGTAAACGAAAGTTGGAAGGAGATTGCTTGGTGTATTAGGTGTGCAGCGAAGGATATTTTCGGCGAGACAAAAGGAAGGGGCACGATAGATAAGGATACATGGTGGTGGTCAAAAGAAATACAGAATGTGTTAAAGGAAAAGAAGAAAAAATCAAGGCATGACGAAGTGTACAACAGGAAAACGCTAGTTTCAAAGTTGAAAAAAAAAGAGTGAGTATGATGCTACGAAGAAAAAAGCTAAGAAAGCTGTGGAAAGTTATAGTAAAGCTAGCGTAAAGCTATACGACGCGCTGAATAATCCAGCAAGCCAGAAGGAGCTGTACCGGCTTACTAGAGCTAGGTAGATAAAGGCGAGAGATGTATAGAAGATGAAGCTGGAATGATTCCTTCTGATGATGAAAAAATTAAGGAAAGGTCTACTTTGAAAAACTGATGAATAAGGAAAATAACTGGAGTGGTATGTTAGAAAATAAACCTGTGAATGAGGGGTTAGTGAGAATGGTTAGTATGGATGAAGTATATAGCAGTAAATGGAATGAAGAATGGTAAGGCCGTTGGTCCGGACGGAATACCAGTTGAAGTGTGGAAGATCTTGCGCGTCGATGGATGGACGTGGTTAGCATTATTCTTCAATAAGTTGTTGCAGGAAGAAGCCATACCTGATGAATGGTAAAATAGTTCGCTGGTGCCATCTTTAAAAACAAAGGTGATGTGCTGGAGTGCAACAACTATAGATGAATAACGCTAATGTCACATTACATGCCGAGAGTGGCTTAGAGGTCCAGAGCAGATTGGGAGGTGTGGGGGCACAGACTGGAGAGTTTGGCAATCTCTCCAGTTCCGTGCCTATATCTGTCGCCGGAACACCCATACGGTCGCTTGTCCAAGGGGATGGCGAGGTAGAACGAGACGTAACGCACCGGATCAAATCGGGATGGATGAAATGGCGACAGGTCCCTGGAACAATTTGCGACCCAAGGATGCCCTTCAAGTTAAAGGGGAAAATTTACAAGTCCGCGATTAAACCTGTCGTACTGTTTGGATCAGAATGTTGGGCTGTGAAAAAGATGGATAAAAAGAGGTTGCATGTAGCAGAGATGAGAATGTTGAGATGGATGTAAGGAGTGGCGAGAATAGATAGAGTGAGGAATGAATATATTAGAGGAAGTTTGAAACTGGCGCCAGTGACAGAAAAGTTGATATGGTTATGTGATGAGGAGGGATGAAACGCATGTTACAAAAAAAGTTATGAATATAAATGTGGATGGAGAGGGAGGGGGTAACCAAGGAAAAGGTGGATGGACTGTGTGAGGAGTGATATCAAAGAAAAGGGAGTCGGTGATAGCGTGGCTGAGGACAGGACGGTATGGAAGAAGAAAACGTGTTGCGCCGACCCCAAGTAGCATGGGAGAAGGGCAGGAAGATGTTGAATCGAACCCATTGAAATTGAAAAAAAGGCACGTTCCTTTGAATGTCCACTTGGAAAACTCACCCTGTATAGGCTTTAAGCTTATTTGAAGCTAGCTAAGGAGGTAACATAATATTGTTTTTCTAATTACCTGTAATAGGTTGGGAAGAAACATGCAGAGCAGTTGCCAGAGACTGGATGATGGTAGCATCTGAGTTATACGGGCCCAAGGGCTTGATGTATTTAGGCAGGGATGTGGTGCCCCTCACTCCATCCGCGTCACAAGCCGTCAAGCCCTGAAACACGATAAATTAAACCTATTTATCTATTTCTTTTTCTTTACATTTGGGTTGTTAGAAGAACCCCCGACGGAAAAAGAAGGGTGTTATAAGTTTGACGTGTGTTGTGTATATCTGTGTGTCTGTCTGTGGCATCATAGCTCCTAAACGGATGAACCGATTTTGATGTAGTTTTTTTTTGTTTGTAAGGTGATTTTGTCGAGAGTGTTCTTAGCTATGTTTGAATAAAATCGGTTTAGCCGTTCAAAAGTTATGGGCGTTTTACTGTTTGAATCGGGGTGTATTCGCAAGATATCTTGTCAAAATTACGTGTTCAATAGATTGCCGATCGAAGCGTATCTACTATATACTAGATAAATTATGTAGCATGAAATAAAAAGTGTCGGGGGTTTTTAAAATTTTACTTGTTATGCAATTATCTGTCAAATAAGTTTATTTTTATTTTATTTATTTTGCTCACCAACAATTGAATACACAGATTCAAAGATATGAGATACATCCAATAAACATAAAGACCAGTGTACCAAATTCTTACAGGTAAGCACATCATGCATTATTTATTTGCCGATTGACACTGGGCGATTGATATTGGTTGGCTACTTACAATTAGATGAGTTCTTATACTCATCCAATTTCAAGCAAGCACAAAAGATTATGTCATGGACCCAACTCCAGATTAAAATCGAAATCAAAATCACATTATATCAAATCAAAATCAAAGTTAAAACAAAAATCAAAATACAATTAAAACAAAAATTAAAATCACAAATAAAATCAACATACCATAAAAATCGAGATTAAAATTAAAATAACAATCAAATCAAAATTAAAGTTGGCTGAAACATATCTAAGATTGCCTAAAATGAACATATCAACTCTTGATTATCAAAATTTCGATGGATGGAGGTATATTAATTGGTAAACAAACATACTTACTTCTAGCCTCTTTTCCCAGAACAACTGTTTAGGTTTCTCCTGTGTGCCATGTTTCAGGTCAGTTTTTACTTTGCTTTCCTGTGTCTTATATACAGTGACAGGCTGCTTGAAAATTGATGCAGTTTGACGAATAGGAGGTACCAAAGACGCATCCGATCGAACTCCCCTGTATCAAAAAATATTAATTTAGATAAAAGAAGTGAAGCCATATTGTGTTGAATTTAATTATTGTTTTAGTTTTTTCTACAGCATTTTAACATAGTTCAAATGTTTTACAGACATAAAAAACACCACAAAAAATATTCAAGGGCAATCAATTCCTTTAATACAACTATTGGACTGTTTTTTTTAAATTGCACTCAGACATGCTATATAAAATTTACTTGAACATGCTCAAATACAATGTTGTAACACTCACTACCACCTTGAAATGAAAAAGTGTTGGGTGTATCTTTCCTTCCGAAAAGATTGGGCAATAATGAATGAATCTGTGTAATGTCTAAAAATTAGCGCAGAAGTGATTGTAGTTATGCAGAATATGGTAATAACAGTGAATTTTGATTAATATTTTATAAACATGAATTTGCAAGGAATGTTTATACAATACTTGATGCTAATTTATGGATAAAAAGGTTTATGCAAAATTCTAGTGATTGGCTGCAGTGATTACAGACAATGAGTTGTGAGTAATTTTGAATTCTTTATCAGCTTTATAAAATAAGTCAGTGTGAAGAGAAACACTCAATGTCATGATTCAAATTTCACATCACACTGCATAGATTTACATCCTTGGAATGTTTTTTAGTTACAAAAATACACTATGTAGACGAAATAAACTGAATGTTGTGATGCATGGCTGAAGTGAGAGTTGATGAAAATTAGCCATCAATGGACACATAATATTAGTTCACAACACAAAACTCAAATCAATGTTCTACAGTTATTTACTTACCAACACTCACTAAAACATAAAATAAATACTGCTTTGTGCGAAGTGTGAGCAAGCAAGGCAGTTTTATGTGAGAAAATAAGATGGCGGAAGCATTTTGCTTAGAAATAATTTTATCAAAAGGGATTTTTTCAGCTACCTGTAACATGAACCATATTTCAAGTCACAAATTATTAAAATTTAAATATTCATGCTGCAGGTAGTTAGGATAGTGCCCTTCATATTGCCATAATTTTTGGGAGTTAAAGATACCAGTGAAAATAATGATTAAAAATTAATTAAATAATTATTATTTACTTTAATTATTATAATTGTTCAAGTAATTATTAAATTTTGGTTAGCAAAGCTGCCAAGGTGTGATATGATATTGGCAATGATCTGTGAAATGATGAAGCACTAAAAGCCTAAGCTTATACAGGGAGTTTGGTTAACATATGAACAGGTACTAAAACTGGTTTGTGTCAAGCGGTGCATATCTGGTGTGGTGACTAAACAACAACTACAAGGACACAAAACACTGATTATGTTTCAAAACCACAGAAACACAAAACATAATCATTGTTCACAAACAAAACTAAACCTAGGCACACTGATTACAAGCTTCTATTGGATAGCATTATAAATACAGATGGTACACAAAGCAGGACTGCACTAATGATCACAACACAAGTGAAAGAAGTTATGACACTAATGGGAACCTGTAGTCAAACTGCGCACGTGCTTTCTTGGCCTTGCACAGCAGCATAGTGTTTATCTGACCCTGCTGAAAGTCGAAACACGACAGGTCCATACTATCACCCAGATAACGAACTAGCTCAGCCTTACTGCGAAACTTTTTACCTGTTGGGCTATAGAAAAGTTTATTGTCACTGTGGACCAGTCTGCCAGAGCTGGTGTGCATTAGCATCGGTTAATCCCTGATTTAGTGATGGATATGTAAATGTAAAGTTAGACAATTTATTAGCTATGTTAACTGACCAGTTGATTATTAAGTCATAGCTTACACTTAGTTTCTAACATTGACAGTCAGTTATGTGATTTTTTATTATATTTCATAACCTAATAAGATCATGTTTGCATACTGTGTATACATGACAGTGAACATGCTAATTATAGTACTTGTTGGAAAGGATTACAATTATTTATTATGTTACGATCATTATAAAGTTTTATTTTAAACTGGGAACCAATAATAATTATTTTAAAAAGAGTTTTTATTCTGAATGCCTTCAATCTTTATTAATAGAATTTTGCAAATTACTAGAGCAATTTATATACAAGAGGCTTTTTAAACATTATGTATTTGTTACCTGTAATAGTAAACATCAACTTTTCCAGCAGATAAGCCCGTTTTCCTAAGAACTTCTTCCCTTTGCCAACCTTTGGGTAAGGCAGGACAGTCCGATCTTTTCTTCTCTATTGATATATTCATTGTACTCATTTTCACTAATTACTTGTTCCAATGCAACTAGAATGGTCAAGAAATTACAAAATTATATAATGATTTATTGCTATGATGTAAATGAGCAAGCGGTAAATAAAAACAGAAATTCGATCAAATCGAACTGTGAAGTGTGACTGAACTGTTCACTGTTCAGAAACTTTAATTTGTCATGTTTGACATGAGTGACACTGACAGCGGCGTCATTATAATTTTTTTTTTGCCCAACGGGTAGGCTATAGTCTTTCAACCATACTGCCTAGTTTTTCGTAGGTATTTTTTCAACACAGCGGCGTCAGTCAGCGTCAAAGAGTAATGGAAGGTGAGCGTCAGAGGTGGCAGTACAGCGATCAGTACACTTTTTTTCACATTTAATAACTTGGTTATTGAGGTCTTTAAGTCAATATAAGCAACCAAACAAGCACAAACCTTCAAGCAGCGAGGCGAGCTGAAAACATAGAATGCTCATCATCAAACTACACACGTTTATTTTATAAGTATATTTTTCAAAGAAACCTTACCTCAGTAGAGAAAAAAAAGAAAACAGGTTGTGACGATATACTCAGCACACTATATCAGGCAAAAAATGACAGTTTTGTCGCAATGCTGCAAGCACAAAACATGTTGTATAGAATAATGGAAAAATTTCATTCAGATCCTCAAAATAATTTAAATAGAAACAAAAGTTCATGATATTTGATGACATAATTAGCACTCATAAAAAAGTATTTGAACTTTTGATGTCACACAACAGAGAGTTTGTATGCACACAATGTATGTGACTGCCTTCTTAAGAGAAATTTTAACTAAAATTTAAAATAATTTTGGCGAATTATTGTAAGTACTTTGGCAACTTTGGTCTTTGTTTTTTACTGGCTCAGACACTGTGTTCTTTGAGCCAAAAATGAGAAAAATGTGATTTTGTTGCCTCGAGCAATCGGGCTTCCCAATCATCAGCCCAATCCAACCAATCCCTTCTACTTTATTTAGTTCAGTCAGTGCGGTCGTCTATCGGTCGTCGGAATTCTGACTTGCGGTGAATAGTGGATATAGTTGAGTTTACTAATTCTAACAAGAAAATAAGAATAGAGTCCGTTCTTTTAGTAGAACTATAAGTGATACTTGCAGAGGTGTCCAGTTTTCCTCCAGGATCATTCACATGTATGTATTTTCCTATTATTTCTCAATAACTGGTGTTGGTTATTTCGTTGAATGATGTCAACTTTTGCTTTGGTACTTTCACTTTGAATCATTTTGTGAATTTAAATGATTATAGTGTTATCTGTTAGGGATTATAAGGTTCTTAATGATGTAAGAATATTGCAGCTCCTTTACTGAAGCAAAGTTAACATTAAAGAATGTTTGTTGCTCCAGATCACAAGAATGGTGTTGAATGTAAATAATAACAAATAGGTACAATTTAATGAATTTCAAACATTGAATATACTACTGTGATACTGTCTACTAGTAGCAGAAATAGTTGCACCAAAGCCAGTTAACTGATAATAGTGCAGACAATTTTATAACAGTAACAAGATTACCCACTTGTGTTTTCTCATCTACCTTTTTTTATCTATCTTTTTAACCCTTTTGTGTGATTTGTCTACAGTTTATATTAGTTTTAACATTGCAATTAGAAAATTTTAAGTTTGTATTAAATGTAAGGAGCTTAAGTAAGAAGTATATATGCATCAAAATCCTAAAATAATATGTTCACAGTCTACAATTTCACAATAAAATAAAATAATTCCTGTACTTCTAAAGGGTTAGATAGATTTGTAGTATACTTATAGTACACCAACATTCAGACCAATTTGAGTTTATTTTCTGTGTTACTCTATCCAATAACCTTCTTTATACCCGTCTTCATTTTGCAGTTGTCTTTAGACTTCATGAATGTTTTGTTAGATTTTGCACAGTGAGAAATTGTCATTCAATAGTTGCTCGGGTACATTATTGCAGCCAACCTTTTGAAAATAGGTTTACTAAATGTTTTGTCTTATATATAAAGAAGAGATTATTCTTTAAATGGAAAGTCTGTGATATTTTATACAAATAACTCTCTGGATGTTTTAAGATAACACCTCTGGTTTCCCACCACTGTTTCATAATATTTTTATTTCTCATGAAAAATGAGGTCACATCTTTGCTCATAGATTACTTGACAGCACAAAACCTGCCTTGAAATAGAAAAAGAGAAGTATAAAAACAGTTAGCAACTGAAGGAACACGGGTGGGTTTTAGTCAGTAAAAGTCTGACATGCCCTCCCGCTTCACCCAGAGCGGGAGAAGTCATCGGATGATTTCCCACCCAAAAAAAAAAAAAAAAAAAAAAAAGGTCATTCATTTTCACAAATTATACTTAAATTATAAAGTGTGCTTAAACTAATAAGAGTCTTCGTTGTCATGCCTACAGAGAACCTACAAACCCTTATTGCCGTAAGACTATATAAATAATTATTATTATGAGACTGATTACGTTAAAAAAATATTATTTCATTTGATTCAATTTTGTTTTCTAGCTTTCTTAGGACCTGCATGTAAGAATATTTACCACCCCATAACTGCAAATTAAATGTTATTTAATAAATGTCAAAACATCTGTATGTTAACTGTTTTATCATCATAAATTACATTCTGAAATAATCTGATTAGTTGCACAGTGTCACTTATTTTTTTTTTTTTTCCTTTTATCTTGCAATCAGTCCTTCTGACTATGAGCAGATGTGTTGAACGGCTATTATTCATGAGGAGATGAACCCCACTGGGAACATCCTCCATATTAGTATAATGGCTTAGTCAACGCCGCCGAGATTCATGGTTCTGCGCCGTTTCAGGCGATTTAGACAGTCAGGTATTGTGAGCTGGGCAGCGAGCTGGTTAGGATGGTTGTCCAGTCTTGTTTTGTATTTGCCTGCGAATGTTTTTATCTCATCCGTCACTGTTGGCATGCTCAGGTATTTGTGTACTTCACTGTTTCTAATGAACCAGGGTGCATTGCTAATTTGTTTAAGGATGTAGTTCTGAGCTCTTTGAATAATATTTATGTTGGAATCACAGCAGGCCCCCCATAACTGAATCCCGTAGGTCCAGACTGGTTTTATGACAGCCTTGTAAATTAGGAGCTTGTTGTCCAGTGACAGTTTTGAATTTCTACCCAGGAGCCAGAATAGGCTTTCACAGTGTCACTTATATTGATAAATCTGATTTTTATAAGTGACAGTGTCACTTATAAAAATCAGATTTATCAATATACAGTGTAAACTCTTTATAACGTTATCCTTTGTAACGATAAACTCCCTATAACGTTGAAGTGAGCCCAAGTTGGTTGGTTTGCGTTAAAACCCACATATTGAAACACTCTTTATAGCGATACACCATTCTCTATTATGAAGAAATGTGTTCATATTTTTAGACAGTAAATATTTATTATCGGTATTATTGTTTATGTTATGTTATCAGGTAACAAAAGACTTTAAAGCTCCGAAACATCTGAGGTCGGTCTAGCTTTTGTTATCCTTAATTGCCTTGAACACTGCAGTATGACGCATTGTTTTCTCGGAAGTGATGGTCTTCGACCAAGCATACTGGGTACCTATCGTATTATCAGTCGTAAACCTACTTTGAAACTGTTAACATGGCCAGTAAACAGAAAGCGATTAGTGTTGACGAAAAAGTTTGTGTGATACGTGCGATTGAAAAGGGAGAAAAGAAAAGTGACGTTGGAAGGCGCAAATTCTTGTTAATTAGTTTTTTTTTTTTGTTCACTCCATATAACGATAACTCTCTATAAAGACAAAAAATGCTCAGTCCCTTGAGTTTCGTTATAAAGAGTTTACACTGTATTGTTATTTATTGGTAAAATATACGTAATAATAAACATTATCACCAAATTTCAAGTTTATAGGTCAATGGGAAGTTAAAAAATTCTTCAGATCAAAATTTTGTACAAAAAGCTGACTTTGGTGGCTTCTCATTCCTTTGTTTTCTATACTATAATATTATAAAGAGGAAAGATTTTTGTGTTTGTTTGTACCGAATAGGCTCCGAAACTACTGGACCGATTTGGAAAATTCTTTCACCAATGGAAAGCTACATTATGCCTGAGTGACATAGGCTATTTTTTTATCCCGAAATTGGTTCCTGTGGGGTGGTCCATTGCAGCGCCACGGGCAAACGTTAGTCGAATATAAAAAAATACAGTATTTTTCTACTCAACAAGCTCAAAACAATGATACCCCACTCTCTCGCCTCTGGATGGGGTACGTCAAATTTTGTTTTACGTTTCCCCCCTTTTGCTGCAATTTGTATGACTATGAAAATTTGAAGGCTATTGGAAGGCTGTAGCTCCAACCTTTCGGCTGTAAAACCTGTGTGACAGACGACGGACAAACAGACAGACACGTAAGTGACAGCAATAGCCCAGTTGGACTCTTCGGGTATGGAACCCTACAAATAAAAAAAAAGATTTTATTTCTTACACAACAAAATTATTTCAAACAGGACTTTTTCTGATATTTTGAGCAAAAATACAAGATACACACACAGGAAGATATGCAGGACTCTCAGGAGTATGGCAAAAATCAATATGAATTGGGACTTACCTAATTAGTGGGGCAATAAGTAAAACAGCTTAAATATTGATTGCCATACATTAATTAAAACTAGTTTATGTAATAATATGTTCAGGTCAAACCCTATCATAATTCAAGAAGTTGGGCAAAAGAAATGCCAGCCGCATGGCAATGGTAACAGTTCTGGGGGCATGGCAGTGTCCCTGCCAAGTCAAGCAGAAATAAACAAAGGCACAGCTGTACCATCCTTTTCTCAAAGCCATTCAGGACATGCTGGACCCCTTGTACCTTTGTTGTGGTTTGATATTGACATCAACTTTATTATAATAATATAATAATAATATCTTTATTTATTCAAAAACATACAGAGTTTCAAATACAGTTTGATATTTGGTATAAAACATAAGCTTATAGTTTACAATAATTTTATAGTTTATGTTGCAAATTCTGTACAAGAATAATACTGTTACCCGACTGCCGAAGGAGGAGGGTAATGTGTTTATCAGTCTATGTATGTATGTATGTTTGTTCCTATGTGGCGTTCTAGAGACCAAACGCGTTGGTCGATTTTGATGATTCTTACGTCAATAGATTCGTCTTAACCCTGCGAGTGTCACTGGCTTCATTAAAATTGGAGAATATAAAAATTGCGGCTTCTGGGCGGCTTTCAACCAGAGGGTTTTCAGAGTTGACACTAATATGATTAAATGTAACGAAATTAAAAAAAAAAAAAAAAAACTGAAAAGTTATAAATAAAAAGTTGATTTAAAAATCAAAAAACCTGACTGCTTATAAGGCGAACTAAAAAGACGTAAACAAGAAGAAAATCATGCTGTGCAGTCGGAGGATACATCTGGTTTTGGACAGCCAGCTCGCGAATATGTATCCTTCGACTGCACAGCATGATTTTCTTCTTGTTTACGTCTTTTTAGTTCGCCTTTTAAGCAGTCAGGTTTTTGAGATTTTAATTTACTTTTTTTTATTATTATGTGACTTTTAAAAAATACTTTGAACCCAGTCAAAACCATTGAACTAAAAAAGAACTCTCCTACAAAAGAACGACTATATCACAATAAGACGACGACAGTCGCCAACGACCTTGAGGGAAAAAATGCGCACTCGTTCCACATCCGTGCGACTCAAAATGTAGTATTTTTCTATGACTGTAAAAAAAAAGTAGATAATTAAATTGACTTTGAGATGGTGACAAATTCATTAAAATAAGCCCGGCGGTTTTGGTGTGATTGTCGTTTTTTTTTCCGTGTTAGACACAACTTTTCAAATTTATTACACTGTGTTATACGAATAAAATTAAAAAATTTCTCAGATCAAATGTTTAAGAAAATGGTCTAATGTAAATTCATTTTTACTAAAAATTTACGACTGGTCGTTTAGACGTGATTCTCATTTTAAAATCAGCTACTGAGTAGTATCTGCGCCTTAAGGTTACACTAGTCAAAAATTCTTCCATACAAACGTAGTCTAGGGATTATTCCACTGTTTGACGATGTACGTTCAAAATAAAAAAGTGATATCAATTTGTCTCATCATTATCTAGCCCTGTATGGAAGCGAAAAAATAAAATATTTGAAAGTTATGAGCGTCGAAAGTTCCACATTTCGACACTAATTTTAACGCATTTTTGGGCGCAAATAAATACCATAAGAAGACGGAAAATTGCAAAACGGCCTCCATACAGGGATAGATTAGTAGTTCAACAATGCAAATGATTTTAGTTTTGAACAGAAACGTTTACTCGTTTTTTCATGATATCCAGACTTCCAAAGGTCTGTTTATAAAAGGAGATTGCCCATACACATGCCCCTTAGGAGGTATCGTGTCTGCGATTTCAATATCATCCAAAAATAAGATTTATATTTTGTGTTTTTTTGCATCCGTGTCCTTTACTTTTTATGTACAGACAACAACAGATCAGGTTTCTTCACTTGGACATTTGTATGCACCTTATTGCATTGTAATAAGGGTTCATTTCAAGAACAGAAACATCGTTATTTCTCGTGAACCCCGCAAAATAAATAAAAAATGTTTTCTAATTATGAATATAACGTGTTTTTTCTACAATATACAACCAAATTCATCAAGATACAACGATTTTTTCAAAGGGGCCCAAGTTCCCTTACAAAATGGGCATTCCCCTTTCGCGCGCTCGGTTTCGTCCTAAATCTTTTATTTTTATTTTATTTTTTATTATCTATAGGCTTGCGCTTGACCACTATCTCACCTGATGGTAAGCGATGATGTGGACGACGGTGAAGCACGCTTGCCTAGAAAAAAACCATTCACTCTTGACTTAAAGACCCCTAGATTGTAGCTATCGGGAAACACAGACTCCGGTAGGGAATTCCACTCCTTAGCTGTACGCATAATAAAAGTGTCCCCAAAACGTTTTGTGCGTATGGGTGGGATGTCCACCATGTACCGATGACGCATCGCCGAACGTCTGGTAGTCCGATGATGGAACGGGCTGGGCGGAATCAAGTCATGCAATTCCATCGCACACTCCCCGAAATGTAACCGATAAAAAACCGACAAACTGGCAACTCGGCGACGATGTTCAAGGCTCTGGAGCTTTGACTTGACCAGTGCCTCATTGCCGATGAGTCTCTTGGCCCGCTTTTCAATCGAATCTAGTGCATCTAGCTGGTATTTGGCAGATCCGTCCCAGAGTTGAGAACAGTACTCCATGCACGATCAAACTTGTGCTTGATACAAGTTGATCAGCTGTTCCGGCGTGAAGTACCTTCTCACCTTCGCAAGGATCCCCAACTTTTTGGCAGCCAGCTGAGCCTTTGCCTCAATGTATGACCCAAAATTGAGAGTCGATGTCAACGTAACGCCAAGAAGCTCAAGATGGTCCGTTATTGGCACGGTTACATCACGGAAAGTTGGAGCCGGCTGAAATCATTATCCATTTAGCTACAAATTTGAAAAAGTATGTATTCGTACGCGAACTAGCTACATACTGCTCATCACAGCATCTATCTCTTCCGCACGTGTTGTCGGTTGATATAAAATGCATTTTAAACCCGCGCACAAAATAGTTCGTGCCGTCGACTAGTGTAACCTTAAATGTCGCATTCTCAACTCGACTCGAACGTAAAAGTCGCTGCTGTGCGAAGGCTAACTAGCGCGCCACTTTTAAAATGCTCTTAGAATAGTCAATGAATATTGTGTCCCAGGTGCCCTAAAATTTTTATTTCTCACGAATACTCATGACAACAGTGTTATGTTATGAATTTGCAACATTGACTGATGACAGACATCTTTTATTGTTTTCGTGTGCGTGCAATAAACTGAATGTATCTTATCTTACATAATAATCACCTGCGTACAGCAGTTATGTGTATTTTCACATAATCGCTTAGGCAATCATTGCACAATCGTTTGTCGAACTTGTTACACGCAGTGTTTCCAATATTTTTAATTACATTTTATATTCTATGGCTACTGGGCCAATGACGACTATTCTGCCAGTGTCATTGTAGTGATAATATTGTTTAATTTTATGTCGTGTTGCGACGTATACGAACGTCGGCTGCTGCAAGTCACACGCCTGGCGATCAATTAATCGCATCAAATATTCATAAATTGACTGAATGTCGGTGGTTCGTCTCCTTGAACTTTCTTTTCGCAATTGACTTGCTTAAATGTCGCGGGCTTCGTGATCTTTTATCGTCTTTTGAACTACTTTAGTGCAATCGCTGTGTTTACAAAAGAGTCTATTGTTTTTGTTTCACTTCAAGTATCGTTTGAATTCCTAGCAGTCAACTTTTGCTTTGCTAAAACATAAGTAACATATAACATTGGCTTCAAATGTAGCAGATAGCACGTTCTTTACGAGGCTATATTATGATTTCTTCTTGCCCCAAAACCAGTAATGATGTTTTGGTTACCCAGTTACTCCAAAAGTCTCGCAGTCCATCATCTTCTTGTTCTTTCTTCTTCCTCACCAATGTACTGCACTTAGTATATTTGTAGATTGAGAAAAAATATCAAGATTTTCATTATATCAGGTAAGTCTTTTTAGCATAGATTTAAGTATTGTCTGTCACTAGTATATTGCAAACTCCGTAATTTTATAATAAATCGCGTGAGATTGTAAACTCTTTTCTCTCGGTAAGACACAGATACCTATATTGTAAACTATAATATTTAGAAAGGGTTTTATTGTATTTGGAATTATGTGTTCACAAAGGTTCACAATATATCGAGAGTTTAGAATCTAATCACATCTCTATGGACTGTGAAGCAACTGGCATTAACACCGCAAAATGCATAGGTCAGGATTTGCATATTATATAAATAGTATAAATGTTGCGGGTTAGAGCTGTGACTGCTGTAAGCATTTTCCAAACACTTCTAAATCCTTGAACTACTCACGAATTCCATTCTCTGCTGTTCGTTTGTTTTAGTTTTTTCTTGTGATTCTTCATTAAGGCGACTCCCCGAGCAAAACGCCGCGCTGGTCGTTTTTGTGCAGTTTTTAAGAGCTATCTAATCTTTATTAAAAAAAAATATCAATTAATAAAAATACATTGAATTGCTATATAATATTGATTCTAAAACGGTAGTACCCTTTTTTTTAAAGTGGTGTAAGTATCACTAATCTCCTTCCAACAACACCATAAAAATGTGAAATAATTGTTGATAGCATGCATCTACTCGTAAAGTATTCATTAATTATTTTTTGTACTAACACTAATGGATAGACAATTTGATAACGAACATTTTGTAAGTTTTATTTTTTTCAAAAGACCAATATTCGATTTTATAAAGATTTTATTCTAAAATCTGGTCGTATTCACTACTGTAATTTATGCGCCACCAGTGCCGCTAGGCCAATAGGAATGCTCATATCTCATGCTGATTTTTTGGCAGGGTACGGCCTTAATGAAGGTACTCAAGGCATCATTAGTTAATTCTCTCTTGTCCTTAACTCATTAGAACTTCTCTCCTGATTTCTTTGTACTAAGCAACTTTCGGGGTGTGCAGGCAAGCGCAAGACATTTTCCTTTTCCCTATTTGTCCCAATTGTTTGCAATTTGCCGGCTTTTACGGTCTATCTAACTTTAAACCAGCCAAAAAATAATCTGTCTTAATTCAAACGCGTTAATCATCCGAAATAAGGGAGAAAACACTTTATAGGCACTGACGAGTCGTTCATTACATAAATGGGTACTTTAAAGTTTTAAGTATATCCATCTTGGCCTAGAAGCTTACTGAGAAAGTTCTGTAATACCCAATATCGATTCTGAATTCCTCTAAAGGAACGTCCTCACTAGGAGCATTCTTTCATGAGCATTTGTATACAAGCAATCGTAGGCGAGCAACAATTGCTTCCCAGCGAGCCCAGCATTTACGTTCGAGCAAAACTATGAACGTTCGAGTCGAACATTCCCTTGCGAGCTTGGAGCATTCGAATACTAGATACCTCGTTAAATGTCATTCATTCGATAATACGATTGACTAAGAAGGTCACAAACACTTAAGATCAAGGAACTGTTCCTTGCTTTACTAGAGGCCAGTAATATTCCTACATACATACTCTTTGATTTAATTATCTGAGTACTCGTTTTCGAGCGTTTTATTTGCGTGAACATCGAATGCGAGCCGATTTCGCGAAAATCGTTGCGACGTCCACACCGGCCGCAGTTTGTAACGCTCGGCTCAACGTACACACCACTCGTGAGGACGTTTCTATATACTGTTATTGAATTTCTCACTGTATTTCATAGGCTCCACGGAAAATGTGCAGCCGCAAAAAATCTTTGTGAACTTACCAACATCGCCTGTAAGTTGGTTAAGCTGTAGGTAGCGGAGAAGACAGTGGACCAGCATTAGGCACTCAGATTCGGGGCTAAGGGAAAAGCTTTTTGAAGTCTTCTTCTTTTTCCAGTTCTAGGAAATACCTAGACACAAGACTTGCTCGACTGATCTCCGATGCTGAGACACTTAGACCGTTGTTTACTGTGCCGTTGGGGCACTTCATCCTATCAAAATCCAAATTTGAGTTCTTACTCCTATAACATAACATCACTTGTATTCCCCTAATTGGCAAACGGTCACCTATAGCACGGTGTCCCGACGTTAAGAAAATTTGGTTCAAATAAATCGCACTAGAATGCGCGATGTGCATCGATTTATTATTGAATTTTGTGAAAAATAAACATTTTATTGAATTGATCATAATAATTGTACGTTCTTGTTTAATCAACTCTCCTAAGCACAAAATTATGGAATATTGGGCTCTTATTTCACATTTCAATGATTATTTGAAAGGATAATTTAAAATCCATACCAATAGAGGGCGCGGTTTTAAATTTCTGAGGCATTCCACTCGATCTTTTTTTTTTAATTTGTATTGTAACACAAAATGAAACTGTAAAAACGTGCAGACATACTATAAAACAAATCGTCACTATTTTTAAAGCAAAAAATATTCGTCACAGTTAGGAGCTAACACCATCTATCGCTTGGGGCGAAACCGACCGCGCTCGAAGTACTTTTAGTAAAATAATCAGTATAGTCAGACGAAAAAAGCTAGTTACGTCGGCACGATTTCTGTGTATAGGATGAGGCATCTGATTCGGTATGCTAGTATTATATTATCTGTGGTGAAACTCACCTTTTACCAGTTATGTTTAAGTGCCATGTAACTCCGGGGGGTATCTAAATTGGATATGTGCTGAATTCGGGCGGGCGCAGTTCGGATCTACATTTTACGGATTACAAGTGGTACTACGGCTTCTTCAGGTCCTATTATTTATTCTGTGCTTCAGATTGATTTTTCTCGGTTTCGGATCGGATGATTGCCACAAACGCTATTATTTGTGTATTTCTCTGAGACTAGAAACCTGACCTCTAGAAGACTTCTAAAACATGGTCTCGAAAAGACACGCATACATGGCAGCTCGACTTGCTTTGATTGTCCCTTGACTGCCCTAGATAGAGTGATTTTAATCCTATCATCGATTTCAGTTGCGTAAAAGTAGCTGAAGTTTCAATTGTCATTAGGTCTATATTACTTTGCTTGCTACACACCGACCATTAGTCATTAGCATTTTGATTTGACAGTGGTATAACTTTTCTAGGTTAGCTTACTTAAGGCCACAAGCCAGTAGCCATCATCTAGCAGTTTATTGACCCATGGCGACTATAAAGAATATTAAAAGTCTGCACGCGATCTATGTATTTAGCCAATATTGCTTATGTGTATAATTTGCTTGTTATTTTTAGTACCTACTTGAATGTTATTCATGCATTCATTTATTATTATAAATCTGGAGCTGAAATTAAATTAAACATTTCAGGACCAATTTAAAGTTTTGCAAATAGCAATATCAATATGAAGGGAGTTGTATACCCCAATGTCCGACTACGTTCGTAGTTAACCAGAGCCTATAATCTTGAACTGTTTCGCGAAAATCTGCCGAACCGAAGTGCGAAGGTCACATCTGTCCACCACAATCACCAACTTCAACAAAGGTTGTACACCTGCCCGGAAACGGCCCCCAAAATCTACGTCATTCAAAATATTGCGGCATTAAAAAGGCTCATTTTGTTCGCTGCAAAGGTCATTTATGAACACGCACAAATACTTTGTTTTCTTCATATAATACAATCCATTTTTAGTCATTGTAGCTTCCTAATGGTGTTAGGGAGGGGTCCAAATGACAGGTGACAGACTGACGTCATCAACATTGTCTCTATTAATCTGTGTGCCTAGGGCTTATGTTTATGATGTGGGCTAATTGTCCTCCGTGTCCAATAAACATTACTCAAACAAAGTTACGAGTTGATTTGATATGTGGCAATCAAATCATTATTAATCGTTATTAAATAATTGAAGTGCACTCCCTCTACCTCTCCATGGCCCGACCAACTTTTGTTATACGGGCCGAATCGTGGGGCGGCTGCGGACATAGCACCCTTGGCAATCTTATTTTAACGGTCCGCAGGCGCGTCTTGATCCCTTACAAATTAGCCACATGTGTCCCTTCAACCTTCTCCCAAAATTGGGCTGGTGAACGTTCACACTACAAATATGTAGATACTTCGTCGTCGTCTTCGCCGTCGAAGGAGGTACCACGGCTTTTATCAAACACGATTATTACGCGGCAATGCCAAGCTAATATATGCTAATAAATACAAAAGGCTGCCAAGCGGTCTGGTAGCTGGCTTCGCACTTTGTGTTGTTGCCACATAACGTGTAACTGCACCATTAGTATAAAAAGCTAACCTAGCAAATAATCGGAGCGGAAACGTTCGTGGCAACGTCCCCTAGAGCTTACGAGCACAGCTAATCCTAGAATTAGACAGTATACGTCTGTATATGTAATACATCAAAATGTCAAGGTAAGGCACCGCGGTAGAAGCGCGAGCATGCGGAGCGAATAACCCGCAAAAGCTCTGAAAGCTATTAAGCTTTTTCGGTTATCAGCTACGAAGGAAGGTAGGGCTGCTTTGTTGCTTTATCCGAAAATGTCAGGCGCGGCCTGTGACGTCATCAGCGAAATGGCGCGACATTTCGCGGTGCGCCTGCCACGCCCGTGCCCACCCTAATCTCTTGTCATGACAGGGTTGTCCGAGCGAAGCGTCCCTCAAGGTTCTTTCTTAGGACCGGCCTCGTTTTTACGGTTAACAGGACTGATAGTTGCTAAATTATAGGTTGAAATGGGCTCGATTTAATCACGGTTAAGTAAGTCGGAAGATTCCTAGATCTATAAACCGTATACGTATGTGTGTCTTTATTGTATTGTTAAGTTACGTAGGAGCGCTTGAGCCGTCTTGTTCATCTCCAGTATGAGAAAATGTCATTACTATTAACACGCTTTTATATTAGCTTGGTATGTATCAATGTAACGGAATCTTTGAACATGATTTTCACCCCCTTCAAAACGTGGGATTGATTTGAAACTTTGCACACTTATCAAGGACCGATGACAATGCAATAATTTAGTCAAAGTCAAATATGTTTATTCAACTAGGCCAATAAGCGGCACTTTTGAACGTAAAACAAAAATTAAAATTTACAAATAATGAAGGTAGATTCTACCGGGCGCGTTTAAATAGTTTGTTTGTGTGTTTGTTGTTTGTTTTGCCTTACCAAGATCTTCAGGATTAGCGACTTTTTGGTTCAATTTACCATTAAAGCGTGTTTTTTAGTTTTTAGAACTACAATTTATTTTAATTACGATGTCTTTAAGACTGGGATGTATGTCACAATCTCAGCGAGATAAAACTTGATAATTAGTACGAGTATTAAAGCGGATAATGTAATGTTGACATTTAATCCATTAATGACGTAATATAAAATTGTTAACATTTGGTGCAATCTTGAGTATTCTGTCTCATCATTGTGACATTTCTTAGAATTTATTATTGTATAATACACTGAGCATCACAAAAATCGCACCTTTTTCTCGTAATATTCTTCTTAATAAATTAAACCTTAAAGGAATTAAGATTATTTGAACGGATCATTTAAAATTGATTCCAATAGATGGTGCGTTTTGCATTTCTGAGGCATCCATTCGATTTTTTTCATTTGTTTTGTAATACATTTTGATACAATGAAACTGTAAAAACGTTCAAAAAAATACTAAAACAGAAATCGTCGCTGTATTAAAAAAAAAGGATTCACGAACCGAGTAAATCCTTTTACTTGCAAGTCGCTGCTAACATCATCTATATCCGTGGAATGGAACCGAACGCGATCGATGTTCTTAGAAAAATATTCAGTTTAATCAGACGAAAGACGCTAGTTACGTCGGCACGGTTTCTTTGTATGGGATGAGGCATCTGTATGCTAGTATTATATTATCTGTGCTATGGCACACCATTTGAAAGACAGGGGGTTATTGGTTTTATTAACCAAGTCATGAAATAAAACGGGTTAATTGAATGGTAGAAAAATCTGTTGGTCGTTGTTTTTCTTGCTGGAGTTGTTCAATTCAAAGTCTGGATGGCGATAGACTCATTTGACCTTGATCGGCCGTTTTATACCCTTCTAGGCTGGTGCAATTAAGCCGCTCCTTTTTGTGCTGTGAAGAATTCAAAGTCAAAGTCAAATATATTTATTTCAATTAGGCCAATAAGCGGCATTTTTATTATTTGTAAAATTTACATCTCTCTGAGAGCATTGGTGGCCCAGTGGTACCCACGACTTACAAGTTGTAAGTCGTGGGTTCGAACCCAGGCAGGCGCTTTACATTGTGTAAATAGAACCAAAAATTCGAAGACATGTGACATCTACCAACCCGCACTGGGCCCCCGTGGTGGATTGTAGCCCGTTCCCTCTTCAGAGAGGAGGCCTGTGTCCCAGCAGTGGGTACATTAATAGGCCGATGATGATGATGATGACCTCTCTCTGTATGATGGTTGGTGTGTAGGTAGACTTTGTGAGCATATTATTATGTAGTTCTTATCTTATCTTATGGAGGGGCCGAGAAATAACTCGGACACTTCGACCCATTGGGATCTATTGTGACTCAGGTAAGCTTAAAAAAACTGACCAAGTGCGAGTCGGACTCGCGCACGAAGGGTTCCGTACCATTATCGCAAAAAACGGCAAAAAAATTCACGTTTGTTGTATGGGAGCCCCACTTAAAATTTATTTTATTCTGGTTTTTAGTATTTGTTGTTATAGCGGCAACAGTAATACATCATCTGTAAAAATTTCAACTGTCTAGCTATCACGGTTCATGAGGTACATTCTGATGACAGACGGACAGACAGACAGACTGATCGTGGAGTCCGTACCCAAAGGGTAAAAACGGGACCCCCGTTTTTACCCTTTGGGTACGGAACCCTAAAACTCTATAATTTCTATAGCACTTACCATTTTCAGGATTCCGGCGTTTACGATTATTTGATAAAAATGCCCCTCGATCTCGGTCAAAATATATGGTGGAGGAATTGGTGGTCGTTGAAAACTCCAGAGGACATAGACAAGTGACATTGTATGAACGAAAGCGTCACGATAGCGATTGGTAAAATGTATGGGATTGTTAAGCGCTATCGAAATGTCACGTAATCTGTCCCTTACATATTGGCATTTCGGATATCGCCATTGCTGACATCGAATGACACTTGTCTAAAGCCTCAGATTATCATTTGTTTTGGCTCTTTTCAAAAAAGCTTTTTTTACAAAAAAGTTATTTTTTTATTTTTCACTTTTTAGTGGTACATAATGGACAAATTTTATATTGAAGTACCTGTAATGCCCACAGTGATGCCAGAATAGATTACACGAAAAATACTTAATGAAAAAAATTAACAAACGCAATAGTCGCCATTACGATTTTCGAAGGTTTCCCTCGATTTCTCTGGGATGCCATCTGAGATCCTAGTTTCCTTGTCATGGTACCACGCTAGGGATATCTACATTCCAAAAAAAAAAAACATCAAAATCGGTTCATAAACGACGAAGTTATCCACAAACACATAAAAAAAAAATATATACGATCGATATACGGTCGAATTGAGAAACCTCCTCCTTTTTTGAAGTCGGTTTAAAATTGATACCAATAGTTGGCGCAGTTTTAAATTTCCGAGGCATCCACTCGATTTTTTAAGTTTGTTTTTTTTTTGGTAGAATGAAACTGTAAAACGTGCAAAAAATACTATAAAACAAATCACCGCTGTATTTAAAAAAGGTATTCACGAACCGATTAAACCCTTTTACTTGCAAGTTGCTGCTATATCCGTGGAACGGAAACGAACGCGATCGACGTTTTATTAGAAATAATCAGTTTAATCAGACAAAAACACTAGTTACGTCGGCACGGTTTCTTTGTATGGGATGAGGCATCTGTATTATATTTTCAGTGATATTAGTAAGATCATATCATTTTTAAATGGTACAATTCAATCTTAATTACGTATGTTATAAATTATGTTTTCATAAAATGTTATAATACTAACTATTAAATTAGTAACCTATCAGCTAAGTGAATTTTAATTTAAAGGAAAAATACTTCCGTTTTTACTACACTTTTCCCAATTTATATTTATTATTATTAATAGAAATAACAATAAGTAACTACTTAATTATGATTGAATGGGTCACATAAACAACAAATTTTCTATGTAATTGATTGCTGATCGGGCAAACATAAAAAATTACGTACATAGTATTTAAATGTTAATCAATAATACCTAATCACTTACTACTGATTACCATTATTTTTATCCTTTCTAATTAGGTATTGATTTGTTAAGGTTCCGCTAGTCGACGGCACGAACTATTTTGTGCGCGAGGATAAAATGCATACTATCTCATCCGACAACACGTGCGAAAGATATAGATGCTGTGATAAGCAGTAGGAAGCTATTTCGCGTACGAATTAGCACTTTTGCAAATTTGTTATTGCAAATATGTATCATGAAAAAACGACATAATGTATATTTTCAAAATAAAATTATTTACATTGTTGAATTACTAATCTATCCCTGTATGGAGGCCGTTTTGCAATTTTCCTTCTTCTGATGGTATTTATTTCCGCCCAAAGATGCGTTAAAATTAGTGTTTAAATATGGAACTATCGACGCTCATAACTTAATTTTTATTTATTTTTTTCCTTTTTTGCTTCCATACAGGGCTAGATAATGATGAGACAAATTGATATCACTTTTTATTTTGAATGTACATCGTCAAACAGTGGAGTAATCCCTAGACTACGTTTGTATGGAAGAATGATCGACTAGTGTAACCTTAATGTCAATATCCACTTATTTTTGACGTTGACTGTACCAACAAGCTAGAAATGAACGATAACTTTACTATGGTCACGATACTATTAAAAATAATTGACATAAATGATATTTTAATGGTTTACTTTTGTTAACAGGTAATCGCCATGGCGATAATGGGCCACAGTCTTTAAGACGTGTTGCTAATTCGGCTTCAGGTGAGTTCTTCATTTTATTTTATGGATTACAAACAAGCCCATATGCTAAAAATTATTAATTGCCGCTGTAGGATCTAAGAGGGCTGCGACATTAGCATCCTTATTGCCTAACTTCAAAGAATGACACTCATGAGTTTTGCTTGCATTCATTGCTTCATAATGATCAAAAATTCGTCTACTCGACAGTGTAAAAGACGCAATGAATACTGTTGAGTTGTCAAAATGAAAGGGAGCGCGCTATTTATTTACCGTAGATGCGTTACTTCACAGACACAAAGCTGAAATGTCTTACGTACCTGAGCCTGTAATAACAGCCCCTCCATGCCCCTCACGAAGACTATTTAGAACTATGCACTGGTTTAGTTCGTATATTCTTCGTTCTTCCCCAAATACATTCACCTTAAAATTCATATTTTACACAATTATGGGCTTAAAACGACGACCCGTCTTTGTTGATTGCTTCGCCATGGCACTGAGATGGATGGATGATGACCAGCTGTCTCGTGGCGAAAACAATGTCGCCAAGAAACTCCCTAACCAAGTTTTTTGTATCCCAAAAATACGAAGTTATTGTGTACAATCAGGTGACCATTGTTTTAGACGTCAACAACGTTGATGGATTATTTCGCTAACTTTTCGTGAAAAGCGAAACGCGAACGAAATGCGGAAGAAGGGTGTTATTGTCTTTGAAGGCCGCTACTTCGGAGGTGCGGTCCCCATGTTTGCCGAATTAATAAACACAATGTTTTAGTTTCTAATTACTCTAAAAATGTTTGTTTAATTCAATTACAACCTCGCTTATAATGTGCCGTGATTGATTAAAGTTTATCCATGCATAATTTTAATTAATGTGTCAACTAAATTTATATGAATATTTTTTTTGGAATTTAACTAGTAATTCGTTTTGTAATTAAATGATAAGAATTCTAGTGAAAGTGTAAATCAGCAGCGTGAGGATGACATGGTGAAATAAATACCAACTGTTTGCTGCCGGTTTGTCATATGTAGAAAATCACACCGTGTACATAAGTGATGAGATTAGTCACCGGCATGTTGTTTCTCAAGAACTCTAGTTCTTGAGAAACAACATGCTGTTACGTTATTATAGATCAATAAAATATTAAAATTTCAATAATGAACTGAAAAATGAAATCGGCTTGAACTAAATAATTTACCGACGATGAGTCGTGAAAAAATAAAGAGGAATTCCAACTAAACTTTTGGTTTATACTTTTAAATAGAATGTAGAATTAATAATAAAAGCTTTTATTGTACCTTATGAAAAAAACTTTTGTAAATTATTGGCACACTTGGGAACAAAATCAATGATTTGTATTTTGAATTATAGAAATTATGTAAAAAGAAAGAAAACAATTACATTATAACACCAGGGGGGTGACCATAAGCTCTTAGAGTGGTATCAATTTGAGATCGAATAAGGGACAGATGTATCTGACGTGCATACATCCTTCACTTTCTCGATCTCAAATTGATACCGCTCTAAGAGCTTATGGTCACCCCCCTGGTCTTAATTTTTTTACAATATTACTATCACAATCGATAGAGAACAAAACACAAAATTATCATTCCAATTTAAAATCAATAACAATGAAATTGTTCATTAATTGTTAACTTAACTTGGTTATCACATTTAATAGAGATAAAATATATTTCGATTGATTTTATTAAATGATAATGTAGAATTATAGACAATTTTATTAATAAAAGAATTTAATCAATTAATTGACATCACAAACAAATAGTGTATTACCCGATTACTAGTCTGTGCTGACCCCATCAAACCCTTTCAGTAAATCGATTACCCAGCCGAGTCTATATTGGAAGTGACCGCATAGACGCATGATGGGTGCCACGCCACGCCTAACTCAATCACGACCGGGACTAAGCTTTAATGTTCCTGAAAGTAGAACGCGGAAACACGTAAGCGTTTTACGGCAAACTAGTTCTTCTTTGTTGCTGTTAAGGCTCCATGTCAAAGGTATTGTTTTAAGGGGTGGCTCTGTTTACTCGCCCCGTCCGCGTCCGGCCTAATTTGGAGAGATTTGATTTTGTTAACGGGCACGATACCTCCATATATTCCATAGACTTGAACAATATAGTAGTTTACTTACATACAATTTGACGCATAGGGTAGTAGCATAATGGCCCATATATCCGCTCAGTTTGACGTGTTTACGGAGTATTTCGTTAGATTTTCCAGTAAATGTTTATCGGAAGTTGTAACCCTTTGATAGTCCGGTAATAATTTTCGCTTTTAGCTTTGGAAAATTAACTGTTTACAATAGCATATAAAATTATGAACTGTTTATACTAGACCTAGGTATTGTCTAAATTGGCATTTGAGAAATTAGGAATTTCCTTATCCCATTTGCGGTCCACCACGAGGCACCACTCTAGGACCGGCCTGCATAGCTTTTTTTCTCACAATTTCTTTTTCAGAGTTGTCGAAATCCTTAGTAGCGACAAAAACGACGTTAGTTTTTTTCGGTTCTATAAATGAACGTTTACATTTTGTGCGCTACATATTGTGCTATATTACTCTAATTTGCACTTCATATAATTAACAAAAGCGTGGGTAATTGAGTTCATTATACAACAGTGAATGTTAACGTCCGTGTCCAGTCCTGTTAAGTTATTATTCATTTATCCAGTACAAGATGAAAAAGCTATTATATATTGGACTGTTGCCAAGTCTGCGTAACTGCTTTCTCTGATTATTCACCGATTTATTTTTATTTTTGAGTATATCGAAAAATATTGAATCAAACTACATCCTACTTCTTTACGAAAATAGTCTGTAGTAGTTGCATTTATGTTCTTGTCTTCAACATATACTAGATCTTCTAGTTCCGTCATCGTGGTTATCGTAGCCAACAGCACCGTTCTTTTGTGCGCTGATGACAACACAATGCGCTCACTAGTCAATTCTCAACGCACTAGGCAACAGTTTAGTGACTACAGACGGAGGATCTGTACTCGATGCTTATAGTTCGATAATGATGTGCCTATCAATGATTTATGCTTCTTCATCATCATCTTCCTGCCCTTATACCATGTTACTTGGGGTCGGTGCAACATGTTTTCTGTATCCATACCGTCCTGTCCCCCGTCACGCTATCACTGACTCCCTTTTCTTTCATATCACTCCTCTCCTCACACAGTCCATCCATCTTTTCTTTGGCTTTCCTCTCCCTCTCCACCCCTCCAAATTTATATTCATACATGATTTACCTCTCATGGACCATAAATACTGATCTAAAAATTATCACACCTAGCGTAACCAAATTAGTTATGGCTAAACATCGTTATAGAAACATCAAATAAGTTGCTCGTACCGCTCTACATTCTTTAGATGATGCTCTTGCGCATATGGTCCGCGAATGAAGTCACGGACGAGATAATATTTACGAGATGTCTAGACAAGCGTCCAGGAGGTAACTTTATTGTGAACGGATTTTTATAATTTTAATTGAAATTGAAGAAACTAAATCATACATGTATTTACGAGCTATCCCGAATATCAACCATCCCCAAGCCTGAAAAAAAAAAAAAAAAAAAATATGACCACTTCAATGCGTCTTACCAAAATGAAGACAAACAAATATCCTTTGATGGGAACCATTTAGCGAATTAGTTACTAAAATTAGCGTATTGATACAAATTGCGAATTAACGCTCTATTTTTCTAAGGCCTTGTAGCGTCGCCACTTTCACAAACGTGCCATTTTCTGTTAAAATTATTTACAATCTTAGTTCTAGATCTCATGAATCATTGTAAATAAACAGACTGTATTCAGGGTTATTTGTTATTTTTCTGTGATCATTTTCATGATTCAGATATACACTTTTGGCTCTGAAAACCTTGTTTGCAATTAATATCATCGCTCATTATTACTAACAATTTGTGTGCTGTTTGGGTCAGTGGTTGTCTGTTGCATTCCTGGTGAAATTTGCGCCGGCAATGTTGTGATATTGCATTGATAATGTCGTCAGTAGTAACAGTGACTAGCCATCCGTGTGTGCCGTTGCACAAGACCTGTCGACATAATGGCCACTACAGACCGTGTTAGTGAGAGTTAAGTACAGGAAAATTGATTCGCCTAGAAGAAATCGTTTTATTGATTTGTGTTATCATTCTAAACACCGCTACAGTTCTCAAAGCTACTTTAAATTCTATATAAGTCCTTATAGAAGTACAAATAGCGAAATTTTGACCTGAAACTAGAAAGTAAGTTAAGGATTTCAAGTTTTTACATCTTTGTTAATTATTCACATTGCCTTTTAAAGTTTTAAGAGCACAATACAGACGGTCGTTTTGGTAAGCGAAATGCATACGGTGTTGTCGTAGATTGCTGGGAATGGCTCAGTAGTTTGGAAGTATGTAGTACCAAAACCAGCATTGGACGTAGACTAGAACGAAACTTTCAATGGAAGCGGTATCGTGGGCGAGCTTTGGTAGAGCTCCAACTCACCTTGACGTTTGCTGTTACGTACGCTAAAATACACTATCAAAACAGTGCGTTTCGTTCACCGTTCGGAGTCACACGCTCGCTTGGCAAGCGCTTCATCCATATAATTATTGTTTAACGAATAAAGCTGTGAAATAAAATCGCGAAGAATTCCATAGCGATTTACTACTGTGCCTTATAATGTTTTAGTATTAAAAATATATGGTTTTGGACTGTTAATAAACGTAAAATTATTTTTGTAATGTGAATGTGACGTGTTTAACGCGGACTCAGCGTCTCATTGGATTGTCTGAGATTCGTCTGGGCGAAACCGATTTCTATGATGTGAGTTCAGCATATATATATGTTTTTAATGCGAAAGCAGGCATTGTTGTATTTTAATTGTATTTTTTTTTATTTTCTTGCTTAATAATAGATAAGCTTTTGTAAAATTAATATTACACGTGCATATTCAGTAGGAGTTATTTTTCAGGTATTTCATAATTACAGTGAATTCTTATTAGGTATATTCTAATTGTAAATTCATGTGAAATGGAGCATATCTGCAAACTTGCTGGTAGAAACAAAACCAGTTTAATGAATCTATTAATATTGTAGTTTTAGCTGAGAATTATAATTTATATTTCATTTGGTTGAAATATAATTAAGATATAAAGAACGTGATATTTAAGTGTTAATTATTATTTTTATAATTGATGGAAAGCATTTTATATTGCATTTGAAATGCTATGCGCAACTTGAGTAACCAGGTGCGACGCGTTTTCAAGAAAAAAAATAAACACTTTTCAATAAAAATGCGTGTCGCATCGTTGTCGGATTTTCTCGTAGCACTTTTAGAAAACAAAACATTAATTATATCCAAACTAAAAATAATATATTTCCGGTTTAATTTGATATGAGGAAAATAAACAAATACGCAATAAATCTTTGATTTTCCTGGTCAATGTTTTATGATATGCATATGCCGCTTAAAAGTAACCGAATGTAATAATAATTAGATGTTTACGTAGGTACAAAAAACCCTAAACAATTTAAATGTATTAACCCTTTTTAATTGACAAAATGATATTTAGCTTTTTGCCTGTCTAATGATGAAGGTAATTTCTAATTTAAATAACGGTTCATACATAAGCGTTCTGAAAAAATCACTTGGTGAATTTTATAGTTGACAATCTAGACTTACTGTAATCCTACTGAAAAACTGAGTTTATATGAACCCCAATGGAACATTATGATTTTAGGAAACACAAGGATTTTCCATCAAACCGTTTATATTCTAGTTTTACTTCCATTTATACTCGACACGAGTAACTGGCATCATTCACATAGTTATGTTAGTATTGAGTATTGATTTAATATCAGATACGTTTTGTTTGATAAAGAAAATGCTATCTCTCTCGTGCCCGGTTAGGTCCGATTGCATTTGTAGTGAGCCCATCAATAACGTGTTTGAATGGATGCTATCGCCAAAACGACCAGTCACTGGCATTTCAAATGTTACGTCACAACAAGAAAATAAGGTGCTAGGGGGTTGACATAACCCCACTAATAGTAGATTTGTGTATATGACAATCAGGTCAGTACGGCTTTTAGAACATTCCTGGACATTTTTCCGGTCCTACATGATAAAGTTCCTCTAAAATGCAAGCGAAATAACACAGACAAAAGTTAGTGCCACTTTTCAAGTAGTGGAAAAACTGTTTGTTAGTTTATTAGTACTTAAATTTATTTCGTAAGGATACGTTTACCAACAAAATTTCCTTAACTGAGTCATCGTCGCTTGGGCCAAACCCTTTGACCTACAAACACGAAATTAAGGTTGTCCCTCACACATAAAATGTAGGCCATCCCTATAAAAATCCAAACATAAAATGTTACAGTACAATAAATAAAGAATTTATGCTGTCTGTTCAATACGGCAAGTTAAGGTTTAAATGATGTTTTGAAAAGTGAGATATTAGTTCTAGGAGGTAAATACAATTAATTGCAGAGGGTCTCCATTTTATGAGAACTGACGCATACACTACGACCTGTAGGAGTAAAGCCTGGGAAATGTATCCCGCCTTATTAATTCGAACATTTTAATTTAATGGCATGCTATTAACTCTTAACATTATACAAATGATGGACGTACACAAATATTATTCATATTTGTCTCATTATTAGTGATAGATTTTTGTAAATTATGATGAAATAGTAAGGGACCTAAAATACTCCTTTGGGGTATGCCGATTAAAGTCACATGGTGAATTTTATGTATTGTTTTGTTTTACCCGACAACGGGTCAAACCTGGATAAACTACTCCACACTACAATATTAACAGGCTAGTCATATTACTATTCAAGTTCATGGGTGTTTAAATGTTAGTATGTATTTAATTTAGTATTTTATTCCTATTTAGTTTACTTTCGAATGCATTGGATAAGTCAGTTAGCACGCCATGGTGACACTTAATTCTAGTTGTTTATTCTATAACTGTATTCACGCAATGCAGATGTAGAGGTCTATGCACGCATATATTGTTATGTTCTGATTGCGATACGATCACTAGTGATATCAACCCTACACCATTTACGTCAATATCTAAACAAACCATTACTGTGTTGTAGACTCTGCACTAGATGTACTCAATTTTCCTTGTGGAAACTGACGACATTATTGAAATATAACTACCACAGTTATTCTGAAGACCGTTACTGTGTGTAATCAGTTATCATTATCAGTCAATACTTAAAATAATTGCAAAGAGCAGACTGACTCACTGTCTGATTCATATGTTACGTTATCTTGAGAACAGAAAGTTTCCTTACTGTGGTCCAGATTTACAAGCGGTCTTTATACTTTGTGCTAGCGGCTATCATAGTTCTACAGATTTTCTGTCTCAGCAGGAATAAAATATCCGGCTACTGTGCAAATATAACGTTTGGATACATATTCGTTTTAGTATACGATAATGTAATATTTATCCGAGCAAGGTAAATTCTCAAATTCATGTGTATTTATTCAAATATGTGAATTAATTGAGATTAAGAAGGGTGATTTAAAACATCCAGTATTTACATTCAACCAGTTTGATAACAGTAAATAGGACAGTTATTTATGTAAGTTAAATAATACCTTCCATTTACATTTACATTCCAATAATGATCAGTACGTACTTATAGATCAGGTGGACGAAATACCTGCTCCTGCCTGATCTGGCCTTAGTATTGTCACTACCTAATCATTTATATTCATAGTGATATTCAATGTCATAAAAAGGGATCATTATGTGCCATCTAATAAAATCACTGTGTAAGTACACTAGTCAAGGTTTTACATGCCATGATGTCACCGCTACATATGGGCCCCGTAGTTTTGTATACTTTAAGTGGGTTTCACCACGTAATAATACACGTCATAATCACGTAATTTGGATGTAGATAGGCATTTAGTAACTTACAGAAAATATTTATTCGAAGATTAAGAAATGTGTACTCCTCCATCAGTTAGATGTTGCTGTACTCTTCGGGCGAATTTATTAGACCAGAAATCTTATTCTAGGTCCTTCGCTAGCTTCAACTGTCAATAAACTAGAAAATGCAATCTGAGCTTTTGTGTATATTTTGAAAGGTAACTGAAACCCGATTATGTCAATTTTGCAAATATAATGAAAGTATATTGTTGTATGGTCAAATCCATTTTTAAAGTTCTTTTGTAACGTAAACTTTTATTTATTTAAATGCATGTGGGAGGAAGGATAAACGCAAAATAATGCAGCGAGCGCATGCTACATTAAAACATGCAAAATGATTCCCCAACGGCCATTTAGGTGCGGGTGTTTTGCAAAACTCCTGATTAGTGGTTGTAATGTAGGAAGATCACATCCTGTTGCCAGTGATAACGTTGACGTGCTTTTCCTTATACCTAAAATGGATATAATCGTTCCGTTTATATTTGCCAACACATACTTGATTTGGGTTAGATAAAATATGCATGTCCTTCAAATTAAATACCAAAGCCGCTCTTTTGGGACAGATGTTATATGTTGCAAAATTATGCAACGTTGTAACTGGTTTACCAAAATGTTCGCTTACAGAGATCTAGGCTACAACATTATTACAAGAGGACTTTGGTAACAGTGTTGAAGTTGGTAAAGAGTGTCGAAGATTTATTTTTACGATCAGACACAGCATTCGCATGTGTTTAATTACTTTGATTTTATCAGTTTACTTATATTTGTAATGCATTATGATTTCAATAACATTCCTATGTTTAATCGTTGGTTTTCATGATTCATGTCTCGTTAACAGCCAGTGGATATATCTCCTGTTTTGATGTGCAGCCATTTGCTCACCGAATTCAATTGGAATCACTGAGCCCTATCGGAACCAATTAAGACTAAAATCCATTCGTCACCTCAAACTTGTTCACCAGCTGTCAGTTTGCCACAACTATTCCTCAAACGATTGTTCATTGAATCTGTTTCAAGTCTTTCGTTTATAAATGATGATGATGCCCCGTGGCTGTATCAAGCGGCGTATCTCAATTCTCCCAATAAACTTTAATTGCCACATCATTAGCACTGGTTGGCGGTCTGTCTCTAGGGCGAAAAACATCTTGGTCTATATTATTATGTAAGTAACATTCATTAAATGAAATTTCAAAATCATCTAGCCTTCAATACGTACTTTACATTGTGCTTAAGTACTTAAAAAATACTGGTCAAGCGCATGTCGAACTCTTATGATAAGGTGTTTCTTATCATAAAATGTAATTATTGATTATCTAGGTACCTACGGAACTACTCATTGTCTCTGTTGCAAACCGTTAAGCGTTGTTGGAATTTGCATCTAATTGTTTGCTACCGTAAGCCATGCAAAATTTATTGCTGATGAGAACGAAAAAGAAACGGTTATGGTACACAATTTGATGCCCTAGCCACATATTATACCAACGGCAACGGGCGAGTAAAAAGGGAATCCCTGTTCAGAACAATAAGTCGCGTGAGCGATTATGTTGAAAAATAAACACATTGTTATATAAATAATAATTCTTTTAAACAATAGAACTGCTATCGTATTACATAAATATTGGTAATTTCTGATCCGGTTGCACTACTGACTGTAGAGCATGGCTGTTTGGGAAAGACCCATATCCAGTTGCGTTAATATTTAAGTAGATAGAATCTTAATCTGATTAAAAAACCGTTATGTGGATGATCCGTAACAGCAAGGAATAACAACTCCTTAAGCCTGATGATTGCAGACAAAAATAAATTGTCTATGATCAATTAGAGAACAAATTAGTAACTATGACGTGACTGTTTTCATTAAATCTATTGATATTATCTATTCCGATTGTTTACCTGAAGTTGCTAATAACATAGCCTTGCGAAACAACAGTGTAGGTGTTAAACTATCATTATTGTAATTCTAAACAAGTCATCTTTGAATGTCGTGAACTTGTTACTTGTGGGCGAAATTCAAATGTTTACATGCTTAGTATTAGGCGTTTTGTGTTAAACTTATAACTCAGATCTGAGTTCGCCGCTTTCTTACTCCATGGCAGTAAAACTTCAGATCCGGCTCGAAGGACCACTGCAGTTTTAATTATCTAATATTATAAAGATGTAAAATTATATTTTTATGTGTTTGTAAAGGGAAATATCTGGAATTACTGAATTACTCACTGAAAGTTCATTGAAAGGACGCTACACTATGCCAGAGTGTCATATGCTGCTTTTTATCCCGAACAAAACTACACTACTTCTACGGGATAGGCCATGGTTGCAATGTTCGGCAGTCATTTTGAATTTCAGCAGTATGCGGCTTGAACTCGAGGAAAATATGGCAGTAAGAGAAGGCACTAAAAATTTAAATAATAGTTGAGGCTTTAAAATTAAAGCAATTTTATCCTGGTTTCTAGAAGTTCGATACAATCTTCTGTCACATGAACATCTCATAATACTTATGATTGGCTGACGAAACATTCATATATGTATTCGTTGATAGAAGTCTTCTTATAAGTCTTAAATAGGTACAATACTGTCGAAAGGCAAGAACTAATGGCTGTTATAGGAACCACAGATAGGAACGATAAATTAATTAATAACAATCGAGTAAAAACTCAGGAACGGTCCAAACCGAAAGAATAAGGTGACCAACAATTCTCAATATTGTCGTCGTGAAGAACTAAGAGCTCAGTATCCAAATTCTTAAGTGGCTATTCAGAAGCATGGCGTAGGTGTCTCAACCACAAACAACAATGATGATTTAATTGAGTTTTATCAGTTCTTACTAAAAATAAACACATACGTTTGAGTCGTGTAAAAGTGGGTAATGAAAAACTAAAAATATTGGGGGAAAATGCGGAAAGGCAAGTTTTTAATCTAAAACTAAACAAAGAGGTAAAATGCCGAAATATAAACGATAAATTCAGCCAATTTCAGTTTATATTATAAACTGAAATTGGCTGAATTTATCGTTTATATTTCGGCATTGTAAATGTAAGACCCCCTTTTGGAGAGCATAGATTTTCTTATAACCATTCGTACAGAAATAATGATAACTTTATTGACTTCTGCAAACAAGTGTAAGATTCAAATTCAAATTCATTTATTGCTCAACACAGTAAATAAAATTACACTTCCAGATGTCAGGTGAATGCGCAGTCAACCGTGTTCCACCAATTTAGGCATGCAAAATTGTAATTACAATAATAATTAAAATAATACAATGTTACAAATTAAATTAAAATTACATTTTGAACGTATATGTCATAAAAAGTAAATCTAAAACGTATTCAATGTCATAAATAAAAAATAAAAAACTGGTATAAAATGACATAAATTAAAAAATGGTATAAAATGTCATAAAATTAAAACGCATTCAATGTCACAACTTAAAACGCTTGCAATGTCATAAATTAGAAAAAAAACTGGTATAAAATGTCATAAATTAATAAAAAATGGTATAAAATGTCATACAATTAAAACGCATTCAATGTCACAACTTAAAACGCATGCAATGTCAAAAATTAAAACATATCCAATATCATAAATTAAAATAAAAAATACTATACAATGTCATAAATTAAAAATTCTAATGTATTGAAGAGCGAGCGAAGAGAGCTCCGAAATTTTAGAAAATACTACGCCTTGCAGAAAAGGTGAAGAGTCAAGGGGATCCTAACCGCAAGAGGGCGAGTGACGCAGCACGAAATTTTTGCACCCGGCCCGAGACATTTTCTTTTGGACTTTAAAATAAGTTATATGTTAGGGCGGGGCTCTCTGGACCCGATTACCATTAATAAAACAATTGTTCCGTTTGCTGTCACTGCCAACACTATATGGGGGTCCCTCTAACCCTCGGCGCCCTGTTAACCCTGGTTGGTTTTACCACTTTGCATCTTTGTATTGTTTTAGTGGTGCTTGAAAAACGGATGTGAAAGCATTTTTGAAGGTTTAAGGTCATATTGTTGGTTTTGCACCAATTTTCGACGTTTATTAAATCGCTTTGAATAAGTGTGATGTCTTCAGGCCCAGTGATTTTTTTGTAAATTTTTAAGTCATCTACAAACAACATTGTTTGGCAGTGCCTGATATGATTTGTTATGTCATCAACAAATAGTAGAAACAAAACTGGGCCTAGGCCTAGGGATAGAAAATCCTAATATGTCGCGGCATATTCGTGTTTTTTTATTGTATTCAATCCAACCTCATACCGAAATGGTGCAATTAACAAAAAAAATGTGTGATATTTAACGAAAGTGCGCAATTGATATTAAAATCGGAATTGCGCACTTCGATATTGAGATCAAATATCAGAAATCAATATCGGTACTGCAAAACTTCCGATATTACATGCCATCCTAGTTTGAAAGACTAACCTTGTATCATGACTATCTCATTCGCATTATTATCTTGCCATTATTGCAGTTTATATTTAGGGAATGCACAACTTCTTGCATATAATCTATTAGTCGCCATTTCAGTAGTAATGGATAAACTGGTTACAGGTTGTATCGTTTGGGACAAATCTTTGATAAAAGTAAGAAGGTAGTAACAGTCGGTGTTGAAAAACGGAAAACAATGGGTACAAAAGACACCGACTTCGGAAAAGAAATTATTTTTCGCTTTGTACTTTTTTGTTCTGGAAGTCCGTTTGATTTTTTGTTAAAAAGATTTTTATTTTTCTCTTTTTAGTTTTGGTAGGTATCTCCAATTAACATGATAGTCATTTATAGCCAAAGTACATCTCATGACGATTCCAATAGGCCCAAACACGACTAGGATACATTGTTTTATGTCAGAGTTCCAGTGCCTACCTTCCGCCTTCATTATCAGATCAGTTCGGTGGTGCCATTTTCATCAGTACCATTTATTTATAAGTACTTCATCATAGTCGGTTAACTATTCGAGATATCTTATACCAGTGACAAACTTAGCATTTAGGAGTTCCAGTGGCCATCTGTGGTCTTCTTCATCAGTTCCACTTCACCAAATGATACTTTATGAGTGCAAATGTTTGCATTGTTGATGAAAATACCAAAATCGTTATATATTCGCCTATAATATTTGAGGAGTTCCCTCAATTTATATAGGATCCCATCATCAGATCCTGACCTGATGACTATGGGACCAACTAGAAAGTATACCCTTCAAAACAAAAGAAGAATTTTTTAAATCGGTCCAGGCGTCTTTGAGTAATCGGGCAACAAACATTAAAAAAAAAGATGCCAACGAATTGAGAACCTTCTCCTTTTTTTGAAGTCGGTTAACAAAGTATCTGCGATGCCTATAGCAACAGCGATGGTTCATTCAAGATTTGTTTCTCATTTCCAATCTTCTGTGCTGGAATCATTTACTGATATATCGTTTGTGTTTGTTTCAGGAAAACGAAGTGCTCTGGCGGTGCACAGAATGCCGATCGCGCCGCGCGGCCCTCCGCCCTCGACGCCTCCCTACCATCTGCTTCTCCGTAGGAGACCTAGCTTAACCCTCAAGTGTCCTTCGATAATATAACGTCTAACTTTTTGTACGCCTCTTTTATACCGACCTAAGTATAAGTACGCACAGAGTGTTTAAGTGTCGCGCGCAAGTGTGAGTGTATATGTGTGTCGATGGTGCGGCCGACATGGGAAAGTCCTCGGCGAGAACACATGGCCAAGGTGAGTGCCTTCCCGCCCACTGTACACCTGTCCCCAAGGTCACAGGTCACCCTTGCTGTTTCATGTAGTCTACACGCGTAAGTCTTAGACGGAATATTCTTCAAGGATAGCGGTAGTAGCAACAGTAATTCCTAGTAGTAGCAATATAGTTTCCAGTATGTAAGCTTTGATAAAGGATTGTTCGTCAGTTAACTGCCCACAGTTTAAATTATAATTTTCAGCTACACACGGTCATATATAGCGTCATGATGTTCATCTAATTTTATGTTTGCTTCATTCATGTTCTTTAGCATATCGGCGGAGCTTTCATCGGTACGATTGTGGTTTGAGTCAGTACAGATGATTCATTCATGACTTTTTATTTGCACGAAACATCACTACAATTACATTTTCATTTGCGTGTAAAGAAATTTATTGCAAACGAGCGCTAAGATTACAACACTAGATATGAATACAAGCTTGTGAAAATCTGGTCAAGGCTGTGTAAGCACAAGTTACGGATGTGAATACTGCTTATTCCGAGTTTTTTAACGTACTCACTCGTGATAACGTAAACGATCTCTTATGTATATCAAAATTAATACAAAAAAAGCGATTTCTCCTTACCGTCGCCAGACGGCGGTAATCCAGTTTCAATACAAATTGACGTTTACGTTAACGCGATTGACCGTGAATAAAAACCGGCCAAGTGCGAGTCAGACTCGCGCACGAAGGGTTCCGTACCACTATCGCAAAAAACGGCAAAAAAATCACGGTTGTTGTATGGGAGCCCTATTTAAATATTTATTTTATTCTGTTTTTAGTATTTCTTGTTATAGCGGCAACAGAAATACAACATCTGTGAAAATTTCAACTGACAGACAGACAGACAGTCGGACCGCGGAGTCTTAGTAATAGGGTCCCGTGTTTACTCTTTGGGTACGGAACCTTAAAAAATCGCACTAAGGGCTCCGAAGGGTGCTCTACCATAGTTATTCGAATGCGAGACGAAACAAAGAGGAATATTGTCTGTTGTTAACTTTTGTCTGGAAACACTCGAGTAGATTACGTCTTTCTTCATTAATGATTCTTAAACTTTTCTGGATTATCAAAAGTTTTTATCCAATAAATACAGCGTGTCTCTAAACTTTTCAAATTACCTCACTTAGTCACAATACCTAGAATTGCCCAAGCCCTCGAACTATTCCAATTGTCCACCTGAACTTCATTAATTGCTTTAATTTCTGTTCCACTTTGTCGTTACCTTCACTTATGGGTGGTATATCGATCACTTATGATATTGAGCTTATAATTGCACGTCATGCATGGCACTGGCCGTATACATTGTCATTACATTACGGTATACCGAAGGTGATCATTATACCGTCCTTCATTTCACCATGTTACTCGATGTGTGATGGAAAATAATTATTGTGATTCTTACGTGGCGAATCGATACATCACTTAACATACTATTACAGCTGTAATAAGTAGGTACGTAAATGTATTTTTCTGTAATACACGAGAATGTTGAATGTTCGAGTTTTATTGCTGAAAAATTATTCAAGCCTATTTTAGTGATTATTTTATTTATTTGTTCTAACTGCATCACGAATTTTTTATGAAATAACAAGGCTGGCATCACTATAAATTGTATACTAGTTGTTGTTTATTTTAACTAAACTTTAAAAAAATCTCTGCATTGCAGAGGTCCGTTTAATTTAAAAAAATATTGTGCGATATCGATAAACACAACTACCAGATAAACATAACGTCCATCCTAACACTATTATAAATGTGACAGTTTGTGTGGATGGATGGGTTAGTTATATTTTCACGCAAAAACTACTGAACGGATTTTGATGAAACTTTACAGAAATATAGCTTATTCAAAGTCAAATATATTAGTAAGCGGCACTTTTGAACGTCATACATATACAAGTAATAAAAATTGATTCTACCGTGCATTCGGAAAAGTAGCTTGTTATGGAGAAGAACGCACAAGAAACTCCATTACTACATCAGAATAACACAGGCTATCTATACTAATATTATAAGGAGGTAAAGTTTGTGAGTTTATGAGGTTGTAAGGGGTAATTTCATGGATCTACCGAACCGATTTAAATGAAAATTTGGCATGGAGATAGTTTGAGACCCTGGGAAGGACATAGGATAGTTTTTATTACTTTCAGTTTTTATTACTTTGTGATGATACAACACTTTTTACACGGGCGAAGCCACGGGCAGAAACTAGTATAAATATAACTATAAATAGTGTAGAAATCCATTTTACACATATTCAGATAGAATACTCTTTTTTAAGTGTGGAGGTATGCGGAACTTGGTGTAAACCACATTGAAAAGGAGTGATCCTCCTACCAGACGGGTATTGACGTGTAGCGGCACCAGCGCCGCCACTTACGAACTAATGACATGACGTCACACAAATCCTGCATCGCGCAAGTAAAGCTTTCGGCGCGATTAGAACACATACAACAGTCCGACAACAACCGTCGGGCAGTTGCCCGGACCAGACACAACACCCGTCTGGTCGGAGGATCCTCCCTTTTCTATGGAGGTTTGTGGGACTTTACACCCTGTCCCACCTACCCCCAAAGACGTATTGTGCCTGGTGGGTAACGGCCCGTTGGTTTTTGTCGGGATTTTGTATACGTGCAACTCGTCGAAGAACTTAGATTGCGCGATATACCATAGGATTTGTGTGACGTCAGGTCCTTTTTTAGTTCGCATGTCGCAGCATAGATGCCGCTACATGTAGAGATAGTTTAATGTAGTATTTTTTTGTTGTAATTCCATATTTCCTGTTTTTCAAATGAATACTCTTTATTTTGTACATCATATACTCCTTTATTTGTTGCCTCTGATGGTCTGCGGACTCTTGATTATTCCAAAAGAGATAAGACCCTGCATACACTGAATTCCTGCATACAGCATAGGCTCGTATTAATAAATCACTCTTATTTAAGTGAACCCACTTAAGATTCTGAACAAAAACAGTTCTCTTTTTATTTCGTCAAGTACAAATCTGATAATATTTAGTTTTTGACAGTTTCTTACAAGACGGGAGCTGTGAGAGGACTGCCCAAAATATACTTAGTTTCATTTTTAGGGTTCCGTACCCAAAGGGTAAAAACGGGACCCTATTACTAAGACTCCGCGATTCGTCTGTCTGTCCGTCTGTCACCAGGCTGTATCTCATGAACCGTGATAGCTAGACAGTTGAAATTTTCTCAGATGATGTATTTCTGTTGCCGCTATAACAACAAATACTAAAAACAGAAGAAAATAAATATTTAAGATGGGCTGCCATACAAGAAATGTGTATTTTTTTGATGTTTTTTGCGATAATGGTACGGAACCCTTCGTGCGCGAGTCCGACTAGCACTTGGCCGGGTTTTAAGGCATGTAGAGAAAATATTACTATGAATCACAGATTGGTAAGATCCGCATTCCGAATTTGTCTTTTCATCAATCTTTCTATTTTATTAGGTAACATTGAAATAATGGGCTTCTTCGGATACGATTAGTGCCGGGGTTCCCATACCAACCAATGTTGTATTTCTCTTTTGGTGTTCAAGGGATGACACTCACAGGACTAGCAGGTACATCATGATTCGTATAGTCGTATATATAATTATGTCCCTAGCTGTCTCTGCATTCACTTATCCGGTGTGTTGTCTAGGGCTAACACCCTTATGTTCACATCTAGGTCAACTCATAATCCTTGCTGTATTGTGTGTGTCTTTGAGAGGGACTTCAGGTTGTAGGTAATATCAACCGTCTTGAAGGTCCATTTTATTTCGTGAAAGGAATATTACAGATCGTTCCTTCACTCTTGACTCAGTTGTCAATGTTCTGATTTGGTTTCCGTAGGTACCACAATCGTTGGAATTGCCTTCATTACTAGTGCCGAGCTAGCTGTTTGTTTGTGTTACACTTACAGTAAACCTAGTATGGGATTATTATATTTCCCATATAAATGTTTATTATCTTTGGAAACATAATGGAAGCTCTACACCAGTACCTGTGTCTGTGTAGGCAAAACATTCTTATAACTTGACGTCAAGAAAACACTCTTGACATTTACAGACAAACATACATTATGTATTCGTGAGTTAACCCCATAAAAAGACAGCATTGAATAGGTAAGTATGAATTTAGTATAATGTAATCCGAGCCTTTTCAGCAGATGCGATTAAAAAGAAACTAGTGCTAACTGCTAATGTTGTGATTTCAATTGAATCACTTTGATTAACATCGGCCAACCCGTATGTATGGCTGTATTAAGTAACAAATGATGAAATAACATACAAACTTCAAGTTCTATTGAGCCTATAACAACGCATTTAGTCATCGATAACCCGTATCGATCGCCAAAGTAAAAGTAATGCCCGCTAATGCGATTCAAATTCAATAGTTTTATATCTGTGTTTTATATAAACATCGGCGGTGACGCGTCCCCTGGCGCCCAGCGAGAACTGCTCGGCCACGCTATGTAAATTTAGCATAACCATATGTTTACATAGTATTATATTCCTCAGCGATGACCTAAAACCTCAACCGTTGGGATTACCGGTGTGTGCTCTAAGTAAAATTAGTCTACAGCTACCCCCTGAGGATTTCGTTAAAGGTCAATGTTGGACACAATTTATGTTACAACTAACTTTCGGTCCTCTAAAACCTCAAGAATAATTTTTGAGTTTATCTTGAGTAATACATTCAAGCCGCGGCGGAAGTATTCCAGTCGGAGTAACCAGATAAAGTCATGTCCAGTCGCCATTGTACGCTATTGTTCCTCGCCGCAAGCGTCTCTTCTGTTCGAAATTCTGCCAACTAAACATAATTCAAATACTTCCCTATTATGAATCTCAAAGTTACTTGGGACCGTTTCGTTAGACCTCTCACATTTGAAAGCGTTCTTAAGTGTCTATGAAGTGTCTTGAGAAGTGGATTAACCAAATGAGAAATATTTTTTGTGCATAAACGTATTTGAAAGTCATACCACTTGAAATTGTTCGAGCCTTTTTTTAATTTTGATTTTTGGCACTATATTGATATGGAGCAAAACTCCTCTAAAGAACACAATCATGTGGAAAGCCAACATAAGACACGGACTTGATGCTGGCTTATCTAGGTGGGCTGTTCGAGCAAGCGAAGCTTATGCTGTGTTTAAAACAATGTTTATTTTTCCCCAAAAGCTAAGCGTGCCAAGTGCAGCTAAGCGAGTAAGATGTGAGATTTCCTTGGCTATCTTTTATTGCTCCATTGCTCGCTTTAGTGCAGAAATCTTACAAACATCCTTCATAATGCGCACAGCGTATGAATGGAACTCACTACCTGCGTCTGTGTTTCCGAAAGCATTCAACCCGAATCTCTTCAAAGTTAGAGTGAACAGGCTTCTTCTGGGTAAGCTCACTCCATCGTCGACTCTGTCTCTGTCACCTCTGACCTAGACTAGAGTCAAGAGCAAACCCATCACAAATAAAAAATAAAACTTTTTAACACGCTTTTATTAGCTTGGTATGTATATATGTAACTATGTATCTATGTATCAATGTAACGGAATCTTTAAACGTGATTTTCACCCACTTCAAAACGTCGGATTGATTTGAAACTTTGCACACCTATCAAGGACCGATGACAATGCAATAATTTAGTCAAAGTCAAAGTAATTTTGAAAGTCAAACAAAAATTAAAATTTACATGTAATAAAAGTTGATTCCACCGTGCGCGTTTAAATTGTTTGTCCCATTAGCCTTACCAAGATCTTCAGGATTAGCGACTTTTTAGTTCAATTTACCATTAAAGCGTGTTTTTTAGTTTTTAGAACTACAATTTATTCAACAAGAGCTGCACTGTGTGAAGATTAAGTTGAAATATTCTTATTGGTAAATGTTTACTAACTTCTTCGTTCGCTCGGACAGCGATCAGTGTTAATATTGTCTTTACTCTTAGATGAAAGAATATTTATTTGTGTCATAAATTACTTTATTATTATGGACGCTGTTGTTTTCGTCACAAAGCCAGCTGCTGCTTCGGCCTCTTTTGTCACGTACTCCGATTATAGACTGATTTTCTTTAGAACAGGTATTTTCAACAACGTGTCCCAGATAAAGATAGATAGTTTCTTGCATGTTCTTCTCCATAGAGATTACAGATCCATCATTTTGGACTGACTGATTCCTTGACAATTGAAGTGAAAGGCACTTATAGTCCTCTTTGAGATAGTGCTTCTTTTCTTATTCTATGCAAATCCAGCCGTCAAACACTTTCTACTAAATATAACGTTGCTCGTTGCGATTTGATTAAAACTGCCATCAAATCTTTTTTTTTATCTCAGGCTGTATTTACTGACTGTTCTCATTTCTCCTTGGAGCAATGATGCTTCACGTATTTATTCGCATTATCTTGTTTAATAACCTCTTGTTTTATTGTTTCATTTTGTTCTGTGGCCAATCCAATGCAACACAATCTTAGCTACAAAGCTTCGTTAATATCTGGGTTTCGACGGCGGTCGTTAGGAGGCTGTCTGTTGTCACAGATTTCTTCTTATTAATTAATTCCGCTGTAAACTAAATTAAAAGTTTAGTTTTTCCAGAATAGAGCTCAAATTGTTTCGTTCTAGTTTCATTTTACTCCCTAGAATGCAAGTCTCCTTCAAAATTTTAACGGTTTCTTCTTCGTTTCGCTCTTGAGTCTTGAGAAAGCGGTCGTGGTCACTATGAATTTTGTCCAATCTCTGGTGCTGTGACTCGCCGCACGATCTCTCTACATTTGGCTCGGTTACATGAACGTTTGGCGCACTCAATTATAGGATCAGCAACGGCGGACTTAATTTGATCGGTTCACCTCATCGGTGATCACCCGCGCGACCTGTTACCCTCCACTCTGCCCTGCTCCACCAGGCGCTCAATGGAGTTGTTATTCCGCCTCGAGACAAAGATTTTTTCTAACGGAGTTTAACGGTTTAGAATCATAGAAAATCATCTTTTCTACTCATTGTTTGCTGAACTACAACACTTGAATTGTAGTGTTGATGATAAAATTTCAGTATTTACCACAAAGGTCACGAGACTAAGGATGTTGGTTTCCCCCGAATTATCAGTTTTATTAGGAGTAAACACGGAGAGGAGATGGCAACACCGGGGCGACGCCATAATCAGAGTATGCTGGCGGCTGGCGGGATGCGCGCGCCGGGCGGGCGGCGCTAGTGTGTGCGGCACACGAGTCTCGACCCTGCGACGGGTCAGAGCGCGCGTGCGGGCGCGTGTCGCGAGGAAACGTGCGGCGTGTTAGGCTCGGAGCTCGGCGCGGGCTCGCGGGCCAGCCGGCGGTGTGGCCGCACGGGGCGGCGCGCGACATGGGGCGGCGGTAGCGGCGCGGATGTGCGCGCGCTCCGAGGCCGTGGAGTTGGAGGTGCTGGGCGCGGACGGCGGCGAGGCGCGCCCTGCTCCGCGCCCCTTGCGCCTATCCATCCTCGAGCTGCTGGGCAAGCTGGTGCGCCGCGACCAGCCCGCCCCGTCTCACCGTCGCAACCGGCATAATCATCGCTTCCGAACTTTCGTCTCCTGCGGTCGGTATCTATTGATTAATCGCTGACGTTAAGATCGTGCTGATAGGAAATCTCTTATTGAATTTTAATTTTATTCGGTTCGACGCCGGTAAAGCTCTGCGTCATCATGTATCGTACGTGCCTTGGAGCGTACATACGACGCCGTTGCTGTTTGCGTAACGTCTTGACATTCTACACGGCCGTCGTCGACATGTTTTCGTTTTGGCCGTCTCGCTATGAATGGCAGAGCGACTTCCCCCGAAACGATGATGAATATTTCAGGAATAGAGAAGATGTGGATAGTGGACAAGGTCGGTGTCGGTGTCGGCGGGGGCACCCGTGCGGTTAACGACCGGGGTAGACGGCGCTCCAGTGCTTCGCATATGACCCCGCGCTGTTGTTATCGATTACCCGCTAATGTTTCACTTCACTAAATTTAATTAGGATGCAATTCCTTCGCCAATGTGTCAACTTCCGTACTACAGGAAAGCTAAAAAGATAAGATTACATCTTTTCCTATAATCAATACTTGAATAGCGTAACTACCTGTTCGCTCATGATGGTTTTTTCTACTGGTGGAGGTATCCATTGTAATGCGTGCAAGTCCTTAGCACGTATAATTAGATTATTGTTGCCGTTGCACTAAAGAATTGTTTCGGATATAAACACTGTTGTTAGTCTGTTAACCTAACTTCTCCATTTCATGTCATGCGGTAAAACCGAACACCATTTTCATTCTTTCATGTCAGCACTTTGTTTTCGGAAATGTTATTGTCTTTCTGGATCTTTTGCTACCGTGTTATACGATAATTTGATAATGTAGATTAGATTATCCATTATTAGTTCAAAACCCGCCATGAAAAAGATCATTAATCAAAGAAAAGAGTTAATCAATAAAGTACCTTTTGAGATAGTTCGAAGACACGAGTATATTATATTAGGGTTCAATGGTCGGTATCGTTGAAACAATGTTACCAGAGTGCATAGCTTCAATAAGCCAATCAGAACCTCGATGAAATCATGACTAAGACCACCCATTCAATATACAATGAAGATTTGCATAACATAAAGCCATAGACAAAATAGCAGTCGACGAAGGCCAGGTGGGTCAATGACATCACTAGAAATTAGAAGTTAGACCTGGATTAGACCGGACCAGAGTAATCACTGCATTATAAGTGTGATGTAGGCGGAATAACAGCTGAAAATTATCATGATGAGTCATTTGTTTGAAAATTCTTGCTAGACATTCCACTGTAGACAGTAAAGTTGTGCTGTCATCAAGACTATAACCACTCATCTGTAACTATAATCCATATAATATACCTTTCCTAAGTCCGTTCCTTACGATTGGGGATGTCACTCCTTCTCTTTATTTTGGTATATGGTAGGCCTCCATCAGCTACAGTCTTATGGCTTGATGGATTGCCATCCTTGAATTCACTTGTAGTTGCCTCATTGGGCTCAACACTTATCTCATTGGGCCACAAGGCTTTTTATTTTTTACTTCTCATCGATATGGATATGTCCACAGGTATCCAAATGATGATATTAGATGACAATCCAAAACTCTTTTTAGTGTTTTAATAAGTATATTAAATACGTAAATCCTCATCTAAGCCATATCTAAGTTCACTGCGTGTTCGTCCATAATTAACAACAATTATTGCCTATTTTCACGATAGTTAATCTATCATGGCTGTTTCATTTGTTCCGGAACTGAAGACCTTATTGAGTCCGTTGCTATGGTGAAGATTAAAAAAAATATCAAAGAAGCCTCGGTAATCACTTTGGTTTAATTTTTGTATATTCCTGCGTTTGATACTTCGTATATTCATAAGCGCTAAAAGTTATCTTAAATCATCAATTCTTCAATTTACCTTTAATTCAGTTCAGGCATATAAAATGAATGTAGGTAGGCCTAAAAAGGGATCAGAGTCGCAATTTTAAGCATTTTTAGGGTTCCGTACCCAAAGGGTAAAAAACGGGACATTATTACTAAGACTCCGCGGTCCGTCTGTCTGTCTGTCTGTCACCAGGCTGTATCTCGTGAACCGTGATGGCTAGACAGTTGAAATTTTAACAGATGATGTATTTCTGTTGCCGCTATAACAACAAATACTAAAAACAGAATAAAATAAATATTTTAGTGGGGCTTCCATACAACAAACGTGTTTTTTTGCCGTTTTTGCGATAATGGTAAGGAACCCTTCGTGCGCGAGTCCGACTCGCACTTGGCTGGTTTTTCTTCAGATCGTCTGTATTATTAATTACCTATGTCGATGGCGGTGGCATTTTCGCCACTTTGTTGAAAGTTGAGGGGAACAAAATTAATTTTATCTTCACCTTGTCCTTCAACTCGGCGGCTCTGTCCTTGATTTCTTTTTCAATAATGCACGAAAGCATTGTACATTCTTACATGAGAACAGTTCAAGTGGAATCTCGAGAATTCCCTTAATAATTTAATAATTGGTAGGGGTATGCTAATGTAGTTTCCATCTATTTTTATACACGTCTGTAAATAAACGTGCAAATTGTGTACTGTAATACTTCAGTCAAATGTTTTGAAGTATTGTTATTCAGAACATACTTTGTCCAGAGTAATATCTGAATTTGTTACATTCAGTTAGAATTGAAAATGCAACTGACGAAATTAAGGCAAGGTCTTTGTCTGGTGTGTTAAACTAGACACAAACAGTCTTATTAATAAAAATGGCGTATTACCAGCTTATTCCAAAGTTACTCTTGGACTAGCTAATCCCGGCGTAAGTAAGGATTAACAAAGGCTTAGCAATGTTATTAATAAACATGGAATAACCTCGGACTAACTATTCATTTGTTACTCTTGGATTTACGCGTAAGCTATGGCAACCTAGTTCAATTTAAAAGTAAAAAGAGTGAACCAGTGAATGAAACTTGAAAAAAATTTATGACATAAAGTAGAAAAATAGCGGACAAAGTGACATCTGTCATACTTAAATCGCAATCAAAAATAATAAATGTAGTCGCCATGGATACACTCTTAATCCAACCTTACTCCGACCTTAAACTAGCTAGCACCATGGAATAACTTTTAGTCCAAGACTAGAGTTAGATTAGTATAATCTCTCCTTATTCCGTATTTATTAATACGGAAATTTGTTAGTACCAACCTAATGCTTGGAATAAAGTTAATCTTACCTTAGTCCACGTTTATTAATAAGACGGAAAAAGTCTTAGCGTTAGTGTCTTGCATTGTAATGTGATTCACTAAGGGTGTGTGGGGAGGATGCCCCTGAAAATGCTATTAGTCGTAAACTGGGAGGAGATCGATCGCCGTCGCCTCGGCGCCCGCCGAGACGCTCTCATAACCACTACCACGATGAACAGATCAACAGCTATATAGATGTATCTTTGGAATATCCGCTATTGGAATTGTCAATATACAGAAACGTTCAGCTCCCGTAATGAAGTTATTGCTCTGGAAGTTATTTTATGACTTCGATCGGAACAACATCCTCTAACAAACAGACTTTGTATCAAACAGGAACATGATTAATTGTTAATTACTAGTCGGCGGAGCGAGTAATTAATCCAATCTTATTCTTAAGAGGACGATAAAATTTTATCGTGTTTTCGAACGTTATCTTTTTGGCAAAGAATATTGAAACTGTATGTGGGAGTTTCCCTTTGTAAGGAGACGTATTGACCTCCTTGGCTCCTTAAAACATTTGTGTCGAGTCAAGAGAGTAATCGTGATAAACAAAGGGTAAAAACGGGACCTTATTACTACTCCGCGATCCGTCTGTCTGTCTGTCTGTCCGTCTCTCACGAACCGTGATAGCTAGACAGCTGAAATTTTCACAGATGATGTATTTATGTTGCCGCTATAATAACAAATACTAAAAACAGAATAAAATTAATATTTAAGTGGGGCTCCCATAGAACAAACGTGATTGTTTTGCCGTTTTTTGCGATAATGGTACGGAACCCTTCGTGCGCGAGTCCGACTCGCTCTTGGCCGGTTTTTTCTAAACTGTCGTTTAGTACAATTACAGAGAGTAGTATTCAGTAGCTTAGCTGTAGCATTTAAAGTAGTCTTAATGAATAGGCGTTTAAATAATTATCCTGGTTGCAGTCGACAGGGCACGTTCTTTTTACAGATGTTGAAATGCTGCTATATATATGTGTTCCGGATCTCTTGTACTATAATTACTTTTACATGAAAGGGTATCGCATGTGCATTGAAGTTTATGATTCTTCTCATTCAAGTTCCTAATATACTTTTAATTAAAAGGTCATCTGCTTTGTATCACGGGAAACTGAAAAGAAATGTTGACTTCAATAATATTTATATTTGTAATTGAATGCTTCTTTTCTTCACTGATTTCGGCGTATGGTCATATGGGGCAGATTTTGTAGGATACGTTTAGATTTCGTTAGCTGAAAGCATTGTTCAGGTGCGAGATAAGCAGTGCGGTTTGTCTCGTGTCGAGACTGTCAGTCTGTGGGTATTTTTAGTATTTACATTTTTGATTATGCTTTATGATGAAGAAGATTACATTTATGACTGATAACATTATCGTCGTGATAGCAGTTATTACTTAAATTTCACCACCACTGTGAAAGATTTCCCACGTTTTCTTGTCGTGACGTCATTATATGACGAAGCTAAAGAAAATTTAAAGTTATTTTCATTCCGATCAACAACTCGTCAATATTACGGATTACGAACATCGTAGGTACCATTAGACCTTTTTTAATATGGTAAAATAGAATCGATAATTAATGAATCACCCACGTATAATGTTCGTAAGGTAAATAAATAATTTCGATAATGGCATATAAAATTAATTTTGTGGGAGAGGATTACGCTTTTCTCTATTAGGACTTAGGAGTGCAACTTTGGACAACGCCACCAGTAGTGTATCATGGTTGTGCGACACTCTTTTTATGACCACAAAAAATATGTTAGATATTGTAGAAAAAGTCCTTTCGTTTAGGAAGTCACGTGGCGTCTTGTGCATTTTGACAATAAGTGAGTACTTACTTGCTTTCTCATCTATTTTGGATCAAAAAAAGGTCGTTTTTAGTGTTCCGTACCCAAAGCGTAAACACGGGAACTAAGACTCCACTGTCCGTCTGTCTGTATCTCATGAACCGTGATAGCTAGACAGTTGAAAATTTCACAGATGATGTATTTCTGTTGCCGCTATAACAACAAATACTAAAAATAGAATAAAATAAATATTTAAGTGAAAATAAAACGCAAAAAAATCATGCCGTGCCTTGCCGTTCACGTTTTTTTGCGATAATGTACAACAAATACTAAAAACAGAATAAAATAAATATTTAAGTGGGGCTGCCATACAACAAACGTGATTGTTTAGCCGTTTTTTGCGATAATGGTACGGAACCCTTCGTGCGCGTGTCCGAGTAGCACTTGGCCGGTTTTTTTGTTGTTGTTGTTTTTTAATGAATAATTATTATAGTAATTATAATTAATATTATTAGAGCATTGATGTAGTCGTGTTTGATATAATTTCATTAGATATAATATGTGTACCGACCTGATCTTAATTTAGGAAAGCCGAGTGCTTTTACATGGCTAGGATTAAGGTCTCCGGATTTCGTTTTGTACTGTTGTAGAGGAATACGGGGCACGAAAGTATGATGGACTGCAGATGGAAGTTGTGTTGTTTGGATCTTAGCTCGCCTTTTTTAGAGTTGGTTCAATTCCTCTGCATGTTGCTAGTTTTCATTGACGGAATTTATTTCACAACGATGTGACTTTGAAACGCAATCTTATTGTAATGTAAGCACTGTAGGTTTAAAATATCCATGTTCATTCCGCTAAAGTGGCACGTAATTTTGTAATAGCGTTTTTGCGTATAACTTTCTGCACGCAGTACTTGTGACCATTCAATTTAATGAGGATATGCTTGCAGACATTGTTTGTACGCCCATTGAGGTACAAATAAGTCTGTTCTTTTGCATTCGTGCAAACAAGAATTTCGTTGCTGTCCTTCAGTATAGCATAATGAGGGACACTTAAATATGTTGTGTGAGGTCCTTTACAAAGCAAACTAAGAAGTCATTGAATCAGAACTTCGTCTAAGACAAAGATGTGTGAGTGACAAGGAGGAACAATAATTAAACCAGTGTTTATATAAATTAAGACAATTAGATCCATAATTCTGTTTGCAAGTAGGTTTGTGAGAACAACGTGTAAGTGGTATTGTTTATTGTTACAGAGAATGAACGGAGAATCAAAGCGAACAACAGGGAATACAACGCGCAGTTCCGCTATGCCGTAAGTTGTGTTTTCTATACATTCATTACATCTTAGTTTTAAAGCTTTTGTTTACTTACAAATTGGAGCATCTATTGCAATATTTGCAATACTTATGTAAAAGAGAAAAGAAAAAGTGTTTATTCGCCACAAAAAATACACACAAAATTTTTGTTTTTTTTTTAAATTAAATCCTTAACGATAGTATTAGTAAGTACTTAAATTATGTTAGTAAATAAAAGAAAGATTAAAATAAAATACTAAATTTAAGTACCTAGTAGGATGATTGATAAGTAAAAGCAGATGCATGTCGTGACTGTGGCAAGAAGGCTTCCACTCAGCACATGTAAACGCACCCACGATACAGGAAGAAATTCCTAGTGTGGGGAATTTAATTAAAAAAAAAAAAAAATGCGAAGCTTAATGCTTCGACGTGGAGGACCCACAGCACGGCGCTGATTTTGAGTGGTCGCCTAGGACGTGACGTACGGCGTGCGTACGTGCCTATGTATGTATAAAGAGACCCCATAGTTACCAGCTGGCCGGTTCGTCAACCAGAAAACGGCGGCTGGGACAAACTGGATACGGTATACGGAGAGCCGAATGACTGCAACTTGGGAAAAGCTTTTGTACAGAAGTAGAATGCGAAAGACTGAGCTGATTTTGCGAAGGAGGTTGTTTATGTGGTCAAGAAAAGTTTTTGTGCGCAATTAAAGGCAACTGACGAACTGACTGGGAGACGTAGACACTCACAATACGGCTGGTCCATCAGTTGACAGTTCAGTTGCTCAGCGACCTATGGAAACGGCTATTGTCTGAGTATCTCTAAAGGGGCTACAATAATTGCATATTGTTGACAATTTTGTTAACCAATAGTGTTGAGTATATTTTCAACTTATACCCTTGCTGCAATTTCATTGTGCAATACATTGCCGATTGTAGTCCATCAAGATTCTGCAACTGGAGGAATTTTTTTCGTTTTTTCGTACACGCGGAGCAATTATTGAGGCTAGATCTCAGCAGCTAATGACGATTTTTACGTGTGCATTTTCGGTCGTTACTTGAAACTTCGTGGCAATTACGACCCCAGCATCCTTCTTAAGGTCTTTATACGCACTAGCTTCTTCATCCCATTTTTTCAGGACGCCCATAGATTTCGTTGATAAAGTTCAAAATATTTTGGTTTTACCACTCGGCAATGACGAACAGATGTGATGTGATGTGAATCAGGACGAGGCGGGGGAAGAAAAAGAGATGCACCTGTAAATAATATAATAATAATAAGGACCCTGTAGCTTGGACCCTGTTCCCGATACCGGTTGGCCTCTATTTTTTATATTTTTAAATGTTTTTAAGTTTTCTTTTTATTTATATTTAAAAATGTATAAAGTAAGAACGAGAATAAATAAAGGAAATAATAATAAAATACATAGTCATACATGGCTCATGAGGGTGCTGGAGTTGTACAAAATAGATGCAACTCTATGCACCTTCCTTGAATCATGTATGGGGCAATGGAAGACAGTCCTTCGATATCCAGGATGTCGACCGATTCAGGGGAATGATGAGCCTGTATGGATTAAGCGGGGAATATTTCAGGGCGACAGTTTGAGCCCACTTTGGTTCTGCTTAGCCCTGAATCCTCTAAGTACACTGCTGGAGGATTCAGGACTGGGCTATCGGTTGAGAAGAGGTGGTCAGGTCATATCTCACCTCCTTTACATGGATGATCTGAAACTCTTTACCCCCGATAAATTCCAACTGACGGAGCTACTGAAGGTAACTGAAACCTTCAGTAACTCCATCAGGATGGAATTTGGTGTGGAAAAATGTGCAGTCATGCATGTAAAGCAAGGGGAGATTATGGAATCCGAGGGAATTCAACTCTCTGATTCCATACACCTTAGACACCTCTCCTCGACCGAAACTTACAAGTATTTGGGTATGTCGGAAGCGTTGGGCATCAACAGTACTGACATGAAGCAACTGCTGAAGGAGCGTTTCTTTGGCCGCCTGAAAAAGGTATTAAATAGCCTTTTGTCGGGCGGAAATAAGGTGCGTGCCTTCAACAGTTGGGTCATGCCGGTTTTGATGTACTCTTTCGGCATACTCAAATGGACTCAGACCGAGCTCGACGCCCTCGATAGGAGGGTCCGGACACTACTGACTGCAAACCGGATGCATCACCCACGATCATCGGTGATGAGACTGTACATCTCGCGGAAGTGTGGGGGTCGAGGCTTTTTAAATGCCAAGACTCTTCACAACCGCGAGGTGTGCAGCCTCAGAGAATACTTTTTAAATGCTGAAGTGGGTATGCACCGGGATGTGGTCGCAGTGGACAAGGTACTCACCCCGTTGTCCATGGCTAAAGAGAACTGGCGCAAGCCTGTAATACTATCGACTGATGAACGCAAAGAGGTATGGCAAGGCAAGGAGCTACACGGGCGCTTCTATCGGGCTCTCCATGGGCCCGATGTAGATTTCCCAGCGTCCGTATCCTGGCTACGTTTCGGTGACCTTTTCGGGGAAACTGAAGGTTTTGTCTGTGCAATTATGGGCGAAGTTATCTTGACGAATAACTACCGGAGACATATAATGATGGACGGGACGGTTGACGTGTGTCGGGCATGCCACCGTCCTGGTGAATCCATCAGACATATTATCTCTGGTTGTTCTCGCCTGGCTAACGGCGAGTACTTACACAGACATAACCAAGTGGCCAGGATTATTCACCAGCAACTTGCTTTGAAATACAATCTGGTGGATTCTGAGGTACCGTATTACAAGTATGTGCCCGACCCAGTTCTCGAAAATGACCATGTCACGTTGTACTGGGATCGGTCTATCATCACTGATAGGACTATTGTTGCCAATAAGCCGGATATAGTGGTGATAGACCGATTAGCGCGCCGCACAATGATAATCGATGTCACCATCCCACATGGCGAGAACCTCGTGAAAGCTGAGAAAGAGAAACAAATCAAGTATCTCGACTTAGCACACGAGGTTGTCGACATGTGGGATGTGGACTCGGCGATCATTGTGCCGATTGTCGTTACGGCCAATGGCCTGATGGCCAATAGCCTCGATGAACATCTATCGAGGCTGTCATTACGCGGTTGGATCAAGGGTCTGATACAGAAGGCAGTACTTCTCGATACGGCTCGCATTGTGAGGAGGTTCCTGTCTCTGAAGCCCTAACCACCGGTAGCTTGGACCCTGTTCCCGATACCGGTTGGCCTCTATTTTTTATATTTTTAAATGTTTTTAAGTTTTCTTTTTATTAATATTTAAAAATGTATAAAGTAAGAACGAGAATAAATAAAGGAAATAATAATAACATCTATACATCAGAGTAAAGACGATATACGGCGATATTGCAGTAAAGTCAAAGCGGATTAAATCATTTGCAATCTAGCCGGCTAGACATTTAATACATGCGACTACTATGAAATATCTTGGCAATATCGCCGGTCTACCTTGCAAGATTGCAGCAATTGTTGCACTGTGTTGAGCGATATAATTGGCAACTTGGCAGCTATACAATTGCAGCAAGAAATTGTCAAAAAACTAGCCCGTCGTATACAAACCCTGTATACTTTAAGGTGCAAAATTGCCGCCAAGTTTCATGTAACGACCGAAGAGGCACACGTAAAAATCGTTGAGATCTAGCCTCAATAATTGCTCCGCGTGTACGAACAAAATTCCGCGGCAATCCAGTTGCAGAATCTTGCTGGACTACACTCAGCAAAGTATTGCACAATGAAATTGCAGCAAGGGCAAACATACCGAGCTGTATTGATCAACAAAATTGCCGACAAGGTGCAATTTTTGTAGCCCGTTTACAGGCACCATAAGAGATCGAATCCGAAACGAGGTGATCCGGCAGAGAACCAAAGTTGTCGACATAACTCACAGAATAAGCAATATATTGTGGCAATGGGCCGGCCATATATAAGCCGTATAACCGATGACCGTTGGGGTAAACGTGTTCTTGAGTGGAGACCGCGAACTGCTAAACGTAGGGTAGGACGCCCTCAGGCTAAGTGGAGCGACGGTCTTCGCAGGGTGGCTGGTACCCACCATTGTGTGGACCGCTCGGAGGACACGGTGGAGCATATGGTGGAGGTCTGCCCCGCTTGGGCGAATAACCGCGCGTGTCCTTGTGGAGGCGATCGGCAGAGGCGACCTCTCGCGTCCCGCCCTGGTTCAGGCCATGGTACGGGGCGAGAGGACATGGGAAGCATTCTCCTCCTTCTGAGAAGCAGTAATGCTCGCAAAGAAGGAGGCGGAACGCGTGAGGGAGATGCAAAGGAAACGCCCTCACGCCCCTAGCCACCGCAGGAGACGCCCCGGGCGTCGGGAGTCGCAAGTCGCTTCCCGGCCACCGTAGGCGCGGCCTTGTGGACGGCAAGTAATAAGTAGCTCGCCGTCCGATAAGGACCAGGACCAGTTTACGGCGCGTAGTGTTCCACGCGTGCCTCAAAGAGATGTCAGCAAAAGTGACGGGGCTCGCTAGGGCCGATGCCAGTCTGGGTCGCAGATAAATTCGTAAGAGAGTTACCGCGGCCCCGGCACAAGCAACTGAAGGAACACGGGTGGGTTTTAGTCAGTAAAAGTCTGTCACGCCCTCCCGCTTCACCCAGAGCGGGAGGGCTTTGGGATATCTTCCAATGACTTCCATTGGCAGATATCCCAAACACGAAAAAAAAAGTTTGGCTGGTAGCAGCTGGATGTTGCCAAAAATCGAAGCAAATGGCGTGCAATTGGAGAGGCCTATGTCCAGCAGTGGATTACTTTAGGCTGATGAGGAAGAAGGCAACTGATAGACTTCATCAGATAAGAAGCAGCACAGGTTCCTACACGAATGATATTACGACCTCTCAAACTTGGCATAACTGGCCTATAAATATAATGCTTCGTATTTCCACTGTGAGAGAACAAGCTACTTCTCTTTGAATGGGAACCTCGGCAACACTGGCCTATTCCTTTATCTGCGAGAACAGTATTTAGCTCAATTAATTAAGCTAAAAATAAACATTGGGTCTTATAAATGTGCCCCAAATTAAGTATTTTTCACCTTTTTTGAATTTTCTAACATACAATTACTTAAAGTCCATTAAGTATTCTTGTAGTCGTTTCTTCTTTAATAATAAATATCGAATTGAAGTTTTCTGTTGGGCCACCAACGCACATGATGAAAATATTAAAGCAATTCAGTTTTTCCAATCGGTAAAAAATGACCGCGATTTGATACCGTCCATCAACAGTGCTAAAAAATTGCACATTATCATTCAATGTCAGATTGTGAACTATTTAGTTTCCGTTAAAATTAATCACCGTTGTAAAAATAGCGTACAGAGATAATCAAATAAATTATTTTGTATTTATGGCTGTATTTTGAAAATAATGTATGGGAATGAAAGTTAAGGTTACACTAGTCAACGGCACGAACTATTTTGTGCGCGGGGTTAAAATGCATTTTATATCAACCGACAACACGTGTGGAAGAGGTAGATGCTGTGATGAGCAGTAGGAAGCTAGTTCGCGTACGAATACATATTTTTGCAAATTTTTAGCGAAATGGATAATGACTTAGGACGAAACCGAGCGCGCGAAATTTTATAAACAGACCTTTGGCAGTCTAGATATCATGAAAAAACTACGTAATCTATCTGTTCAAAATAAAATTATTTGCATTGTTGAACTACTAATCTATCCCTGTATGGAAGCCGTTTTGCAATTTTCCGTCTTCTTATGGTATTTATTTGCGCCCAAAAATGCGTTAAAATTAGTGTCGAAATGTGGAACTTTCGACGCTCATAACTTTCAAATATTTCCTTTTTTTACTTTTTTGCTTCCATACAGGGCTAGATAATGATGAGACAAATAGATATCACTTTTTATTTTGATCGTACATCGTCAAACAGTGGAATAATCCCCAAACTACGTTTGTATGGAAGAATTTTTGACTAGTGTAACCTTAACGTATTTTTTCAGAAGGGGATCCCATTAATGTAGATTTTACTATCAGAAAAGCAGGGTTTGTAGACGATATTTTAGTGCTTGACCCAAAATTTGGTTGGTCTAAAAACTGAGTCTATAATAATTAGGAACTAGAGCAACGTAACCTAACAACTGTTAACCTCCTTACAAACGGGAGTAGGTACCCCCCTACTTTATGAACAAAATACGGAATCTAGTTTGGATATAATTTCAACAATACACCATCAGTCCATGAGTCATCCTGGCATATTCTGCAAATGACGTAAACAAAGATTTCGCGCAGCCTATGTCTAATTAAGTGTAGGTCGAGATGTGTGAACAACATGAAATCATACTCTGATAAGATGTAATTGCTAATTATATCAACTGAATGAATTCTAATCAGTGTGTCCTGAGTTCCGGTCCATTCACAAAATATCGCGAACAATAAACCGTCTTCCTGTTACTCATCGGCCATAAAATCATTAGCGTGTTTGGAATGATTATACCTATGTAGCTATCAGTGTATCGATAAGCAAGTCTAGCTTATTGTTAGTGTTTTTGTCTGTTTGGTAACGGTATCATCAGTAGCAAGCCTATTTTACAAGCTTTTATTTTATTTGCAATGTATGTATGTAAGTGTGTTCGGGTCAAATCTTGCAAATGAATTTAAAAGTTAACCGCCACCGATTAAGATGAAATTTTGCATACACGTTTAGTTTGGATGTCAATGCATGGTTACCTAAGTGATGTTATTTAAAATCCAATATGGCGGGTTGCCCAAGATGACGGACTAGTTATTTTTTGTGCACTGCCATCTGCCATGATAATATGGGTATCAAGAGAAAAATACGAAAAAAGCTTATTGTAAAAAAAGGTTTTTTAATAAATAATTTCATTAGAAGACAAGGAAAGGCTTTGGAGAGTACCAAAATTATATAGTACTTTTCTGGCTTTATAACAGTTACTATTTTTGTTACAGAGCAACTTCATCAAGACATCGAAGTATTCGATCATAACGTTCCTGCCGCTGAATCTGTTGGAGCAGTTCCAGCGGCTGGCGAATTTCTACTTCTTGTGCCTGTTGGTGCTGCAGCTGATCCCGGCCATCTCCTCGCTCACCCCTATCACCACCGCGATACCACTCATAGGCGTACTCGCACTCACTGCCGTCAAGGACGCGTACGACGACTTTGTAAGTCCACATACCACACATATAATAAACAAAACACTCCTTCAATAGATGCATGTGAAAGACACTTAAGACGGAGTGGCAACAAAACAAAGCAATAAATAAAATTCTAATATAATATCGACGGGCTGGCCGATACTTAGGATCCATTATCACCGCTGCGCCTTCTTGGATAATCAGCTATGTAAGGCAGGAGTGGACAATGAGTTTCATAGAATTAGGTCTCATCGAATCTTGAAGCCATTATTGAAGTGGTTTTTACAACAGGAAAACTCGATATGGAGTTGCCGAATTTGTTCAACCCTAGGACGAACATCGACAAGACATACCTACGCTTTTTAGGGTTCCGTACCCAAAGGGTAAAAACGGGACCCTATTACTAAGACTCCGCGATCCGTCTGTCACCAGGCTCGTCGTCTGTCTCATGAACCGTGATAGCTAGACAGCTGAAATTTTCACAGATGATGTATTTCTGTTGCCGCAACAACAAATACTAAAAACAGAATAAAATAAATATTTAAGTGGGGCTCCCATACAACAAACGTATTTTTTTTGCCGTTTTTTGCGGTAATGGTACGGAACCCTTCGTGTGCGAGTCCGACTCGCACTTGGCCGGTTTTACTTCCACAACACCTCTATGACAGACCTTTTACGATCTAGATATAAATAATGTAGTGTACCTGTACGGTTTAATATACTGAATGGCACACATAAACAGCCTCGGATCAAACATCTGGTAGGCCAGCTTTATGTCCCGATGCGGTAATCGAACCCGAGCCGCTGCGTCGATTGTCTCGTTAAAATAATAATACGGATGTGTACTAAATGTCAGTTTCATAGCACATTATTATTTTATTTTTGGCAAAGAATGCGAGGGAAGGAAGAATCATCAGTAATATAAACAGGATATTTAATGGCGCTGAGTGAGTTCCAAAAGCCCTCGTTCTACGTCTGGCACTTAACAATTGCCAATGAAATTACTGTGTTATGCCGTTGCGCAGACTGAATAATAATATAAGCAATGCCGTCTTTGTTTCCCCCTTTCTTCCAAATTGGCATCAAAGAATAAATAAATGTAACAACTGGAAATCTGGCGAAAGCTCTTTACATGAAATGCCGAGTTCATCGTATCAATTTGTCTCATAAGGACAATTGCTTGAAATTAAATTGAATTCAATAGAACTCTGTCTCTTGTCTAAGCTCTCAGCAAATATGTAAGCTGTATTGTTTAAATTAGTGTACTACAGCAGATATCGATAGGTATAAAGCGACTCCAATCAAATGTTTGTCTAAAAAACACGTACTTCATCTAAGAATCCGCCATCAGGAAACAAGACTGCTAGTGTTAATGAGCGCATGTAGGAGTAATGAAATGATCAAACAGACGGTACGTGTGGCGTCCTTGTCTAACTCTGTTGCTAATGCTTGCTGACCCATTATGTCATCTATTGTAGATCAAGGACGCAGACGTAATTAGTGATCCGTGGCAAAACGTGCGATATGTGATGAGCATCGTTTGATTTAATTTGTACAAGCGCTCCTTTACGATCTTGATTTATCATCAATTAAGATTAATATTTTGTAGCCTTCGTGATCCATTTTAATTACATAATGGCTCGTTCTTTTTAACCGACTTTCGAAAAAGGAGGAGGTTCTATGTTCGACTTCTTGTATGTTTTTTATGTATGTTCACCGATATTTCCGTCAATTGTGGACCGACTTTGAAAACATTATTTTCTTTGAAAGAGTATGTTCTGAAATTGGTCCCATTTTAATTTGGTGGAGATCTGATGAAGACCTTCAAAGATATACAACAAAACTCTTCAATAAATAACGGCAAATCTCTCGGGACTGCTACAATCGCATGTCTGTATATTGTTTATACCATTTCATAACATAACATCACGCCAGTACAGTCTTAAGGGGTAGGCAGATCTCTCATTTGATCGGTTTTGTTCAAGTTTAATGATATTCGGTTAATCTATTCTGGCGCTATAGGAAACTTACTAAACAACTTGCCTATTAGGTAGGTACAACAAAAAGTGGAAAATAAAAAACTTTTTTACAAAAAAATACCACCGACTTCCAAATAAGAAAACTACAAAGTGAAAAATAACTTTATTTTTGGAAGTCGGTGTCCATAATGCAAAAAAATGGTACCTACGTAAGACACCGACTTCCAAAAATAAAGTTATTTTTCACTTTGTAGTTTTCTTATTTGGAAGTCGGTGGTATTTTTTTTTTTTTGTAAAAAATTTTTCATTGTCAGTATTTAAGATGTTACATACAGAAAATACATAGCGTATACTAAACTGTCCTCGGCCAAGTTGACAATCTACAATCGATAACGCCAGTGGAAAACGAATCAATGTATGGGAATGACACATCTGAACGTTTAGTCATGTGGTCAGACCATATAAATAGAAAGCGTTAACGATTGTAGATAAAGATTCGATACGAAACGTTTGTAACTTGGCTAGGCTAGGGTGTCTGGTATGGTGGAGGAGGGATGAAACGCATGTTACTAAAAGAGTTCTGAATATAAATGTGGATGGATGGAGAGGGAGATGAAGCCCAAAGAAAAGATGGATGGACTGTGTGAGGAGTGATATGAAAGAAAAGGGAGTCAGTGATACAGGACGGTACGGAAGAAGAAAACGTGTTGCGACCGACCCCAAGTAACATGGGACAAGGGCAGGCAGATGATGATAACATTGCATATACTAAAAGCTCTATCCTATTTTATTATTATATCTAGCAATGGAATCTATACAACAACACATGATAATGATTGATTCCAAACAGCCCATGTAGAATATAGTATTTGTTTAAAACTTCTTGACAAAAAAGTCCTAACAAATGGTCGTTTCAAAATCTACGAATTTACGATGAACTAAAGTAATAGTTCGTCCTTTAACTTTGAAACTATGAGTTGTCTGGGTAACATATAACTTTCCAACAACTGAAACTATGAGTTGTCTGGGTAACATATAACTTTCCAACAACTTTGTTCCTTCAATTTACTTTAAAACTCATATTATTATGTAAAGAGAAGGTTAGTATTACCGTGAATTATTAAACAAGACTTCTTGTAGTTGTAGCAGCACCGGCCTTCGCATATTATCATGACCTTGTCTATGAATAGGCCCCTTTATATTCTTTGTAGTTTGCCCACCAATGGGGCAAATGAACCTTTTAATGGGCGAAGTTAAGAGCTCTGACACAGTTTATATGTCCGGCCTGTAGAAATACGCACTTCCGAAACGCTTTTAGTTCTCGTTGGTTACTAAAACAACTGCTAATGTGGTTCACCTCAATTAATGGCCAGTTATAATCATCTATTATTGTCAAAATCATCTCTATTTTAGTCCTCGCCCACTGTTTTTACAATAGAGCGAACGAGCTATATCTGAATCAAAATGTAATTGGCTGTAACAAGCATAGACCTTTTTATAGCTTGTTCGTTTACGTGTGTATCGATTAAAGTCTAGACCAAAGAGGTATTATGCGAAGCTCAATCTTAAAGCTCTTACTCCGCTCATTGTGTTATAGACAAGATTGCTCCAGTTTAGTTTTTCGTGGCAAGAGGGGAATTTATCGTCTCTAGAATCAGATTAGATCAGTCGTTTCCGTAGGCACAATACCTAGTGTGCGGGTGAACAGAATTCAATGTATTCTTTTTGGATTGAAATGTCTAGATAACTTCAAAAAGTCTTGATAGGTCTGAGTTGAGCTAAGGATAAACTGTTTACCAGCTCTTTTTCGTTTTTGTTATAAACATATTTTGCTAGCTACCTGTACTGACTTTATCACTTGGACTAATCGCTAAACCAACGGTCACATTTGGGACTTGTTATTTATTGCTACAATTAACTGTTAACTGACATGGACATGGTTATTACGTTTGCCAAAACGAGATTGCCTTGGGAGATAAAGGCCGAAAGCATATTTTTACTAACGCTCCCTTTGGGATTTGGTCTCTGCACTACTCTCTCTTCAGGGCAGAAGGTCCTCGTTAATGTTGTTTTATCGCATGATCATTTGTCCTTTTCTCAAATTATGTTGGGGCCAGTCACATAGAATGGATGCATATACGGTTTTAACAGTTTCGGATAGGCACAACACTACCTAAAACAGGATTTGTATAAAATCAGTAGCCCTAAACTGCCAAAGTTATCCGGCGTTGTCAAAACAGGTCCTTAAACTTTTTATTCTTTTTCCAGCAACGTCATCAAAACGATTCTCAAGTAAACCACCGGCGTGCGAAGACACTGCGCAATGGCAAGCTTGTGGAGGAGAAGTGGGCGTCTGTTCAGGTGGGAGACGTCATCCGGCTGGAGAACGACCAGTTCGTCGCGGCGGACATCCTGCTCCTCAGCAGCTCGGAGCCCAATGGTCTCTGTTACATAGAGACTGCCGAGTTAGATGGGTCAGTACTTACTTCTTCTTGTTTATTTATGTGTGTCTATGTGTTCGGGAACTCGGAATCTTCTCGTCCAACTTACCACAGGATCTCAAGACGAAAGTCTATGACCAGGTGTGTTGCCAGTGATGACTTATGACTCTAGAGCCGTGGTCGCTCACAATGGGCCTCATCAGAAATCTTTGCGTGATCGAATAAAAAATGTAGATCCGTAAAGAGAACCAGGGTTACCGATATAGCCCAAAAAAATGCCAAACTTAAGTGGCAGTCAGCACAATGCTCACAGAACGGATGGCCGATGGGACAGAAAAGTTCTGGAGTGGCCACCTTCGAACCGGATTTGCGTTGGAAGGCCTCCCTCTAGGTGAACGATGAACTGGTGAAGGTTGCGGAGATCCGCTGGCGAGACGCACAGGACCGGTCAGTGTGGTGACCCTTGGGGGAGGCCTATGTCCAGCAGTAAACGTCTTGAGGCTGATATGATGATGATGATATGTATGTGGCAGCTCGTGGCTAAGTAATAAGAGTCGATATTCGAGGTTAAGCAATGCTTGCCGTGTTCGATCCGTGGGTGGGTGGCCACCCATTAGGTACCGAGACTCTTCCGTGTCACACGAAAGCACATAAAGCCGTTGGTCCCGGCTGTCATTTATGGATATTTCACAGTCGTTACGTATAGCCAGAAACTATAAAATCTGACGTCAGCCTCGCCAAGGGGTACCGTCTTACCCAGTTTTTGGGATGTGGAGGTCAGATAGGCAGCCGCTCATCATATGGCATTGGGTTAGACTGGAAGCTGACTTCAACAGAGTTGGGAGAAGACTAGGCAGATTGATTATGTAAAGTCATCGCCAGATAACAAAAAAAAATCGTTGAAACCTGCCTACCAATGTATGCCAATATATCAAAACGATACGAATAAAATGTGAAGGCAGTGTCGCTAACACGATCAAAACAAACGTATCGCCTCCCACTTTTCACTTGGCATTCAGTAATGAGACATAATAATTATCTAATAAACGTGTGAACCGATTTATATGATTATGGTTCTACGCCGTTACCTTTCATTTAATTCCAAAATTATCAAAATATCTCCACTAACAAAAAATTAGGTTTTCAAGTTACGTGATTATAGTTATTGGTACAAGTCGGATCAATTACTTTAATTTTTTTGTTATCTGGCGAGGACGCTTCTGCCATACCCCTCGTTTAAGACGACGACTAACGCCAACGACCTTGAGGGACCAAAACGTGCACTCGTTTGACACCCGCGCGACCCAAAATTTAGTAGTTTTTTGTACTTTCCTTATTATTCTATGACATTAAAAAAAAAGCTTCAGATCAAAATGTAGATAATTAAATTGTCTTTGAGATGGTGTTGATTTCATTAAAATACGCCCAGCGGTTTTGGTGTGATTGTTGTGTTTTTGTCCGTTTTAGACATAACTTCACAAATTAATTACACTATGTTATACAAATAAAACTCAAAATTTGCTTATTTTTTTCAATGAATTACGGCTAGCCATTTAGACGTGATTCTAATTTTAAAATCAGCTACTCAAAGGAATTGGCGCCTTAATACATGGAAGGGTAAGAAAGACGGTGATGCAGGTCATGTTCGGGGACTCTAATACTGACACTGTGTCGGACTTGTTTACTATGACTAAGTGCACGTGTGTATTTACATAATTATTTGTGTCGCATAAGGCATAAATATGCAAATATATGCATTTTTCGCATTTATTTCTAACAACGCAAACCTTGGGGTGGTAAACACAGCTGATTAGCTAACTTGAGTGATTGATTGAAGGGTTAAGAATATAAAGGTTCTATGTTTAGGTCTTAATGGGTTTAAACTCGCGATCGTTCTATTAATCGTATGGTTTTCCATTTGGTTGCAGGGAGACGAATTTAAAATGTCGTCAGTGCCTTTTAGAGACGGCTGCAATGGGGCAGGACGACGCACAACTGGGTGCTTTCGACGGAGAGATCGTCTGCGAAACGCCCAACAATCTACTTAATAAGTTTGATGGTAAGTCACAAAAGTACATCTACATTTTTATAGGTTTGAGGATCCTGACCGTATTGAATGTGACTATAATATAAATAAGTCGATGACACACTTGCTGGCCGGTGCCAGAACACAAAATTGAACCAATTGACACTAAAGAAATATATATTCAGTTTTACATTATTAAAGTCATAGTTGAAACAAGTCTGGGTCGATTCAGCAGTATTTTCTTTATAAAATGCTGCCATAAATTACAGTTGTGTGGTTAATATTAACACGCTTTTATTAGCTTGGTATGTATGTATCAATGTAACGGAATCTTTGAACGTGATTTTCACCAACTTCAAAACGTTGGATTGATTTGAAACTTTGCATACTTATCAAGGACCGATAACAATGCAATAATTTAAATAGTTTGTCCCATTATCCTTACCAGAATCTTCAGGATTAGCGACTTTTAAGTTCAATTTACCATTGAAGTGTGTTTTTTAGTTTTTAGAACTACAATTTATAAGTAAATTAATGTAGGTATAGCAATCTGAAGTCATTAATTGTATTGTACTAATGATCGACTAAACCTTTATAAATACAATAACTACTATTCCTGCCTAATTATTTTCCCTAAAATTTAAATTACATACACAGCTAAATTACTCAAAACACCAGACATAAGTCGCCGTCGCTAAAAAAGAAAGTGGTAACTTCCATAAACAATTTTAATCATGTCGCTGTTAAAATTAGTTCGTGTTTTTTGCTGATTACTGTTTTGCCATATTTGCGAAACGTCGGAGGAATCCGCGCGCCATTGCCCTGCAGTTTCGCGATTAAGTAACGCTGCAGAAATCGCTTGTTAACACCTAAAGCTGCAAACACACTGTCGTTCTTTCAGAATCTCAGATATCTGTCTGTCTTTAAGTCAAGATTGAATAGGTTAATTCTAGGGAAGCGTGCTTCACCGTCAACCACCCACATCATCGCTCACCATCAGGAGACATAGTGGTCAAGCGCGAGCCTATTTTAAATAAAAAGAAAATCTATCATTTTTAAATACGGACTCAATCACATTTGTGAAAATGTTCAAATTTAATTGCAACTAAAATAGATTTAGGACATTTTTATTTCAAACGGTCAATCAAAAATCAAATCAGTGCTCTAAAGAGGCAATAATAATTAAGCTTAGCTCGGTGAGAGAACAAAATCACATTCAGAGCCTCTCCATCCAAAACATTTATTTTGCACGTTCAAAATATGTAACTTTATCAGTGTCCAATCCCCTTAAATACTCTAATATAACCCATTAATCTATAATTTTCTATGAATGGTATATTTGAGGTAGAGCGCAGAATTCTCACTTTCACCAGTCGAGATTGAGGTGTTATACGAAAGAAATAATCACTAATTAGTTGTGTGTTTCCACCTTTATTGTTTATGCACCGCTTGCACTGTGGTACTTTATCATACTGATGGATGCTAAATCGAGTACTCGAACGTTATGAGTCATACGAACTCGGGTTATTCTCTGCCATTAACACAGTTCACGGCAATTGCCTGCATAATATGACAATAATTATTTGTTTTTCTACCACTTATCTAGATGACAACTAATTGTTTGTATAGATAGGTAATTGTAATTGTTTCTTGTTACGCAATCCATGACGTTGGATATGTCATTGGCTTCTTGCAAACACCGTAAGTTTGTAAAAAATCTTGCGAGGTTATAATGTCTCGATATATTGGGAATAGATTGAATTACAATAAATCCAAATTTGATAGTTTGCAATATACATACATACATAAACTCACGCCTTTTTCCATAGGGGTAGGCAGTAACTACAGAACGCCACCTGCTACGATCATTACAATTTTTTTTTTTTTTTTTTTTTATTTAATCCAATATGTTACACTTTTATTCACATACATCATCTGCCAAACTGCAAATCAGTTTGTCGGCAGTAGGTTCTCGTGGATTTATGACTTATCTTTGTTTGGCTACACAAAAAAATTTTTGCTTCACTCACATTCATACATTCTGGTCATACTCATCAGTTTGAAATATATCCGTGCCTTATTGAGAAGAAAGATTTGCCAATCTCAGGCGATGTTTTATAAACTTAACGTTTGCAAAATGTTGTTTTATTGACTTCTAACAAATTTTTATCTTCCATATGCCTACATAAAATGGGTCGCTACGCACTCTATCTAAAAGTATTAATTAAGTAAATGGTAACCTTTTAGGACAAAGGCAATCAGCGTAATTGCGTTTCTATAAGTACTACTTCGTCTAATTTAGTAGACGAAAACAATGCCTTGTACTATGGTAGACATAGAAAACTATAATAAACTAGCTGACCCGGCAAACTTTTTTTTGCCATAAAAACACCAAACATTCATCTACCCTACTCTACCTACCCTACCCTACCCTACCTACCCTACCCTACCTTACCTACACTATCCTACCTATCCTACCTAACCTAGCCTACCCAAAAAAAAAAAAAGTCAAAAGTCAAAGCACTTTATTTCAAGTAGGCCAGTTACAGGCACTTTTGAATTGTCAAAAGACAAAATAAAATATTACAAAATTATGGTGCTACAGTCCCAGTCACAAGACATAATAACTGTGAAAGTACCGTAGATGCCCATTCCAAGGCGTAGATCTCTATGGAGAAGAACGGGCAAGAAACTCCATGGACACTCTTTTTCAATCAGGTAATTATTACAAATCATTTGTTACATCATTCATGTTGAGATTACACATTATGTGAGAACGATGTAGAAAGTTAAAAGTGTCCATAGTAAATATAAAAAGACAAAAAAAACTTCACATAAACCATCTACTAAATAGTCCGAACAAAGCCTAAACATTTGAGGTGAGCCCGTTCTTGAGTTATAAAATTACAACGAAAAGTGGCATTGATTTTTATATAGATAGATAGATTACACTCTATCTTGGGTGGTAAAACAGCATTTTTATCCAGATCACAGAATGTATTTTAACCTAATAAGAATAATAAGCAGTAGAGATTGGTCGGAGAACGCTTCACACCGGGAAGAGTAGAAGGCTTTAGGGGCGATTTTTGCCCAGCTGTGTGATATTGTGGGTTGATAATAAATAGATGTATACAAAAGAGAAGTTCATTATTATAAAATATATTATTATATATCAATGTATGGTATAGAACAGGAGTTACCAAATCGGGCGTCGCGACGCCCCAGGGCGTCGTGGTGCTCTCTCACAGGCATCGTAAACGAGAAAGAAATACAACTCGATAAATACAATGTAATTCAGTTTAAGAGTAATGTATACTAATTTATCCAACTCTGGGTACTGAATATTCCTAGTACCGCTTGATACGTCGCGTCGCACATACTTATGAGAAACTGGCTATTCTGCAGCGGAATGTATAGGCTGATGAAAAATACGATTACATATCAATTGAGAAAATGAAAGGGGCGTAACTTTTTCAAAACTTCCGATCCAAGTTCATTAACTACTGTTTTAATCAACTAGAAAAATAACAGTTAGTCATCAATGCCAAGGTACAAGGGCGTCTCAAAAAAAAAACACTATTTAAAGGGAGTCGCAATAAAAAAAAATTAGAAAGCCCTGTTATAGAAGAAGAAAACGTTTTCCGCCGACCTCAAATAACAAAGGACAAGGGCAGGAAGATGATATGATTATAAATCAATGACGCGTCTTAATTAGCAATTTAATTGGAAATTCAATTAAGACTAGATTAACGGTATCATCAGACTATAGCTCAAAAGATAGTATATTACTGTAATAGAAATAGTGAACATTTCGGTTGACTTAACACAGCCTCGCTTGTTTCGATGTTCACCTCACTGCGTTCAGCATCCATCAGTTCAGTAGTGACGTCATAGGCGGGGACTGTTGTTAAAAAAATGGTTTTATAGACACGTAGGGTTGGCCACAATACAGAATTGTTTCAGAAACGTCGTGTAAGAAATATTTAGATTAAATATTGACGCAATGTAATAATATTTCGTACGAAGTCTTGAAGATTGGTACATTTAATTTTAGATGACAACTTGGAATGCTGTTGTAAATAAGTCAGTCCATACATTTTGTAGTTTTCTACTCAACAGCTCAGTTATAGTGCAGTGTAATTTGCTCTTTGGTTGATGAAACTTCAGGATGATGTAAATATTCAGAGTTTAGGGATTCCGGTTAAAATACAGAGGTAATGGATACAGTGCATCTCAGGTTCACATTTTCCCAAAAGTCTGGCTAGCACTGAGGCGCTATTGTGTTGCCCAGTTACTGGGTTGTAATAGGTCGGATAGGCAGATGCCTAGAAAGCGTGCTTCAGCGTCAACCACATCATCGGCTACCATCAGATAAGATAGTGGTCAAACGCGAGCCTATCAATGCCAGAAAAAGCAGACCCCAATATAATAGATAAGGACTATAGATAGACCGACCGCTTAACTGAGAACATTCTGAAGTAGCTGCGCGGTACGGAAGTGTATTCAACTTCATGCAACATAAAAGAACATAGGCGGAATAAGTGTCGCTGCAGGTGTAGTGACCTGTCAGTCGATAGCACGCTGATGGGTGTCAACATCTCTCTTGCTATCTTAGGAACGGTCTCAGTTAAGCCGCCTATAGGCAGATGATGTAGATAGTGGTTCTTCTGGTTTAACTTAGCTTGTGAGGAGTTTGTTTCACCACTTCTTCTCAGCTAATACATTTCTTCTTGTAAAACATTAGGAAATAGCGACGGCCGGGTGTTTTAGACGGTCTTTTGTACAGGCTCAAAAAGTGCTGTTATAATAAAATTTATATTTTTTTGCCAGATTTACTCATAAAAGTTTGTCACCCTCAGGTACGCTAAGCTGGCGCAACCAGCACTTCTCGCTGGACAACGACAAGATCCTGCTGCGCGGCTGCGTGCTGCGCAACACTCAGTGGTGCTACGGAGTCGTCGTGTTCGCCGGGAAGGACACCAAGCTCATGCAGAACTCCGGCAAGACCAAGTTCAAGCGCACCAGCATAGATAGGCTACTTAATTTTCTTATTATAGGGGTAAGTTGGACTTTTTGTAATTAATTAATAAGTTGTTTTGCATGAAAATTTTTATAACTTGACATTTTTCCGCGGATTCGCTCCTGTCGTCCACCACACAGGCTCGTTATTTTTTCGGATTGGAAACCCATGACACTCAGCGATCTTTCTATCAGTGACAGAATAACCGCATTTGGGCGATAAAATGTCACAATGCCACTTTGGTCAATTAGTGTAAATTAAAATACAAGGAATCTAGCCCAATAAGGCGCCATGACAGTTCGTCCGAATCGAATAGTCCTGACTTGGTCTATTCTGCCTTGAATATAACTGCTCCATCATCAGCTTTGTATGTTGTGTGTTTTTAACTAGTATTTCTCTCAACAAACCATTTCATTTGATTTCAACCCATGTCATGGCGGTGCATAAGAAATACTTGGTCCGCCATATTTGGAAGTTCGCCATATTGGAATAAGAATTATGATATTCACTTAGCTTACCGTGCATTGTCATCCAAACCGAACGTGTATGCAAAACTTAAGCTCAATCGGTGTTGGCTGTTTTTAAATTCAGTTGCAAGATTAGACCCATACTACATAACTCATAACTAGCGTTTTTCATCTGAATATACTGATTTTTTTATGAGTACTTCGATCGCGTTCGGTTCCGATCCACGGGCTATTGAGTTTTAGCAGCGACCTGCAAGTAAAAGGGTTTACTCGTTTCGTGACTATTTTTTCTTTAAATACAGTGACGATTTGTTTTGTAGTATTTTTTGCACGTTTTTACAGTTGCATTGTACCAAAATGTGTTACAATACAAAATTAAAAAATCAAGTGGCATGCCTCAGAAATTTAGAACCACGCCATCTATTGGAATCAATTTTAAATGATCCGTTCAAATAATCTTGGCAATGTGAATTAAGAGCCCTATATTCCATAATTTTGTGCTTAGGAGAGTTGATTAAACAAGAACGTACAATTATTATGAACAATCCTAGAAAATGTTAATTTTACACACAATTCAATAACAAATGGATGCATATCGCGCCATCTAGTGTTATTTCGCCATCATCCTCATCATATCAGCCGAAAGACGACCACTGCTGGACATAGGCCTCCCCCAAGCGTCCCCACATTGTCCGGTCCTGTGCGTCTAGCATCCAGCGTATCCCCATAACTTTCACCAGGTCATCGGTCCACCGAGTGGGCGGCCATCCTTGGTGATATTTATTTGAACCAAATTATCTTTCTTAGCGTCGGGACCCCGTGCTCATACATATTACTAAGTACTAACAAATAAATTAATTAACTAACAAGGTATGTTAAATAATTCAATGCCTTTAAAGTCTTGACCATAACCCGACGGCTTGAGCAAAATTTATTAGGAAACGCACATCAGGATAGCTCTGATACTATTGTTCATTTAGATACTAGTACCTGGGAAAATAAGGAGAACGACGTTTTCTAAAAATGAAACCTAGCTAAATCAATTTCACATCACATCACACATCATCAGCCTATTAATGTTCCCACTGCTGGGACACAGGCCTCCTCTCTATGACAGGGAATGGGCCGTTATCCACCACGCGGGCCCAGTGCGGGTTGGTGGGTGTCACATGTCTTCGAATTATTGGTTCTAGGTCATGCCGGTTTCCTCACGATGTTTTCCTTCACCGTTTTGAGAGCAAAATCAATTTATCGCCCCCGAAACCCCCTGCATACTAAATTTAATGAAAATCGTTGGAGGCGTTTCCAAGATTCAGATTATATATATATTTATATTCAAGAATATAGATTCATACATCTCTGATTTATAGAAGGAAATGTGGTGGGGTAATAAATGCTTGGACAATTTTTTTTTTACTGGGCCTTTGCTCAGCACTGGGACAGTATAGGCTAATAAAATAAAATCATTTTTCTTGTCGTCCACAGATAGTATTCTTCCTGCTATCAATGTGCGTGTTCTGCACGGTGGCGTGCGGCGTGTGGGAGTGGCTGGTGGGGCGCTACTTCCAGGTGTACCTGCCGTGGGACACGCTGGTGCCGGCCGAGCCCACGTGGGGCGCGCTCGTCATCGCGCTGCTAGTCTTCTTCTCATACGCCATCGTCATGAACACTGTCGTGCCTATATCGCTGTATGTGTCTGTTGAGGTCAGTATACTTCATTTGCTGGAGTACCCTAAGCCCCAAATGTCCGTTTAACTGCCTAGATGACCTGAGCAACGCCTCCAACGCTGCAATTAACGCAGGCGTCTACTAGGCCCAAAAAGTACAATTAAAAATGTACCGTGACACGAAAACAAGAAGAAGAAGAGCATCAGCTGTCGTCTTAACGCCGCCACAAAGCCAAATCCTGTGTTGGTTGTCTAGTGGAAGCAGATTTTCGCATCTTTCACTAGTTTATTGCCTAAATTGCAGTTGCCTCACCTGCAAGTCCTTGGAAAATTAAACCATTGGAATAATCATCTGCACATCAGAACACTTGTATTACGAAAATCGCCCTTACTGCTAAGACATACAGGTGCTGTCAATGTCAAGTTGCGACACAGATGTGCGAGGGACCGCTTGCCAAGGGATATACCAGATAGTCAGTCGCTAAAACACTGGTTATCAGCTGCGACCAGTTAGTGTGGCAGCCGACACCAACATAGTTGGGAAAGAGCTAGGTAGACTGAATTGCAAATGAAGGAGACAAAAAGATCTAGGAGACAAAAGGGGGCAATAAAGATCCATAGGCACTTGTCCCACCGGCGGCGACGGAGCGATTAGCTTTCGACTATTTTCTCGCTGAAGAAACGAACAATAGATACAGGATCCCGTGTCAATAAAAAAGACACATTTTACTACAATATTATAAATGTATAATATATGTAATATAAAAGTTGGAATGGATGGATGGATGTTTGTTACTCAATCACGCCAGAACTGCTGAACGGATCTGAATGAAATTTGGTTCAGAGATATAGTCTGGAATAGCACATAGGCTTTTTGTCCCGGTATAATGATACCTTGGGATGATAAAACACTATTCACGCGGGCGAAGCCGCTGGCAGAAGCTAGTATATTAATAGTTGATCGCTGGCTGTTCACACTGCCGGCGATTACTCTGTCACCACAAGTTTGCTGCAGCGACAAGAGCTATGAAAGATAATCCTCGCTCAGCGATACTCGCTCGTCGATGCTCGCTTGGCGGTCAGAATTCACGCCGAGAAACCAACCAACCAACGCGTGCAGGACTGACCAATCGCCCGTCGAACAAAAATACTCGCTCATAGCCGAACGGTAAAATTATCGGCAACTCACTGCTCGCTGATCGTCGGCGGTGGGACAAGTGAATAATTAAGAAATCACTTTTTAAATTAAAGATTCTTTTGATTTTCTTTTTCATATAAGTGCAATTCCTAGAATATATAGGCAGTATACAACATACCGCTAATCTTTCCATTCCATTACGGTACCTACCTATTTGTTATTCGTAATGAATGAGTAATTAAGAGTAACAAATACCTCTTGAAATAATTGGATGACTCGAGTAGTAGGTACGATCGGTTTCTAATAACAGCAAAACATTTATTTAATTAAATACTATAGTAATTGAGGAATATTGTTCCTCTAATAAGTTGTATGTGTTAGGTTATATTTAAATAATATTAAATTATGAGGGACTCTCATTATACTATAAATTTTAATAATAATTTCCTGTTTTTATAGGTAATAAGGTTCGCCCAGAGTTTCCTTATTAACTGGGACGAGAAAATGTATTATGATAAGACTGGTACGGCGGCAAAGGCCCGAACCACGACGCTAAATGAGGAACTCGGTTAGTATTATTATTACTAATTTATTGTTTCAACTGGTTATGCTTTTGAAAACGGTGCATCTTAAGTCTCTTTTCCGATGGTGACTTTGATCAATCAAGGTTGACAAACTTTTGAAACTTTCTCATCATATGTTTCTGGCTAAAATCCTCCAGGTTTTTTGGGATAGGCCTCTGTTCAATATTTTCCCAAAAATCTTTACTGACCTACAACCAGACCACAGTCTCATCTGCAGGCTTCCATTACTCCATGTTGCCTATTCTGATCAATATGCCATGAACAGAACATGTTTATAATTTAGCTTCTTACACTATCCGGCTCGAAGGACCATGTAGAAAGTAGCACTTTTATAAGATGCTAAAATGTAATGTGTGATATATTTTTGTCCGCAGGCCAGATCCAGTACATATTCTCAGACAAAACAGGCACACTCACGCAAAACATAATGACGTTCAACAAGTGTTCGATAGCAGGCGTCAGCTACGGAGACGTCGTGGACGAAACCACCGGTGAAACTATAGAGCTCGCCGAGGTACGTCATGTACGTTCAGTTCCATACCCCCACGGACCAAGTACCAACCTTTCAAACTATTACAACAGCACATGCTATAGACTAGAACAAAATAGACACAATATGCATGTAGGTTTATGCAGACTTTGAAATGTCACCAAGCACTCGAAACTTGACGAGACGCACGTCAGAATTTTCACCATCTTTTATTTTGCATGGTTTGGTTTTCAAACATGTATTTTGAAGTTTTACGTTTGTTTTTTATTGTAAATGATGAATTTTGTCCTCGTTCGCTCACGCTTTCGGGTCATTGAACTGTTTGATTTTACTGTCATGTCCATATGTTTGTGTTTGTTTTACAGTTAGTTTGTGGATCATAGAACCACCTCAGTATCATGTTTGTGTAATTAATACGTTCACTTCACGGACGAATCTCATTCGGACATAAACCCGTCGCATCACTAGACTCCTAGATTTTTGTTTGAGTTTTTTGCATGGTCACACACACCGCATTAGTGGTACAACTATGTACCTCGCTGACAGAAAACACATAAAGGGGGACATGGTTCATGAGAGGGTAGTTCAATTCAGCCAGTGCGGCGGTCATTATTACCTACGTGAATGAAAATGAGATGAGATGTGCAACTATTGAGAAAAATAGTTGAACGTGTAGTCGTTATTCGGGGAGTTAGACATAGTAGAGTAGGTAGGGAGGGTGAAGCTGTAGGGTGAGTGAAGTGTGATGTGTGTGTGTGGTAACGCAGCGCCAGCGCGGTACGGGTGGCTCGAGCGGTGGGGGCAGTGGAGCGGGCACGTCGCGCTCCGGGGCGGCGCGTGCGCGTCTGCTGGAACTGGAGCAGGACGCGGGCCGCAGCACGCCCGGCGGCCGGCGCCCACGCGTACGCACCTCTCGTAACTCCTGCCCTGCCCAAGCAATGCGACATTATGTCTCTCAACACATCCATTCGCTGCTGCCCCGCTTCGACATACGCCAGCTCTGCCTCTAAGGCATTTATTTGCCCAGTCACGCGTGTTTCGCACGCCGCGAGCGAGATGCGGTTATCGTAATTTCAACCCTATGATAGCTGCAATCGCTTTATCAGTAAGCGTTGTGGCAATCATGGCGAGTAATGCGTACGTAAACTTGTGCCGTACTACGTCTCATTTCACAACGCCGCAGTAACGCAGCTCACACGTTTCGTCGGCGTGCGGAACACTCTTGTCTCAATCAAAGTCCTAAGACGTTCATACAGAAAGCTCGTCATGCTTGTTTTCAGTTACTTTAAATGTGCGCTACAGTCCTTTTGTTCGCTTGTTACGAGGATATGACTTTTGCGGCAGTCGATGTTTTTAATTTCTCGGTGTGGCTCGTATTTCGAGCGGGCAGTGGATCTTTCTAGCCTTTATTTCCGTTCCTTTATCTATCTGGCCCTCAGAATCTCCCCTTTGTCTATGGAATGATTTCGAGCTAACCCACACGAGTGTAGCAAGTCACCTCATGAGACTCGCTGACGCACTTATTATTTATGAAGTAGGCCTTTTTGAACACTTTATAATGATATTTTATTTATTCCTCATTCATTAGTTTATTTATTAATAAAATGATTAATAATAAATGAAGCTGAAATAAAAAAAAACCGGCCAGGTGCGAGCCGGACTCGCACACGAAGGGTTTCGTACCATTGTCAAAAAAATCACGTTTGTTGTATGGGAGCCCCACTTAAATATTTATTTTATTCTGTTTTTAGTATTTGTTGTTATAGCGGCAACAGCAATACATCATCTGTGAAAATTTCAACTGTCTAGCTAGAGTCTGGCAAACGAAAGTAGAGACTGAAAAAGCGCGGCAAATTTAAAAAACATCAGCATAGCAACCCTAAAAACTAGTATGCAATACCTGGAATAACCTAATTTGATACTTTAGAATTTTTTATATTACTTCGTCTGAATAAAAATACTAAAGGTACATTTAGGTAGGTAATACTTTAGATATATCAATCTGAATAAAAAAAAGCAACATTATTCTATAATAATTTTGGTTTATTCACTATCAATCAAAATCTGAATTTAAGACTTCTATGTGAAAAGATTCATAAGAGTCACAGGAATCATTGTTTTCTACATTAATAATGAAACTTTTTAAATTATTAAATAGAGAAAATGTAAAACAAAGTATCAACTTAGTAGCGTCTTACGGAAAATTGGGGTTGACATTAGTATAGCATTGCCATATAAAAAGTTTGCAAATAATTCGAGTGTCTACTTTCGTTTGCCAGGCTCTATCACGGTACATGAGATACAGTCTGGTGGCAGACAGACAGACGGACAGTGGAGTCTTAGTAATAGTCATTCTTACCCTTTTGGTACGAAACCCTAAAAATAACCTAAAATCTTTATTTATGTACTTATTGTAAACAAAATATATATAACTCAAAGAATAATATGAAAAATATATATGTTAGATCAAAATATACTACATACACAATTAAAAAAATATAACAGCTACTTTTCCTTCTCTTTTGGGTAAAATAATGAACCTCTATTGGGCCCTTTGTACCTAACGCTCCCACACACTCTCTGTTAATGTATAAATGTTTGTCCGTATGTAATTAACCTATGGTATCTGTTGATTCATGTTTGCATGTACGCTTTGCATCGTGTGTTTATTGTAATTCGCTTTAACACTATTAACTATTGAACAGACAAATCTACGAAATAGATTAAATAAAAAATAAATTTTCAACAACTTTGCATCAAAAAAAAATTATGTCAAAAAAATCTTAGTGTCTTTTATGGGGAAGGCAACACAGAATTTAAACAACTGGCAATACCTTAGTAACAATAGTACTAAAAACGTGTCCGGTGTCCGGTCCATTGGTATTCGGCACTAACTTCACAAAACATACTTTGCTCAATGTTTCCTCATTCATGTAGTTTTTACATATCACGAGCGCTCATCAATCATTGTAAATTGAACCTTATTGCAATGTTTATACACGTCTCACAACGCGCTCGTGATCTGCAAAGACTATACTAGACTTTAGTCGTTTTAGAAATTAGTGTAAACATCTTTCTAATTTGCAAAACATCCTTTAGTGTCAATCTGCAGTTGCTTCTCCCATTGTATCATAGACAAAGAAAAATTCGTAGAATTGTCTTCATAAATCCTTTTTCGTGGCGTTAATATATTTTTCTGCTGAATACCACAGAGTTCAGAGCCGTTGGACTTCTCGTTCAATCCTGAGTACGAGCCGGAGTTCAAGTTCTTCGACGGCACGTTACTGGATGCAGTGAAGAGGGGCGATAAGGATTGTCATGATTTCTTTCGTCTGCTCGCACTGTGTCACACGGTGATGCCGGATCAGAAGAATGGGAGGCTGGAATACCAGGTAAGGAGAACTTTACGTTTTATTTGATCTAGATTGGAAAATGATCAGTATACCGGGATCCAGGACCTACTGTTCCAGTGCAAAAAATAAAGAAAGAAAAAGCCATGGCCTTTTCACACTACCTACAGTAATCACAGCGGATCTTTGTGTCTCTTGAAGTTGGCTCTGCGAACCATTGCGCAAGCAGTTTGTCATTGAGTATACTGCATAGAGTAAGCGAGATAGGATGATGCGACAAACGTAATCGAGTGAAAGAGGCAGTTATACAATGCTATCTTCTACTTCAACATTGACAAAAAAAATTAAAATCAAAAAACCTGACTGCTTTAAAAGCGAACTAAAAAGATTGTTTAACAATAAGAAAATCATGCTGTTCAGTCGGAGGATACATCTGGTTTTGGTCAGCCAGCTCGCGAATATGTATCCTCCGACTTATGGGTTTTTTGATTTTTTGAATTAACTTTTTTTATTTATAACTTTTTAGTTATCATTTTTTTTCGAATTAGGTACATTTAAACATATAAGTATTATATATTTTCGAAATCATCTCTTTAAAACCTTTATTTTGATACCCCACACGATGGGGTGGGATGAAAAAAGAAAATAGCCCACACGATATGGGGCACTAATATACATACATACATAGACTGATAGACACATTATAGTCGGGTAAAAATAGCAACTGCGCAGGGTCTTGCAGCCAACTTCAGAGACACAAAGATCCGCTGTGACTACTATACTTACGAGTATCTTAAATCATTTTGGAAGGGGTATTTTTTTAAGTTTAGTTTTTGTTGGTTTTATTGTTTCCTATATTTTCAAATCTGTAATTTTAGGCGCAATCGCCCGACGAGTCTGCACTGGTATCAGCAGCCAGAAATTTTGGTTTCGTGTTCAGAGAACGCGCGCCTAATAGTATTACAATAGAAGTAATGGGTAAAACAGAGGTAAGCATATTATATTAAAATTATATTTCTTTTTTAATATTAAATAAACCTGTATTTATCGCTCTTTTTTTTGTTCCAGGTGTATGAATTGTTATGTATATTAGATTTTAATAATGTTAGGAAAAGAATGTCCGTGATATTGAGGAAGGATGGTGAAATTAGGTTATATACAAAAGGTGCTGATAATGTAATATATGACAGATTAAAAAGTGGTAACCAAACAGAAGTGAGGTCAAAGACGCAGGAACATTTAAATGTAAGTTCACTTTACTATTTCTAAAATCGATAACTCCCATGCATGTTCAAATTTACTTTACTTTTTTTCTGTATGAGCAATCGTCGAGTTCATTTGGTTGTTAGTTCACGTCGACCCGCAGCCTTGTTACGTAAGTGAATTGGGGATGGCGAAGGATTCATCTTTTTTTTTTAAACATTGCCCCACACTATGAATTTCTTCCTGTATCGTGGATGCGTTTACAAACATTTAAACTCACATACACAAGACATCCAGAGCAACTATCTGTAGGCCATAAAAATATTTGTTCCGTGCGGGATTCGAACCCGCGACACGCAGCGCAGCAGTCGATCGATCAACCAACCGTGTCGTCCCCATCAGTCGAATAATCACATAGCACGTGATTGGTCGATTGATGGGATCAAATCCTTCGCCAGGCCGAATTCACTTACAATAATGCTGCCGCTCGGGTTCGCCAAACAAATGAACGCGTCACGCAAACAAATGAACGCGCCAAATACGAATCTCGTATTAGCAAGACGATCTCTTTCTATTAGGACCGGGTAATGTCTTTCGTAAAAGCCAATATTTTTAATACTGTTTTTTTTTAACAGAAATTTGCCGGCGAAGGTCTTCGAACGCTGGCGCTAGCGTGGCGGCCCCTAGAAGAGCGGGGCTTCGCCGAGTGGAAGCGGAGGCACCAGGCCGCCGCGCTAGCGCTGCACGACAGAGACGAACAGCTCGACGCCATCTACGAGGAGATCGAGACTGACCTGCTGCTCATAGGTACGTTCTATTCTTTTTATTTTTATATGGCAAGCAAAGCCGAAATCAACTATTCTGCCAGTCTAAAATCGGCAAAAATATTATTATATTCTTTATTGTGCACAAAAAGGTTTACAATACAAATTTTAAAAATTAAACGTGTTCACAAAGGTGAGCTTATCTCTTTATAGAGATCTCTTCCAGCCAACCTGTAAAACTGATGTACGAAATAACAATACGGGGACAAGGTTGTACACACAAACAATTACATGTTATTAATATATATAATACATAAATATATAATGGAAAAAAAGGAAACCTACACCAATAAATATATATATTACATAAACCTATATATAAATACATAAATTAATATCAAGGTTGTTGCGAAAGGAGGTGCTCTTTCAATTTATTTTTAAAAGATGTTACAGAGGGAGAGTCTTGGATTTCTTGTGGTAAATTATTCCAAAGTTGTGTAGCTCGAACAGTAAAAGAATTGAGGAAAAATTTTGTATTCGCTGTAGGACACTCAAGTTGGTACACCTTGGTGTTACATGCACGCCTAGGCCGGGGATTGGAAGGTAGAAAGCGGAAGCGGGAGCGAAGATAATCAGGAGTGGACGGGACTTTGAGGATCTTGTAGAGAACAGATAGGATGTGCACATCACGACGAAGTCGGATTGGGAGCCATTTTAATTGAGCACGAAATTCAGAGATGTGATCAAATTTGCGAAGTCCGAAAATAAACCGAATAGCCAGATTTTGAAGGCGCTCAAGTTTATTTAGTAGCTCCTCTGTCACATCCAAGTAACATACATCAGCATAATCAAGAGTAGGAAGGAGAAGTGCTTGAGCAAGCATGATTTTAGTTTGTAAGGGCAGGAAGGACTGGAGTCGTTTGAGAGAATGAAAAGAATAATGCATGCGCCTGCTCACCTCGCTAATCTGCGCTGACCAGGATAAATGACAATCAAACATTATTCCCAAATTTTTTGCCTTGTCCGTGTATGGGATACAGGTATCATTATAATAAATCTTGAGGTCGTCAGTAATTTCAAGTCTACTCCTCAGTCTACTGCTACCTATAATCATAGTCTGTGACTTAGTGGGATTCACTAACAACCCAAAGTTTTTTGCCCATGTCTGTATGGCTGAAAGATCTGAATTCACCACTTTAACCGCTTCGGAGAATTCAGACAATGAAAAATGTCTGTATATTTGTAAATCATCTGCATACAAATGGAAGGGAGAAGAAATTACTCGAGAGATATTATTTATGAAGATGGAAAAAAGCAATGGGGAAAGAACGCCGCCCTGCGGAACACCAGCAGTGAGATTCAACCAGTCGGACGTCAAGTCGTCGATTTTTACACACTGCTGGCGACCAAGAAGATAAGATCGGAACCAATCAATCACAGAAGGAGCAACGTTAAGAGAGCTCAGGGTACCAAGGAGAATATCAAAGTCAACCGAATTAAATGCGTTACTGAAGTCAAGTAGAGTCATAACAGTTAGCTTAGTGTTATCCATCGCATGGCGAATATCCTCTGTGACATTCAGCAACGCACTAACCGTGCTATGAGAAGGACGGAAACCAGATTGGAAAGGACACAGGAGGTTATTGGAAGTAAGATAGGAGTACAATTGTTTGAGAACCACACTTTCGAGAACTTTCGAAAGTACAGGAAGGATGGAGATTGGACGGTATTGAGAGAGGGAAGTTGGATTGGCGGTTTTGGGAAAAGGAATAATGAATGCCCTTTTCCACGACAGAGGAAAGACATTAGCCCACAGTGAAAAGTTTATAATGTGTGTGATAGTAGGCATAATGCTTCCCAAAACAGGAAGGAGCATGTCCAGACTCATATCGTCACTGCCCACGGCCTTCGTGGAGATAGAAAGGATAATCTTCTTAACGTCGTCCTCAGTGACCGGTTGAAATGTAAATTGAGTGCAGTCAGGTGGGTCAAGGCTGGAAAGATAAGAAAGAGATGATGTTTTTGTAATAATATCGAGCGAAACAGGTGGGGTAGAGAAGTGTTTGTTAAGAGCATTTAGATCCATGGTACCATTAGTGGCCTCCATGGCCTTGCCCACGCCTAATGACCTTAAGAATCGCCAGGTCAGAGCCTGAGAGAGATTTTCTAATTTAGAGTGAATATAGCGACGTTTTGCATCCCTACACATTCTGTTGCAGATGTTACGAATTTTTTTATAAGCTGCTTCAGTATCATCCGAAGGATCCTTTTTAAGTTTACGCTTAGCTCTGTCCCTTTTTGCCATAATTTTCTTAATATCAGGAGTCAACCAGGGCGCAGGAGCATGCTTCACTCGTACTGGTCTAACTGGTGCGTGAATATTGAACAAGCTAGTTATAATCAAATTAAAGGCAGAAACCTTGGCATCAATATTATCAGCTGACAATACCAGCGACCAATCGATGCTCTCAGCATCCTCTCTCAAACGGTCCATGTCCATGTTACGAAAATTACGTTGAAAAATTACTTTACTCTTGACTTTGGGAGGACGCACTTTATATGCAAGAAATATTAAATCGTGATGCGAGAAAGGGGCCATCATTTGTCCGTGCGTGATGACAGAATCCGTCTTGGAGACGATCATAACGTCGAGCAATGATGGCCTGCAATTAGGAAGATGATGTGTTGCTGCGAGTGGAAGAATGTGTAAATTAAGTGAAGAGGTTAAAGAGACAAGCTTTTGTGATCTGGAATCATCCTTCAAGATACATGTATTCAAGTCACCCATAATGATGATATGTTCATATATAGTATTGAACTGTTCCAGAACAAACTCTAACGTAGGAAAGTAAACCACCTTATCATTTGGGCTGTATACAACACCAAGTAAAACTTTTTTATGGTTCAGGATGATCTCCAGAAAAAGATGCTCAAGAGATCCAGAGTACTGAGAAGGAGAATTGCTAATAAGAGTGGCCGGGATGTCACCACGGAGGTAGATACCTACCCCGCCGCCGCCCGCGCCGACACGGTCATTACGAAACAGCCGAAAACCAGGCAGACCAAAAGATGTTGAAGGAAGAGAAGGCTTAAGCCATGTTTCTGAAATTAAGATTGCATCAACTACAGTGTTACTAAAGGATGTGAGAAGATCATTGTAATGAGCTGGAACACTCTGTGCATTGATGTGCACTAAGGATAAAAATTTCGAGCTACGATGAAAAACAGAAGAGAGTTTTTCCTCTAAAGGTTCAGAATCCGAAAGAGAAGAGCTAGAATCTGTATGAGCACTGAGATATTCATCATCAGAGGACGAGCAAGAGAAATATTCATTATTTAACATATATATATACAAATAATAAATCTATATAAATATTAATACTTATGATAAAATTATTATAATTAAAGTAAATACCTTTTTGAATAGCATTTACCAGCTACAAGTTGACTGAAAGAGATATTATTAAAATCACACATAATAAAAGGTAAAGGTAATAACAGTCAACTTAGAAATAACATAGTATAAAACAGATACTTGCAACGGAACGTTAAAATTACCAAACACTTATCTGAACATTATAATTTGATCACTTTGAATGTGAATTCATTCAGAATGAACGTATCCATATAAATCCTGTGAACACTGACCTATAATACACAAGCACGCTGGACCTCATATTATCGATTACAAAATTAAGACATTTGATTTTCGCCATTTTGGCGCTGATAGCAACGTGACTTAAAGTGAGATTCCATGGAACCAATATTAGAGATGCCTTCGGTATAAAAATACGTGAGAATAATTTAATACTTAGGAGAACAAGAAAATCCCAATTATTTTAATTGAGATTCATTTCTAAGTAACAGAAAACTTGCTGTAAAGGTTAACTGAAAAATACTTTCAATCAGATTGCAAGCTATAAACTAGTGGATAGCGTGCTACTAAAGTTATAGCGCATTACTGTCAGATCAGTGAGATTTAAATATGGGGATAGGCTAACAACTTATCCTTAAAACTAGTATATTTGAGCAAGTATCTGCTCGCTCAAGTATACTAGTTAGTTAATATTTACATTTACAATAGTTTGGATTTATTTATTTTTATTAGAGGAGCTCGTGGCTAAATAATAACAGCCGCACGGGTCGATCATCAAGGCTAAGCAACGCTTGACGAGGTCGATCCGTGGATGGGTGACCATTTCAACATACCGAGTTTCCTCCGTGCCTCGGAAAGCACGTTAAGCCGTTGGTCCCGGCTGTTATTTGAAGATCTTTGACAGTCGTTACGGGTAGTCAGAAGCTTGAGATCTGACACCAGTCTTGCCAAGGGGTACCGTGTTACCCAGCTACTGGGTTGTGGAGGTCAGATAGGCAGTCGCTCCATGTAAAACACTGGTACTTAGCTGAATCCGGTAAGACTGGAAGCCGACCCCAATATAGTTGGGAAAAGGCTAGGCAGATGATGATGATGAATAGTTTGGATTCACTCGGTTGGAACATCATTCATACAAATATTTGCGTACAAATGAGATGGATAATAATTTACAACGGACATATTTCTCGCTCTCATCGCTGAGATCCTGTCTCTGTAGTGTTAAGGTGCAAATAAGAGTGACATCGCATTCCAGCGACGTGAAGACTTATATCAGTTTTCAACTCTGTTTCAGATGCAGATATAAATTGTTTGACTTAAAAACATTTGTTAATACAATTATAATTATCATGATATTATTCCAGAATTAGGTGGAACGAGGTGATTGATACAAGAAGAGAGAGGCCTGTGCTCAGCAGTGGGCGAAGTCGGACTGTGGATGATCATGATGATGATTCCAGAATTTAGTATTACACAAAAGCAATTTTTAACATATTATTACTGATTATTAGGCATTCATATAACATTCATCACTAATACCAATATGAGATATTTAGTAAATATTTAGCCCTAATAGCTTACCATAATTAAATAAGTGTGTTAATTATGGTAAGCTATTAGGGCTTATATCAAAATTCGGGAAGACCGGCCAATTTTTCGTGGAGGATATTCTATCAATCAGAGAGTAGAACGCCGAATGACGTTGGACTCCTACAGACTAAAACCCCCACACCCTTACACTACAGAACACCTTTTGCCGTCTGGGCAACTATGAGGCATAGTGAAAAACGCTAACAGGAATCTATCGGACCCGATTTTGAATAAAACTAAACAGAATAATTGGATTTTAGAAAAATTAAGATTTCTAGCCGAGAATCGAACCCCATTTATTACAACCTACGATATTGTCGCTAATAAGGATCAAATTCTGGGCAGGAACAGCATAGGGAACTTACGGACAGAGCTCATTTATAACAAAATATTTTTTTTTTGCAACAACTGTTGGCAGTAGGCCACCAGCCAACACAAATCTGGGCTCTGGTGGTGAATGCTCTCTTTTCATAAATCTATTTCATCTGTCCCTAATTCTTATATTTGCCCATCAGCAATTCGTAGCAGCCACCAAATGTCGTCGATTACGATCTAAATTCAAAGTTCTAATCCGTTGTTTCAGGAGTAACAGCAATAGAAGACAAATTACAAGACGGAGTACCAGAAACCATAGCGAATCTCAGTATGGCCGGCATCAAAGTGTGGGTTTTAACGGGTGACAAACAAGGTACGTAAATACTTTATCAACTTTTTGTGTTTTTAGTAAAGAATTCTGATATTGAAGTATGGAAACAAAAAAATCGAAGATGTCTAAAGATTTGTCAGTTACGTTTCGTTGAATGTACGCCTTTAAAATTTTATTATTCTCCTTTGTCGCCGCATAATTAAAAATCGATTGGGGATACGTAGAAATAACGATTTTAAAGTAAAAAAGATGCGATTTTTTCAACATTTAGGAATAATTCTTATTCGGCCTCTGTAATAGGCTTGAGTCACGCATTTTATGACGGTTTTTGCTCCCAAACTGTGATAAAAATGTATGACACAAGCCTGTCACTGCCTACTGATTCCATAGTACTCCTTTTCACGGCAGTATCGCAGACACTCTTAATCTATTCAGGAAAACGATGCCATGGAGACAATCAAAATGTGGCTACATTTCATAACGTATCTACTTACAGAAACAGCAATAAACATCGGCTACTCGTGCCAGCTGCTGACGGACGACATGGCGGAAGTTTTCGTGATCGACGGCGTCTCCTACGACGACGTGGACCGCCAGCTCGCCAAGTGTCGCGACAGCATCCGAGTCGTCAACACGTTCTTGCCTCACGGTAAACTAATTCCCTAAGCTAAAGAAGGCTAGTTTTTGAAAAGAGTTCACTCACTACATTATGGTCTCTTTCTCAACAAATAAAACTCAAATTGAATCTCTGTTCTGAAACTTACCTTGAGTATGGTTCCAATACAACATTTGTATATTTTAGGAAATGTCTAAACAATACCTTTAGCTAAAGCTTACGTTTTTTGCAGAATGAAGCTTCAGTTTTCATTAATTTTGCAGCATAAAATCCTCATATTTCAGAAATCAAAACTAGACCGTTCCTAGGAACGTTTCTAGTTTTGATTTTAAACGAATTATTTTCGTTTAAAATCAAATCATTTTTTGTTAATGCAAATTAGCCAAAATACTTAACATTTTAGGTCATACGCCACAGCAAACTGAAATATGAGGATTTTATGCTGCAAAATTAATGAAAACTGGAACACCAAAATTCCGTACACAAACAGTAAACGACCCAATAATCAAACTACAGCAACTTCCATCCAACACAGGTTCAACAAGCACAGAGCCAAAGCCGGAAGGTGACACGGCAAACGGCGGCGCGGGCGTGTCCCGAGCCTCGCCCGGCCGCGCTAACGTGAAGCTGAACGCTCCCGCCGTGTCCGTCGTCACATTTAGGTGGGAACATAACACACACACAGCACACAGGTAGAGAGACAAAGACACACCCTTGTATCACCGCTATCCTTCACACAGCCTGTGTTTGTCGCTCACCGTCTTCCTTGTGCCAGTCTTAGGCCTGTTTGCACCAGAAATCTATACTCATGTAGCGCTTAACGAACAACATCTTTCTGTTTCTGTCAATCATTTGAAAAGATTAGAGAATAGTATTTGATCAAATCACTTACTTTCTTTATAGAAATGACCCCACGAAATTGTTATTTGAAAATCCTAGGGATTTGATCAAATCGCCGCTTTCATCATTTCCTTGCGACATATATATTGTTGAATAGATGAAGCTTTCAAACAATGAATTATAAATTTGGATTGTAATGGCAAGTTTGACACGCAATTGGAGTGCTGGTCAAATTCTAATGATTGATGGAAATAGGACAATATTTAAAACTTCGTTTAACGTCTATCGTGTTAAGTGATTTATGGTGCAAGTGGGCCTTATTTTATGCTATTCAGTTATGTGATTTGGGAATGAATTTTACGTGTGGTGTGTCTTGCCAACCTAAGGAGTCTTTTTTATTCATGGAAACTCCTTTTTAACATTTCTAGGAGTCTCAGGGTTATCAATAAAATATGAGTTTTATCTATACAAAAACAATTATTACACAACTTATTTTTCAATAAAAGTCAAAAAAAGTGTTTTTATTTGGTATGCTTTGTTCATTCTAATTTTGTGTATAAAAAAATAATTGTTGAACAATCATTGACAATATTTATCTATTAAATTTAGATATTGTACGTAGTATCTATTATATTAACATGGCGTTTAATAACCGCAGTGTAGTAAAAAATCGCTTTTATATAACTGTGAGAGTCGACTGCGCTTTCATTAGTAAAATGTTAATGTTCATACTATTTGTGTGTGTCATGTGGGGCTTTAGCTAAACAAAATATATTACATGTATTATCGCATTAAATGTTTTAGTGTTGTCCAAAATAATTTCCAGATTATATCGATAGTTATCGTCGCGATTAATCCCTATTCGCTTGACTGATTAATCGATATTTTGTTTCTAATCGACTTTTGTAACTAAAGTGTGTCACCTCCCTACTAACATAGCTAGTAGTACTGTCCACACAATTCCGTCTGTTTGTACACCAAGCCAGAGTGCTCTTTCTCTCTCTAACCTGTACCGATCTTTTAATCCGACACCTAGAATAGAACTGTAGATATCACATGCTAATTTGTAGGTGATTTTAACATATTCTTTGTCTCTGAGAAATTCAACAAGGAGTATACAAATAATTAAAAATTTGACTAAACCTGTGCAAGTTACCTTGATATCAGACTATTTCCCAGAGACAACGAATGAAAAACAAATCAATATGTGTTTCCTGGTATGATCGATGCAAAGTGTTCATGTCTGTGTGCCTTGATGTAATGTCAGCTTAGCTGTTTTAAAGGCCCTTATACATAATGAGTCAAGTTAAAACCTATGTTACTTGTTAGATTTTTATCTACGAAATGGTTGTTAAATAAATATGTGTCATTACTTGATTGTGTAGTGGGCTCTTAAAACATGTTATGCCGAATTTATCTGTGTGCAAAATATTTTTATTTTTGAGAAAATTTTAATGATTGATGATTACAATAGGGAATACGCATGATTTTTTTATTTTTTATTTGACCAGTTTATCGATAAAAAGACTAAAATAGAATACTGATAGTGATAAGAGAATCAAAATTGATCGAAAAACGAAAGAGATATAACAATTTAAAGATATATATCTGTCCCTCTCTACGAAAACGCCGTTTTCTATGGCAGCTATATGGGCGTCGTGCCATCTGACGTCATCAGGCTCCTCTTATTTCTCATTAGGCTCCAATAACTTCGTCTCTGATCGTGATATTTTATAAAGTCTTTCATATTTGTTTACTATAGTAAAAAAAATACATGCATATTCCCAGTTAATATAAAGTGCCAGTGGCGAAGGGTCTTAATAACTGTACAAGTTAATCTCTGGCTCAAAATCTGATCGTAAAAGCGATTCACATAGAAACCAAAGTGATTTCTATACGAAAAGTCACTCTGAATTGCGTCAAAAAATTTCTTTAAAGAAAACAAAACGTGAAATGTCGTCTTATCACTGAAAGAATTTTCAAAATTGCATGAGTTGTTACCTCTTTTTAATGTTAGTTAAGGTCATCTTCGCCACTTGTACCCTTCTGTCAATCATCAAATTCTAAATTAATTAAATTTTAATTCTGCCGTCCATTTTGTGCAAACAAACGATAATGTGTCTGAGACGTTAACGTAACTGGGAACACTGTAGTGAGCCAGACTGTTACAGCAACGAGTACGTGTCGGGCGGGCCGTACTCCGCGGACTCGCACGAACATGCCAACGACGACGCCAACGGGTTCGCCATCGTCATCAACGGGCATTCATTAGTGCACTGTTTGCATCCTAAGTTAGAGGAAAAGTGAGTATTGCATTTGCATTTTATTAAATAGTTTTTTTATACTATGCCCCATGTGGGGAATCTTTGCTCAGCAGTTGGACATAGGTTAAATATATTTTTCAGACTTCCTGTTCTCTCGTGTTCCTTCAGAACGAAATTCAGGAGAAATCTCATGATGCTGAAAAATATTTTTTACAGCATCATGAGATTTCGCCTGATTTAGAGATTTGGACCATTTAGTGCTTGCCATCTGTGCACTCAAAAGTATTGTTGTAGAGAAAATATGAAAAATTGGACATCACTGCAAGAATATTGCAAAATTCAAGTGATTCGCAGACGGACGGATGTAAATTTCGGACGGACATTTTGAATCTAGTGCAGCATTGAGTTAACGCATAACGAATTAATGACCCTTATTTCTCTGTGTAGAAGAACCTCATTATTTTTAAGCTATAAAAACTTTCCTTTCCATAATATCAATATCAAATAACATGTGTGTTTTGCAGATTTTTAGATGTAGTATTACAATGTCGATCTGTGATCTGCTGTCGAGTGACGCCGTTGCAGAAGGCAATGGTAGTGGAACTCATCAAGAAGAGCCGGAAAGCTGTCACGTTAGCCATCGGAGATGGCGCCAACGACGTGTCTATGATCAAAGGTATGTTTTACTTTATTTTTATGTTAATAATACTTTGAAAGGATCTGATGCCAAAGCCAGATTTTTCAGCAGTATTTTGGGCGTTTTTAACCAGCGTACGGTCAGCAACGAAAGTTTCTGAACATTGTTTAATGAAATTTTAATAGACATGAAACTGTTACAAGTTCTGAATTTAATTATTTTTGTTATGAATTAAAAATATACTGAACTGCTTCTTACCAGATTTCTCATCTAACTGTAATCTTTATGAGTAATATTCCAACCAAGCAACAATAAGTTTAGCCGAGTCAGTAGCATACATCATTTACTAAGCTGTACTATTAAACATAGAGGGCCTCATTTGTAAAACCTTTTTAATAATATGATTAATTGAAGCAGTTATTAATGAATTCCTATTTTATTTACGCGCTTGACCACTATCTCACCTGATGGTAAGCGATGGTGTGGTCGACGGTGAAGCACGTTTGCCTCGAAGTAACCTATTTACTCTTGATCTAAATACCTTTAGGTTGTAGCTGTCGGGAAACACAAACTCCGGCAGGATTATTTTAATTAGGAATCTGATTATCTCATTATCACCCTTTTAATATATTTTCTAGCTGCCCACATAGGCGTCGGCATCTCAGGCCAGGAAGGCATGCAAGCGGTGCTGGCGTCGGACTACTCGATAGCGCAGTTCCGCTTCCTGCAGCGACTGCTGCTGGTGCACGGGCGCTGGTCCTACTACCGCATGTGCAAGTTCCTGCGCTACTTCTTCTACAAGAACTTCGCCTTCACCGTCTGCCACTTCTGGTTCGCGTTCTTCTGTGGATTTAGTGCGCAGGTGAGTTAAAAAAAAAAATTATTAAGGCCGTACCCTGACCAAAAATCAGCATGAGATATGAGCATTCCTATTGGCCTAGCGGCACTGGTGGCGCATGAATTACGGTAGTGTATACGCCCAGATTTTAGAAAAAAATCTATATAAAATCGAATATTGGTCTTTTGAAAAAATAAAACTTACAAAATATTCGTTATCAAATTGTCTATCCATTAGTGTTAGTATAAAAAATAATTAATGAACATTTTACGAGGAGATGCATGCTATCAATAATTATTTCACATATTTATGGTTTTGTTGGAAGGAGATTAGTGACACATATACCTCTTTAAAAAAAAAGTGTACTACCATTTTAGAATCAACATTATGTAGAAATTTAATGTATTTTTATTAATTGATATTTCTTTTTAAATAAAGAGTAGATAGCTCTTAAAAACTGCACAAAATTCGAGTAGCGCGGCGTTTTGCTCGGGGAGGCGCCTTAACACGGCGAATCCTCTACCGCTTTAGCACTAAATAGGGATGATGACAAAAAAGGTAGGTTACCTAAAAATATTACACGTATTTTCTTAAATGACGTAATCAAAAAATGAAGACGATACAGAACGTTGAAATATCATGTGACGTCACGCCGTGCTACACTTGTACTGACAAATTGACGTCAAAACATAAACACACTCACGGACGGACTAAATAGAATTATCAATTATCAAAAACTTTCTTTTAACTTAGTACAAAAAGAGAATTAAGTCAACAAACTCACGTACGTTCAGTAACGACTAATTGCGGCAACCAAATCCTTAAAGATAAGAAGTTAACAAACACTAACATAAGTGTTGCCCACAAGAACAACATTCATGACATTCTATCGACGAATAAAAAGGGCAACCATATCAATAGTTTTACATCACATCATCAGCCTATTAATGTTCCCACTGCTGGGACACAGGCCTCTTCTTTGTGAGAGGGGATGGCCCGTAATCCACCACGCGGGCCCAGTGCGGGTTGGTGGATGTCACATGTCTTCGAATTTTTGGTTCTAGGACATGCCGGTTTCCTCACGATGTTTTCCTTCACTGTTTTGAGAGCAGTGGTGATGAAATAATTTACACAAAGTAAAGCGCCTGCCTGGGTCCGAACCCACGACCTACAACTTGTAAGTCGCGGCCGATACCACTGGGCCACCACTGCTCAATAGTTTTAATGATACAAAATTTACAACAAAAGCCCATTACACAATAAGTAACAACTTACTAATAAAAAAAAACCGGCAAAGTGCGAGTCGGACTCGCGCACGAAGGATTCCGTACCATTATCGCAAAAAAAGGCAAAAAAAATACACTTTTGTTGTATGGGAGCCCCACTTAAATATTTATTTTATTCTGTTTTTAGTATTTGTTGTTATAGCGGCAACAGAAATAAATCATCTGTGAAAATTGTAACTGTCTAACTATCACGGTTCATGAGCAACAGCCTGGTGACAGACGGACAGTGGAGTCTTACTATTAGGGTCCCGTTTTTACCCTTTGTGTACGGAACTCTAAAAAGGTTATTACTAGGTTAGGTTTAAGAGTATGCTTTTATCGGTTTTAAAGCCTGAATGAAATAAATGTTTATTTTTATATTGGCAAACGGTTCACAATTCGAATTACTAGTGACTTAAAACGAATTACTTTAAATGGCCAACTCTCCTTGCAGACGGTGTTCGACGAGATGTTCATATCGGTGTACAACCTGTTCTACACGTCGCTGCCCGTGCTGGCGCTGGGCGTGTTCGAGCAGGACGTGGCCGACACCACGTCGCTGCAGTTCCCCAAGCTCTACGTGCCCGGCCACACCAGCCAGCTGTTCAACAAGACAGAGTTTATTAAGTCTACGCTGCACGGGTGCTTCACCTCGCTTGTGCTGTTTTTGATACCCTATGGTGAGTTGATCTTTATCACGATTTTTGCTAGACAAAAGCCTTTATTTAGCAACGCTGCAACGACCGGTAGGCTTATTACGTATCTTTTGCAAGAGCAAAACGATAGCGGTCAAACGCTTTATGTCATAAAAGTTGGCATTACCTGCAGCGTAGGTATGGTAAGTCCTACACAATCGTTTGCTAATCGCTCGCTGTTTGTTAAATGCGCCAACAACTCTTCTGCATTGAAGAGCAATTATTGCGCAATAATAGCTAGATACGTAATAAGCCTGCGGTTTAGCAACCACCTGCATTCTACGGATTGCCGCTATATGCAGCGACAGAGATTCATAGCAGCAAGCAAGCGTTATCTAAGGTTATACTGATGAACATGCGTTTATGAAGCTCAGCCTCGACACAATGGTGTTCATTCGCCAGTTCACCTTATGGGAGGTGTACTGACACCTATTCGGTCACTATTAGAGAACTTTTAAGCCTGCAAAAATTATAGAATAAAAACAATTAAGTCTGCAAGATTAATTAAGCAACATTTATTATTATAGTTATAGTAAATTTACACTATGTATTTTTCATTGTTTCATTTAATTACGGCATACAAGGGCTTAATTAAATAATACATATTTTATTTTTTTCAGGTACATACAAAGACGGCCTGGCGCCTGACGGCAAGATTTTATCAGATCACATGTTACTAGGAAGTGTAGTAGCAACAATATTAATTATAGACAATACAACACAGGTAAATAAAATTGTTTTAACCAATATTGCGTAAATTTGAAAGCAACTTTCGTTCAGGGGGGTGATACCGCTCTAAGAGCTTATGGTCACCCCCCAGGTATGAGTTTAGAAGGCTTTGCAAAGCGATGAGCTCGGAAGTTCGGTGTTATTGTATATTTACGGTTGAGTACTTACTTACACATTGGTTTGAATACGTAGATCCGCTTACACTACAAATCACTAAATATCTTGTCTCCTTCAAACGATTGGTAGAAATAAAACGATGTTTTAAATTTAGCATTAAATGTGTTTACTGATTGGTGGTTCAATCGGGCCTTACTATGCAAGAAACATAAACTAAATAATTATCACAAAATGTTATTTCAGATAGCCTTGGACACGACGTATTGGACGGTGTTCAACCACGTAACGATATGGGGCTCCCTCGTGTCGTACTTCGTCCTCGACTACTTCTATAACTACGCGATCGGCGGCCCCTATGTCGGCTCGCTCACCGTCGCGCTCACGCAGGCCACGTTCTGGTTCACTGCTGTCCTCACCGTGAGTATAGCGTGATGTAGCATGCTGAATTGGTTGTTTTATGAGTTTGAGATAGTGGATCAAAAACATCTGGATGAATAGAGCATTTTTATAAATAGTATAACAGTTGTTTAATGTTATCTGAATTTGAACAACTAAGAAAGTCATGTCATGCGGGTATTTCAATCAAAATTTCCACATAAATCATAATGATCAGTGACTCAAATGTAAATGTAGCTAAATATCCGTCTGGTTCCGCACAGATGATCATCCTGATGGTGCCGGTGGTGTCGTGGCGCCTGGCGTGCTCGTGGACGCGGCCCACACTGGCGGAGCGGCTGCGCGCGCGCCAACGCTGGCGAGCGGCCGCGCCCGCGCCGCGCACGCCGTCCGCTCGGCGCGCGCGCCGCTCGGTGCGCTCGGGCTACGCCTTCGCGCACCAGGAGGGCTTCGGGCGGCTCATCACGTCCGGCAAGATCATGCGGCGCATCCCGCACGCGGACGCGGCGCTGTCGGCGCTGGCGTCGCTGCCCGGCAAGTTCCACCCGCGGCCGCCGTCGCCGCCGGCGTCCCCCGCGGAGCCCCGGGCTCCCACACAGAACCTCGCCACGGTGGACTTATGAGTGCGCCCGGCGCCGCGCGCGCCCCACATTGTGATAACGTCGATAGTTAAACTTCGTATTGTCCTACTATTGCCTATATTGAATTATATTTGTTGATCGAGATTATATAATGATAGATATTTATCGCGGCGGGCCGAGCGTCGGCGTCGGCGGCGCTCGTGCGTTGTTTTGTACTCGTGTCGTTTCGTTCGTTGAGTTTGTCGGTCGATGGGGCCGCCCGGACCCCGGGAAATGTGCATTTAGACGAGCCGTCGATATCGCCGGCAGTGAAAACGCGACATGACGTCTTGGAACATTATTATTGTTTTTCAGAACGTTATGTTAGTGCCAAAGGAGAATTTTAAAAAATAAACATCAGTCGAACTGTCTACAAATGTATAATATATCAATATAGAAACACTTAATTCAAAACCAATGTAATATATTTCAACTTTGCCATAATCTCATTCGAATGCGGCGACGAACTGTTTCGCCGTCTGTTATAATTTAATTGTTGTGAAGTATATCAGTTCTGATTGTTATGTGTACTTAGGACATCTTACATAAAGTATTAATTTAATTGAAAAGATGATATGAACCTACGTAATGTATGTAAATCATTAAAAGATTTTAAACATGTAGCGTTTTAACTGCATGTGAATATTATGATCAACATTTGCTTTGGAATCAGTTTTTTAATAAAAAAATAATAATTCTTAAAGCAGTTTTCTTCCTTTTCTCTTTACCTATCCTGTATCTCTAACACTTGTCTGCGCAACCTCATTGATCTAGTCTACTGGCTACAAGTGCTACTGCTAGTCCTGCAGCCGTATTGCGTAAGTGCGCAAAGAGTTCTCTATCCAACCGACCAAATCGACCAATCACATGCGAGATTAATGACACGATGTGGATTTCCGTTTTGTGTGATTGGCCGATTTGGTCGGTTGGATAGAGTTTAAACTCTGCGCTCTTTCGCAATACGGCAGCTGGGTTCGATTCCCAGACAGGGCGAAGTGTTATTGGATTATTCGATCAGGTATTTCTCAAAACCTATCCGTAGTTTAGAAAACGCCATTTTTCACGAGGCACCGCGGTTGCTTGACCTTGAAGATCGACCCGTACCAGTGCCCCATAACGTTTATAAGTTAACTGGCAAAATGTTGTTGTACAGTTTACTAAACGCCTGTCCAAAGCGCTCCGAGGAACACCGCTACTATTGGTGTGACAAACAATAGTACCTACGTCGGTATTTTTTAGATCGACCGGATCAAGGCTAACATATTATTTTAGTACATAGGCACTTAAATTTTATCTTCAGGCTCATCATCGCAGGCTCGCAGCACGAAAGTACACAAAATAATTTTCTGTTGTTTATTTTTTATTGTGATGATGTTACCATAGATTATAATATGTTATTAAAAGAATGTTGAAACGAGTGAAGCATCCTAGAACATAGAAACTGGTGTTGTAAAATGCCCATTAAAAATGCGCAATCCGACCATAGGAACTCTGTTTAAGAGCGACGAGACCCTAAAAAAAGGAAAAAGTAGGGAAGGGGCTCGTTGTCTTGCAGCCTTTTGATTCGTTCGTAAGCTGGTTGACTGTGTCACTTAAAGCACTTCCAAAACGAGAAGTTACCCTTACCCTTAAGGGGACTTCAATGCCAAAGTTGGAAATACCACAGACGATGACCACCTTCTTCGTGTGCAAAGAGAATCGGAGAACGAATGATAGGAGCGAGCGTCTGTTATAGTTATGCAGGAATCAAATAGACTACGTACTAGTGGGGACGCGATGGAGAAGCTTCGTAACGAACGCCACAACTTTCCCCGGTGCGGCTCCGACCACCAGTTGCTTTTAGCAACACACAACAGTGCGGCTAAAGATGATACGGAAACGTAATGTAGTTCCGAATATGCAAAGCATAAACATGTGGCTTCAGAGAAGGTTTTGAACGGAGGATCGCAGACATTGCAAATGACATGAGTCATGGCGAACACCGAAAACAAATGGAAATATTTCAAAAGGAAACAGGGATTACAATTTAGCAAAACCCGTCGTGAAAGATTTAATCAAACCTGAGACGGTCCCAATCATCCTTGAGTGACGAACGTTTTAAGTTCAACTGAAGATCAGCAGCGAAAGCTAAAGAACTGAGCTGCCCGCCAAGTTCAAGCTGTCGGAAAGATTTGGAAAACCACATCAACGAAATCTGTCTCGAACTCGAACAGAACTCGAATCCAGACATATTTTTCAAAAAGTAAAATAATTGACTCATCATTAGCCTTATAATGTTCCCACTGCTGGGACACAGGCATCCTTTCTGTGAGAGAGGTATTGTGCCATAATCCACCACGAAGGCCCAGTGCGGGTTAGTGAATGTCTATGTCCTCGATTTTTTGGTTCTAGGACATGCCGGTTTCCTCACGATGTTTCCTTAACCGTTTTAAGAGCAGTGGTGAGGAAACAATTTACACAAAGTAAAGTGCCTGCCTGGGTACAACAGTCAAGTCGGGCTGTTACAACTGGACCACCACTGCTCTCAAAATAAAAATAACTGACTGGTACGCGTAACCGAGAACTTGCGCTATTCAAGATAAAGACGGGCGTCTACTTACAAATATGGCTCAAATGTTTGAGCGCTGGCAAAATCACTGCGCAGATTATATGACATGGGAGACTTACTAACGCTAATATTACATGGGCGACAGAAAAGCCTGATATCCAACCATCAGAAATTGAGTATGCCATCAAAGCTCTTAAGTGCAAGAAATCACCAGGTAAATAAAGGATGCTGTTAAAGCCGAAATTCTAAAAAACTTAGGAACACGAGGCACGAAGGCTATCACTGACATTTGTAGTAGATAGTGCCATCTGGAATACTGGAAGATAGCCTATAGACTGGATAGAATCGGTGTTTATACCTTTAAATAAGAAAAGACTCTTCAAAAGATTGTGGAAATTTCAGGACTATAGCGTTAATATCTCATGCGTGTAAGATCCGACGTCCTAACTACTTTTCAAGCCGACACTGCCGACAGATAGCCAAAGGGCAGGCAGGTTTTGTTACGGGCAAGCGGGTAACGCTGGAGCAAATACATAACTTCCGCCAAATGATTGAGAAGAGCCCCGTGGTCATCCGTCATAATATGCTTTATTGACTACACAAAAACCTTTGACTGCGTGCAGTTGGACAAACTTTGGAATGTGATTTGGAAACACCTCGTCCTCGTCCTCGTCGTTAATTAATTATTGGAAATAAACATTTTTATTTTTATTTATCCATTCTAACTGGAAACCGTATCTTTCATCAGGATACGCACCAAATGCTTCAATACTTATGTTTCAACCCAAGAAGGATGTGAGGCAGGGTTGAATCTTGTTCCCTGCACTTTTTAACTTAACATAATATGAAGAGTACATTATTCGGAAGATCATTGAAAATTGGGAGAAGGGTTTCTCTATATGTGGAAAGAGATTACAAATCTCCGATATGCCGACGATGCCATTCTTCTGGCAACATCCATGGAAGATATGATTGAGCTGTTCCAGACTTGAGTTGGAAAGTAACAAAAACGGTTTCGCAATGTACAGAGCGAAAACCAAAGTGATGATAGGGGATCGAGCCGGGAAGCTAATAAATGTCACCTGGAACATTCCTGGCATTGATATCGTCGACTGCTTTGTGTACGTGGGTTCCCAAATCGGCAATGACGGCAGCTGTCTTTGTCCCCGAGATAAAAAGGCAAATTGGGATGGAAAAAGATGCTAAGACCCGACCCCCGAAAAAACGTCTGGATGAAAAGAGGAATTACTTATCAAAACCAAGATCAGATTGATACGAGCCCTGGCAGCCTTATTGCGTAAGTGAATACGGCAACGCAAACGGTTTGACCTCTATCAATCGATCAATCACACAGATGGAAATACACATCGCGTCATTCATCTCGCATGTGATTGGTCGAGATTGATGGCGGTCAAACCCTTCGTCTTGCCGAATTCACTTGCGCAATTCGGCTGCTGGTATTCCTTAATTTACTGTCATCACATCATCCGCCTATTAATGTTCCCACTGCTGGGACACAGGCCTCCTCTCTGTGAGGGAATGGGCCGTAATCCACCACGCGGGCCCAGTCCGGGTTGCTGGATGTCACATGTCTTCGAATTTTTGGTTCTAGGACATGCCGGTTTCCTCACGATGTTTTCCTTCACCGTTTTGAGAGCAGTGGTGATGAAATAATTTACACAAAGTAAAGCGCCTACCTGGGCTCGAACCCACGACCTACAACTTGTAAGTCGTGGCCCATACCACTGGGCCACCACTGCTAATTTACTGTATGGAGTGGAAACGTGGACAACCCTGGCACGAGAAAGACTGCTTTGATGCATTCGAGATGTGGTGCTGGAGACGAATGTTAAGAATACCTTGAACTGCAAAACGCACCAATGCATCGATCCAGACCCAGTTCCGAATAAAAATTCGCTTGTCCACCTTATGCCAACAACGCATTCTGTCGTATTTCGGCTACACAGTGAGGCGACGAAAATTTGGAAACTGATTGTGGTTGGAAACATTGAAGGCAAAAGAACGCGCGGTCATTCACTAACAATATGAACCGACGACCGACCGATCAAGTGAAATCCTCGTCGTCCTCGAAATTTTATACGTTCGTATGGAACGCGCTGGACAAGTGGACAGAAACCGGTGGAGGCAGATCATCCGCTCCAGAAGCAACCCTGCGGATCACGATCCTCAGATGAGGGACCGACCAGAGAGAGAGATTTCACTGCCCCAATGCTTTAAACATAATATATTTATAATGTAAAAATAAAGCCTTTCATTTGGAATACGTTTGATTTTTATACAGAACTCGGCCAGTTTTTATAGAAATGTTGTTGTTGCTTCTTTTGTATTTTCGTAATATATTATGGTTAAATGGCAATGCTGTTATAATGTCAACAAAGTCAACATCAATTTTTGGTGATTTGTTGTGGTCTTGATAATAGCATTTATTATGTGAAATATGAATAAAACAATTAAAAGTGGATTACGGGAGATGTCGTTACGCATGATGTCTAAATATCAAGAAAAACATCAGTCGAATTCAAACAAAAACAAGATTGTTTATGTGTGGTGTTAGATTTCATAAGTTAGAATGACGCTAAGAAGTTGAATAAACCAAAATTATTATAGAATACTGTTGTTTTTTTTATTGAGATTGATACAATATGATATCTAAAATATTACCTACCTCAATTACTTATAGTATTTTAATTCAGACGCTATAAAATAAATAATTCTAAAGTATCAAATTAGGTTATTCCTGGTATGTCATAGAGTCTGGCAAACGAAAGTAGAGACTGAAAAAGCGCGTCAAATTAAAAAAAAGAAGACATAAACAAGAAGAAAATCATGCTGTGCAGTCGGAAGATACATATGCGCGAGCTTGCTGGCCAAAACCAGATGTTTTTCAGTCTCTACTTTCGTTTGCCAGACTCTACTAGTTTTGGGATTACTATGCTGATATTTTTTAATTTGCCGCGCTTTTTCAGTCTCTTCTTTCGTTTGCCAGACTCTACCTTCTGGCTGTTTCAGAGCGAATTGAACGCTCATCACAAAAAAATCCGACAGCTGAAAAAATTCTAATTTATACTCTGTGAACGTAAATTAATAAACGTCAGTGTCAGTCCAAAAAACAGATTAGAGGTTAAGTAAAAGTGTGTGATTGTTTGTATTGTATCATATATTTTAAACTTCCACGAAAATCATTAAATATGAGTGAATGTTATAACGTTGTCCCTTGGTTTGATAGTGAAGAGTGGCAGCAAGTCTATGAAGATATATCAAATCCATCTTCAAGCAAAGAAGATGCACTTAAACTTTTACTTGTGTGGAAAGCTAGAAGCCCATCTTTGCCGTCTGGTTTAGAATCCACACTAAGCCTGCTGCAAGTTTATGTTGAGGATAATAATACTTCCCAGGATGTGACCAATGATCAATTACTGCGTTTAGCATATTCATCTGCTATCATGCGATTTGTTAACCATATGTTAGACTCCGAGACAGCCAAAGGGAAAAGTTTGTACACAGCAGCTAAAAAGCTAGGTGTGCCTGACTGGATTGTAGAACTGAGACATGATACTGCTCACAGCAATACACTTCCTCCAATAGCACTACTAAGGGAAGCTTGTTCTTTCAGTTTACAGTGGCTCCAAACAAACTATTGGGATAAGCACAAACAATACATTCAAGACTATAAATGCGGCCAGAAAAATGCTGTCAACGGTGACACAGACAAAATTGGATCTCTAATTAATTTTTGTATTTCATTAGGCATATGCTCACATTCAAAATTGAAGATTAAAAACTTATCAGAATTACCAAACATGACAATGAGAGAATCCATTATTAATGATGCTAAAGAATTGCTTGGAGACCACATAGATCTGTCTAATCTAAAAACTGTCTCTATTATGTCACTGGTCAATTTACTAAATACACATGGTAAAAAACTTTTGAAAGTGAGAGATGCAAGCATACTTGTAAACGATGCTTTGCTTGGAGATGATTCATTATTTCTATCAAAAGATCTTTTATATTTCTTTAGTGCAAGTGACTTTAAATTTAAGTCGAAATTATACATTAGTTATGTTCACTGCTTTGAAGTATTGCTCACATTTCTACATACAAATGATTTGCTGTTGGACTTTATTTTGGCTCTGATTAAAATTACACAAAATCAAGAAGGCGGACATTTTAGAGCAAAGTTGGCTGCATTATGGCTTTCAGAAATTTTTGCTGCTCTGAAAATATCTATGAATACTAAAGAAAAAATGAAAAAGTGAGTAGTAACCTAGTTAAGTTTTTAGAAAATTTAAGGAGATATAGAAATAATATGTTGATTAGTTGTAAATAAGCTAAGATGATGAGACTATGATTGTTTTATCTAACTCAGTATTTCATTTATTTTCAGAATTAGTGATGCTGATAAAGTATCCAAAAAGAGGAAAGATTTGAAGCATTTGTATGAACACTGGTACCCTGGCACTAGTATAAAAAATTTACTTGTATTGGATCTTCAAAAACCTGTACCTGAAGAATTGCAAGATATCAGCTATATCCAACCAATCATTGCTGCTTATAATCATTATCTTTCTTATTTTATATCAAATCTATTAGATTTGCTTGTACCGCAACTTCCATCTGTGGTTGCAGAAAGAATTTGTTCTTTAGCAAAATTAATATCATCTCCAGAAAAGTTTCCTATGACCACATCATCTGTTATTTATACAGCGGAGGACTTGCAAATGGACGATGGTGATGTTATGATTATTGAAGATGTTCAAAATGAGGACTTGGAACATAATGAAGAAAAAGACAATGGAAAAATACAACAAGTAATGTTGAATAGCATTTGGAGACTAGCTTCTAATAAGCATGACTGGTCTGCATGTCCTATCGGTAGAGTTCCTTGGCAGCATATCACAGAAAATGTTGATGAAATGGAAACAAATTGAGTAGATTTATAATATTATATGAAATTAAACACATTTATATCATTATTCTTTTTTTTTATTTTCATATTTTGTATACAGTATAATGTTTTGGTTACATTTCATTTATATTGACACATTATAGGATCCCTAAAAATAGTTGAACAATATACATGTTTATATGATACAAGATTCATTATTGATTAACATGTAGGACAAAGTTCACAGTCAAATGACATACAGGTATATAAAACGACCATGTGTAAACAGCTTATTATTGGTCCTTATAGCAAATACACAGGTTCAATAAACACAAATGCCAGTTATCTGATTCTTAGTGAAATATCCAACTAATATCTTAAAATTCAGAACTTCAGTTCCATAAACATGGGTATTAATAAAATTACTGTTACAGAGATTGAAGGCAACAGAAAAATAAAATGTGATGTTACACAATAAAATTTAGGTCTAATATTTTCAATGATATTCAACTTGAAACGACAAACTACAATAAAATTTCAACAATCCAATTATATAATGCACCAATAGAGAATTTAAAAATGAAACATTGATTGATAGGCACTTTTACAAATAAACAGTGGCAAAGACCATAGCAGTTCTTAAGATAAAATAGTACCTTGCTAAAAGTTGTCATAGTAACTAATAAATTATTTACATTAACCGTACGCGGAACGCGCGAATATCTACACACACTTCTAAAGTGTCAATAAATTCCTAGTTGTAGCCACATTGCACATTCATTAGCTTTTGTTGTAAAATAACTTACTTTATAATTATGATTATGAGTATGTTCGCTGATGGGGAGCTCGGAAAACAGACAATACGATTATATTATCGAGACCTAACCACATCTTATATTTATATTACCTCAAAAAAAGTAGAATGTACGTAACTAATATAAATGTTGACGCTAACAACGCTGTACAAGAATACTAATAATGTAAACCATCAACAATAGTAGCTAGACTTTCAGAAGTGTTCAGGCCAGTCAGAGACTGCTGAAAACAAACTAGACGAAGGCACAGAAAGTACGCTAGATTACTGCGACACAACCCCAATAAACAGAATCAACAGAGATTTTTATACATAAAAATAAAGTATTTGTTCGGCACCTTGATGAGACATGCACTTTATAGGTGTTTAATTTTCAACAAATGCAAATAAATCTAAGAATAGTTTTCTTCATATTTCTGTTCTGTGTAAATTGCTCAAAAGGTAGCCTCAGTATCAACTGTGAGATTCAAACAAATTTCGTGGCTTTAAAAATGTTACAAATAGTGTGTAAGCTTATGTTAATACAGTCCTTCATAAATATTGAGCTATAAAATATGTCCACAGACGATAGTTAAACGAGAGGCTTACAAACAATACAAGTTGTCACAGAGTAATTCGTTGTTTGTATAGTAGGTAAATTGTTACAAACTAATTAATAAAAAGCGGATAAAATATTTGTGACTTAACAATAAATTCAATAGCTTATTTTAAGACAGTCTTTTAGAATATGAAAGCAAATTAAGATAGAGGCAAGGTACGTGGTGTTTATGATAACTTTTTGGATAGCATAATATTTTAATCATACGAGTTTGATGTAGAAACAACGCTCCTGCTAAGGAGCCAAGTACCGCAACAAGAAGAAATGTTAAATACATAATATGCAATTAAACATAAAAAGCATTAAATGTCTCGGACAAATAATGGCCATAAGTACTCAGGCAGTAATATTTAATGTAAACATATAATTTAAAATATTTGTTAAAAAACTTATCAGATTTTTAAGTTCTGAATGGATCACAAAACATTCATTGTTTATACAAAATTAAAATTGCTAAAATAGATGTGAATTAAAATCGTCTTATACATGAGGTAAAGAAACTAGATACAATTTTGGTTTATAAATAATTGATACCTTGTACAGTTTGGAATTGAACATGATAGTCAACTAGGATCACAAAACACTCAATAAAATTGCGTTATATTCTTAACCTCATTTAAGTGATGATGTCTTTGGATTGGCATGTAAAAGCTTAATTTTGAATATTTTTTGTCTACACAATAATCGCTCGCCGTACCTTTATCAATTCAATGCTAACTCAGAATCACAACATCACTAATTGTATATACAATCTACAATAGACAATCTAGACAAAATAGGGCAGTTTAACAGTAAACACCAATTTGGCATTATAATTACGAAGAGTTAGCAATAAAATCACCTCTGCTACGGTTTTGCGTCGACACGTGAACCACATGCCCAAATTCAAGCATAAAAATAAATGGAATGAATCACTTCTCAACATGTAAGAGCCTGCAAGTTTCAACCTACTAGCTAATCGATAACTTTGAAAAATACAGTCACATGTCATCTATATCCAACAAAATACATCTATTGACAGAAGAGCGATATTGCTATAATTTTAAATTTTAACCTTTAGACATCATTTACATATTTACACAGAAAATATATCATAAAATATGTCAGTGCAAAGATGGATGTAAATATTTTTCTGTACGAAAAAATACTTTTATATTCATAAATCACTTGTTTTGGGCAGTCGCCGGGATAGTTGCGGCGACTTTTTTGACTTACAGAAATAAGCTCATCACTACGTCTAAGTACAGTAGCTCGAAGGCTACAGAGAATCTAGTCGTCGACTGCGCGGGCGCTTCAACTACTGCTACATGTATACTTGTCTAAAACAGAGCTCAGTTACATAGCACAGATGTGTTTGATAACAACATTTGCTTACTTCACATCGATCTCTATAAGTAGTACTACGTCACTAACAGTTAGCAACATCAGGAGACAGGTCGCAAAAATAAAATAAATACTTCACGGTCCGTTTAATAAAACTTAAGAGTAATGTAACATTCGATTGCTATCATCCTAAACAATTTAAAATGTGAAGGAACACGCACAGGAACATTTTATCTAATTTCTTTTCACTTTATGCTGTCAGGAATGTAAGAAATCTGAGAATGCGAAACTTATCCATTGACGCATTATTGGACAACACTAGTTCTAAGTATCATGGCAAAAGGTGGACATGTTTGCATACGATTTGGTTGAAGGCTGCCGATCGGTACTCGCGTATGTTATCGGACATTCAATCATGTATAGTCTATGATCTAGTTGGCAGGCGGCCTAGACCATGATAGGGTCGTCCGAGGACAACTGTCTGTGCAGCAGTCTCTGCGAGCGCATGGAGCTGGCGCCCGTGCTGAGGTCGTCCGTGCTGCCCAGCTCGCCGTCGTGGTCCGTCGTCGAGAGCAGGTCGTCATCTGACGTCGCTCTGAGCATACATAAAATATAAGTGATGAATAACGGTTAACGTAGAAATAAAGAAGGGCGCTCTCAGGATAAATGGAGCCAAAAACTATGCAGGGTGGGTGCGTGTGAGTGGCCAAGGATCGAGTTAAATGGCGAAGGATTGGAGTGGCTTATGTCCACGATGAAAGAAGTACCAGTTGGGAGGTAATAATTTTTAATTCATAAGTAAGGGCCCATTTCACCTCTAACGATTAGGTTCCCGGCAGATCATTTCATGGAAATCCTGTCGCATTTTTTAATTTATTCATTAAGTAGTGGCCAAATTTGGACATCGTGAAACAGGGCCTAAGCGTGACGTAGTATTAGCAGCAGCACTACTTACAAGACGTTAGTCTCTGCGGCGCGGCGACGTGTCATACCTGATAAGCGTGGGCAGGTTGGAGGTGAGGATGGCCTTCTCCTTCTGTATTTCGTGGATGTGGCCCACCAGGATCTGCTCCTCCGGGCGCGGCGCTTGCGAGTGCGAGCGCAGTGTGGACAGGCGGCTCGTGGCCGTGTGGCACGCCGTGTCCAGCGTCGCTATGTCCTGCAGCATGCCGCGGACCTGGAGTGGGAAAATGTTTGTAAGTTTGTTTTAGAATACAAAAGAGAGATGAATTTGAACATTTAGGATATAAATTATTACTTAGTTAGAATAAAACTTTCATTCATTATCAGTCTTGTGAAATGATTATAACAAGGCAGATTGTTGTAGTGTGACAATCTGTTAAAAACATTAGAACTTATAATCTTTTAACGAAATCTGAGTTTTGGAGTTTAGGACAGAAAAACGCCCCCCCCCGGTGGGTTCCCGCTTTGTCGAGGCGGGGGGCTCAGTAACCGTGGCTTGGTCACCCACGGTGAAGCGAAGAGGAAACCGAGGAGGGGCCGCTCGTCAGGGCTTTTGCCAATTAAGCCGACGACGTAGCGGCCAACTAGTAGGTTGCGGTGCCGCTTGGTAACAGGCGACATCGCAACTGAGGCGGGCCGCGATGTCTTATGGAGATTTCCAGGTCCCATACGATATCGCGGCTGAGGGTTGGAGGCCGCGGCGGGAGAGGAGTGCCGGTATTGCGGTGCGCCGCTCTCCCTACCTTCCGCGGCCTAGACGGGGTCGCCACCGTCTGATGGCGGACGCGGTGGGGCCGCAGGGGAAGAGGAGTGTCCGTATAGCGTTAGCCGCTCTCCCTATTCCCTGCGGCCGCAAAATGGTAGGTGGCGGGGCCATTGACCTCGACCCGTCACAGTGGGACCAAGGGTGCCATACACGGGGTCGTCTGGCACCCATGTGCTGAAACTGGTGCGCCGGTGATGGGGGGTACTCCCCCGAGGAGGGTCCGGTGACGGACAGCCGCGGCGGGTTCGCGGAGAGTGCTAACGCGTGCCCGTGTTCCCGCCATAAGCGGCACTGGAGGACACCGTGGAGTTTTAGTGGGTTGGAGTCCCACATAACTGCACTATCTCCCCGTGGTAGTGCAGTATGCATGAGCATTTCTCCACGCAAAAAAAAAGGTCAGAAAAACGCGCTGTCGTTCAAAACACAGTCTTATGTTTTGTTTCCTCATAACCCAAGTATGATTAAATTAATTAATGTAAAAAGAAATTGTAGTGATTGAATAAAAGAATATTATTATCATAACTTTACTGATCCGTAAATAACATGGGACAAGGGCAAGCAGATGAAATAACTTGACTCATGGCTTTTAGTATATAGATACTTACGGTGCGCATCTTATCTACGAGTATGGCCTCTAGACAGGCGGTCTGGCGCGCGATGTCGTGCAGCGAGTCCTGCGCCGGCTGCACCTTGTGCGTGCGCAGGATGCACGGCGCGAACACTATGGCTAGCGCGTTCGGACCCATCCTGATAACACACATTCATATTACTTTAAATAACAAAATACAAATAGAGACTTCTGCATTCAACTGGCATGAAGTATGTTACGGTACGTGAAACCATGTAAGAAAATGTTACCTATTATGATCTTCTCCGAGCGCCACCCTCGCCAAGTGGAATATTAGTCTCTCGACGAGATCAAAGTTTGGTTTTGGCAGCTTTCTTAGTATCGTGAATATTGTTGACACTCGCTCCTAGAAAGAAAATAAACATTATCAAAGGTTACGCTAACCTAATATTGATCAGCAAACAAGCTGTTGGCCAACCTTCACCAAAGGTTATGGAGATTACAACCTATCTGCAGCATCAGAAGTATAGAAGATACGTTTTTCCACTACCTTGTCTATTATGTAACACATTGCCTAAGAAATTCGTTTCGAATTATAAACATTTAGACAAGATTATAAGATTAAAATTAAAAAACCGGCCAAGTGCGAGTCGGACTCGAGTACCGAGGGTTCCGTACAAAACCTTAACTTAAAGGTATTATAGACCTGAGTATTTAATATGAATTTCAATTTAATACCTCTACGCATTCATGAGGAAAGGTAGAAAATTTAAAATTATTAAAAATTGTTTTATTATAACAATAAATTTACGGTTTTCGCAATTTTGCCTTTATCTGTGCTATAAGACGTTGCTTCGTATCAAATTACAAGATTCTGAGTACCCTGTAGGTTTTGATTCCCTTGCGAGTGTCGAAAATTTGCGGCATAAACTGCTGTTTCTTTTGATTGCGTTGGCTTAGAAGTTTGATTTTTTTCACAGCTTTAAGGGACAGTAGACCTGAGTATTTGATATAAATTTCAGCTTGATATCTCCACGCGTTCCTGAGAAAAAGGGTCTTGACAGACAGACAGACGGACGGACAACAAAGTGATCCTATAAGGGTTCGGTTTTTTCCTTTCGCGGTACGGAACCCTAAAAAAACAATATTACATAATAATAGTTACGAAATAATTTGTATGTAGTTATGATATCATTATGTAACTGGCAGAATGATAATGAACCTGTTACCTCTCGAAAAAGCGCGCATTGATTGTGTGTATACAGTCTGTGGTTTTTAGTCTGAACGTTTCTAATAAATTGTTGTTGGATTTTATTTGCATTTAATTAATTAAGCTCATCAGGTAGTGGAAAAAGAATCGTTCCTGTCTCGCATAAAAAGGCTTTATTTTATGCGAGACACGAAATGTACTATTTTATCCCAAAGACAAAGTTGAAATATCTCAAAGTACCTAAAACATCTGACCAAATTTACATTCAGCCTATTAATGTTCCCACTGCTGGGACACAGGCCTCCTCTCTGTGAGCGGGCATAGGCCGTAATCCACCACACGGACCTAGTGCGGGTTGGTGGATGTCACATGTCTTCGAATTTTTGGTTCTAGGACATGCCGGTTTCCTCACGATGTTTTCCTTCACCGTTTTGAGATCAGTGGTGATGAAATAATTTACACAAAGTAAAGCGCCTGCTTGGGCTCGAACCCACGACCTACAACTTGTAAGTCGCGGCTGATACCATTGGGCCGCCACTGCTCCTTGTATCCTGCCTATTTGAAGGCTAAATAGTAATGACATATTCTGTCTATATTTATAGTTAGGTTGTTTACCTGTGGGTCGGAGATCTGCGAGGCCATTATGAAGTCGTCGTAGAGGTCGAAGGTGAGCAGCGGCTCGGGCAGCTCGCGGAAGAAGCTCTTCAGCACCGAGGCGCGCACGTGCACGGCGTAGGCGTCCAGCTTGTCCACGCCCTCTTCCGGGGACTCGTCTAGCAGGCGCCGCAGCTCACGGACCTATCATAAATGTTGTTTTTGTATTACAATTTAACTTTCAATAGACAAAAAGACTCCACATAGGTCAGTCGATTTCGTTTATGAAAAAGTGATGGCTTTTTTCTGCAAATCTAAGCAGATAAGTCGGGCTAATTATCCGCCAAATGAATAATACCATAGACAAGGGCTTCAAACCACCGTGTTGTGTTGTGGGACTCACAATGATATTCGGAAAAGTAATAACAGTTGTAGCTCGTAGGTTAAACCCAGTGGCGGCGCCAGATCTATATTTGATGTGGGCAGGGTATATTTCGCGAGGCCCTCTGACGACGTAAGAAAACGGATTCTTCGAATAAAAATAAATGTATAAATAGACTTTAAGTAAAATTGATAGCTAACGTTCGTTACCCTTCAGTTTTTGTATTATCATAACTCTGTTAAATTATCCATTGGTGCATATTACGGTACAGAGACGCAGGAGCGAGCTCGAAAAATTTTAGCACCCGCCAGTGGCGAGGTTGACTTTTATCCTTACTTTCTTTTTTTTATATTATTTATTGTGCACCGAGACAATATATTTAAACAAATTGATAACATACAGATATTTTTCATTGTTTTATTTTAACTTGTTAAAACGCTTAGGTATAATTCAAGAACTAGCATTTATACTTCATACTCAAGGTCACACGCGTCGAACGTCTGCTGTTGACACTGCAACGACCTACTAACCGTCAATTTGTTGCTGGCTAAGCACATTAGTCGTTAGCTACAAAAATTAAGTGTCTCTGTTTAATTATACAATTCTGTTTACCAATTATTTCCCAATCTTTATATGTGTAATCAAAGTGCACTTTTTTGCAATATAGCTAAATAAGACATTAAGTAATTATGACCTAGTAATTTAGTTCTATGTTTATAGTTTTAAGTAAATTAAAATTAATTTTTAAAATTATACAATCTTGCCACTATTTTTAGACTTCTTATGTTAAATATTGTTTAAATTCTGTTGTCCTACGATAAGCATATTTTTAGAGCTCCTACAGCCTGTGATACAGGATTACCTAGTACAGGCATCTTACATTATTATATCTACATTAGTTATCTAGGATTGAAACTGTGTTTTTACCTTTTTTAATTTCTGAATAAAGATTTATTATTATTTCCTTTCCTTTATTTCCTTTATACAGTACTAGGTGTAAGGTTTGTCGTCTTTCTCTTGCTTAAAATTGGAACGTCAATAAAAGGCGGTGGTTAGCGACAAACTGTTTATTCGGGGCACAGTACCCGGCACTGTATACGAGTGTAATATTACTATGCTTATACCTATGTTTCCGGTCGTCACATCTCTCCTCGCCAAGACCGTTACAAATAACTAACTAATTTAACTGTAACTTAAACAAATTAACAAACTTATGTTACTTAATCATTAAAACGTTTAGCCCGATTGAACGCACGCAGTGCTCGGGCAGATTCACCAGGTGGTGTCGGTTGTGGTGTACGAGGTGAACGCTTTTCTGATTCAGCCTCTGGTGCTGGTCGTGTTTCTGTTAGTGGCGCCTTCGCCACCTCCCCGTCACCACCTGTTGCATCCTTGAACATATCATCGTCGGCTCCCTTATCGACCATTCCTCCAGAAGAAAGATTCTGGGTTTGTTCGTCCATGGCTACCCCACTCATTCGGGATAGAGAGTACCTACCTTTTTTACTATTTATTGGGATAATTTGATCGGCATGACGCCGCCATTCTACCTCACCCCCAACATTAACTTTGTACGATACGGGGCCGGTCTTTTTAACCACTGTAGCTTCGGTCCATTTGTCCCCCCTTGTCGTATAATCGCGGGCTAAAACCGAGTCTCCCACATCAAAATTCCTATCAGTGCCTGAGATGCGGGCGACTTGTCGCTCTTGCTTGGCGCGCACAGTGGCCGCCACGTCCGGTCGCAGTGCGTCCAGCCGGCTGCGCAGTCGCCGCCCCTGCAGCGCCACTGCGGGTGATACCCCGGTCGTCGCGTGTTCACAGTTGCGATATTGTAATAGAAATTTACAGAGAGCCGCATTTACGTCGTCATTTTCGTACAACGCTCTCTTGATCGCCTTTTTTACAGTTTTAACTGCGTTTTCCGCCGCGCCATTTCCCTGCGGCCTGTAAGGAGCCGACGTTGTATGTTTTATACAATTTTTTTGACAGAATATTTTAAATTCTTGAGACGTAAATGGTGGTCCGTTATCGGTCACGAGCTGCGATGGTAATCCGAAACGCGCGAAAACACTTCTCAAGACTTATTGTTGCGGCTGCATTTGTATATTTCATTGGTAACGCCTCAATCCACTTAGAATGCGCGTCCACCATCACTAAATAACGAATGCCTCCACAATCCGCGAAATCGGCATGTACGCGCTGCCACGGATGCAGCGGGAACTCCCAAGGATGTAACTGCGCGTGCGGTGGCGCATCGCGAACTATGCGGCACGCGGCGCACGATTTACATAAGTCCTCTATATCCTTATCTAAATTCGCCCAATAGATATAGTTTCGCGATAAACTTTTCATTTTACTTATGCCTAAATGACCTTCATGCATTTCCTCCAAAATTTTCTTTTGTAAGGCAGCAGGCACTACTATTCTATATTTGTAAATAATACAGCCCTGGTTTACCACAAAATCTTGTTTCCTGGAAAAATAAGGTTTTTCCGCATCGCAGCTCGGGGCCGTCGGCCACCCAAACAGCACATAACCTTTAATCTTACTTAGAAACACATCGCGTTCCGTCTCTTTTGCAATATCCTTATAACAAACAGGCAGTGACGCCTCAACTAGATTTAAATAATCCACGGTGTTTGTGTCCGCAGAGTGACCCTCCTGAGGTAGCGGTAATCTGGACAAAGCATCAGCCGGACCGTTGTTCACCGATTGCACGAATTCTATACGGAAATCATACGCGGCCAGGCGTGCCGCCCATCTTTGTAAACGACTGGCTGCGGTTTGCGGAATGCCGCCCTTTTCCCCAAAAATATGCGTCAGTGGTTGATGATCAGTACGCAGTATAAATCGCCTACCAAACAAATATTGGTGGTGTTTTGTGACCCCAAACAAAATAGCCAGTGCCTCCTTGTCTAATTGACTGTAGTTGCGCTCGGGCGCACTAAGCGTTCGCGACACACAGCTGACGGGCCGCTCGCTGCCGTCCTCGTACCGATGAGCGAGCACTGCGCCCAGGCCGTACGCGCTGCTATCTACCGATAACACTAGCTCGCGTCCCTCCTCGTAGTGTGCCAGTACACGTTCACTCAGGAGGTTTCGCTTTGCTTCCGAAAAAGCCTTTTCACACTTAAGAGTCCCAATTCCAGCAGACCTCTTTTTTTAGCAAATTATGCATTGGCTGTAATAAAGTGCTTAAATGCGGTATGAATCGCCCATAATAATTAAGCATACCCAGGAAACTTTTAAGTTGAGTTACGTTTTTAGGTCTCGGTGCGCTGGAAATGGCCTCTATTTTCTCTGGATCTGGCCGTAAACCATCTTTATTAATTATGAAGCCTAAATATTTTACACTGTCCTGTAAAAATCGACATTTACTTAGCTTGACAGTAAGACCCGCCTTACGTAATCTTTCGAGTACAGCTCGCAGATTTTTTATATGTTCTAACTTGTTTGAGCCTGTCACACATATGTCATCTAAAAATACCACGCACCCGGGCACCCCGCGCAGAGTTTCCTCCATAATCTTTTGAAATTTCTCAGGGACGCACGATAAACCGTACGGTGTGCGTCTATACACATAGGTACCCATGTGTGTTGTTATCGCCGTATAGGCTTGCGAATCCTCAGACACAAAACATTGCTCATAAGCATGACGCAAGTCAATTTTTGTAAATTTATCTCCACCGCTAAGGTTTGCAAATAATTCTTCAATTCGCGGTAATGGGTAATAATCTCGTTTTAATTTGGGATTGATTGTGACCTTGTAGTCACCACAGATACGTATTTCCCCATTTGCTTTTACGACAGGAACGATTGGAGTTCCAAAATCAGAGTAATCTACGCGATAGATTGTACCATCTGCCTCTAAACGTTCTAATTCCCTCTCAACTCTCGCGCGGAGTGCCAGCGGCATAGGTCTCGCTCGCACGTACACCGGTTCGTTATCTGCGAGCTGTAGTCGGATGGATTGTTTACACGTTCCTAACTTATCACAAAACACTTCTGGGAATTCAATACGCAATTGTGTTACTAAGTCCTCATCTACTATTTCATTGAGCGTAATTTGAGTTATTTTTAGAATGCGCATCCACTCTCGTCCCAATAGAGGTCGTGCGCCACCCTTAATAACATAAAGACGCAATGAATTCCCCTTTATTTCCCCTAAGCACACATCTACTAAAATATAACCTAATGACTCAATTCGTGAGCCCGAGTAACAACGTAATAATAAATTGTCCGCGATAATTTTTTTATTCGAAAACATCTGTTTGTACATATCCTCACTTATGGCCGAAATACGGCTACCTGTATCTACTTCACATTTAATGTCCATGTTGTCAATTGTCAATTTAATAAAATATGGTTTGTTACCTCGAGCTGCGACTTCCATGTTGAACATACCGTCATCCGACTCTCTATCGCTCACGTAATTCTGCCGACCACCTTTGCCGCGCACTTGTTTACACATCACCCTCAAATGACCTTTTTGACCGCATTCATCACAACTATAGTTTTTGAATCGACATCTATCAGCCAAGTGCGCCTTGCCGCAACGCCAACAGGATGCGCGCGAGCTCGCCGGCTCCGCGCCTGCGCTGCCTGCTCCTGCGCCTCTGCTGCTTGTCCCTGCGCCTCCATTCGAGGCCCGCGGTTGGTGCCCGCGCTGGCCGGCTCGGCCGCCGCCGCCGCGTGCGTAGTGCAGTCCCTCGCCTGCCGCGCCATCCGCTATTGGTTTTGAGTCCGCCGCCGTCACCGCCGCAGTGGTGTTACCGCTCATCTCAGCATGTTTCTCTGCTGCCTCTAGAGCCAGAGCTAGCTCCACTGCCTCTTTATATTGAATAGTTTTTTCTGCAAAAATCCTAGACCGCATTGCGTCGTTTGCTAAACCCGACACAAACTGGTCGCGCAGATTTTCTTCCAGGCTTGTGCATGCGTTACATTTGCCGAAATTGCACGTCGTGGCGAGATGTTTTAACGCTTGTAAATATTCTGTGAGGGATTCTCCTGTTTTTTGCCTTCGTAACCTGAACACATGGCGCTCCGCTATCTCTGAGCGTTGTGGCTCCAAATGATCCGTCACCAGTTTTATAAGCTCATCGAAACTTTTATTTTCTGGGAAACTAGGAGAACACAGATCACACATTAACGCATATGTTTCTTCACCGACCACGGTTATTAACATCGACACTCTCAAGTCATCGCCAATGTTATTTAACTTGATGTATTGGTTAACGCGGCGGATATATGCTGGCCACTGGTTGGAATTTAAACTAAACGGTTCAATTTTTCCGATCGGCATATTGTTAAAGTCCACGCACAATACTAAAGCCAAAAAAAAATATATATTAATCCGTACTCGTCGCCAATGGAACGTCAATAAAAGGCGGTGGTTAGCGACAAACTGTTTATTCGGGGCTAGTGTTGGGTAGGACTTACAAGAGGCGGTACATTTGTCCCGTACATGACGTCAAAATGTAAGAGCGGCTCAAAAATTTTTATTGTACTACTTCAAATTTTATGTCGCGGCAGTCGCGTTACTCACTCTCCGTCTCCGTAAAACTATAGGACGAGGACAGAGAGGAAGCGAGCCGCATGCTACAAATTACAATTGTACGTCATTCTGCAATGAACATTACGTGACCGCGTCTCGAATCTCGAGCGAGAGAGAATTATGTTGACATTCATGAATATTGTGAGGCGCGCATTGAAGCGACTGTTTTGAATATCCTAATCGTTTCATATTACTTTGCCTGTGTAATATGTCATCAATCAGAATTTAGACTATTAAGTCCGTCAGTTAGATTACCTAAAAATATGGAACACGTATTTTTATTTTACCAGGTAAACTACAAAATACGACGATACAGCGCGTTGAAATATCGTGATGTCACGGTGTGCTACACTTTATACTGACAAAGTGACGTCACAAGCCCCCACTCCTGAATTTTGCTGCGCTTTATCTTTGTAATTGTTTAATTTATTTGATAAAGCAAAAAATACGGGCCTAATGTTATTTTTATTTGTTAATCTCACTGACGGACTAAATAGTATTATAATTTTTCTACCCAGGAAACATCCCTATTGTACTGCAATAACATCAATTTTCATATTTGTACTCGTGAAGTCATCATAGCTTCAAACTTAAGGCCGAGCTTCAGTACGCCTCGCCTCATTTGAAGTAGGACATTGTACTGGCTCAGTACAAAAAAGAGGCTACTCTTACAAACTCTTTTTCATGTCGTGTCCTACCCAACACTATTCGGGGCACAGTACCCGGCACTGTATACGAGTGTAATATTACTATGCTTATACCTATGTTTCCGGTCGTCACAAAAATATAAAACACCAAGAGAATTCACGGAGCGAGAAATTTCGAATATTTTAGCATCCCACCTCGGATAGGATACGACTTGAATAATTTTATTGAATCCATAATAATATTATAAATCTGAAAGAAACTGTGCATCTGTCTTCCTTTTCACCCTTAAATCGCTGATAGTTGGTATGGAGGTAGTTCGATACCTTGGGAAGGCCATATGATAGTTTTATCCCGGAAATCATCCATAAGGGGGTGGAAGTTTAAATGGTGAATATTGGTTCACGATTCCAACTTCCACTTTCTCAAAAAGTCGGCCCAAAATCCTAAAATATAATGGCTATTTGAAGTACTTATGCTACGCAGATGAAGTCGCGGGCAAAAGCTAGTAATATATAAAATACGAGGCGCGAGGTCCCTCTGACTGCGAGGCCGTAGGCGGTGGCCCACGTCGCCTACGCCTATCGCCGCCTCTGGTTAAACCGTTATTCTAAATTGGATTACCAATGATCATCCAGTCTAAAGAGCTTTTCAATTGCAAACAAGAAAGATGTTAAGAACAAGTAAAACGAATGAAAGCTTACCTTAGAACTAAGCCCACTCTTTCTATACAAGCCCTCTACGTAAAGGCCCGTCATCTCTATCGTGGTTATTAGCCTGTCGATGACTATGGGGATATTGGTGTCGCCAGTAGGTAGGTCAGGTAACGGGACTCCAAACACCTTTGAAAATATAAAACTAGGTTTGTACTCTAAGAATTAAACAAGGTACTCTTTTTGTTGCCGGCTGCGCCAAATATGCACATATGTAGCACAATTCCTCTTGGAAAAATGTCTCTTAACAGACTTCTTCTAAAAGGACGAAGATCTCAAATCCTCTGATTATAATTTTTTTGTCTTATCTAAGTCATTATCTTGTTATAGTTCTCGCCAAACTGCTTGGCCGCCCTGAAGTTGGCTACAATGGCTGCGCAGTAGTAAATCTCGCACAAAAACCGCACCGTTTCGTGCCTCGCGCATCTGGAAAGCTAACTTCAGGGCGGCCCAGAAGGTTGGCGAGAACTATACTAAGTTTTATCATTTTTAGTAGACCGGCAATAGGTATAAGTTTGATTATCCCTCATCTCTAAATGATTTGTTTGTAAGCATACCTTTCCTCTGGAGACGTTCATTTGCTGTCGTCCGCCAGAGTCCACGGCGCCCACGATCGCAGCCGAAGAATGCGACTGGTTGTCTTTACGACATAATGTTGACACCTACACAAAAAAAAAACATTAGATTGATTTTACTTTATAATTTGTTATCTTTGTCCTCCACATACATAAAATTAAGAACGCTGTTACATTTTCGACGAACTCAAATTTAGGTATCTAGTCACACACAGCAACATTACGCGTACGCACTCATTGAAACTACTGAGCGCTCGATTTTATACATCACTCAAATAATATTGGTCCTTGATATTATTTTTTAATTTCATTGTTTTAAGTTGAACAGGAAGGTTAATTGGCACTTTGAAAATGCATTTGGTAACTGTTACTTAGAACCGTCGTCGTGATAAGTAGGTTAGTATTTTCAACCGACTTAAAAAAAAGGAGATGCTCTATCTATTCGACCCGTATGTATCCGCGATTTTCTCAAAAACTACTGATCCGATATTGATCGGGTTTTCGTCGATAAATGTATGTGTTTTCAGGCAAGGTTCTATTGTATAATATATTAGGATCTAATAAAATCTTCGGAGATAGACAATGGAACTCTTCAATAACAAACAGTTAATGACCTGCGATTACTGTGATCGTATGTTTATGTATTGTTTTCACCAAAACATAATATCACGGTTGTACGATTTTATTAGTAAACAGATGTTTTAACAGAACACCCAATATGGAGTACCAACCAAAACTAAAAAGAGAAAAATAATAATTTTCCTGTGTCGATAACCGAAAAACAATTGGTACCGACACGAACTTCCGAAAAGAAAATTAGGTTTCACTTTGTTGTAATAAGTAGGTATTTTAAAAAAACGCTATGTAAAATAAGTAGATACCTAAAACAAAATAATTTCCGGTCACAAGGATTAAATAAAAAATGACTAGAACATTTTGCATTGCTTTACATGGAACATATTTATTTAATATTATTATCAAATTTTTTTGGAGCATTACATAATGAGCATACGTAAAATATCAACTCCTTTCGATCACGACAAACGACGGTACGACGCGCGGCGGTACACACGCATGAACACTACAATCTTTTCTATTACTTTTATCGTATTTGTTTTTTGCGAGAGAGCGATACGCCCATCCTTCCACGAGCGCTTCTGAGCGCGGAATGAATGATGAACCAGATGAACCGCGAGTCGCGAGTGCAAAATGTAATGGAAGAAATGTCGGTTGGAAGAAGTGTTTTTATTTTAGTTAATAATTAAAAAATATATTGATTTAGGTAAAAAATAATTAGCTGAACCTGTAAAGGACTATATATACCGCAATTTCTTATAATTTTGAAGATAAAATATGCTGTAAATTTACCTAAACTGGTACCGATTTGGACTCTGCTTTTTATTTTTTTGCGATTATTGTGATGGGTAAAACATATTTGTGCGAAAATTTTGTATGATGTCATAATTTTTTTCTGTTGTCAATCTGGAGCTGAATATATTATCTTTAAATTAAGATCATGATATCTTCACATCTGTGATAAAGTAAATATTGTCTTACCTTAGTGTAGCATTTCTTATGCGAGGCAAGTTTACACGTCTGGCATATCAGCGACCGTTCAATGGGCCACATGAAGAAAGTCTTGCAGATCTCACACTCCGTGGGTATGTTGATCATAGACAATATGAATGTATGACCTTTGTATTGTATGGGGTCGTCCACCTGAAATTAATACGGGAATTTACTGTAACACTGTTGTAAATAAAAAAACCGGCCAAGTGCGAGTCGGACTCGCGCACGAAGGGTTCCGTACCTTTTTATCTCAAAAAAACGGCAAAAAAAACACGTTTTTGTATGTGAGTCCCACTTAAATATTTATTTTATTATGTTTTTAGTATTTGTTGTTATAGCGGCAACGGAAATACATCATCTGTGAGGATTTCAACTGTCTAGCTATCACGGTTCATGAGATACAGCCTGGTGACAGACAGACAGACGGACCGCGGAGTCTTAGTAATTGCCCGTTTTTACCCTTTGGGTACGGAACCCTAAAAATCACACATGACGATCAAAAGATCTATAAAATAATATTTTTTTAAGACTAGCAGACACTGCACAATTTCACTGTTTGTGATTCTAGGTACGAAGACGTAAAGGAGCTGTAATCGCTGTATATATATAAATAACAAATCTTTTAATTACCTTTCTCTTTTTATCCTTTTTTCTTTTCGTTCTCGCTTTATCCGTCTCGTGTTGACTCATGAACTCGTCCATGAATCCTCTGAAGGCGTTGACACCCATGGTGATGGACAGCGTGGAACCCTCCCGCGCACACACAGTCTCCATCACATGAAGGAAGTTCCCTATGAGATCTTTGTACTTGAGCGCAGAGCCCCGAGTCTCCACGATGCTATATGTCGCCACTAAGTTGTCTTTGAATTCTAGTAATGCGTGTTTGAATACCCTGTCCACCTGTTGAAGAAACACATGTTTTTTATAAGGAAGGTAATTCACAAATTCTCGAAAAATCAAATTTAAATAAAAAAAACTTTTTAGTATTTTTTTGCAAAAAAGTTTTTATATTTTTCACTTTTTAGTTGTACCTACCTAATAGACAAGTTGTTAGTAACCTATAACGCCAGAATAGATTACCCAAATACCATGAAACTTGAACATAAACGGTAAAATGAGAGATCTGCGTACCCCTTAAGAGCGTACTGGCGTGATGTTATGTTATGAAATGGTATAAACAATGAACAGACATGCGATTGCAGCAATCCCGAAAGATTTGCCGACATTTATTGAAGATTTCTGTTGTATATCTCCGAAGTTCTTCATCAGATCTTCACCAAATTAAAATGGGACCAATTTCGAAACATCCTCTTTCAGACAAAAAAAGAATTCTCAAAATCGGTCCACAATTGAGAGAGATATCGGTGAACATACAAAAAAAAAAAAAACATAATGTCGAACATAGAACCTCCTCCTTTTTGGTAAGTCGGATAAAAATAGGATTGAATACAACAAAATGTATTCCAGCTTACCTCTGATTGCTTCTTTTTCTCATTAGGTTCCATTTCATAAATCTTCTCTGTGATAAAGTTCTGCATTGCCTGCAACTCAGTCGCGTCTGATATAATCTTATCCGTTCTATCCATAAATTCTGAAGTCCCTGTTAAGTTGAAGTTCGAACTGACCGGTCCTTTGGAGTTGTCTAATAAATTATAATTGGAGTTTGAAATGATTCGTTTTCTATTCTTATGGCGGCCTCTGCTGGGAACTGTGACGGGGCTGGAACACGGCATGGTGATGACTCCCTTGTTCTGTATACATTTCGTGTGGTACAGCTGTTTGCAGTCGATACATCGCTGACCCTGGGTGATGAACGCGTCGATGGCTTGATGGCAGTATACGCATCTGTCACCTTTCGCGAATCGGGTGCCTTTGCGAAACCTGCGAAATTAACGTTGCTTTGAATACCAATGCGTCCAGTCCTTTCACTTATGCAAAAATATTTGCTATTTGTAAAATCTTGTCCATACATCAAGCTACCTATGCAGTTTCAACAGTTCTAATAACAATTTGTTAGCAACATGCTGTAACATTGTAATATGCGAGTATCAACAAGATGTAGTATCGGTGTTAACAGCAAAAGCATAATTTTATGAGCCATGTTCATCAAAATGTTTTTGAGAATTCTAGAAGTCAAACCAAATGAATGATTTGTTATTGTATAAACGTAAATGTTTCGAATTAAGTATGTGTGAACGTACATACACAATCACTGTTGTATGTACCTGTATACCGTTTAACAAATTTTCTGGCATTTGAGGCCTCTAAGGAAGTTATTCAAAACAGTCTTCTCACGAGATACAATTAGGCTTATGCGTTATCATACTTAACATGCAAAAAATATAAATATGGAGTACAAGAGCATCCATTTTGCACATTCATCCAATATAAATAGATCTCACTTGGATAGGGTATTATTAAATATTTGCCAATTATAATAATAGTTTCGTAGATATAAAACCTAGATAGGCATACTTAGCTTTAGACAATCTATAAACGCCGCGCCGATTACTTGATAATTTTAATAAACAGTAATCAATTACAGACGCATGTTGATATGTTAGAGACGAAGTTTTATCGTTTGACCTCGCATCCGTGCACTGTGTTGCGAAGGTCAGTGACCGGTTGAGGTTAAGCAAACACGGTCTTGGTCAAGGATTCTTTAAAGCCTTGACAGAGATTTTGTTAACTTATTTTCTTAGGTAAAATTAGCAGCTAGATTGTTTTTAGGGTTCCGTACCCAAAGGGTAAAAACGGAACCCTATTACTAAGACGCCACGATCCGTCTGTCTGTCCGTCTGTCTGGCTTTCAGTTGTCTGTCTGTCTGTCACAAAGCTGTATCTCATGAACCATGATAGCTGGACAGTTGAAATTCTCACAGATGTTGTATTTCTGTTGCCGCTATAACAACAAATACTAAAAACAGATTAAAATAAATATTTAAGTGGGGCTCCTATACAAAAACGTAATTTTTTTGCCGTTTTTGCGATAATGGTACGGAACCCTTCGTGCGCGAGTCCGAATCGCACTTGGCCGGTTTTTTGAACTAGCTAAGGACCTTGTCTAACATATGGAGTATCATGTAATCCTTAGTTCTGATAGACATTTTATTTATTTATTAAAACTTCATGCAACATAAAGGTACATAGGCGGACTTAATACCTGAGGCATTCTCTACCAGTCAACCAAGCCCGCCAACTACAGCATACAGCCTGATGATAGACGGACAGAGAGACAGACGGACCGTGGAGCCTTACTAATAGGGTCCCGTTTTTACCCTTTGGGTACGGAACCCTCAAAAGATTGGCTAGTAATTTAATTCAAACGGCATTCTACGCCTGAGAACCTGAGTATAAAACAGCGCACGATCAAAAGAACATTTACTTAGTTGAGTGAGATTAGACGTGCGTCGGGTTAATAACAAAGCAACCATGCTGTTTCTTAGCTTCGTTTTATTATCTCTCATTTATGTATTGTATTATTATTTTACAAGAACATTTAATTACTGGAAGAACAGAAATGTCACCGGGCCCACGCCAACCCCATTTTTTGGCAATTTGAAGGAATCTACTCTCCGAAGAACTCACATTTCAAGCGTGATGAAGAATATTTACGAACAGTTTCCTGAAGAAAAATTTGTAGGAATATACAGAATGACAACACCGTGTTTGTTGCTACGAGATTTGGATGTGATTAAAAATGTATTGATCAAGGATTTCGATAACTTCATCGATCGAGGTGTGGAATTTAGTAAAGACGGATTGGGAGCTAACTTGTTCCATTCCGACGGAGAAACTTGGAAGGCGTTGAGGAACCGATTCTCGCCGATATTTACGACGAGCAAGTTGAAAGATATGACGTATCTATTGACTGAACGCGCGGACAAATTTGTGGAGTACCTGCAGAGTGTTTGTGAGGAACAGCAAGAACAAGAAGTACATACACTTGTGCAACAATACACTATAGCCGCGATTGCTGAGGTTGGTTTCGGCTTAGACGCAGACAAGTTTAGCAGTGACACGAAAGCGCTATTACGTCGAATTGATGCGTTGATCTTCGATATGAACTACGCTTATGAATTCGACATGATGTTCCCCGGCTTATTGAAGAAACTTAACAAATCCCTTTATCCAGCAGAAGCCTCAGATTTTTTCTATGATTTAGTAAGAACTGTTTTCAGTCAGAGAGATGGAAAACCTTCGGGTAGAAAAGATTTTATGGATTTGATATTAGAAATGAGACAACAAGTGAATCTTCAAGAGGCACAGAAGCACGAGTCTTCTGAAAAGGTAACTGTAGAGTTGACTGAAGACATAATAGCCGCTCAAGCATTCTCGTTTTACGCAGCTGGTTATGAAACAAGTGCTACTGCTTTGGCATTTTTACTGTACCAGTTAGCTTTAAACCCAACGATACAAGACAAAGTTGTCTTTGAAATTGATACCGTCTTGAAGAAATCTAATGGAGAATTGACCTATGATGTTATAAATGAAATGACGTATTTGGAAAAAGTTTTCGACGAGACCCTTCGCATGTATCCTGTAGTTGATCCATTACAAAGGAATGCGAAGACTGACTACACTATACCTGGCACGAATACCACGATAAGAAAAGGGCAAACTGTCATAATACCACTTCTGGGCATTCACTATGATGAGAAGTATTATCCAAATCCTGAAGTATTCGATCCTGAGCGATTTGATGCGCAGAAGGCAGGTGATCGTCATCCCTGTGCTTATTTGCCCTTTGGTAACGGGCCAAGAAACTGCGTAGGTAAGTCATTTGCCTTTTTTCCGCATAAGAATAAAGATATCGGACAGTTTCGCACAACAGATATATTCTCGATGCATTGAACCCATCGTTTTTATCAGACGTTTATTTTATATTATTGTGTTTTGTTACTGGATACTTTTGTCATCTGTTAAATTCGAAGACATGTGACATCCACCAACCCGCGCTGGGCACACGTGGTGGATTACGGCCCATGCCCTCTCATAGAGAGGAGGCCTGTGTCCCAGCAGTGGGAACATTAATAGGCTGATGATGTGATGTGATGTGTGATGACTGGAAACTAATTATCGCATTTTTCATTGCAGGTTTACGACTAGCAAAAGTCCAGTCGCGTATCTGCATTATAAAGCTACTGTCCAAGTTCCGAGTAGCTCCTACTAAAAACACGAAAATGGAGATCGATCCGTGCAGGTTTCTTTTGTGTCCCAAGGGAGGCATTTATTTAAATCTTATACCTCGGAGAACATAATGTTTGGATAAATTTGTCAAAAGTTAATAAATCTATGTCTTTCTAAAACTCTTTGCAATATTAACGGGTAGTGCTAGTTTTATTTATAACGTTTAAGTATTTTTTTTAGAATTAGGTACATTTAAACATATAAGTGTTATATATTTTTGAAATCACCTCTTAAAACCCTTTATTTTGATACTCCACACGATGGATTCGGAAGAAAAAACAAATTTGGGCTCCCACAATATGGCGCCCAAAAGGCATTTTTCTATTTTCCAATTTTAATCACGGTTAAAACGAATCGATTGACGTAAGAACCATCAAAATCGACCAACGCGTTTGGTGTCTAGAAAGCCACATAGGAACAAACATACATACATAGACTGATAACACATTACCCTCCTTCGGCAGTCGGGTAATAACACCATATTATTACAGAGTGACATTTGGTTAATTAACTCCACCGATCGAATAATTCAAGTATGGTATGATTCTGTTTACCTGTGGCCAGCAATCCGGAAGAGTCCGTTCCCTGTCTGTCCGATGAAGTCAGTAGACCTCGGGTCGAGGGGCCGAACGTCGCCGGGCGCGGGGTCAGAGTTGCGCCTGCGCAGCGCCGCCACCGACACCACGGCCGCACTCGGCACCACGTTCACTACCAGACCACTCATCTGTTCCGACGCCGCACTGTGATGGATAGTTGCATAGATCAATACTTGGACTCCATTTTTCGCAATAAGGCCCGTTTGGACGAAAAACTTAACTCAGAGTTAGCTAACACGATACAATATTGTCAAATTATAGCTACAAACTCAGAGTTAAATTTTTCGTTCACGTGATCCTTAAAATTTTATTTTGTCCATGGTGCTTGGGGATTCTGGTTAGCATAGCTAGCCACTGTAATCGATATCAAATGGTGATGTTGATTAGAGCTTGGACTTGTTTAGTGTAAAATATGAGCTGTAAGCAATAAGGAGTCTAGAACAGGATAAAAATTACACTCTTTAGTGTACAACATTAAGAATACAATGTACGGTCTAATAGCATCGAATATAGATGCAATTATTTAATCAAAGTTAGTTCTTACGTATAGGGTATTCTCTGGAATTACTTACACCTATTTGAAAAAATCTTTCAACATTTCAAAGGTGCATTAATCCAGATGGGCCAAGACAGGCTATAAATTATTATGACCCAGCGAAAACCGGGGGTACCACTAGTAATAAATAAAACGGTGGCCAGACGTACGGCGATGCGCTATCAATACATGGAATTCCCTGCCAGAGTCTATGTTTCCCGATAGCTACAATCTAGGAGTCTAAGTCAAGAGTGAATAGGTTATTTCTAGGCAAGCGTCGACCACATCATCGCCTACCATCAGGTGAGATAGTGGTCAAGCGCGAGCCTATAGAATATATATATATAAAAACATATTTTATAGTCAACCTTTGAATTGATAGAGAAGGAGAAATGAAAAGTCCAAAATACTGTATCTTCATTAATAATTTGAGACATAATCAGAAAGTCCTAGGCAGTTGTGAAACATGTCCCTTAATATCGGAGAATCCATAAAATCTGTAACTATTCGCGAAACATAATTGTTAGAATTACATGAACAAATACTAATCTTCATATTCAAACATGAAAGAATACAAAGAAAACAAATTATTACGTTTATTTATTTATTTTTATTAATTGTTATATAAGTTAATTTATTCTATGAGAACCTAATTATCATAATTTGACCGTATAAAACAACATAACAAAGCAACCAATATTGATAGTGATCTTATAGCCATGTTGCTATCCAAACCAAGAGAGAGAAATAGTCGCCTTCCATCTAAATTATACTGTAATTTACATAAACTCAAATATATTTAACTAGTGGATTTAACCGTGGATATCCTGTCCTTTCTTTGGTATTGTCGTCGAATCGTTGAGCTCCTTAAATTCTGAGTTGAGCTGCACGGTTATTGACAAATGCATGCACTGACTGGACAGGTCCACTCAAACTGGCTGGTTCTTTTCTTAAAAGACCTTTTCAGACACCAATCTACATTGTCTTCATATGATCTAACAAAGATTTTGTCTGGACTTTAAAAGAGACTGACCTCTGAGTTTGTTTCGGCCTTTCTTCTCAGAGTAGTCAGATAGGAAACGCCGACATGATCTATTTTAAAAAAAATATGATCGACATGTAAAAGTATTTGCACAGAACAACTTACAGAAATAAAGTTCATTTATCATTAACTGTGACGTGTTTCTCTCCAACCAACTAACTGCGAATCAGTGTACGGACTTACGACCCGTACAAATGTATTTATAATTAGGCACTATGTTTACCTATAACTTGTATGTGTGGTGTGTACTGTTAGCACAAGCTGGTGAAGAATAAATAAAGTATAGATACCGTTTAATATCGTGGTCGTGCAGAGACAGCGAGGCGTCTACGATGATGTCGGGCGGTGGGCCGCGGGACGAGCGGCGCGGCGAGCGGCGAGCCGTGCGCGCGGGCGGCGCCGGCGCACCGGGGTCTGTGTGAGCCACTGACTCTGCGCTACCCGCTGTGGAGACACGACGATTTTATATATTTTCTTTCCAATATGGGGGTCTGACACCCAGTCTTAACAAGGAGTTTTGTATTACCCAGTAGCTGGGATGTGAACGTCAGATAGGTAGGCGCTCATTCTCAAACACTGGTATTACAAGCCCGTAAGTGCTAGGTTTTTACAAATTCTCTGGACCCCACCTTAGGATTCCCTGTGTTATGGATTCATGTTCATCTGGCCAGAATTGAATCTGGCCCGAACGTATACTCCATTTGAAATAACATTAGACATTTTAAGAACCCCTTTTTACAGTCCGTTCAATCGATTTTGAGTTCTATCCCGTAAATATAAGAATGGCATAAAAAGCATAAACCTGTTACCAAAACTAACTGTTTCAATACAGCTGCTATTTGTCATAATGCCAACGCAATAGAATTCAAAATCGGTTGAACGGGCTGTAAAATGGTATTATTCAAATGTCTAATGTTATCTCAAATGGAGTATAGTTGGGCGCACGGTTGGCGCAGTGGTTGAGCGATTGACTGCTGAGCTGCGTGTCGCGGGTTCGATTCCCGCACGGAACAAATATTTTTATGACCAACAGATAGTTGTTCCGGCTCTGGGTGTTGTGTTTGTGAGTTTATGTTTGTAAACGCACCCACGATACAGGAAGAAATTCCTAGTGTGGGGCAAGGTTTATTTAAAAAAAAAAAATAAAAAAATTAGTCTAATTATTGGAAATAATAGGGTTGCCCAAGTGTATTTGGCACTACATAAAACTATAATTTTGCTAGGATACCACGAGCCAGTCACGTGCGAGCAAACGTTTATATAGTCTGGGTTTTGAATTATGGACAGCTTAAAACGTACGCCTTAGTACGAACAAGGCAAGTATTAATAAATTTCTGTTGAATTAGTTATATTATGTAAAAAAGCCAAATTAAAAATAAACGTACGATCTTTATAAGCACGTGTTAAGAATACTATTATACATAGGAAGGATAACTTACAATAGTAATAAATGAAGAAATTAAGAAACTCAACTATGTAAGCCATCACTATTAAAAACACCAACAAACGAACTTTAAAAAAATAACAAGATACAATTGTATGCCTTTCCGTAAAAATCACTGTAACTGACATTTTGACACTTACAAGATTCAGACACAAATGCGAAACAGTTTCAAAAAAGGTCCCATCAAGCTATCTATTTAACCAAATTATGTTTGATTAAGGGCTTTGCGTCTGATAAAAGATCGAAGTTAAATTAATGACTACTGAGAATTGAAGAAGCTAATGACACAGCAACAATGGACAATTAATAACTATTTTACAATTTGTCTAGCAATAAGCTTTTGGACCACCCATGGAACATAGAACATTTATTGATTCAGATTCTGCAATCATATTTAGAAGTCTACTTTGGGAATTTGTCCTGAGATTAGGGCAGGTAGACTAGAGTTTATAAATAGTGCTAAATCTCAACTTTTTGTAACTCTAGGAATATCTGCTCGAGCGTGACCTGCAGTGACATATGGAAAACATTAAATAGATCGCTGCAAATACAATCTGGCCAGATTATAAGTCCTTCAGACACCAAATATACAAGTGCGTTGCTCCTGACTAGACGAAGGCCCGCTTGTTGGTGTTTGTGTCCCTACTCCTGCACATGGTATAATAATATACTCCGCCTGGTATTCTCTTCCCGCGACAGCCGGGTCACGTGATTGGCCATCAGTTGCGATGCGCTAACAATTCAATATAAAATCAATTTGAAACTAAACAGATGAATCACACGAGTTACTAAGTAATTAAGCTAGTTAGTAATTTATTTTATTTTCATTAACTAAATGAGAAAGTACCAAAATTTACTGAAAAGGACAATCAATGGTAACACTCATCATGACGTAGTCTTAGGCCATCGTTGGAAGAGAATACTAGGCGGAGTATATTGTTATACCATGCATCTGCATATTTGAGGATGTAAAAACCGCTCAGAAGCCGCAGTCAATGTGGCCACATACTGCTTCAAAGAAATCAAGTTAACTGTTTTGTCATTGATTTGAAATGAAGAAGAAATTGTGACTGTCAATAAGTGTAACGAACCTGCATCAACAAGTGGCGCGGCCGACAGACTAGGCGCTGCGGGCGCAGCCCTGGGGTCTCGTCGCACAGGCGGCAGCGAGTGTAGCGCGCGGCCCTCCAGCGTCGCACTAGACACGCTGCGCTGGTATACCGCCGCTGATCCGCGCCTGAATACGTACCAAAACATTATATATAAATTCTGATATAAGTTTTGGAACACTAAACTCAATGTTTAGAATGACAAAGTGTAAATTACTTTGACCAAAAAAATTATGACCTTCAATTATTGGTCTCTCAAAAATCAGAATTCACAACATTAAAGTTGATAGACGAGTAAGCGGCGATTGAAAGTAAATCATCTGAGATTACGAACTCGGTTGAAGAGGTCGAACTTTACCCAGTTGTGTCCGTTTGATTTTCAAGTGTAGAAACAATTTTATTTGAGACTCGTACGGATTATATTATAAGGTGACCCGTTTACCTGGTAGTAGTTTTAGCGGTTTCTGTGCTATCTGAAGGATTCCAGTTGCCTATCTGTCTAAGGTACTCTTCACTGCTACTCGTTATTGACTCCAAAAGTTCGGCCAGTTCTTTCTCCCGTTTTTCTCTTTTCTAAAAAAAAATAACTAATGATTACTTCTAAACTAAATTAATATGAATAAATGATTAATTCTAAAATAAATTAATAGAACAATATAATTTTAAAGTATTCAAAAAACAAGTCTGATTTTTAAAACTATCCATCGCACTATTCCTGGTTCCCACGATTGTCCACCCAGTGCAGCAGTACTTGAAAAACAAATCATTATATCAAATATTATAACTAATTAAAAGTCATCATACCTTACTAATAGCTTCTTTTTCAGTCATGAGATAGTTCTGGTCGAGCCGTAGCCACAGCAGCTCATCCGCTAAGTCTTCGGGCGTGATCTTGTTGGGGAGCGTGACGGCGGCCTGAGGATATCTATTCGTGGTCACGTTCCAACGCTCATCTTCCGGCGAACACTCGCTTGGTTCTTTGGGTATTAAGCTGTGGATGGGACAAAAAGTTTCTTTTAAACCTACGCGGATTCAAAATCAAAATAACAACACTTGACTACGACATACTATGGTAATGAAAGGTTTTATTTTTATTCCAGTATATTATGATGATATTGGTGGTGAAGAGTGCAAGCTCAAGACCGCGCGCAACTACTATGGATGCCTTCTGCCCCAGCTGACCACCAGACCACTGGGGGCATAGGTCTTAAGTTCCGTATAGTTCTCGCCAAACTTCTGTGCCGCCCTGAAGTTAGCTTTCCGATGCGCAAGGCACGGATCGGTACCGTTTTTGTATGAGATTTACTACTGCGCAGCCATTGTAGCCAACTTCAGGGCGGCCAAGAAATTTGGCGAGAACTAAACCTAAAAATGTTACAGCTACATTAATTTAGGACGGAAAAGGTATGGTGCCATTCATCCATATTAAACATTTAAATTAATGGTAGTGAATTATGTAAATATTGCTAAAACAGTGTTTTATTTTGCCATACCTCGTAGTTGTACTGGTTTGCTTCAACGGAACATCTGTCTTCGTAACCCTCTTCTTGGCTTTTTGGATGGCATTTGTATTTTCTAAAGTATCTATGATGATCTCCCGTTTCTTCTCGACCCTATATCAAATTACCATATAAGCCTTTAATTTTGACAATTTTTTTTACAAACATTAACTGCGTGTTTTCGCAGTTTGTTTATTTGTTTTATGAATTAAATATACTATAAAGGAACAGCCCTGGCCAACCCACAGGCGTGATTTTATGTTATGAAATAAATGAATGTATTATAGATATATCTTTTCTTACCTTGGTATCGGCAATGACTGTGTCGCTCTCAGTTGCCGCGAGTTTTCTAGGTCCGTTCGTAAGATATACCTAAAATATGAGATGGCAATGAAATGATGATTTAAATAAAGAAACCAATATTACAGCCCAGTGAGGACCCAGTTATTTTGATGGCTCTGATACCAGTATGAAGTGCAATGCAAATGCAGGGTCCCAAATATGAAAATTAAAAAATGTGTTATGTGCTGCGGCCCAGTTTGCGATCTGGCCTTTTTCTACGCATAACGCTCATTCATTTGCAGAGCTGTTTATATAATTTTAAGTTACCCTTTTATTTTTATTATTGCATGTTTACATTGTCTACATTTCAATTGCAAAAAAAAATGATAAGCAGAAGTGCGGAATCTCCTAATACAAGCAATTCCTTGCTTAAAAGGTGATCTCGAATAATATGTATCGAAATGCCCTTTGTAATTGTTATTTTTTTGTTTCTACCGTAAAGGGGTAATATAAGTTCTCCATGTACTAAATAAATAAATAAATAATTAAGTTTGAAATCTCCATTCTGCCTTGCGCAAGAGTGGTAATAAATGGTTCTGTAGACAATGAAGCCCCATGTAATCTGTTGTGCTTTCTGATTCCAGTTTATGCAAAATGTTGCTGTTATTTCGCCCAACAATAACAGCAGATGCACCTTGTATTTTGGTATCTCACAAAATCTGTGGGTGTTGCGTATTTGAGGTGCTGAGCGATGACTTAACTAAGGTTTTAAACACAGAGCACGGAGATGCCTCCGATAACGTTGGTGGAGGTGGCAGTGTCCACATCGTCCATACAAACCAAGCCTGGCAACTTGTGAAATAACACAAAGCAACTGACGGCTTTAAATGTGCATGTGAAAAACAGAGGTTGTGCGCTCTGAACACTTTTTACTACTGCTGCTGTCTCGAGACGCAGCCGAGCTTTCCTTGCTCTGTGGTTTAAAAAAAACCGATGCAGTATGTAGCAGACTACCTTCTTTTAATTTGAATTGTTTTAGTCCAATCAAAGGTTGCCCGGAATATTTCGCTACCAGCAATACTATTAGTGTAAGTAAATAAGTGTAACTTGTGTACAGTACAACAATTTTCTTAATGTCCCTCGGCAAACTTCGAAATTTCCTCAGTCGTCGGATTTCGATCAGTTGCCCATTGCACTTGGTGCAAACCGGACGCTTTCAATCAACTTGGAAGTCTGATAGAAATCTGACGAAAAACGAACTTTGCCGAGGGACAATAAGAAAGTAGTTGTACTGTAACTGATTTGGTGTAAAAAAAGTATATTCTATTTCTATCCATCTATGTACATGTACTCACATTGGGTCCTTCTTGGCGAGCCTTAGCGTCACACTGCTGTCGGCCGGTACCGGAGCTCGTCCGTCATGCTGTCAACACAAACACCAACCACAACGTTGTATGCGCGTGTGTACACCCACACTTTACTCACGCCATTAGTGACATTAAACGAGAGGGGTTAGATTGAGGACTCGTTGCACTATGCAGTGTCATATACAGGGTAGCGAGTTTTACCATCAATTTTTAAGGTTGATTCTACCTGTAATGTTTGAACCAGCTTCTGAAATGTTTATAAGTTTTATTAAACAGAAGTTGGTTGGAATGACTGGTAGAATCATCCCCAAAACGATTGCAAGCAACTATCTCGTCACTGTATTTATGTTACTTAAATAATTTATCACATACATTATGTGGATCATGCGTACACGTAGTGAAACAAGTCCTAAGAGTTAAATAACATCGAACTGGATAAGGGGTGCAAACTGAAATAACTCATTGAACATCTTGGAGAAACAGTTTTATTTCCGGGCGAGGGTTATTATTTACTTAAGAATTTAAGAAATTTTCTCCTTTCGAAATATGCTACACTGTGTTATACACGACAAAAGTGCTGTACAAAATTGGTGCGGTAAGCCGAATTTAGCAACAGAGAAACATAGGTACCATGTTTATTTCTCAATAAACAGAGTATTGATAGTAATGCTAATGATTTTTGCCAACAACCAAAGGCAGTTTTTACAAAGAAATATAAATGATTGAGTTGTGTATTTCTTACCCAGTTTTATTGCTACCATGACAAAATATTGATGATATACACATAATCATTGACCCGCTTTTAAAAAATTTTCAATAACCCTCACCCAGAACACACTTCAAAGAAAACAAGTATTATGTCATGCGGGCTCCTCCACTTATAACGTACCTCACTATCACCCGACGCTCTTCTAGCAGTGATGGCCCGTCGCAACAGGTGCCCTCTAGCAGCCGCTTGGAAGCCGACCAGACCACGCCTCAGTCTTGAGAACCAGCGTTTCTCACGCGCACCGCGGTACCACGCTTGTAGACGGACTGCAGCATCTTGACGAGCTGATAGCCATTGTCTGACGAATTTTCTAGGTTATTATTGTAAATTTTCGTTTTATTAGTATGATAGAAAAGAAGGAAAAAGAAGAAAGAAAGAAAGCAAAAGAAAGCGAAAGAAAGAGAATAAAAGAGAAAGAACGAAAATAGTTTTAAACCGCACAAAAAACGCATATTACAAAATTAAACTATATTAAGCAAATATTAAGGTTCCCCTAGTCGACGGCACGATCTATTTTGGGCGCGGGGTTAAAATGCATACTATCTCATCCGACAACACATGCGAAAGAGATAGATGCTGTGATGAGCAGTAAGAAGCTAGTTCGCGTACGAATTAGCACTTTTGCAAGTTTGTAGCGAAATAGATGATGATTTAGGACGAAAACAAGCGCGCGAAATTTTATAAACAGACCTTTGGGAGTCTAGATATCATGAAAACCACTAAATTTATATTATCAAAATAAAATTATTTGCATTGTTGAACTACTAATTTATCCCTGTATGGATGCCGTTTTTCAATTTGCCTTCTTCTTATGGTATTTATTTTCGCCCAAAGATGCGTTAAAATTAGTGTTTATAATATGGAACTTTCGACGCTCATAACTTTAAAATATATTATTTTTTTACTTTTTTGTTTCCATACAGGGCTAGATAATGATGAGACAAATTGATATCATTTTTTTTATTTTGAACGTACATCGTCAAACAGTGGAGTAATAACCAGACTACGTTTGTGTGGAAGAATGATCGACCAGTATTTGGTACAAAATAAAAAAGTTTAATACATCACAAGTGATAACATTTATTTTTATTAAATCGTTGGTTACCCTAAGAGCGGTTACGCACTGCATCCGATACGAATCCAAGAAATTTTGGTGCCGAAGTAGCCGTAGTACTTCTTGTAGGTGAGCTTAGGCACTACATCCAAACTCTATCAGTCATAATTCAGCACATTTTCAATTCGGATAGAACTCTAACCTCAAATCACGGACTCTTTTATAAGACACATACCTGCAAAAATACTGTATGACGACGGACGCTCTCCGCAGCGCAAGGAACCGTCTCCGTTCTAGCACGGCGCGGAACCAGCGCTGTATGGTGATAATGGACGCCATGATCTGCTGGTGCAGCCGGTATTCTAGCTTCGTCTGCTCGCTTTCGCGCATGAATATCTTTGTGGCACCTGTGACGCCATAGTTTAGTATAAAATAAAACAATCAGGAATGCATTTAGTGTGAAACGCCTATAGGTTCTAGCCTAGCCTAGTTTAGAGAAAAAAAATAAAGGATACTTGTTTATAACTTCCCTAAATGGGTCCTGACTCCTTAATTTATTACCACTCACTCTTTCAAAATCCCTCTTAAGTCTCAATAATCAGTTTGAAAATCCCTCTCAAGTCTCAAAAATCAGTTTCTTACCTAATTGATAGTTATCCCTATCCAAGTTCAGTGTGGCGAGGAAGTGCCGCACATCAGTCTGAGAACTGAGCAGTCCCTTAGGCAGCAGTATTCTGTACAGCTGAATGAACTCCTCGTAGGTAAGCCGCACGTTGTACCCGGCCTGCCGGATACGGACCGTCTCCAACATGCCCGTGTACCGTAACTGACGTTGGACGGTTTCATCGTCGAACACATGGGGAACTTTCTCGCCGTTTGATTTTATACATCTGTTGAGTAAAGTTTTGGATTGAAAACAAAATTGTAGCTTATAATTATTGACCCTTAGCCCAATTAAACAAGTAATACTTATCAATCAAACCTAGATTACCCAAGTGTCAGTGATGAGCCCAATCAAACTGGACCATATGATTGGGCTCATTGATATAGTGAAGGAATTTATAGAAATTTAAGGTAGGTGTATAATTTTGGTATTTTATATCAAATTATGTCAAGGGACCTCCTTGATAGATTGATGTCTAGAAGATGGATAACGTGCGGAAGAAAAAAAATAAGATAGAGTGGTCTAACTTGAGAGTGAAAGGTTTCGGTATCCAGGAACTACTGGACTCAACGATTTTTGAAAACCCGTATTTTACCTATGTTACAGCAACTTACCTAATAAAGAACGGGTTGGCCTGATTTAGTGTGTCCATGAGTGCAGACAGCGAGTGCTGGAACTGCGCCGCGACCGTCTGCGGCTGTTTCCGCTTGCCCGCCGGCGCCGCTGTCCGCCCCGCTAACGTCTTTACGCTCTGAAGATTCTTTAAACCTTTTTTCGCTCGCTCTCTAGGCCTAAACGACTTGTTTTTCCTGTAGAATCAAATCAAATCGTGTGAAGAACAAGAATATAGGAGCCAAGTCTTTAAGAGATCGCAATATGGACTGTAAATTAATTTTGAATAATTTTATGTTTGTAGAAAAATATCCATAACATTATGGGATCTCTTAAAGGGGCAACACCAACCACCTAAGTAAAGATTGCTTGGTGAGAAAGTGCGAATTATTTACATACATGCTAGTAAAGTGTACTTTTACAAAACTTTTTTGAGCAATTGCAATCCAAATAAGCCAAAATGTGAAGAAAATATGTTTTAATTTTTGATGTTTTGCATTGATATACAGCTCGGTGTTTTGATAAAATTCTGCAGAAACCTGTTAAACTACGCTTACCCATACAGTAAAGCAACAAACGACAATTACAGCATCTAAATACGTTTTACTTGTACTGTTCCAAATTAGTTGTAATAGAAGATGTAATTGTGTGCGTGAGGCTGAAATCAGCCGCTATATTAAAATACTAAATACATAAATATGCTATATAAAACGTCACAAAAGGAATGCGACAAAGAATGCACGAAAACATAAAAACCCATAGCCATCACCGTGAGAAAGAGAAAAGTGAAGAGAGACCCCAACCGAAACACGCAGATTCATCAAACAAAATGTTAAGTAAAAAAACAAAATGAGTCCAAATAAAATAAAATTTGGAATAACAGAAAAAACAACTAACTAACGCCTTCGTAAACATTCAAATTGGGTCGGAGTTTAGATGATGATCGATAGTATTTGCACTCATTCGTATGTTTGACTTTGTTTGAGGAATGAGAAGTGCGAGAAAGATTCAGAGCAGCACATATCGGTCGTTGCATGTCGCATCGCACGTACATAACGATCTGGCTGGCGCGCTGCATGACGTCGGTGTCGTCGAACGTGCGCTCGTCGCGCTCGACCCTTCGCGTGCGGGTCTCGGCGATTCTGTAATGTTTAGTCCCTTTCCCACCCACGCGCGCCGCACTGGGCGTGTCCGTGCGCGCGCGACTGTCGGCGGCGCGCCCCGGGCTCTCGCGCACTTTACTCGCCGCTCTGTGAGGCGTTCTGTTCAACGCGCAACGGTTGATTTAGGGTGAGAAAGGAATCGAGGATTACAAAATTAATGTAAAAAAATAAGTCAGTTAACCAAATTAAATGCTTCTGTGAGATGCATGCATACCTGCTAAGTGTGACCGCGAAGTGAGTATGAATAAATTCCAATTAGAGAACTAACAGATGGAAACTAACTGCTTTGGGACTAATAGCGAGTCAACAGACATGAAGAAAGACCGCGGCTAGGGACAAGCGGGGCACGGCCGAGCCGCGGTCTTCGGGCACAGTATAAACGCAACAAAGGGTGTGTTACAGGTTGACTAAAAACATGGACGTCCATGCGTTAGGTGCACATAGAACATATAACAAGCATGCCGTAATTTCGGTGACTTACGCAATGCGGTTGATTGCAAGATTGATTGACGATACTGTCACCAGTTGGCTGAGCAACAAGACACATTTCATTACGTCACATAACGTTGCTTGCAAAGCTATATTGTAATACATATTTTATACATAACAATATAATGTAAATCATCAAGGTTGTGTTTCAAACCGCAAGTGCTTTATTTACATTTGAAATGCAAGTGCATTTGGGTGAATATTTTTTTTATTGCAATGAGTTTGCAGTGTTTAAAATTCGTAAGAAACCTGCTCAGCATTTGCGGTGTAAGCACAACCTACAATACAAATTCCAGTATTTTTTTAAACTGCCAATTTTTTCATGTAATAAGTAATAGACATCATGCCTTTCAAGTTAATATGGTATTGCAAAAATTGCAGTTAGTTTATGTACTTGTCAAAGAAGCTGTATTTAACGTTGTAATGCAAATTGGACACAATGACGTTGCAATAGGGTGTGTTTTGGCGTGACGCTCACCTGATGATGCTGTCATTAGGAGCGTGGATGGACGCTCGTGGGACTCGCGAGGCGCCGTCTACTCGATGAACGCGATGTCTTCTACCAGCCTCGAGGAATGCGAAATAACCTCTGTGTACAAACATTAGTCATTTGAAATTTCGTGTCGAGCATAAAAAGTCGAGATTTTAGCACGAGCGATGTAGGTGTAGCCAAAGCTACATGCAAGTGTCAAAATAAAGCCTTTTTTATGCGAGACACGAACGATTATTTTTCCACTACCTGATGAGCTTACTTAATTAAATGCATTGCAAGTTCCAACAACAAATTATTAGAAACATTCAAACTAAAAACCACAGACTATATACACAACCAACGCGCGCTTTTTCGAGAGGTAACAGGTAAAGTATAATTCTGCCTGTTACATAATGATTTGTTTTTTTATTTTTTTTATTTGATAATCTTGTGTTTAAATGTTCATATTTCGAAACGAATTTCTTAGGCAATGTTTTACATAATAGACAAGGTAGTGCAAAAATACAATTTCAAGGTTATTTTCGAAGTTAGCAAACTGCAGTTGCAGTGGGCTAGCCAAGTCTGTCTAAGGACCGATGGCGATTAGAGAAGTCAAATCCTTTAGTGGTCGATCTTATATAAGAGGGCCTTCTATAAGGAGGTGAAACTTCGTAAAGGTCTTGTAAAGGTCCAGCAATAGACTACGAAAGGCCGAGTTATTTGATGGGTTGATTAAAGAAAAGAGTCCATTTTTTTATAAACTGCCTTTAACTTGCTGGTGGCCATATATTTTTTTTTTTTGTCATGATAACCAGCTTATTGTTTGTTTTTATTTACCTAAAGAACGCGCGAACTATGGCCCAGCGGAACACAGCAACCGGGTCAACTCCGACCAACTCTCTGACGAATGCCAGCGAAGAGTTCTTCAACACGCTCACGATGTCCTGCCGCATTAGGTCCAGGTTCTTCTCACGCATTGCTGTTACCTGATAACAATAGTAAATACAGTTTTGTTTTTTAGTTTTTTTTCGTGTAACGGGTAATTAATTTGACTCGCCTTCGTTTAGATTGGATGGTAATTAGAACCTGTTTTTTAATAAACACTCCATTAGACTCCACTCTAAGAATCTGGAAAACACAACATGTCTGACTGAGCCCCCACATACAAATGCTAAATGTGATAAAATTATGTGAACCTCGATGGGATGGACCTTATTGATGTCTGGAGTCGCCAAACCTAATAATGGAAAAATAGGGAAGCATCTGTATATTCATATACCTATTAAAATTACGGCCTTTTTAATTTTGAGGTTTTAGGGTGAGATCTTCGAACAGTAGAAAAATTATATTAAAATTAGTAAAAAGTTAAGTATTTATTATTTAGGTTATTTTATATACTAAGCGAGTACGTGGCTTAATTTTTACTTTTTAGAGGTTTTGGATTCAGCTCCAAAACCTATAAAAAGTAAAAATTAAGGGTTTCTGAGATTTAAATCTTTATTTTTATTTTATTTCATGCTTTTTAAACAACAATTATGTACCCATTAGTAGAAACGCTTCGATAGACAATCTACTGAAATACGTAATTAGGACACGATATCTTGTGAAAACCCCGATTTAAAGACATAGGAGAATAGAGAGAGAGAGCGGTTCAGCCGTTCATGCGTATAACTTTTGAACGGCTGAACCGATCTTCATCAAACATAGCTAAGAACACTCTCGACAAAGTCAATTTTCGAACGTAAAAAATTAAATCAAAATCGGTTCATCCATTTAGGAGCATGATGCCACCGACAGACACAAATACACAGCAACACACGTCAAACTTATTTTTCCGCCGGGGTTTAAAAATCATGGAAAAGGTAGTATTAATGTACATAGATGTTTAAAAGTTATTTACCTGATACTTCACTCTGCCGGCGTAATGTTTAACAACGAAGGCAGGTTCCCGTCTCTGAGGCTTTTCATAGAACGGGTTGTTTTCATGCACCGAGTTAAACTTCTGTAATAGCGTCTCATTTGTCGCCCATGGGAAACTGGAACAAAAAATTTTAACATTATAAAAGGCTTACTTATCTCATATAACTCTTATAAATATTATAGATATAGTACAAATAATAGAGCGGAGTCCTGTTGAGAGCTCCACTGCAATTAGATCTACAAGGCAAGGCAGAAATGGCAATATAATAGTTTAGAAGCATGATGAAATAGTTAATCACTCTCAATGGAACCAAGGTGCCAATTCATAAATATTAGCAAAGATACTGACTTGCACTGATCATCCAACAAGCACAGCAGTCCATTGACCTTCCCCTCTATCAGCTGAAGGCAGCCCGTATTGTCGGAGAACCCTATGTCCGTCCAGGGTATACCCTCCCTCTTGTACTCCTCCTGTTCGTACTTGAACACGTGCTGGTTGAAGTAATGCTGCAGGTGCTCGTTCGCGTAGTTTATGCACAGCTGCTCGAAGCTGTTGCTCAGACCGAAGTCCTCGAAACCGAATATGTCCAGAACGCCTGAGGAATTAAAGTTGATTGCTTTATTTGGGACTAGCTGTTGCCCGCGGCTTCGCTCCCGTGGACCACCCCACAGGGCCCATTTTCGAGATTAAGAAATAGCCTATGTCACTCAGGTATAATGTAGCTTTCTATTGGTGAAAGAATTTTCAAATCGGTCGGAGTAGTTTCGGAGACTATTCGGTACAAAAAAATCTTTCCTCTTTATAATATTCGTATAGATATAATGTATGCGAGGTGAGGAGAAACTGTATGTCTAAGGTTCCGAACATAAAATTTTATGTAAGTGGACATTCTGGGCAACAGGGCACTATGCAGCATGTAATTTAAATTGTTTTTGCCCGGAACTTCTGCAAGTTTGAATATGATGGTAGCAGGGTTATTCATGGAGTAGACCAAGTAGTGGTGAGTTTTAGTCGATTGCGGCAAAGCAAAGATCTATTTACTTTTGCAGTAGAAATATAGTCCACAGTTATCTATCATTTCATATAACACAATCCTTCCTGACTGAATTTCTTTCTTTCTATAATCATGTATTTTGTGACTGAAGCGTCATTCGATTATAGGATTAAATATAGGATAGTATAGGATTCCTTGACCAGTGGATTACGATAAACAACTCACCTATACTATGTCCCTGATGTTCCCTAAGCGTATCCTTTTTAGAGAGCAACGCGTGGTTGACCTGCATCACGATCCAGTCGAACAGAGCACCATACAAGCATTTCGCCATAGCGTCGCGAGTCGCTATCGCTTCTGGCAACCTGCAAGGAAAAAGTGAATTGTTATTTATCTTTGTCAAAAGAACTGGCCCGCACTAGCAGAATTGCGGAGAAAAGGTACAAGGGAGACCAGCAACGAGTTTGGCAGGGTAAAGGGTATGAATTTTTTTCGGTATTGCCAAACATTTTTGGACGGTTTCATTGGTGAAGATACTCATGGGACAAACCCACCGCACTATTCCCAAACCACTGCAACTCCTGAAAGCTAAAATCAACAATGGCGACCACCAGAAAAGCACCGAGGCAATGAAGCTCGACCGAAGTCCCGGAGAATGCATTTAACTGTCTTGGATCCCGCAATGAAATTAATCCGAAAAGAATAACTGAGGAGTAGGAAAATAAAAACATAATCTCCAGTTCCCTCCATATCAAGCAGGAGACAGAACAAACAAGGGCAATAGGCACAAAGGGTCGTTTAAAACTGGGACATTTCGGGGAGTGTGCGACGGAACTGCACAATTTGATGCCGCCTAACCCTTTCCACCATCGGACTACAAGATGTACGGCCATGCGCCATCGGTACATAGTGGACATCCCTCCCATACGCACAAAGCGTTTTACTAATACTTTCATTGTGCGCACAGCTAAGGAGTGGAATTCCCTGCCGGGATCTTTGTTTCCTGATTCAACCTTGGAGTCTTTAAGTCAAGAGTGAATAGGTTTCTTCTAGGCAAGCGTGCTTCAATGTAGACCACGTCATCGCTTTACATCAGGCGAGATAGTGGTCAAACGCGAGCCTATAGATTATAAAAAAAGCCGGCCAAGTGCGAGTCGGACTCGCGCACGAAAGGTTCCGTATCATTATCGCAAAAAACGGCAAAAAAAATATGTTTGTTGTATGGGAGCCCCACTTAAATATTTATTTTATTCAGTTTTTAGTATTTGTTGTTATAGCGGCAACAGAATACATCATCTGTGAAAATATCAGCTGTCTAGCTACCACGGTTCATGAGATACAGCCTGGTGACAGACGGATCGCGGAGTCTTAGTAATAGGGTCCCGTTTTTACCCTTTGGGTACGGAACCCTAAAAAGAAAAAATAGGGATAAGCCCAGTTGCCTAGCACCACGGATAAAAAAATATCATTAATATTTATAGGTCCTAACATTGTGAGCTGTTATATTTGATTCCAATAATAGGTATGGCAAAAACGCTTGAATGCACGGAAATTTGTTCTAGTTTCTACAATAAATAACGCCGGATGCCGCCAGTACATTATCCAACATAATATTGCGTTCATTCTGCCAAAGAATACACTCCTATAAGATATGATGTGCAAATTGTACATATTCGCAGACAGGTGTTATAATAATTTTGCCAATACCGCAAAACATTTAGGGGGTGTTGATACTCTTTCATGGAGTCATAGCCTTTGCCCTGCCGAATGCACTTATGCAATTAGGCTACCTACCTACAGTAGGATAACATAGGCTAGTTACATTGTAATATTTATCTGAAGCACTCCTTTTGGGCACTGACTTGTATTAAGATTCCCCTAGTCGACGGCACGAATTATTTTGCGCGCGGGGTTAAAATGCATACTATCTCATCCGACAACACGTGCGAAAGAGATAGATGCTGTGATGAGCAGTAAGAAGCTAGTTCGCGTACGAATTAGCACTTTTGCAAGTTTGTAGCGAAATTGATGATGATTTAGGACGAAAACGAGCGCGTGAAATTTTATAAAAAGATCTTTGGGAGTCTAGATATCATGAAAAAATTCCTAAATATATATTTTCAAAATAAAATATTTGCATTGTTGAACTACTAATCTATCCCTATATAGAGGCCGTTTTTAAATTTTCCTTCTTCATAAGATATTTATTTCCGCCCAAAGATGCGTTAAAATTTGTGTTTAAATATGGAACTTTCGACGCTCATAACTTTCAAATATATATATTTTTTTTACTTTTTGTTTCCATACAGGGTTAGGTAATGATGTGACAAATTGATATCATTTTTATTTTATTTTAAACTTACATCGTCAAACAGTGGAGTAATCGCCAGACTACGTTTGTATGGAAGAATTATCGACTAGTGTAACCTTAAAGGATAATATCGTAATGTAACTACTAATAAGACTACTTATAGTCTGAGAATAGGCCTTTGCCCTGTAGTGGGACAAATAAGCGGACATATACCCTCGACCTCTTAAGACTCGTCGCCATTGCCTGGCCAGTTAAAATTTTAGAGTACTTGTTCATGTTCAGAAATTATGAACTGAGAGAAGTTAGTTCATCTTAATCTGTTATAGTTGCTTCATAAAAAAGGAATTTGTACTAAAAGAATGTGTTGACTTGTCGTTTTCGAAATAAGACGATAATCTCTTCATAGATAAGAGCAAGACTACAAAAGAATGTAAACAAATGAACCATTTTCTAGTACAATGAGCCTAAGATTATTAGTTTCAACTTTACATCAATTTACATGATTACATTGTTGACATAATCACAAAATCAGAGATTACAATAACAGATGCCCACCCCCTCATAGAATAAATTCCACACAGTTTATACTAATTACTGGCAAGATTCCACAGCCTTACATTGTCTGCCTTGGCCTCTTTTCAAAGATATTGTTTGTTTTTGTTGCATTATTTACTTTGGTTAAACGAGTGGAAGAGCGACTGACTTTCATCGCGGTATCGATTTCCGCATTGTACAAATATTCTGCATATTTTCTAGATAGTTTTCTGAGTGATTAGAATAGCGGTAACAAAACACATCTGCCGAAATGACTCGACGGAAGATTCACACATCAGACCGAAAATACGTAGAGTAATTTTCATCGAATACAAGAAAGCCAAATTTTCGTCGCAAATTTTCGGCAAGGTTTCGGTTGTGTTGCTACGCTAAGATAATGTATCTATAAATAGACCCATGATACAACAGAAAGTTTCTTGTACAGTGCAAATATTTTTGCAAACATAATCAACCATTACCTGTAATTAATAACAAGAGTTTCTCCCGAAGCCCTGGCCCGTTTAGACGTGAGGGCGGCCAACAGAGTTTCTTGCTTGACCCGCAATAGCGAGGATATAAGCGAAACAACCTCAGGATTCCGCACGCCGACCGCTTCGTCGTGGTGGTATGACTTCCGTTGTGGTTGAAACTCCACGTTACCTGTAAATGATACCAATTTCATTATAGACTGACATTGGCTTGTAAAATAGATTTATCTTACAGACAGATATGGATTCAAGGTATCAATGAAATTGGAATGTTGATCTTTTATAAAATACTTTGATGTATGTGTACTTGACTTCGATTTTTCTTAGAGATCAATGGCAGAAACGAGGCTTTCAGAAGATATGCCAAAATAAACAGAATCAATAGCAATTTATGTGTGAGTCACTCTACAAATACAATCAAAAATTGCTTCTGTATTTTGCTCTTACATCAGTACGCAGATGTTAAATTTTCTACAATCTACTAGGTTGCATTTCCAAACACTCGCTTTTTACTGTGAACAATCGGACATTTGCCTCTTGAATAATAAAGCTTCAAAAAGTGAAATTTGGACAAATTTGTTTATATTAATAATCATTAGCATTATGATTTACATCATTTATTAGCATTATCAACAAAATTATTTAATCATTTTCCTGCCTATATTGTTGATAAACATCAGCATATATTTGATAAATTGTTTCCATCTGACTTCAGTTTTGCATAATAAATATATGTCTTGTACAAATTAGAAGCAGACATACTCGTTTTTCTTTCATTATCAGATATGTGTTAACGCGATAATCAATTTATATGCTAACGTCATAATATTAAATGCTATGATGATAGATATTCTGCCACATGTAAAGATACAGTTTGATTTGTCCCTCTTGTAAATAAAGCATGTCATTACAATGTCAACTAAAGGGGAAAATTATTAATGCAGAATTAGTGTTAATAATGCAAGAATGCAGGGCCACCATATTTGTTGAGTGTAGGAGGAAAAGGAATCAATTTCCTATTAATAGCACAACTTACTGTCAATGAATTATGTACACATATATTTGATTGCTATGTTTTGTTAAATAGGCATATGATTCAAAAATATTATGATACTAAAAGATATTAAGATAATTGGTTTCCTATCAGCTGATAAGATTGCCTAATAGAAACTTGACGAATTTTTTACGAATAGACTGCTGAGAAAACTTACCTAAAAGTAGCACTGCCGATAACACAGCAAACAAACGCCGCTGCTTGTCCATAGTGAAGCCCACCATCTCCATAGACTGTTTTAACCGCGAGAACTCATACTGTTCGTCAATACCCGGCACCTCACTACAACCAGTCCTTGATAAATAATTATATTTGTCCACACTGAGTAAATGCAACTGTTCCTTCTCCTGCTCCGACGCACCAGCCAATAAATAATAGAACACATGATAATTCCTCTCGTTTCGACCCTGACTGCATATTCTCGACTTTTCCAGCAAATATTTTTGTACAACGGCTCCATGCACCATGCCATTTTCCTTGTAGTTCACTTGGATAAACTTGCCAAAACGACTCGAATTATTATTGTGGGCAGTTTTCGCATTACCAAACGCTTCCAGCACTGGCCCTGCACTCAATATCGTTTGCTCCACTCCACTCCCATGAGATCCCTTTTGGCTCAACGCCGTTAAATGATGTAGAAGAAAATTCGTACTCTCAGTCTTTCCTGAACCACTCTCTCCGCTGATTACTATGCATTGATTAGTTCTCTCTCGGAGCATACAGTGATATGCGGCGTCGGCTACGGCGAATATGTGAGGCGGAAGACTGCTTCCTATCCGTTTGTTCTGATATAACTTCACATATTTCGGATTATAAATCGGGTAGAACTTGAACGGGTTGAGTGCTATTAATATAGAGCCGACATATGTGTAGATGTAGCCGGCTGAGAACCTCGCCCTCAAGTTATCTAGTAGAGTCTGTTCATTGAGCTCCGGCAACTGGCACAAGTCGGGATACTCGCGATCTTTCGGCTGATACAAGAACCGCTGGAAGTAATCCTTTATCAGCTGCGGGTCGACCGAGAAGTTCTCCATCCATGGCTCGTCGGGGATCTTCTCTCGAAGATAAAATCTGCAAGCAGAAATGAAACCCTTGAACTAAGATACCGACGGCTATGAGCGGGAAAGTGTCTAAAAATAAAATTATACTTTTGAGTCATAATGACGAAATCTAAATATTTGTGAGTTGTGGTACAGTTTTAGAGGCCATGTTTGATCGAGCGGCAAAGTTTCAGTTTGATTGGCAGGATGGAGACGGCGTTATCACGCCGCTGTCGCAGGAAGAGTGACTCATGCGCACACTGGGATATTATCCCCAATCACTGCTACAGCCCTTCATTAAACAACTAAGTACTGGTTTAAACAACACTTATTTCATTCCGACACTTAAATACGTATAATAGACACATTCATAGCGGGACTTCGATAACATTTTAGCAACGTCTGTATTTACGCGTGTTTAAATGCATAATAATAGAAATTCTATTTAGGACGTCAGTAATTTAAAGTTGTCCGTTTTCTGTACATGAATAAGGACGCAGAAGTTAAAATTACGGTAATCACGTCTCGCGTAAAATAAATTAAGATGAATCATCACAATGGACATAGTATACAAATAGTATTGCGGTGACAGGACGCTAACGGACACAACTATATTATGTAAAGGTATAAATAAAAGACACGCAGGTGTTTAAGACAAGGTTAGACGTATCTCTCGTAACAGATAATTGCAGGAATAAGATAATTATATAGAAAAACCTGATTTGACATTGTTGAACTTGCCGCTGACTACTGTTTGTGTCGAGGAAAAATTATATTCAAATAATAGGTATGCAACATTTATGCTCTGTTTTTTAATTAAATTAATCATAGCGTGAGCGTTACAGTGTTAATTACAGCAGGAAAAAATAACATGTAACAACAGTTAATAGGTAAAATACAACAAAATATTTACATGATTTGTTATTCATTAAACTCTTGAAATAGCGTGAACTGTGAACTGTCCCTTACAAAACTGATATGATTAAGGTGATGCAAAAAAAATGAGTCATTTCTAATTAGTAGTTAATGACACATGAAAGGTTTCTTGGTACTGACCTGTTGTATTGTCCCGAGCCGGTGTTATTGGGCCACAGTAGCATGACTGCGACCGGCGACTCATTGGGCCCGAGTCTTCGCTCCTTGCACTCGCCGCTAAGCATGTCCCCCACCACCTAATGAGGAATTTTATTTTTTGTAGTATTCTCCCTCCCTTATGTTTTAGGTAATCTGATATTGGCATAGCTAAGGGTCAAGGCTAGCGGTACAACCGTACAAAACGCATGACTAGTCAGCACACGCACGCTTTTGGATAATTTAGCCCTTACACTAGTCTCATAACAGCTGTTTTTAGCTCAGTGCGGGTTGGTGGATGTCACATGTCTTCGAATTTTTGGTTCTAGGACATGCCGGTTTCCTCACGATGTTTTCCTTCACCGTTTTGAGAGCAGTGGTGATGAAATAATTTACACAAAGTAAAGCGCCTGCCTAGGCTCGAACCCACGACCTACAACTTGTAAGTCGCGGCCGATACCACTGGGCCACCACTGCTCTCTATATCATATCTTGACCATTAGATACAAAATAAGATTTAGAATCTCAACAATAAAAAAACCACACACAATACTCACAAATTAACTAGGATTTAGGCTAAAGAGGTTCAATGGTTCATTTGATAAAAATAAATAGTTAATAAAATAGAACAAATGTTATCACTTTTTTTAAAACAAACTGTACAAAAATATTTATCATATCTGTAACTTCCTCAAAATGCGATAATCCTACCTATGAGCTGGTAGACACATGTAGAATGGCTCACTGATGACCAAGCCAAGGAAGCAATCATCTTGGACATAAGCTGACTCATTCAGTTACAATGAGCAAAAAATTGTTCAATGTTTATATTGTTAATCAATTTTTTGCATCAATGTGGTGAGCTGTTTTAACTTTTAACTGATACTGAGTAAATGTACTTCAGTTACTTTGTATAGAGTATGAATGGATAGGGCTTATTATTCAAGTGAGATTAGAAAGAGAAGGCAGAAAGAATTACATTTAAATGACTCAGGGGAGCTTGTGGCTAAATAATAACAGTCGATCTTCAAGGTTATTCAATGCTTGCAGAGGTCGGTTCGTGGATGGATGACCATCTTTACATAGCGAGATTCCTCCGAGCTCGGAAAGCACGTGAAGCCGTTCCCGGCTGTCGTTACGATGGACAAAAGAATGAACTCTGACACCAGTCTTGCCAAGAGGTATTGTGTTACCCAGTTACTGGGTTTTGGAGGTTAGATAGGCAGTCGGTATATACTGGTACTCTGCTGAATCTGGTTAGACTGGAAGCCGAAACCAACATAGTGGGGAGAGCTAGGCAAGCAGATTGATATGCAAATTTGAAATTAATTTCTTTGAGACACATCCAAAGCATTACTTGGGGATAAAACTCAAAATCAACACTCAATAAACTTTTGTTCCACTACATTAAATTACTCTTCCTGGAATGAGTTTGGACCACATATTTATACATGGTGCTCTGTGTAACTGAGGATTACAGATTTTCCCAAATTCTCTTTTCTCACATCTGCTTAAGCTATAATCGAAGAGGATAAACGAATTGACCGCAGTCAGCAACATTGGAAACAGCTACCCAGAGAGAGCTGGTGCTGAGCTTACTCTACTATTCACATTAAATATAAATACAATATAATAATAATTTGTGGCAAGACAAGCTAGAAACCTACTGCAAGGGCTGGTTCAAAGTGGCTCAGGAAAAGAACACTTTGAAGGTTTTAGGTTAATCCTGTACCCAGCACTAGGGCCCACCAACCACCCATGGCCCCACCAACATCATAAGGGCCGAATCTCAAGGAGATGGCTGCAGACATAGCCCACCAAATAGGTGCACCATCATCATAGTCGCTTCATGACTCCATTAAAAATCTTGTCCTGTCCCCTTTGTGCCTTTCTCCCCATTCTGGGGCGGCCACTAGCGCGTACACCGCTTATAGGTAGGGCCATGCAGCAGCACTAGGGCCGTGTAGACTCATAAAAAAAAAATATAATACAGGTACAGGAATAAAATAAAGAAACAAAACCTACCTCGGCCAGTTCATAGGGCCCGCCGGATCCATTGGTTAAGCCGAGTTTATCAGTGATGCAGCAAACAATTTCTTCGGAGCTGGTCTGCTTGGAGGCTTCTACTGACAGGGCTTCGTAGTGCGGCGACAGTGCACCCACATACACCTGGATTTTTATTAAACTTTAGGAATAGAATGCATCTACTGTTGATCAACAACTTTTAGCTAATCTTCTTTATAATATTCTGGAGATTATAGGCCAGGAACTAATAGAATAGAATAGAATACTCTTTATTATGTACACCATATAAGTTACAGAAAGTATATACGAAGAAAACATTACACTGGGTGACACAATGGGCGGCCTTATTGCTAAAAGCAATCTTTTCAAGACAACCTTTGGATGGATTTGCAATTTAAAAAAGTTTTCTAGAACTATTTATTCCCAATTGTTTTATTAACGATTTAGGTAATGTCTTGATTGGAAAGTTGCTCTGTCAGTAACTACAATATTTCAAAATAAAAAATTATAGTGAGAACACTAAAATAACAGTAAATTAAAATAAAATTGAGTTGAGTTCCTTAATATGGCAGTTTAAGTCAAAGTGGTGTGTACTGAAGGTAAATTGGCTAACTACTTCCTCATAAGTGACCAATGAACAATGTAAACTTGTTATAGGCAGGTCTATATATTTTAAGCCTGTTCAATAAAATAAGACATATTTTCTGGTAATCAGAAGAGCTCTTAAGTCATAATAGTATTACAATTGTGCAAACATGCATTTGTTTACTTTCTATGAGTGCAGAGCATAAACAAGTTTGGCATTGAACTTTATTCAAAATTAAACATTCTTGGAGAGCCATTGCCTTAATTGTAATGTTACCGTTTTCCTTTCTTGTATAAGGAAGTTAATAACTAATTAACATTAACTGGGTGGAAACTATTGAAAACCTGACATTGAGCAAGTTGTAGAACAATGATACTTTAATCTGAACTGCAAATTAAAAACATGTAGTTATGTTTTATGCACAGAACAAAGGCTTTCAGTAATTCACTTCCACATGCTTGTGGCAATTCAATGAAAAACAAATTAAAATGTGAAATCTGCAACTTCGGTTAATTTTGAGCCTGCATTTTAGTATATGGGTGTTTTGTAGACACAACTTTAGTTATGAATAATAGTAACTTGTAGCCTGGTTCAGTTTGTTTCCACTTTTACACTTAAATAATTAAGAATAAAAACATTACTAACCTGCACAATATACCTGTGATTTTCAGAATGAGCCATTTTGCAACATTGTCCTACTCTTTGTGGCTTAAAGCAATGTATTTACAGCTGATCTTCATTTTAGCACAATGTTTTTCACTTGTTTCATACTTTTGTGAGTGTTTACATACATTTCAGGTAAACACTGATCTATGTTATCTCTGTATCTCCCACAGCAATCTTATTTATGTATTTTCATTCAATGTTGATAAGTATATCTTCTGTAAAGCGTAAGTTCAGTCGATGTTTTTAAAAATGGGATTATTCAGCGAACTGCACCTGACCCCCACAGAGTTGAACAGGTAGTCAACCGTGACAAGTTCATAAAATAACATGTCCTTACTGAAGATCGCCGCTCGAAGCACCGCTCGGTTTATTCCTTGTTGATCGATTTAACTTTTCACTGTGTAAACATGAACCCAGCAATAAAACACAAAGAAGAGAAATCTCAGATTTGGGTCACATGCTGATTGAATAGAACAGTTGCCCAGCTTACTCCGAGGTATTTGGTTGACTTTCTTCCGATTTAAATTAAATAATCATAGTTAACATATTCACTTAGCTAATGATTTGAATATCAGTTCACCTTACAAACTTATTGCAGTTAAAAAAACAACACAATAGATACAAAACTGTAGCGAAATCGGTGTCTCCGACAACCTGTTATTTGTCAAACACAACTCTTCCCAACGCACCACGTAATCGCACCAGTTATATTCTAATATTAGCAAATAATATAAAAAAGTTTTCTGTTTCTTGTACACTTTTGGATAGGTTCGCGTGTTATTTCAATAAACAGTTTGATCAGAGAAATCTAATCTAGAACCACCATTTTTATTTTTGTCCGACTTGAATCGTGTATCAATGTAAAAATAGACGATTTAAAATTTATTCAAAACTTAATAAATTGTACCACAATGGTAGACTTCTAAATTTAGCTGTATAATATCATAGAGTATAGACAATTACTGTCAAGAATAGACAAACCATAGATATTATTTTGAATTTTCTTGGTTTGGGAATCGGCTCAGACATTGGCTGTGCAGTCTATGTCATAATAATTATTAATTAGTTTATTTTTGTTTATAAATAGTTAGCCTCTGTTTGCATCATGTTTGTATATTTAATTCACAAGAGATCTGACTTCTCACTAACTCATTGACTGAAGAAAGAGTTTCGGCCTTTACTGCTTTGTTGTAGGTAAAAAGTGTATACTGAGCATAAGTTACATGAATATAATACCTACAGTATCTACACTGTTTTGTGGAAAGAATTTAATTAATAGAATTTAATTTCCAGTGCAACTTGTTATTAGAAGAAGAATATGCAAAATCTAGAACATTTCAAATTAGTGTTCTATTTCGCCGCGTTCTCTAAAATCCTTGTCAGACTGTAACGATTCGATCCGGTAAATTTTACATTCTGGCAACATTGTTAGACACTCACCATCAACAAAATCGCACTGGGTTACTGGGATCACCTGAAAAATCTATGTAATACTATGATGTAATAAGTGAAAAATACATTCAGGCCCACAGACTACTTAGACATACTACGTATTTCAAGCCTGTCCTGCCAAAAACGCATGCAAAGTACGGCTGACCAAGATCAAATGAGAGTCATTCATTCGCCATTCAGACCTTGAATTGAACAGAATTGAATCCAGCAAGAAAAACAACCCTAAACTTAATTTTCTTGCATTAAGTTAACCAGTTTTATTTCATCCCTTCGTCAATACAACCAAAAAACCTTATTTTTTTCTGAGAGCTGATAAAATTGTCTTTCCAATGGTGTAGGTACCATAGTCATTTGAAGGCCGTGGCGGTAGAGGAGTATTGCGGTGCGCCGCTCTCCCTACCTGCCGCGGCCTGGACGGCACAACATTTAAGCGCTGTCTACATATTTCCGGGTTTCCGTCCCTGACAGAACACGGCAGGAATCGGTTACATACGGTTTGTACGAACTTGTACACACGTCTCCGTATCAGGACGAACCGGATCGTTCATACAAATCGTATGTTGGTGTTCCGTCAGGGACGGAAACCCGGCAATGTGTGGACAGCGCTTTAGGTACTGTCCGTCGGGACAGTACCTAAAGCGCTGTCCACACATTGGTGCAAATCGGGTCGCGTCCCCAGACGACTAAAAATCGGGACGTTACGCGCAAATAGGACACACCTGGCAACGCTAATGGTCATTATTCTCAGCCCTTGCGAAAGGACTCCTTGGATCTACAGTGACCAGTGGGTTTGTGACACCACCTGTATTAAAACTGCTAGTATCGCAGGATTCGCAGGCCACTCCGGAAATGGGTTTTCCAAAATTGCGTCACAAAATCCTGAGCTATTATTGGGGTAATGATAATGACGAATACTGTTGGTTAAACTAAACTGTGTAATATTGATAACTTAACCATGTCCTGAAAACCATACATCTATTGAGTACCTACTTTCTTAAGGCGCCTCCCCGAGCAAAACGCCGCGCCGCGTCTTTTTTGTGCAGTTTTAAGAGCTATCTACTCTTTATTTAAAAATAAATTTTAATTAATAAAAATACTTACGAAGCATTTCCTTTCAACGCAATAAATTATATATATGTAGATATATATATTATATATGTATTTGTCTTTATAAACGTAGGTAGGTCTTTTATGTATTATTATGTAACTAGGTTAATCTTACTATATAGATATATATATTGTACACTGGATTACTGCCCTCTATTATGATCTCTATCACTCAAAGGTTTGCTGGAAGAAAATTCCATTTGGAGTTAAGCTCGCCTTTGTACATGCATTTTGTTATCAACTTGTTGTAATGTAATGTCTTGTTGTACAATAAAGAATATAGAATATACTTACATTATTTTTTCTACATATTATTGATTCTAAAATGGTAGTACACTTTTTTTTAAAGAAGTATATGTTTCACTAATCTTCTTCCAACAAAACCATAAAAATGAGAAATAATTATTGATAGCATGCAACTCCTCGTAAAGTGTTCATTAATTATTTTTTGTACTAACACGAATGGATAGACAATATGATAACGAACATTTTGTAAGTTTTTTTTTTCATCGGGGCGTATTCCCTACTGTAATTCATGCGCCACCAGTGCCGCTAGGCCAATAGGAATGCTCATATCTCATGCTGATTTTTTGGTCAGGGTACGGCCTTAAGAATACAGTCTAGGAACCGACATGGAAACTAAATCAAAGTACTTTTATGTTTTGAAGATTAACCTGCACCTAAAGTCAATAAATTGCAAGAGAATTGAATATTTTTATCTCGGACACGTTTGGCACTACTTTGTAGCAGCGATAATCGTATCCTATGCCTGTGGATAACTAGGTATAATTTAAATAACAAAGGAAAAAAATAATTAAAACATTTAAGTAAGTAAAAATTTTATTGAGGTCACTGCACTTAGTTACTAGATACTTGTATCTACTTTGTCTAGTACATATGTGGTAACTTAGTAGCTAGACACTTAAGGGCCTACATCCGCTTTAGTGCCGTAAAACGGTAACTTTCTAAAGCATACTCCTTAGTAACGGTTACTTTTGGATACTCCTCCAAAACGAATTGGAAGTTTAAAAATATTTTTACACAGAAAAATTTATGGCTGGAATTTCTTCATAACTAACAGCATATGTAAAACAAATAATATTTTGCAAACAAAACTGTTCAAAAGGAGGTTCAATATTGATATTTTGGCATCGAGCGGGCGCACGGCCAGTACTGCATTAACATTGGGGCGTATATATATTATATATATATAGATTTTTTTTGTTTGTTTGTACCGAATAGGTTCCGAAACTATTAGACCGATTTGAAAAATTCTTTCACCAATAGAAAGCTACATTATGCCTCAGTGACATAGACTATTTTTTAATCCCGAAATTGGGTCCTGTGGGGTGGTTCACGGGAGCGAAGCCGCGGGCAACAGCTAGTAACATTTTTCCAAAAGATTCCGACAAGCCGTTTAGACGTGATATCATTTTAAAATCAGCTACTAACTGGGAGGAACTGATGATTGGCCTAAAGCTCTCATTCAAAAAAATTAGAACGCGTAGAAATAGGTGAAAATGAGGTCAGTCAAAGGATTAAAATTCTCCAAAGCTCTCTCTTGTTCTAATATAACTGTTTTGTTTTATTGGGAAATCATCGAAATACTTCTCCCGCTCTGGGTGAAGTGGGAGGGCGTGTCAGACTTCCGTGTTCCTTCAGTTGCTTGTGCCGGGGTCTCTTACAAATTTATCCGCGACCTGTTCCTATACACCTACGATATAGTTATGTTGCTGTAGCTCGAACTACTAAATTCTAGGTACCAACCATAGCTTATCGCACTTAACGTAGCCTTCGCACCGAGATAAAACGTAACACTGAACTTGAACTTCATTTAGGCAATTTACTTAGTTCTACTCCTACTCGCTTACTGCCTCACTTAGTTCATGTTCGTTATCAAGGTAACCAAAGAACCTTTCTTCAAATTATATAACATTACGTGATGCGCTAAGAATGACTACCGTTAATTACGAGGTTTTGGGTTCGATCTCCATGTCCGGTAATGTTATTGAGAGGCTTCCAGTTCCATTAAGAATTCTCGGTGTCAACTGTCAACCCGCAACCTAATTGCTATAGTGAATTCGGCAAGGCAAAGAGTTTGACTCCATGAAAGAGTATGCCGAATACTCTTTAAACAATTAGGTATTGCCAAAAATTATGAGACTCTTTCCAATGAAAGCGTTCAATAATTTCTAACCTAATTATTTAAAGAGATTTTATCATACTCTTTCATGGGGTCAAACACTTTGCCTTGCCGAATTCACTTACGCTATTAGGCCGGAGTCTGAATGTGTGTCTGCCTACTTCTTTCTTATACATAATGGGTAAGTGGCAAGTATGTACCCGGGCGAGGCAAGGCAAAGAAGTTGAAAGACGAACGGAAAACGCCTGGCAGAGCTAGGTCCATGAAGAACCTACTCAAAGGTGACTATTGCGAATGGCACTCAATCGTAAGCTCATGAACAAATGTAGCATTTTTGTTTTATTCTCCCCATCCCGCCCTGACATATTGCGCACAGACTGCAGCCGTATTACGTAATGTATTCGGAAAGAGCAAAGGGCAAGAGTATGAAAAATTGATCAATCACATAGACGGAAAGCCACATCGCGTCATTCATCTCGCATGTGATTGGTCGATTTTTCATACTCTTTGCCCTTTGCTCTTTCCGAATTCAATACGCAATAAGGCTGCTAGTCTTGTACAAACATCCAGAAGTCCAAATCAGATGTGGCTCAAAGGGCGGGTCAACTTGTGGGCCAAATAGCACAGAGCTGGTGCCCTGAGACAGTGAGACGGGGTCGCGGCAGACCACGAAGGAGATGACGAAACGAATTTGACTGATATCTCCGTAACTGGAAGCGGGCTCGTGAGATGTGATAGGAGTGGAGGGAGGCCTTTGCCCAGAAGCGGGACAGAAATATCAAGCAAATGTGGTAATACCCATCATCAGTAACATCTTCTTTGCCTTGATCCATATTACTTGGGGTCCATTCTCCTTCATAGGTATAACGTACGGACACGAATCGATTATCCGATTCGTGTCCGTGAAATTTCCGTTCCGCTACTTCCGTAGTACTTCTTGTATCCAGCCGAACTCTATCCGTCATAATCTGTCATAATTCAGAACATTTTGAACTCGGAACTCAAACACGGACACGGACGTGTAATGCGTAACCGCCGTAACTGGTGAAATGATGAGCTACAAGTGCAACCCAGCTTTACAACCGCACCCCTTCGGGAAATACGGCTATTATTTTATGTTATATTTAATCACATAAAGCTCTGATCCAACTCTAAGATCAGCATCATCTTCTGCTATCGAAGGTTATTGTGAACAAAAACAAATAACTCAATAAATACCATATTTATTAATTTTCGTTATTCATATAAGTACATACTTAGGTATTAGCTTATCCTATATTTACAACATTAACACTAGTCAAAGTCGAATGTCTTATGTCAATACTTTTATTATTAGGCACTATTGAATACCTATTTACAAAACCTTCTCTCACAGTCAAGTATTTGGTATGATTCACACACGAAACCCTTAAACATTATTTAAATCTACATATACTGCTAATGTACCGTTTCTGAAAGCCAAATAAGAAGAATCTCTTAGGAAATGCTTCGATTTCATCACATCACAATTAGCAAACTTCAGATTCAGTTACTTGATCAGAAGCTGATCAGTCTTTCAGTTAACGGAGACAATTAAAACTTTTGTGATTAATGCAATCGAACTCAGTCTTCAAAATCCTTGAAGAAATTAATGTAGGAATTCTGCAAAATATTCCTTATTCTGTCATTATTTCGTAATTAGCGTTTTGGGAAGCACCCGATATTTTATTTACAGGAAATTAGAATTCACTTGAAACTTGAGTTAATCACGTCTTTTAAGACAGCGTATCTCACTATAAACCGCACGTCATAAGTTCATCATAGAAGCAGTATTCCTCTCGATGACCTCCGATGCGCATGCGGCGCGGCGGCAGCTCGCCTGGCAGCAGCGGCGGCGGCAGCAGCGCGCCGGGCGTGCACGCGTCCGTGCTTGGCGAGGTGGTCTGAGCGCGCGAACCGCTTGCCGCACTCCAAGCATCGGTACGGCTTGTCCCCCGAATGACTCCGCCTGTGCCGGGCCAGCTCGTCCGAGCGAGCGAACCTCCACGAGCACCCGCTCCACGTACACCTGTACGGCTTTTCCCCACTATGACGACGCAGGTGAGCACGGACGTGCGACGCTTTCGCGTACAGTTTGCCGCAGTCCTCCACTGGACAACGGAACGCACCGAGCTCCGGACAGAACTTCGGTTCACCAAACGAACGCACTTTCACATCAGTCTTCTCGTAGACCCGCTTTTTGCACGGCCAAGTTTTCTCCGCAGCAACGTAGTCATGTGTCTCCAGGGCACAAGTGGACTCGCTGCTGAACGGCGAGTCAGTTCCCGACTGTGGCGACTGTGGTGAGTCATTGGAGAGATCACTGTTCAATGCTTCCAGGAGATATTCGTCGATTATGCTCTTATCCAAATCGGCGAAGTCGAACACTGATCCATCAAGGATATTGGCGGCTTCCTTGTGTGTATCACTAGCACTATTTACAAAACTATCACAGTTGAAATCCAAGTCACTGAGCTGCCAGTCGCAGTCTGAGTCCAAGGACGGCAGCTCGAAGTTTATGAGGCTTTCGGCAGGCGAGTACTCGAAGAGGAGCTGGTCGTTGAGGAGAGCCTCCTCGAGCAGCGGTCCGGACCCGTCGCAGAACATTGTTGACCTGGAAGTTAATAACCACACCGTTAATGAAGATTACTGAAGAAATGAAAATCATGAATGAATTTTTAAAATATAATGTATTTTTTAAATATAATGTTACTAACAATTTTTAGTTCCTTGTTGCGTCGCCAGTTTAATTGATGGTCCTCCACTGGATACACAAATGAGTGATGGTAATTATCGGCGGATATAATATCAGGATGAGCTGCAGACAGGCGGCTGCGTCGCGTCCCGGGGTTGGAATGAGTGTGGTCGAGAAGCGGCGCCCGCGCCGGACAGCGCGACGGACGCGATAACGAACGATCAGCGATTAACGCGGATCCTCGCACATGTCCCGCAGCATCCAACAACGAGTGGAAACACATTTGAAAAAACTATATGTAGAACGATTAGCCCTTTGCGCAATCAATAGCAAACACTAGCCGGCCATAGCATAAAGTTACGTGCTAAACTCTACATACGCATGCATAACATACTAGTATTGTTTTTGTCTTACATTTTAATACAGTTAGCAGTTAAAAAGATAAAACAAGCAGAAAATATCAATTAACAAAGCCGTTTATGGAACATAATCGAGACGCGGCTCATTCATTTTCTGTTCTTATCGGTTGTTTGTCCGGCTTGTCCCACAGTTCTTTTACCTAAGTTTACTTCACAACAACATTGGAGTGTAAAGCAGTTATTACAATATCCAATTTATTGGAAACCTAGTTAGGAACAGTTAGGAACCTAAATTGTTAGATAGTCATCACACTACACGAAATTGGATTCTAAATCGTACAGCTAGGGTTGCCAGATGGTCGGGATTCGTCTGGATTCCCAAGTCCTAGGATCCTTTCTTTAATATAGCAGTTAAAAGATTTATAATCGCATTCTGTGTAATTTAAAGTGTTATAGTATATTATGCAACTAGTGAATAAAGGACGGTTTTAAAGCGAGGGCCATAGATGAATCACGAGCATAGCGAGTGATTCAAGTATTAGAATCCTGAGCGACGCGAGTGATTCATGGCCCTCGATATAAATCCGTTTTATTCAAGAGTTTCTCCGTTTATTATTTATCCGTTTTATTTTATACCATGACTACGAGAAAAAGAAAGATTCAAGCGAAAAGCACAAGGAATAATAATAAATAAATGTTTTATTACCTTCTAAATTTGAAAACTCAGGTTTTACATTTTTTGTAAATTGAAGCTGAGCTAGGTAACAGCATCTGTGTTTCAGGGTGCCAGTGACCACCTCCGTTACGTTACATAATTATAATTAATTAAACACCAATGCAATTAATATTAGAATTACAGTCCAAATAAGTATTCACTAAACATCCCATACTAAAATCAAAATCATGAAAATCATTATTGAAATCCTAAAACTGAAAATTAAATCGATGAAGAAAGTTTGAAAGTCGAATATTCTTTGCACAAGGAGTTTGTATCGAGTATTTTATGCGCAAGGAGGCATAGAGGATAGCATTGAGATCGACGTCGAATATATATTGGTGTGTTCTAAATTCAAACACCAAAACAGTGAGTAAAAGTGCTTTTTATTCACTGTTTTCAGTGAATAAAATAAGCTTTTTAGAGGGAGAATGGTATAAACATAATTTTACTAAACCGCTAGGAAAATCCACCACCAACTATTTTTATATATTTTTATTATCTAAATAGGAGGTTGAAACCACCAGTTTCAGTGGAAAATCCACTAAGTTGGTAACACTGACGCGGACTAGTCGTTCTAATCGTTCTAACTCCTAAATCGAATCGAAGACAAATTAGGAAGCAGACCGGCTGGACCTCCCATTTGACTCAATCGGATCCAATCTGTTCCTAACTACGATTACATCTTCCGATTTCCTAGTTAGGTTTCCTTTAAATTGAATCAAAATCAAAATCAAATATTTTTATTTTACATAGGCCTACATGGGCACTTATAAAACGTCGACAAAAGGTGCACGGTTCGGGTTAGTCGTTTCCTATGGAGAAGAACCGGCAAGAAACTCCATGGTTGGATAGTGTAATAACTGCTTTATTCTGATTTATAGGTAACAGTAACATTTATAACAAAGTCTTGCCTCCAACATTGTATGCGTTCACCGCTACCGCTACAAATTCTTTAAAAGAATTGATCAATATGCAGTTTTTGATAACGGTTCAAAGCACTTTTTATTAATTTCGCTTCTTGACAAGGCAACTCGTTATAGCCATCTTTATTTTGCTTACACAGATAAACCCTAATATTTTTGAAAAACAAACGAGTTCAAAGTCCACAATCTCACATCCGATCAATTACGTCACTTTAGTTACAAATTCAGTTTTAAATATATAGGTACCTATCATTAGAATTCGCTAGATAACAAAATGTTAAAATTCCCCCAAAAATAAAACGTTTACGACCATAGATGACATTATCATTTTTTTTTATAGATTGGTGCTTGACCACTATCTCACCTGATGGTAAGCGCTGATGTGGTCGACGATGAAGCACGCTTACCTAGAATAAACCTATATTCACTCTTGACTTAAAGGCTCCCAAGTTGTAGCCATCAATCAGGTAATACCACAGAACAGATAAAAATCTGTGGGTAATACAGACTCCGGCAGGAATTCCACTCCTTTGCTGTAGGTACGCATAATAAAAGTATTCCCAAAACGTTTGGTGCATATGGATAGAATCTCCACCATGTACAGATGACGCATCGCAGCCGTATGCCTTGTTGTCAGTTGTAGTCCGATGATAGAACGGGCTAGAAATTAGTTTATGAAAATGATGAGATATAGGTATTATGTTTTCGACAATAAAAATCATCAGTGCTCGCGAGACTGTAAAACTTCTAAAACTACGCATGTCCTAATTTTTTGCTATGGTTATGCATTTATGACAAAAATGTTACTCAGTTATTTTAACAGATTTCTTCGATATTAATAAAAAGTAATATTGTAAAATAATGCTATCTGTGTGACCACGCATGGCACGACAGGACACGAAATGCATTCATTCATGAATTCCCTTCAAATCCATTCAAGGATTCTTATCACTATTTTTTCCGTTACGATACCCATAGTGGTATTAATAAGTTATAGTATGTAGGTGGAGGAACAGTGTTATTATTATATCGAGTCAATTGGTAACTTTATTAAATAAAAAAAATAGTTTACCAGTTTTCCCAGCAAGAACATCTTGAATTTACCTTATAATTTAGACCACCGTAAAAATTCTGTTTCAAATTTTTTAGAGTTGGTACCTATAAATTTATGAATGAATTAGGTACCTATCTGTTCATCTAAGTTCTCTTTATAGATTTCATACAGTCATCATGTCAGCCGAAAGACGTCCATTGCTGGACATAGGCCTCCCCCAAGCGTCGCCACATTGACCGGTCCCGTGCGTCTCGCAACCAGCGGATACCCGCAACCTTCACCAGGTCATCGGTCCACCTGGTGGGAGGCCTTCCAACGCAACGTCTTCCGGTTCGCGGTCGCCACTCCAGAACCTTTCTGCCCCATCGGCCATCCATTCTGCGAGCAATGTGCCCTGCCCACTGCCACTTAAGTTTGGCAATTCTTCGGGCTATGTCGGTAACCCTGGTTCTCTTGCGGATCTCTACATTTCTGATTCGATCACGCAAGGAAACTCCGAGCATAGCCCTCTCCATTGCCTTTCATACAGTGTCTAAACATAATCAGAATTTTAGAAATGTAAATAATAAACTTATCATATCGTCTTCATATGCTAATTCAATCGCAATAAAAACTCAGAGGCAAATAAAAAGTCACCAGCGTAATATTAACAGTACATACGCAGAATGCGTAATTGAATCACAGCTAGTACAATGCGCAGGGGAAAATTATCAAGGTTTTACGCGCAGATGATTTTTTTTTTATATTGCGTACTTGCGTCACGATTGCACGTCTAGCCAGCGCTATCGGTTGCGGCGGTGGCTGGCACGGCCAGCATCTGGCTACGTCGACCAACCTACTCACATTACACTGACATCTGATTTAACTGATAGCCAATCAATTCGAAAAGTAACGCTAATTCCAAGTTGTTTGATAAGTTATGATTATTTTGACCTGCCTGAACATTTTGTGTTCTACTTTTGAGCAAATACTAGATTAGGTTCCTAGTTTAGCAGAAAAATAAACGTAATCAATATAAATTACTCCGAAGTCGGTGTCAAAAAACGGAAAACAATAGGCAAAAGACACCGACTTCAGAAAAGAAGTGTTTTGTTTTGGAATTCGGTTTTATTTTTTGGTAAAAAGTTTGTCTCTTCTCTTTTTAGTTTTGGTAGGTACTTCCAATTACCTTGAAAATCATTTAAAGCCAAAGTTCATCTCAAGCCCAAACATGACTAGGATACATTGTTTTATTTCGGCGTTCCAGTACTTACAGTGCTTACCTTCCAGCTTCATCATCAGACCAGTTCGATGGTACCATTTTCATCAGAAGGTACCATTTAATTTTAAGTATTTGCTTCATCATAGTCGGTTAACTATTCGAGATATCTTGTACCCGTGACATACTGAATTTCCAGTGCCCATCTGTGGTCTTCTTTATCAGTTCCACTTCACCAAATTATACTTTTGAGTGCAAACTATTGCATAGTTGATGAAAATAGCAAAATTTATATATGTATGCCTGTAATCCAGTTCAAAAACGCATTTAGGGCGGTGTTGGGCCTGCCCCGCCGCTGCAGCGCCTCGGGCATATTCGCGAACGCGATGGCACGCACCGACTGCTTTCACGCGACGATGCACAAGCGGTGCGCCAGACCAGAGTGCGGGGCAGCGCCAACACCGTCCTGGCGATGATTGCCAACAGACTGAATTGCATATCCAGCAATGCAATATTGTTACCTTGTGAGTGTTCGTTTTTGTTTGTGCTTCTTATCCTGTCTGTATCCTTTTAGGTATCTGTTTGTATATGAGTCTTGTTACACTTGAAATAAACTTATTTTATTTTTTTATAATATTTGCAGCGTTCCCTCGATTTCTCCAGGATCCCATCATTAGATCCTGACATGATGACGATGGGACCATCTTTCAAACAAAAGATGAATTTTCTAAATCGTTCCAGGCGTCTTTGAGTAATCGGGGAACACAAATAAAAAATTCATTCCGACTAATTGAGAACTCCTTCCTTTTTTTTTGAAGTCGGTTAAAAACCGCGCGAAAAAGCCAACGTAACTTATCGCACTCGGGAAGTCCATTGTTTTGTACAGAAATACTAAATTCCGCAGTGATGAGCCGTAGGAACTTCCGATTCCGTCCGGGTTTCTGACTAACGATAGATAAGAAATATTTAGCTTGTTTTTGTCGATAATTAATCTACAACACTTATAAAAAATGTGTAATACAAAGTGTTATAACAATAACAGATTTCTCATAAGTAATCGTGTTGACCCTAAACTTATCTCTGGTACTTTCTTTAGATACTATTTTTACATAATTATCTTCTTTATTCTTTTCAATAACTTACTTATGTATAGTTATTATTAGCTTCAATCTACTCATGTCATACCAATGCATCTGTTATGGAACAAATGATTAATACGGCATTATGCATATTGCCCGAGCAATTTGAAAAATGTCCTATATGAGTAGGCAATATGATAAAAACTATTGAAATAATTAAATTGACCGTGCTTTCTCAATAATGCCCATCACTTATTAGACAGTTTAATAAAAACATGTGTTTTATGAATTTATTTTAATGTTGACGTTTATTTTAATATAGAATAGGTTAGTAGAATTACTATTTAAGCAACAAAGTATTAACTATTAAACAATTTCTGTCTGCAGGGTCTAAAGTAACCTAACATGAAGGAGATGACGAAAGCTGAGTTCGCTATTGTAGCTTTGCTGGCCCATCTCCTCCGAACCTATACGTGTAGGGGTGCCCTAAGCTCCCGAGCTCGCTTCGCTCGCTCATGGACTAATTCATTGACCATATTTTCGAATTGCCCAACTGTTACGTAGCAATATTCATAATAACCAGACAATGTGATAAATATGGAAATTAAATCAGTATTTGTACATTGTTCGATTTGACTTGACTAGATTCATAATGCCAGAGCATTTTACATATTATACATATTAATCACTTGGTCGATTATTAGTACATCGATATTTCATAAGTGTAGGTAATTAAGGAAAATTGTTGCCGAAAAACAGGATCGTAAAAGGGGTCACTCACGAAGTGCTACGAACGGCTAAGTACGTAGCGCGTACGCGTAGCCTTTTGTAGCAAAGGGGTCCGAAGGGATCCCATTCTGTCTAGGTCTTGCATCCTGAGGAAAAATACAGCTCTATATTATATAGTTTAGGTACATCCAAAGTTTTTATTGTGTTAATACGATTTAGGAGGAAGAAAATAAATAATGTTTAGTTTAATTATCACACATAATTATTTGACACGCCAACTCAATAGAAAACCAGATAAAACGAATATAATCTGATTTTATCGGTTTTATTAGTGAATATGGTTGTGTTATATTTATACATGTGTCCATAGAAGATAACCGCCGGTGGCTGGCGGTGCCAACATCTGTTTTAGACACTGCACACTTTGAACCTATACTTGTCCAGTACATTAACACTTTAGATTATCCATTTATACATAAACGGTACATTGGTTTATATTTACTAACATGTTGACAGATAATTTGGTTTATTTATAACATTATTTAAGATATCTAGAATTTATCTCAAATTTTGATACGATATTTTAAGTAGTCGGCTTTCGTAACTTTATACATGATCGTTAAAAAGCTGGCTATGACGTTCTTGGAGTTCCCGACTCCAAGAACGTCTGCTTTGAGTTAGTAATTGAAGTAAAACGACTAAAGGTTTCTAACAAGAAGAGTAGCAGTCCATCTTCTGCGTGTGACCTAGTAATTTAATGCGATAGATAACCAATCTATTTATGTATAACCAGATATATTCCTAGTGGTTTGTTTGCCCTACCAGATTGCAAAAAATACGATAAATGGATTTCGGTGATACCTAATTTCAAAAGCGTATAAGATAAAAAGGTCATTAATAGACCATATGGTATCATTATGGTTATGTTTTGGTCAATTGGGAATTTATAAATGGGAAACACGTCAATATCATCTCGGAATCAGGTTACAAACAAAATCACGATGTTGACGAATGACACTAAAAAGCATTGGTCATTTTGTTTTCGACAGCAGAGTAAACAGAAATTACCCAGTTCGTGGAAATCTGCGTAAATATTTGTTACATTGTGAAAAAAATATGCAGGCCCACATGTGTTTAGAAAAAATATTTTTTGTTATTTTGCTAAATAAATGAGTCTTCTGCCAACCTTCCTCAGCATCGAGTTTTTGCTGTCGTTAGAACCTGAAATTAGGATCTAAACTCGTGACAATCTAAGAAGTCGGATTTGACAGCTATTAAAATACGTTATCAATACATATAATAATCTGTATAAAATAAACTTGAATAATAGGTACACGTTGTTGTATTTGTGTGATCAATGACTGACCAATACACGTTGTTATAGTGTATGGGTAAAGGTGAGTAGGTATAGACTATAAGACCATTTACTTATAACAGAACATAGAGCATTCGCTGTTTTTAATTAATTTAAAAACAAACGTTTTGGTGTAACATTTTATCGAGCACAGGCACGAGCGCGGGTGACGTGGACTGAGGTCAATAATGAACGCAAGGTACAAAGAAATGTTACAGGTAAATTCTCACTCGCCGTGAGTATACCTATTACGTAAAACGCAACGTCAAACATTCGCAAGAACGTTACATTACATGGAAATGCTTTAGGCAATGCTCAAGTGTATAATTCAAATGCATCTGGAACCATCATGAATTCGATTTTTCGTAGACTTTCATACAAAGTTATCTCGGCATGTATAATGAGAAACGTCATCGGACTTCTTAGATTGTTACAGCCGAATTGCGTAAGTATATTATCCAAAGCAAAAGAATCGATTCTTTCCCATAACCGACTTTACGTATTGCATATTGATACGTAAAGTCGTTTTTGGGATGGAATCGATTCTTTTGCTTTGGATAATATACTTACGCAATTCGGCTGCTGTATAATATTTGTCAGTCTGGATATAGGTACCTACTAACTAAGCCAAATTTTAAAGTGGGACTTTCTTTTCTTGGTAATAAATAGAACATGGCAACGACTTCGAGATCCTAGGCTGAAGAAGAGCAAAGGTATCAATCTGCCTAACCTTTTCCCAACTATGCACCTATGTTGGGGTTGGTTTTTAGTCTGACTGGATACTGCAGTGGACAATCTGGAAATTCCTAAACCGATTGCGGAGCCAAGTTGGTCGCTGTAGAAACAACCTGGTTAAATGGAGAATCATAGACCCATCCAAAACACAGTGCCAGTATGGGGCCCCTTCACAAGATATATCCCACCTCGTTATCTACCCTTCATGCCCGACACCCGCATCTTTCAGGATTTGCACGTGGCGAATGACAAAGCTATCCGAGTAGCTACATACTGATCGGACAAAATCTGAATGGTTGAGCCTGTGGTTTAGAGTTAATCGACACGAAAGAGTGAGACAGCGAAATACCAGTATTTGACATGGAGCGACTGCCTATCGATGAAGACCTTTTATTCCAAAAATATACAGGTAATTTTAGTTTAACACAATTAGACTTCCTAAAAGACGACTAAGACTAAGACTTGAGCGCACGGTTGGCGCCGTGGTTAAGCGATTGACTGCTGCGCTGCGTGTCGCGGGTTCGATTCCCGCACGGAACAAATATTTGTATGACCTACAGATAGTTGTTCCGGCTCTGGGTGTTTGTGTATGTGAGTTTATGTTTGTAAACGCACCCACAATACAGGAAGAAATTCCTAGTGTGGGGGCAACGTTTTGTCAAAATAAATAATCTATGATAACAGGCGCCGCGGCATAGAGTGGGGATTATCCAACGTCTTGGAAGACTTGGATTACGCCGATGACCTATGCCTGCTGAGTCATACCCACGCCGATATGCAAGCAAAGGTAAACAATCTACGTCAGGAAGCGGCAAAAACGGGGCTCAAAATAAATATCCGGCAGACCCAGGAAATGAGAACTGCCAGCTGGTGTGAAGAATGATTGGTTCTTCACACCAGCTGGCAGTTCTGATTGGCACAGAGGCAGTGGAACGCGTCCACAAATTTACTTACCTCGGGAGTGTCGTGTCAGAGACTGGGGTGGGTAGTGAAGAGGACATCGCTTTACTGATCGCCAAAGCCCGAGCAACCTTCGCGCAGCTGAGACCTGTTTGGCAATCGCGGAAACTGTCCCGAAGGATTAAACTCAAAATCTGTAACGTCATCCGATATGAGGCCGTTATGAGTAACCTTACAGGAGTATTTCTTGTAAATACTCTGCAACAGACGGACTATTTTCGGCGGCACTTTCGAGTTTGCAGCATGTTGAGCACGATTAGCAATACTATCAGACCACCGTCTCCTATCTTTGCGGGTACTGCGATAGATTTCCATGGGTTTCTGACGGTACTGCGTGTTAAGGTCTGCTCGTATGACGTCGTTATGGGTCTCAAGCAGTCTCAGATGAAGATTCCTTCTATCTTCGATCATGTTCCACGTGTGTTGTGACATCCAGTCCTCCCGAGAATGAGTTGATTTGTGCCCTTGAACGACGGAGCTGGTCTCTGTATAGGCCACTTTGATGCGGTTCCACTCCTCGTCTAATGAGTCCGTAGCAGCATCGAGTACAGAAAAGCGATTGCGCAATTCCAACTGAAAACTTTTACGCGTGTCTGAGTCGTGCAGTTTGCTCACCTCGAACCTTCTTCCAATCTTGCCAGGTCCTCCAGCCGCACGGGCTACTGCAACCTTGAGCCGGACTTCAGCATCTACCAGATGGTGGTCGCTATCAATATCGGCGTCCGCAACCGCAGGTTGCGGACATCGAGCAGTGAAGATCGCCATTGGAACTAATGGCGAGGTGGTCAATTTGGTTCTTGGTGACCCCATCGGGTGAGTTCCACGTGTACTTTTGGTGGTCGCCATGAATAAATAATGTTCCTCCGATGGTAAGGTCGTGGTAAAAAAAGTGTTTTATATATGTACCTTTTGATTTATTTCGTTTATTACTATTTAAGTATAAGTTTCTAAACTCTTCACTTGTAGAATCTAGGCGATGTACACCTTGAGTGAGCTTCAGTGATCGCCCAGATACTCGTGCAAATACATGTAGTAGCTTTGCACCTTTGAAGTATTTATACAATTACTTAAATTTATATTTTCACTTGATCAAACCTAAGTTTTTTTCACCAGGCCTTTGGTTACCTAGCTACGCCTCTGAGTAGGTGGCCACATTTATTGCAGCATATTGGAGGCTTTTATCAGGTAATTTAACATGCAATTGCAGGTAAACGGACATTCGACACTCGATTGAACTAGTATTCTCCTAGTATCTAATTGTTTTCGGCACGAGCATTTTACGCCTTGAAAAATACAAGCCCGCTAAAAGTGGTTGCACCATAAAGAAACTAGTTCTTCAGTTAGTTCTGGCTAGCGGAAACATCGTCTGGATGCGAGTCGGTCGCATTATCTAAGAGAAATGAGGTCGCTGAGATACAACACACGTGCTTCTAATACGCAATACAAATGTCATATTACGTAGTTTGTACGACCATTTACAAAATATATTTATAGTAAACAAACACGAAACAAAAACGAAATGTTTGTATGACATGCATGATCTTTGTGAGAATCACCTAGTACCTAACTAAAGTAGGTATGAATTGGGTCATTTGGGTAGATAAACATCAAAAATAAACTGCTTTTTTTTTCAAAATGGTACGTTACCACTACGTACGTACGTACCATTTTGAAAAAAAAAGCAGTTTATCTCAGTTCGCCTAATTTGTATAATCATCATCATATCAGCCGAAAGACGTCCACTGCTGGACATATGCCTCTGCCCGAAGCGTCCCCTCATTGACCGGTCCCGTGCGTCTCGCAACCAGCGGATCCCCACAACTTTCACCAGGTCATCGGTCCACCTAATTTGTTTACCCAATAAAAAGTACTTATATTTTAAATAAGTATACTTACCTAGTTGTTGAGATACTAGAATGCAGAACAATAAAGTTACTATGCTTCGACTGAATGTGTAAGGTACCGGTGTAACTCTTCGACTTCCTCTGGTAAGATGTACCAAGATTTTTCCTAAACTTTCATCACGATGTGAGACAGAAGTTTCTTGTTGTGTAATGGTGACTAGAGTGGCAAGAAAAATATTCATAAGACCCGTGTGGTGAACACTTCCTATCGCACCTATAAACCTTTAAATGATGAATCATTTAAAGGTTTTGGCAACTAACGACTCCACCAGGCACCGTATGACTCAAATGAAACCATTTTAAAAGATTACATTACTTCACAGACACACCTGTAACCCCAGCACCTTAGCCAAGTTGAAAATCTACAATCGATAACGCTAGTAGAAAAACGAATCAATGTATGGGAACATAGAGCAACACGGTCCACCGGTGGGAATGACATTTATGAACGTTAAGTCACGTGGTCAGACGATACAAATAGAAGGTGTTAACGATTGTAGAAAGAGATTCGATACAAAACGTTTATAACTTGGCTTAGCTAGGGCAGGTATACTTCTGTCTATCATTTCATGTTGATCATTTCACCAAGCAGTTATTGTACTTGTTTATTGCCATCAACCAGGAACACTGGGATGCTACTAATTCCACACAGTTCTTCTCAGAATCGATCCTAGGACGGAGGACCGCGTATTCAACAGTCGGGATTGCGAATACTAGACCTAACGATGCAGCTTAACAATAATAGGAACTTACCCAATTAATTAGTCTCGTACCTTACCTTGATCACGGGCACCCAAGGCGAAGAAAGAAAATTGGTTCAAATAAATTACACTAGATGGCGTGATAAGTTTCTATTTGTTATTGAGTTTTGTGAAATAATAAGATTTTCTAGACAAAATAATAAAAAATGTATGTTCTTGTTTAATTAAAGCACAAAATTAAGGAATATTGGGCTCATAATTTGAAATATTATTAGAATGGATCAATTATAATTGATACCAATAGATGGCGCGGTTTTAAATTTATGAGGCATCCACTCGATTTCTTAAATTTATTTTGTAACACATTTTGGTATAATGAAACTGTAAAAACGTGCAAAAAATACTATAAAACAAATCATCGCTGTATTTAAAAAAAAAAGGTATTCACGAACTGATTAAACCCTTTTACTTACAAGTCGCTGCTAACACCATCTAAATCCGAGTAACGAAACCGAATGCGATCGATGTTCTTAGAAAAATAATCAGCTTAATCAGCCGAAAAACGCTAGTTACGTCGGCACGGTTTCTTTGTGTGGGATGAGGCATCTGTATGCTAGTATTATATTATCTGTGCCTTGATCAAGGAAAGATCCTTCTTCTAAGTAGCGTAATTATCATAAGGTCAAGGGGGGCAACTACGACCTAGTAATCTCTATTTCCTTGAGACAAGCTGTACTGTATCTGTCTAACCTGCCACCCCATAACTTCTATGACAAAAGAAAATTTATCCTATCCGACGCAGAGCGCTAAAATTTTCGTGCTTGCTTCGCTCTCTTTAAGTAACATGAAGTTCGTGTTTTTAATAACCGTTATATCATTATTAGAAATTCGTACCGTAGCAAACAGTTTTCCTTTTTGGTACGGGGCGCCAAATCTTGTAATTAGCTTGTTATCGTGAAAGGGTTGCCGCTTGCAATCAGTTATAGTTGTGTGTGTTGCGTGTTGTTACGATGTTTTGTTTATTAGCAACTTCTAATTACTGTTTAACTGGTTTTCTCCACAGATTGATAAACCAAAATAGGCATTTATAATTGTATTGAGCTTGGTGCGAAAGGTATGTAACATGGGTACATACTAACTTTAAAGGAAATACTGAGACTAGTCTGCGTAAGTTTTTTCGATTCGCAGTCAGAATAAGTTACGTTCACACCATTGAAGATCTCATTAGGTGTATAATATGGCCATGTAGAAAGCTGGTTTCCATGGAATCTAAGAATCGTTTACGTCGCAATGTTTTATATGGCCGTAGAAATCAGAACTAGAGCGATACTGCTTCCCACATTCTTGACTGAGGAAAACATTACTGAATATAGGCATCGGAACAACTTTAGACGACTTTTAAAACCTATTAAACGAATTAAAAGTTTGATGCATTTTCGTTTTCAGTATTTAAATTACTCTCTATTGAAGATCGAGTGACATAAAAAAGGTTATTTGATATTTCGTGGTTATTAACTACTACGAATAATATTCAACATTAGTTGATACTGTTTGGTTGTTTATTGAAGGATGTGGTTCACTGCTTATTCATAATTTTGTGTTACAATCGAAATGGTGATGAATAGAAAATTGATTATTTGAATAAAACTTTCTGCCATTGTTATCGAAGGGAAGGTCAATGAATAAAAGTAAGATTTATACGGGTTGCGCATATCTTTTCTTTAATACGAGCATTTTACAACAATATTGAAACGAAATCATCATTTTGAGATCTGCTGCCAACATACACTACGGCGCTCAACAAATAAACATAAATCGCGCTCACTAATCTATATAAACAAGTCGCATAAGTACATACAGGCTTCCCGATATATTCTATACATACACTAAAGCTATATCACCACTTGCCACTCTACGTTCCCGGAACGTTCACACTCACTAAGATACACAGTCACTTGTTGATCTATTTTGTTCGCTTGTTTAACTGTCTGTTTGTCTGTCGCACTAGTAGATCACCTCATACACTGTGGCCTTCTTGTCACCGGAGCCCGTCACTATGTATTTGTCGTCTGAGGAGATGTCACAGCTGAGCACCGATGAAGACTCTTTAGACTGTGAATAAATTAATTGATTTCATTAGTACATTGAACGGAGACAATTACGTCAATAGCAACATAAATGATAATGGCGTGTTAATTAAGTACAGGTTAATAACATGTGTAAATGTAAACTTCTTGAAATAATTAGCTTTTTCACACTTTGATTGCCTATATTAATCATCGTGTGACTTAGTCTACGCCAGATAACAAAAAAAATAAAACTAATTGATCCAACTTGTACCAATAAGTTACGTAACTTGAAAACATGATTTTTTGTTTATGGAGATATTTTGATAATTTTGGTCTCAAATGAAAGGTATAGGCGTAGAACTATTATATCCGTTTAAATCATGTAAATCGGTCCAGGCGTTTAGGAGATATAAACTCATTAATGAAAATAATTTCATGACCAGTGGAAGCGACAAGGACGCCCCTTACCGCGATATGTTTGTTTTGATCATGTTAGCGACACTGTCTTTACATTTTTTTCGTATCGTTTTGAAATATTGGAATACATTGGTAGACAGGTGTTAACGACTTTTATTTGTTTGTTTTCTGGCGGAGACTTTAAATACCTACTTGAAGTATGTCTATCATCACGCTATTGAGATGTGACTAAGCAGAATCGAAATGAATACTAAAGTACCACTTGAAACCACTTAGCGCAATTACGATAACCTAAATGTGAATGAAGATGCATTATGTTCTGATATCTCTACTATTAGTTATAATAACATTGGAGATAAGGTATTCTCAGTTCCGTTGATTTGATTTCAAATATTTTGATAACATCAGACCTCATACGGCGTAATAATTATGTTAAGCTGGATTAACGGCGAGGCGAATCCATTCACCTCAGTTTGTTTTATGTTTTCTACACGTACACATAACACTTGTTGTTTCATGTACTACTTCATGTATTGCACTTACATGTAGGTACTGTTTATATTGAATTAACTACTACACGCGATTTATTTCGCGAACCTTTTAACTTCAATACCCCGTTTGACCCGCTCTAAATAATCTAATTTTTAAACGTTCAAGGAACTATTCTTTTTTAATACTGTACGTCATCTGTGAGTCTAATTTATGACTTTATCATTATCATCAAAACCATCTCTCTAGCCTTTTCTTAAGTATATTTTGCTCAGCTTCTTGTCTATTATTTCATAAATCTATTTATTTATTTAATAACAATTTCTTGCTGTACTAACAGTTTGCACCAAAGCATACAGCAAGCCAAAAACATAAACACTTATAGACTAAAGAACTTTACACAAACATTTAACATAGATTTATACTTGTACAGAAATATGTCGACGCCAGGATCCTGAGCAATTAGGGCGTTCAGCAGATGGAGACCCTGGGTTGTAGGGTAGGGTAATTAAATGTAGTTGCATACCAGTATTTTTACATTTTTTTTTACCGAACTACTTCACTGTGTAACACAATACCCTTAACTTGCATATCAGTTTAGACAAATACTATTTACTGAATTCTTTATTAAATTCCATCATGTTTAATCAATTGGTAGGTGTATAGGGCATCAAATAAGGATTCGGACAGCACATTTTGAGAGGTGCACAAAAGCAATAAGAACATTCTGTGTTTGTAACACAGACACACTAACAATTTATGAACCCATTAGGTTTGCAATAAAGATATATAATTGAACTAGCTTTTTCCCGCGGCTTCGCGCAAGGGCGTGAAGACGTGACTTACGACGTGTAACTTACAGAGACAGAATTTCGAAATTGGAAGTACCTACTGATTACTTCTAGAGATTACCCATTACAAACAAACATAACATCCATTTTACCGCTCTGTATGATATTAGTAAAGACTAGCTGTGTCCGCGGCTTAGCTCCCGTCAACTGCCTACTCTACCCTACCTACATACCTACCCTACCCTTTACCTACCTACCAATTTCTTTCTAGGGTCATTCTGCCGCGGAGAATCTAAACAACGCCATTCAAAAAATGACTTCAAATGCACAACGCCATGAGTTTAAAAGTCCGAGTATCTGAATTGCGTGCGTTGTGATATTTTACTTCTTGAACACTTTAAATTCATATATCTTTTGATACAGAGAACCGATTGCGATGAAACAAAAACTAAGTAATACTTCAAGTTACGCACAATTTTTATGTATAATATAAAGTTATCTACATTGCTATCGTACATTTTACGTGATGCGTGCACAACTAAACTGACAACAAATAAACAGGCAACAATTCCAAAAATGCTGGAAGTGGGTTCCGTTGGTTATCCTTTAACACCCTGGCTATTTTTTGGCAATATTTTCGATGTACAAAAACGACTTTTATACTGATTTATTATATGTGCTATGGCTCCTGTAACTCAGGTTGCTACCTAGCACAGGAGCCAGGCCTTCAAATAGTATGTTATACCTGTATACTGTGTCAATAAACAAATTTTATTATATGTATATTAATTGATGAGGTTCAGATAAGTTATATGAATGTCATGTTCCCTTACCTGGAATATACTGGCTCCATAAGGCGTGCGCCACGCGTTGAGCAGGTTGTCCTTGCCGGTGGACACGAACCACTTGCCGCACGAAGCGAACCGCAGCGACAGCACGCAGGACTCGTGCAGGTGCAACTGGTACTTGTCGGGCTTGACCGCGTGGAGGACTTCCACGTTGCTGTTCTCCATGCCTACTGCTAGCCATTCGCCTGGGGACAAAATAGGTTCATTTGTTAGTCATTTAGAACTGCCCGGTGTTGTAGTGAGCTAAAATTTTGCACACAATTTTGTTTCTTGTGACAATACAATCTATACTAATATTATAAAGAGGAAAGATTTTCTTTGTACCGAATAGGCTCCGAAACTACTGGACCGATTTAAAAAAATCTTTCACCAATAGAAAGCTACTTTATTCCTGAGTGACATAGGCTATTTTTTTTATCCCGAAAACGGGTCCTGTGTGGAGGTCCACGGGAGCGACGCCGCGGGGAACAGCTAGTTTTACATATAACATTTTTTTTTTTATATGATAGCTTGTTAAATATTAAGAGTCATGCTTTTGAGGACGAGTTTTAGTGGAATAGATGTTTGTAAAATTGGGTATGTAGGTGCATAATCAAAATGTAAACTATTCTTAAATTGACGTATTTCTTTAACACTTGAACCGATAGTGACGACAGTAATCATCATTTACGTTAGTAGCGAATTGCATACATATAAATGATTCTGTCGACTGTGGCCTGTCCTATCGTTTTGTTACAGTCTTTACCGAGTACAGGCCTTCACAAAGTAGTCCATTCTCAGCTCATCACATCGAATATATGGATTATAATCATTATTACAATGAAATGAAATCAAACTTAAGAAATGTTGCTTACCTGTCGGACAATATCCTAATGAGAATATTTGAGAACTGAAGTCATGTTGCTGTAATTGTCTGCCTTCTCTCAAATCCCAAGACCTGGAAAACATATGAAAAACATATTTTTAATATTCTGCTTTGGAATAAAGTAATAAAAAATCTTGGCATAAATAAAATAGTTACAATATAAAAAGAAATTTCTGAAGTAGCCAAGTACTACGCACGTACCATCTTAACGTACGTATTTGCTCGTTTTTGCCCGACGTAAATTAAATCTTGAAGCAAGTATTATAAAAACAGTTGGTTTGTAATCTGAAGTTTCTTTTGTAGGTACAAGAAAGAACCAGATGGGTAAAAAATTGCAATAGGGACGGGCATTGAATTTTTGTAAAAAAATTGCTTGTATATAATGTAGATCCCACGTAGCAAAAAGGCCAGATTTCATGCTTACCGCACAGTATTGTCCAGTCCTCCAGTCCAGAGCTTGGTACCGTCCGCAGATATGTCGATACAGGACGCGCCGTCCGTATGACCTTGGAACTGTCGCACCAGGGTCTGATTATGAAGGTCCCATACTGCAATATTGCCGTCTGAGCAACAGCTGAAGCACACCTAAAATATTTCACAAAAACAATAAGAATACTGTGAAAAATTTGGAGATTCCATTGGCTGTGTTAGGGGCTTGATACAGTCACAACAGTACTCCTGGGTATGTGACGCATAATGTGGTGGTGAAAGTTTTTAGAGCCCAGAAAACTAGTAGTAGCATGAACCCTGATCCCGATGCGGGTTAGCCCACCAGCCACTATAGGCCGACCGCTTAACAGAGACCATTCTGATGTAGCTGCGTGGAACGGAGGGGGTAAATTTATTAAAACCTCATGCAACATAAAAGAACATCGGCGGAATAAGTGTCGCCGCGGGTGTAGTGACCTGACAGTCGATAGCACGCTGATGGGTGTCAACATTTCTCTTGCTATCTTAGGAAAGGTCTCAGTTAAGCTGTCCGCCTATGGTTAAGTGTTTAAAAAAAAAAAAGATGATGAAAAGTTTTGTAACTGTGTGACGTCCTTACCTTAGAGTCGGGGCTAATGGCTAGCGCATAGCATGCGGGTGCTGACGAAGTGAGTTCAGCCTTAATCCTAGGAGTGGGTGACGCGAGGTCCCAGATGGATAGGTTGGAAGCCTCTCCACCCACGATCAGCGTGCGACCATCCGGCAGCAGCTTCACAGACCTTATGTAGTTGTCCCTTTGCTGGAAATAAATGATACAAGTTTTTAAATCTTTTTCTCAAGGCATTTGATATAGACAGACAAAATGATAAGAAGATTTAAACACCATTTGGCAAACTAAACAGGTAGTTGTTTTGCATTTAATTATAATATTTTTAACATTAGTTTAGAATTTAGCATTTTTATAACTGTTTCTCTACAGATAAAAAATCAAAGGCCAAAATAAAAATACCAAAGTATCATGAATCGCCGACAGTTACCCACTCACCAAACAATCCAGTTGACTGACGGGAGCTTTGCTAGGCTGGCTGATGTCCCAGACCTTGACGCAGCCTTTCCCGCCGGTGTAGACGTACTTAGTGGGCGATGACACTGTGACCGCGCACACCACCTCGCCGTGCGCGAGCGCCGAGACTTGACGCGCGTGACGGGGGATGCCCGGGCCCATCAGCGCGTCAGGCGGAAAGGGCACCGGCTGCATCTGACCCTCCGCCGAAACATGGAATGAATATGCCCTGAAATCAAGTAGGGACTAAATTAGTTTACACGTAAAGGATGATCAGCCGCAGTTCACTGCTAGGACAAAATGGGGAGTAATGCCAATGTCATCACGCTGGGCAAGCGGGATGGTGACTGATAAATTTTCAACAAAATATTTGGTAAGCGTTACGAATGTTTCAACGAATATGCTAATAATTTTGAACAACTAAAACGAATATGAGCTGAGATCACTTACGGCTTGCCACCCGGTATCGGCGTTAGCGAGGCCGGTCCGATGGGAGGCCGCAGCGGCTCATATGCCAAGGCGGCCCGCGCCGAGTACCCCGCGAGCCCGTAAGCGTCGTGCGCCCCATTGCCCAGGTAGGGGTACTGCAGCGCCGGGGGCTTGACCGCGGCCTTCAGCGGAGCCCCCGCAGACCCCGCCCCGCTCGCCCCCGACGTCGGAGTGACAGGCTTCGAGATCGGCGTGCTAGGCTTCTCGTCAAGCTTTTTGGCAGAAGGCGTCGACGCGTTGCTAGACGTGCCCGATCTGATGATTGTTAAAATTGAGTTATCAAATGCCCCGCTACGCTAATTGTAACGATCGACGATCAATCTAACCGCAAAAAACTTGTAATGGAACTTTAAAGAATCTAAAGTAGTCGTTATAAAAACCGTCGCTTGAACATTGAAGAGGCGGTAGTGGCATAAGCATGTATTTATTTAGTACAACAAAATGTCTGGAAGTTTTTGTAAAGATAACTTAACGCTATCCATCAAAGCGTCTAATCTGATTGGTGTTAATGGGAGTACCAGTGAACCTCGGCCGTGTATACGTAATTGATTCAGTGCGGAGCCAGATTAACTTTCGACTTGGACAACTTGTCTCTGGGCGTACAATGACCTTTCGGGTACAAGTAGTTTTCTCACTAGGGCTTCTGTTAAACGGATAGAGCGATTATCGCGAGTTAACGCAGCCGGCGAGTATTACGATGGAAACGCCGCGGGGCGTGCGGCTTAGCGTGTTCATACTAATGTATTACTTGTTATACTTAATTACAAGTGAACTGGCCCGCCACGGTTTTACTGTAATGTTTCAAGCCCAAGTTCTGTAACTTTACGTAATATTTTTATTATTGTTGGTGTTGTTTTCGCATCGTGCACAAATACGGTATACATACCTAGGGCTGTGTGGTGGGTGTTCCTTCTTGGGTTGCAGTTTGTCCAGTCCGTTCTCTCTCGGCGATGGCGCACCGTTATGTGGTGACGTCGGCTCCTCACTAGCGTCGTCTACTACCAACTCCTGAAAAGACCAATTTACACATTGCAGAGCTTCCAACTCATTTTTTTAGGGGCAAAGAGGATTTATGTTTAAATAAGGTCTACTTACGTGGCCCATGTCTTTCTCTTCTTTCTTTAGTTTCTTGTGATCGGGTTCTGCTGGACTCCGTGTCCTATATTTTTCCCTTTCACCGGGTGATATAGAATTTCTCTGCAACAAAAACAGAAAGCGATAAAAACAAACCGCAAGGCCATTAATATTGGCAGTATTGGTACGTTAGTTTAACAAATACGAGTGGGTAAACATAATCAAAACGTTTACGGCGAGCTTACGTACCTACAGCAATCAATCGATCATTGTTCGCAAATAAATCGGCGCGCAGCGAGGCGAACGCTACAGTCAATATCAATATCAAAACACGCTGAGGCAGAACAAACTGACCGCATGATTAGCTCCGGGAGTGGTCATCGCCCCCCGGGGGGCGGGCACGCTCGAGTGGGGGGGGGGGGAAGGGGGTGACCGCAACATTTGGATGAGCGCGCAAATACGGACTAATGAAATAATCATATACGTGACGAACGACCGCCCCGCGCTTCACTGATTCCGTTCGTGTTGACACAACGTACTTTCGCGCACATCCGCAATTCCGCACGCCGCGTACGGCCTAGTGCGCGCGCCCAGCTGCCGGCAGATTGCAATGTTGCAGGTAAAGCAGCACGTGTGATTGTGAATAATCTGATATACTTCAGATAAAAATTAAAATGTTTAATTCATACAATCAAGTATTTATATGGAGCCTTCGTAAAAATTAACATTTTGGGGATTGCTCTAATAAATAAAAACATTTTGGGGTACCTGGACACTGTCTTTACTGAACATTTATTCCGTAAAGGAATATTAAATCCCATCTTTAAATTTAACTCATATTTTGTTTAACAGACCAGCCCTAGTACAGTCGTGTACAGCCACGGATTATCAATATATTTGGTCGGATGCCCGCGGCCAGTTATGTGCTAGACAGATGCTATTTCAAGTGTTCGAGCAGCGAATGCAGTTATTCGAGCGAAAAGCTATTCCGTATGAGTACCCTGTGTGTATTGCGCTTTTATATTTTCACTTTACACGTAATCGCTAGCGGATTTATTCGGTGTTAATAGTTATGCGGACTCTGGGCAGATAAATGGGACGATATTTTTGTAACATGATCGTAGCACGGTGCTACATTGTAGTTTGTGTGGCGTGCTACGCCGTAGCACCGCAAGGCTTGCTACGCCGTAGAACCGCGTGCGGTAGCGGAGATTGCAACCGCGCTAGAATTAATTTTCATTTCAGATTTAAAATGTCATGTCTGGTCTGTTTTTACAGACAGCACAGTTCTTGTTATTGTTCCAAAACGAGTTTACATGTACTTGCAGCCAATGGTGTCATAAGTCATAAGTGTTGCAGAACATTAAACCGTCCGAGCTCAAGTCTCACCGTTCGTCCCCGGGGAGTCTAGCAGGCTATTCGGCAGGCGAGCAGGCGGGCGGTGCCTGAAGGGATCTAACGGGTCTAATTTTACGAGGCACTAAGTTAGAGGCGAGTGGCAAGCGGCTGTTAATTTGCTCGGCGAGACGGCGGCCTGTCGCCACCCGCGGTGACTTACGAGCTACGGCCATACACAATCATACTTTACGAACAGATTTGCATCTATTTAACGCCTCATCGTGTAGACTGTGACTCTTAGGGCCAACATTTAAATCCCAAATTCTGGATGAAAATAGCGTCGATGGCCTGCTGTGAATAGTAAGATCAGGACACAGACTTATCTCTTTAGTGTACCCTACCTACTAGCGAAGTTTATAGATAAATTTTATTTATGTTGACCGACATAACATCTCCACATCTATCCCCTAAATGTATAAAAATAAAAGCTCTTTTCATGTCCGAATCCTGATTTTTATGAGCACGAAATTAGATAATAACATCGGGAACAAACCATCATCGCGTTAGATAAACAAGTAACACAGCTTATTGCGACCGTTGTTATTGGATATTTGATAGGCAAGATGTAACCAATAAACTTTTATTATTGGCACCAGCCGCGGATGCAACAAATATAAAAGTGGAGGGCACAGTTACACACCCACCACACACAACGTACCTATACGTAATAAATACCTAGTATATCTGATATACCTGGTGCCTAGGTATACGTACTCGATACTAGGTACTTACATACCTTATCTAATAGCACGTAGAGAGGTGAGCGAGGTGCAAGTTAGCAGGGGTCGAGCGTGTACTCGAGCCCTAATTTTACGATCACCGATCTCCACAGAACTCGACATCGAATTTCAAGTGACGCCATATCGAGGACCGCTCGAACTCGATGCCTTAATGTGACGTGTCGGATTCGATTGGATGGATTTTATGTTGCCCATACGAGTCATTCGCTCGAGGGTACATCGTTTGTGGTTAATCGTTAATTTAATAGATTGAATTTGTGGTTGGCTGACGAATAGTTGGATGTGGGCACGTCCGATGGATTCAAATGGAATTTATGTTTCGAGTTGTTTTCTTGTGTAACTTTTTAAAAGTACCTATAGTTCTGCAATAACGCGTGTGTATACGAAAGAACATTGCGTATTACCGATATTAGTACACGAGTACAAAAGTAAACATTAGTATTAATTAGCAGTTCATATGAATGGAGGATTGTAACATAATAACGTACAAACGACAAGAAACAAACGAAATAAAAGAGAATTGTTTAGGTAGGATACCTATTCGCTTATTTCGTATCTCTTTACTCAAACAAAACACTCAATAACGAGTAGTCTCGCAACCTTTTCTATTTTCAACGGAAAAGCGAACAGAGCTAATCTTTACTTTATCCCATTACGCGCGTCGACCTCAAGAAAAAGGCAATTGAGCGCGGTACGAAGGGTCGCGGGGTGCGGGCGGGTGACAGGAGACTGCCACGCTAAACAAGTACCTACTAGAGGAACAAGCTCCGACAACACGACTTTATTCTGTGTTATCGGCTGCCGTCGCGCGTCTGCGTCGCGGCTTGCGGGTACACGAGTCGCAGTCGGGCGCGGGCGGTGCGCTCGGCTGTCGCTGACGTAACATATAAAGTGGCAACACACAGGCGCGCTGTTAACGCCGGCCGGGCTTATTGTCTGCGGTCACGCGACGAGCCGTTTAGCCGCGCGCCTCGCCGCCGCCGCCACCCGGTTAACCGGAAGGGGGGCGGTTAACCGGACGCTCTGGGGCGGAAACGGGGGAAATAGATAAATAGACCGCCCGCCGCTCGGAAATGTACGGATTGAGTTCGGACTATATTTCAGGCATAATAGTTTTGAAAGTTACGTGATTTACACGCGACGTTTTCAGTTTTTATCGAGAATACCAATTTTATACGACTTCGTTTTATGATACTTTCGACGAAAGTTTTATTGCGTACATTTTATTTTTAAGTCCCATAACGATGTCAATTTATAACATACGATATCGTGGCGCTTCATGATACGATAAAACGGCCCTCATTGAATAAGCTCATTCATAAGTATCAACGCGTTATTAAACCAGTCGCTGGCTACCGAGACTGCGTAAAAACGTTAACGTTAATCGGTGCGAAACGAGAATCCGCACTCGTTGGAAACCTGGCCCACAAAAAAGTTACAAAAAATTAATCGTCAGCGAGCGCATAAACCGCGGGGTGCTGTGCGACTTTAAAATTAACTTTACCGGTTCATTCGTATACATAAATAATGGAGGAATTTCTGAATACACATTAAACTCCTATAAAGAATACATTAGCATAAATTTATGGAAGCGAGTCGGCGTTTCGAGCGCGTTTTTACGTGACTCGTAAAGTTTATAGTCGCGAGTGGAGGATTGCGTTTACTGCGCTCGCTATCGCTTTATGGCCGACCCCAAATAACCAAATTGCCCGGTGCTCGTTGTCGACTGCCGCTGACGTGCGCAGTGAGGCCAGCCGCGCTCCTCGCTCACAATCTGGTCGCAGCGCTGCGCCTATTATGCCCAACCCGCCACTCGGCGTTACGAGCTCTCTCGCGGAAACTCTGCCGTGCACTTACAAATACACTTGGAAACTTGCCCGATACAATTGATGTTCATTACCGCACTGTTTGTTAACCTGCAGATAACCAAGCGTGAGCGCGAGCGGCTATCGACGCTCCATACTAAACGGCTCCACTTTGTCTGATGTGAAACGGCTATTCAGAACAGAAGTTCCGATACGTGTGTGGAGGCAAAGCGAAGTCAAGTGGACTACAAATTATATCAAATTAACACCCGTGGGGCAGCTGTGTTTGTGTATCACACAAAATAAATTCTCGGGAAGCCATCGATAAGCAATCTCACCCCGCCCCCTTGCTCTATTACAGGAGTAATTAGCACAATTAACAGGAGCAGGCGCGAGGTGAGGGGGAGGCGGGGTCGCGCGGGGGGAGCGATCGCTTTCACGCACGCAAACAAATGTCACGTGGCGCGGCGCCTTAATTAAAACGATAATTGAGTTGACTTGCGAAATTCATCCGCCATTTCGACATTCCGAGAGAAATTTCACGGAAACTCCCCTCGAAACTACGAAGCCCTTAAGTGTCGACGACTTTAATTTTGTGTTTGCGTCTACTTTGCGGTCTCGAGGCAAATTTTAATACGGTGTACGCGGCTTCGCTTTGTAAAATTACTTAAATAAATTACCTGGAATCGAGTTTCATCGCCATACTGAAAGACAACTCATTTGGAAAATTGGCATCAACAAAATAAAGTACCTTTACAAGGTTACATAATGAATTTTAAATTGGGGATGTAATTTGCTTAAAAATATGAAGTTCAACATAAATTACAAAATGCCTTTTGTTTTAAAATAATAACACAATTTATCGAGCTAGTAGTTCGTGTTGACAAAGCCGGCCCCGTTAATAATGAACCCTGTGTTTAAATCAAGTAGGGTGCGGAACTGCGCCCTCAAAGGTTTCTCTGCCTTGACTGCAATATGTGCGTCGAAACGGCTTTAAACTGCCTATAAAGAATTCGTTCCGCCTTAACGAACGATTCGATTTGATAGCGTGGATTAAAGCAGTAAAAAATAATTTGACTAAAAAAACAAAACGACCTCTAAAAAAATGGTATACTTCCAGTGAGTTGTAACTTGTAATGTAACTCTGGGGCACCGGTGTTACGCACATTCAAAATCAAAAATCAAAATCAAATATTTTTATTTTACATAGGCCTACATGGGCACTTATAAAACGTCGACAAAAGGTGCACGGTTCGGGTTAGTCGTTTCCTATGGAGAAGAACCGGCAAGAAACTCCATGGTTACTCTCATTGTAAACCAAGTTATGTTAAATAAAACCTTGTAAAAATATATTTCTGCTAAAATATTAGATCCTGAATAAAGACAATAATATACTGTACCTACAAAATAATAATGTTGCTCAGTTTTTTTTTTAATGTGTACCTTTCATGTAGGGTGGGCGGAGGTATGGTGTCAATTTACTGAAGCAATACAAACAACTTACTTCTCAGGAGTTCTTTGTCAAAATTACACAGCGAGTGTTACACTCTAGCTTGGATACGATCCCACGAGTGTCCTTATATCAGGGGCAGTCGGACAATGGTCCACGAGTCACGTGATCAACACGAGTGGAATCTGCGGGACGGACTCGGCGGCGCGCGGAGCTGCGAAAGGGGCTGAAGCCGCGCGGTTATTTAAATGAGAGCTCCCTAGCCACCCGTCAATAAAACATTAAACACGTAACAAGTTTATGCGCAGCGACAACCCTAGCGGATTCCGCCACTTCGTTAATCCGGGGCGGGGGCAGCCCTAAATTAGGGTCGAGACAAGCCGTAATCCCCCGCTCGGCGCGACGGGGGATTTATATTGTTATTGCTCCGCGTCCGGAATTATACGAGGGTTGAGGGACTAATGAAAGGGGAAATTTAATTCCTAATGATTCTCGTCTTAGTCCGTAACGAGGAAACTCGAAAAAGGGCTGCGACCCGCGCACTTTTTATGATTAATCGTTTTAAGCGAGCCGAAGGAAGATTATTCGATCGGATTGCCTTTGTTTGTTTACTGGTGTTTAGTGTGTTTGTTTTTATTGTGAACGAGGCGGAGTCGACGTGTTTGTGGAGTCAGAAGTTAACGACCAAATTGGATTACAAATTTATTCATGAAACATTTTCGATGCTGGTACATGGCGTCGGCAGTGAGCGGGCGAAGCATATGTAAATGTGTGATAAGCACGAAGGGGGCCGCCTCGCGGAGGCTGGCCTATGGCGCCCTGCCGCCCGGGCGACACGGCGGTACGGCGACAGGCGCCTCGTGCTGCCGCAACACGACAACGCAACACGCCGCACGCTCGCCGCATTGTTAAACATGCCGCCAGACAACTGCAGCCGTTACACCACACTACATATTATTGTCATGTCCATTCTAAAATGCATAATCTGTTACACAGACAATGTCCTTAGTTAGGATATTTATATCCTAACTAAGGACATTGTCTGTTGCGACAACTTTAACTAAACGAGGAGCAAACATACTCATAATTCATTGAAATATTAAACTCACACATCATTTCTTAGTTCACTAAGGCCGGTGAGAAACAATGAGTTAAAAAACCGGCCAAGTTCGAGTCGGAGTCGCGCATGAAGGGTTCCGTACCATTATCGCAAAAACGGAAAAAACATCACGTTTGTTGTATTGTATGGGAAGCCGCACTTAAGTATTAATTTTATTCTGTTTTTAGTATTTGTTGTTATAGCGGCAACAGAAATACATCATCTGTGAAAATTTCAACTGTCTAGCTATCACGGTTCATGAGATACAGCCTGCACCACATGTGGAGTCTTAGTAATAGGGTCCCGTTTTTACCATTTTGGTACGGAACCCTAAAAATGAACCGTCAGCCATAAGCGGAGTGCGCTGTTACGCTAACTGCAGCCGTAGTACGGGACGGGAGCGTCCGCCCTTCCTCTCATTACGCCGGCGACTAATTGAGATAAATTATTAAGACGTGCAGCGAGCCGCGAGCCGCGAGCTATCGCACCCACCTTACCTGCTAATTACATGCAGCGATTTCAATTACCCGAGCGCTCTAGCGTGTTTTTTGCTCAACAACAAACATGCTTGGTTTGTTTTATTAAGTTTATCCGCTATTGAACATCGTCCGAGGCGATTAAATCACAATTAACACACATAATAGCGTGTTGTAAAGATGTTATAGCATTATAGATGCAATTAGATTTTATTGGTTATAGGGTGTCGTAAAGTTTGAAAGAAACGAATGCAATAAATAAGCGTGGTGGTGTGTTGTTGCGTCATCGGTAGCGATGTATGCGGGCCACACACGAGGCGACCGGGCGACAAAGAGCGCGGCGGGTGATAGTGGTGTGACCGCAACAGAGGCGGCGGTGACCGCAGGCGCGGGCGCGGTGCACGCTGCCTCGTCAGCCTGCGGTCTGCACACACTCATCCACTGTTTACGACACGTGCGGCTTACTTCCAGACCTATCTATGTACTAGCAACATCACCTAATTATTATTCTTTTTTTTTTTTTTTGAAAAAACGTTGCCCCACACTAGGAATTTCTTCCTGTATCGTGGGTGCGTTTACAAACATATAAACTCACATACACAAACACCCAGAGCCGGAACAACTATCTGTAGGTCATACAAATATTTGGTCCGTGCGGGAATCGAACCCGCGACACGCAGCGCTGCAGTCAATCGCTCAACCACTGCGCCAACCGTGCGCCCAAATATTATTCCGTCTGTTATACTCCGTTTTAAAGCGTTCATTTAGACAAAACGACCATATATTCAAATAATGTTTCACTAATAATACCCTTAATCATTTTTAATATTGGTGTGTCTGTATATTAAATTTAAATAAAAATTGCATGCCGTAAGGCAATATTTATAGGGACTCTCTACAAAAAGAACATCTAATCTGTACACCTACATTTAACAAATAAACGATTTCGTTTCATTCCAAATAACAAAGCTAAAAATACACTTTTATCGAAATAAAGATGACGTTAAAATAACGTTCTCTATTTTTTTATAAAATAAATATTTCACATTTAATAAAAAAAAACTATCTACATATCTTTTACACGCGATAATTGCTTAAGATTCAGCCTGTTTGAATTCTGACGCACTTAGTATAACAAAGCATCTTTGAAAGGAGTCGTCGTCGGTCGGATGCAATATCTATTGAATATTTCATTTGAAATATTGAACGTGTGGGAGCGACGCATCGTTACATACGGTCGGTTGCATCGACGCGATCTGCGCAAACAGAAACTATGAATCAAATACCTATAACAATAATGCTGGTATATAAATCAAACAATGTTAATAGGTGACCTAACATGAAAGTTTATAGATCAGCTAAGTTATTGTAACCACACGGTATTTCAAGTGTAATCAAGATAAAGCGACACCGACTCGTTTGGAAGACTGCCAAGTGCCAACCCTAAAGTTGCCATAAACAGATTAATATTGCCACTTCGACAGGAATAAAAAAGTTATTATTTCAGCATCAGATTCCAAATATCGCTTATGAAGTATGAATATTAAATAGTGTTAACACAATGCAGTGACAGAGCCAGGTATTGTTATGAAGGAAGGGGAGGGCAGACGGGGGCAGGCGCGATTCGATCAAGCTTGCATAAATCGATGCGATACGGCCGGATCGTGAACAAAGCCGCAAGCTCGCTCCGAGACGAGCAATACCCTACCTACCCACCGCACACACATCCACCCAGCACCGAGCCACAGTATAAATATACAAACAGTATGGAAACTACCTACAAACGCTCGAAACGGCACACTCAAACAAAAATGCGCATCGACGAGACCCCTAGCAACGCGGACGCTGCTTAGGGGTCTCGTCGGTGCGCATGTTTGTGTGAATGTACCGTTTCGAGCGTGTGTAGGTAGTTTTCGTACTGTTCGTCCATATTTATACTGTGACCGAGCCGTCGAGCGATCGTCACACAAACGATATTATGAAAAGAATTCCGATACATTTTTTGCTCTTACACGAGTAGGTGGATTATTACCTTCTCAGACCAAGTCTACAACAGGTAGCTACGTAAGTATTGTTATTTTAGGAATTCAATAAACGAACCCAACTTGTAAGCTTTTTATATCAATTGAGGATTTATTTATTTTGTGTCTGCCCTTTGAAAGAATTTAAGCAATCGTCTTATTTATTTTCGAAAGCTGAGTACAATAAGATTTTTCGTCTAAACTATCAGAGACTATCATGCGGAAAATACACGTTCCGTCCACGAGTGTTTTCCTTGACTAAGGGCCGATTTCACCAATGCAACTAATCACGATTAGTTTAACTAAACTCAGTTTATCTAAATACAGCGCTCTGATTTGTTGAGACCGCTGAGAAACTACCAATCTGAACGCTGTATTTCCATAAACTGAGTTTAGTTGAACTAAGCGCGATTAGTTACATTGGTGAAATCGGCCCTAAGTCTTGATTAATTCTGTTGGCAGATTATAAATTCAAGATGGAGACAGAGGTCCTGAATGCACGACACGACAGATAATCCGCGCGGAATAATGTGGATGCACCGACATAATCTATGTGTTATTCCCTATCAAGAGACGCACAGTGTAAAGGGGATTAAGTACAGTGCCTCGGAGCCGAGACATTAGCCGGGACTCAAGCAGCTACCGACTGAACAGAAGCCATGTAAGGGATTACCCAGAGATCCGCTACCTTGCCAAATATTATAACAATGCTCTCAGAATCCAATTGGATAACATGCGGTGACGTCATGTACGAACATATGGGGAGGATTCCTGTTCGTGCCGCCTTGTATTAACATTACAACCACTGTTTGTATTGGTCGAAAATTATTTATTTATTTATTCAACGATAAAAGCCACTTAAACGTACGTTATTTTTAATGAGTTCGATGTGGTGGCCATTTAAATCGAAGCCTATTTCCTAGAAGCCGCACAATTTCATCGAAATGTCATGAATAACAAGGCACAATGTTCCGCAGGCAATCTACCTGCGCCTCCAGCAGCGTACAATCCTTAGATCGATATCCATCGACTACCTAGTAACTGCTCTTTAACCTGTTCTTTATCTGATGGAAGAAACCTTCACAAAGTAGCTGGCTCAAGATATCCAACCTATAAGTAAATATTACTCTCAGTAATTGGAAGATAAGTGCTCAAGAATAATTTTGCATTTATCCACAATGTAGTACCGTATCAACGTACACAATCTAAAAGAAGTGTAATTTGTATAATTGCGTGAAACGTCTCTAGAATAAACAGGAAGATCACGCAGCCGTATACTAAAATGACTGCAAAGTAGAAAGCAGCATAAATAAATTACATTAAACATTCACTTTAGCAGCGCTAACTTTTGTTTTTCAATAAACAAGCCACCGTTACTTTAGATAGCCGTCGGTGTACAAAATGTAAAAAGAAGAGGACGACTACCGCGCAATCTGTTTCACTTTAGGGCGTCTTAATAAGTACAAGTGGCCATTCTTTCCAATTAAGAAAAGTCTCGAGCTATAAATTGTGAGGGCTGTCGCGGGCGCGAAGCGAGCGAGCGCTGTTACAACGCGCGTAAACATGCCGCTAGGGCTACCACCCACCGACTTAAAAGGAAAATCTCCCATTTTTGTTTTAACGGTTTAATAAAGTAGTCGGTCCTCGCCTGTATTTATGTAAGTCATTTATACTCGCCGTTTCTACCTTAATTAAAGGAGCGCACCTTTAAAACGCAACGACCCAGCATATCGAAGAACAAACGCAAATTTATTCTGACCGGAGTTTTTTCGGTATCTATTAAATAAAGAAGTCGAGGAGAATGCTAAACAAGGTTGAGCGTCCCTCGCCCTGCGAGTTTTCCACTTGAAGTGGTGTGCGGGCGCGCGGGGGAGGCAGGGTCGGGGTGGCACGGGGTGTGTTATTCAGAGTGGCTTAGATAAGGTAAGGAGGATGAAGAGGCGAGATGCGCGGCGTAATGAACCGGCTCCGAGCAGTTTTTGTGTGGTTCGGGCGCCCAAATTGAATATTAGGCGCGATTTGAGAGCGAATGAGCGGGCGGCAGGAATAAATCCGCGGTTATTATGTTACTTAAATGAGATTGTGGAAGGGCTCGCTCTGTTAGGCTCACAGCGGCTGCTCAATTTCGCGTCGGTGTAAATTGCTAGTCGTAAACTTTGTTATTCTGTGGGAATTTAAGCACCTTTCTAGAATATATTTTATGTATAAATGGATAATTATACGGTTCGGTCGCTAGGTGATAATTGCCGGTGCGAGATGACTGGGACACCTTTTATTAACATTGTAACGGTAAGTAATACCATGACATAAAACCATGCTTCGTTAATTTTAGATAACATTCGCAAAACTTTTATTTTATATCCGGGCAAGGTTTATCATGAAAATAAAATACAAGCTTCAAAACAGAGCGGCATCAAAATGAAAAGTTTCCCTACATTGTAATGTAAACATGGGCCCGATGTATCGGAAAATCAAATATACGGCGCGCGATGTTTGCAAATAAACAACGTGCCTGCAACAGTGTAGCACCTTCGTGATTCGCAATAAAAACATAGTGTGGACAAACGGGTGCGGCTCGGCAGTCGGCGGGCTCGGCCGAGTGTAACCGACGCCCCCGCAGCCGCAGCCAAGACGCGCTCGGTTTATGTAAACTTTATTACGGAGTGCACTCCTGTTCCCCCCACGCCCCCCTCAGCTCCCTCGTTTCAAATTGTAAGGCGCGTCCGTGCATTACTCAGCTCGCCGCGTGTTTGCACAGATCGACGGCTCCGTGAGCGGACTGCCAACACAGCCGCGCCGTATCGGGGTCACACTGCAAGATAAACTCTTCACGTGCTGTCGTCGAGTTATAAACTCGCTCACCTCACCCAAGTTTTCCAACAAACTTGTTAAAGTATGCGGTACGAGCTGATGTGCGGTAATGTGATCGCTACGTGACTGATTATGTTTTCCCAGTCAAGTGGAATTAGTGTCTGGTGGGACAGCTACTGGCCGGGCAGATAAAGTTTACGTCTAGGTAATAAGTGGATTATTTCAATGCCTGTTTCAATTTCAGCCATAAAATACCTAATTCTTGATGTAGGTAGAGGGAGAAATAATTGATCTGAAAGAAGCATCATCGTACCGGAACAGGACATCCTTCTAAGGAGTCATCTCACAATAGACTGCACTAACGATCAGACATTGTCAAAGGCAAAAGTGAATAATAGTTGTCATTGTGATGAAGTAGGTTAGTGCAACAAAGACAGTGTTACAAGTAGGTGCGGCGTATCGATTCGCATGCATTTCTGGGCGCTCGTCGGCAGTCGGCACATCTGTGCGGTGCGCCACTGCTCACCCCCTCCCCCCGGTAGCGCGATAGCCGACATTCGCAACACCTCGGGAACGACGCACTCGCGACCGAGCTCACTTTACTCCAGGGTTGACAATCACTCACTTTATTTTCAGTTTTCCTGTTCTAACATTCTTTTTGCGCCAAGTTCAGTTTGATAAGCGACAACGAATTGAACTTGACTGAAATGCGGATAGTCATAATCACTCACAAATTTACAATATGTTCAAGTTAGAACGAAGTTTCACATAACAGATTACATCATAGGATTAATTAATGGCCATTTATACGATCACGCTTGTAAATCCCAAATGAGTTAAGTGTAGGCCTGGTACGCTTTTGGCTCGGACGTTCCCCCTTTTACAGTGACAGTGCCAGGCCCCAAGTCCCCGAGGGGATTGGGGGCGAACCCCAATTTCGTGTGCTTTAGCTGCCTAAGTTAATAACGGATGCAAGGATGACGTGACGTGTTTTTGGATATGTTTGTTTAGAAACAGATGGTACGCAAACATGAATTTAAAAACAACAAGTGCTTCAATGATTCTTTTATTATTAAATATTTACATAAAGACACAAGCTAATTCATATCTTGACATGACATGAAATAAAAATAACACGCGAAACTAATTTGAATGTAATGTGAATAAAGATTTAATCTGAGCGTCATGCGGCACGTTGTCGCGTGACACCCCTGAGGGTGCGCCACTTGCACCAGCACCACCCACTTGTTTCAGTCAGGGCCGTGTTATGAAATCAACGTGTTCGAGCGCAACACTACTCTCCACGTTCACATTCCCAAATGGAAAAGGCACTACGTACATATACGTTATACCTACGTAGGTACGCTTGTTGGGGAATTTTTCAAAGCAAAATTGTGCCGTCGGAATTTTAACAACTCGGGCGAAATTGGAAAAAGTTATTCTATACTCACATGTCGCTCCTCTGCTGAACTGATACCTGCAACCAAGTGGGGATAAGTTAGATGGTTTATGTTACACACGTTGAACACAGGAATTGTGTGAAACCGCAGCATTAATTGATCACAATTATACTGTAATGATTAGAATGGTTCACAGCTAGAATTGTGGCTTTACTAAGAGATTACGTGAAGCAGATTAGGTGTGGTGTACAGAGCCAACATCGATTCTGCGAAAGCCTAATTTCCCTAATTGTTGCTACATCAGAACCACAGTATATGACGAACACAGTATGTAAACGGAACACTAACACAAACATGCGCATCGACGAGACCCCTAAGCAGCTCGCACTACTGACAGCACTGCGGACGCTGCTTAGGGGTCTCGTCGATGCGCATGTTTGTGTGAGTGTTCTGTTTTGAGCGTTTGTAGGTAGTTTCCATACTGTTTGCCCATATTTATACTGTGACAGAACTATGCAGTCAGCCGGTAATCGCTTTAGGTAACACGAGAATTGTAAGCTTGTTAATTATGAGAGCTCGTCTAATCTCAGAATCAAATCTCTTGATCAGAGAGATAAGGTTTTCCTAGTGTGTACCTGACACACAAATATCTGGAAATAGCAATATTACCGCCTAGCAGGCTACCACGAAGCAGTCGTATGTTTGTTTTATACAAGCAATCTGAGTGGGAGGGGGACGTGTGAGTGTAATTGAGGTGGATACGATGAGGAGCCGGGTAAAGTGGTCGATGAATATTGCAGAGCCTGTCGCCGGCTCGTCACGACTCCCCCCGCCCTGACACCTTAATGCTTGTTACACACTATATCAGCTACTGTTTACTTATTAAACGACTCACTAATGTAGCGTTCCAACAATAACAATTTTGTTAGCGATAGCACAGATAATGTAATACTGGTATAGCGATAGCTTACTTTTTACCCGACTGCCGAAGGAGTGTAATGTGTTTATCAGTGTATGTATGTTTGTTCCTTTGTTTTTTTTTTCTAGAGACCAAACGCGTTGGCCGAATTTTGATGGTTCTTACGTCAATCGATTCGTTTTAACCCTGCGAGTGTCACTGGCTACATTAAAATTGGAAAATTTTGAGCTCCATATTGTGGGGGCCCAATTTTTTTTTTCCATCCTAGCTCAAAGGTTTTGGTCAGCCTAATCGCGAATATGAATCCTCCGACTGCAAAGCATGATTTTCTCCTTGTTTACGTCTTTTTAGTTCGCTTTTCAAGCAGTCGGGTTTTTTGAATTAACTTTTTTTATTATGATAATTATTTAAAAGGCCATTGCTCCCCCTCCCCGAAAGATTGATTTTAAATTTCGTAATCGATACTTTCTTCTCATTCACGAATGACTGGTGATTAACGGATCAGATATCTTCGGATACCGAGTGGACTTTCTCTTTTAGACCAATATATTGGATGGACTACTAATCTAAATCATACAATAGATTGAGAATAGTTATCAATCAACGCCTTGGCGCCAATTTAGTTAGCTAACAGCATTGACAATGGTCTGTCATAATTATGTTGCTTACTCCGAGATAATTGGAAACAATATTACTGGCGAAATTAGCCCTGTCAAACCCACAGAATAATTCTATATCTACTCAACGTGTGTGGGTATATTGTGCTATATGTGGAACAGTAGTATGCATGCAAATTGAATACTAATAAATTATCGGTAATCAGAGTTGCACAATACAAAGGAAGGAATAGTAAACCAAGTTCACATTACAAGTAGTTAACCTTCCGTATACATTTAGATCTGAGGTTTTAAATTATGATAAGGAACTAGACACACTATCCATTGTTCTAGAATTTAATACCTTATTTGAATATATATTATGCAACTAGAATTTTACCAAAAATTCTGATTTAATTTTAAAACACTTCCCAAAATGTAATTCATCATGGTTGCCTTGGCTCAAATCAAATAATGAACTTACTTTTCGAAGACTGAGACGCGTATTTAGAAATGCTTATTCATACCAACACTAGTACGGGGTTGTGCTTTAAGAGCTTTTGACCAGATAAGTATGCTGCTGAAGAACAACGCATGATCTGTGTCGAGGCGAAGAAGGAAATGTTCTGTGTGTACACTTTTTACTGCTTCTTCGTGCCAACATTGAGTTGTGCTAAAAAAGCGGGCAATCACCAAAACATGCCCAGATCCACTAATTCAGTGACTGTAGTGCCTGTCACACGCCCCTGGCGGCATTAGCCCGCTCTCGTCAGCACGTATCAATCGTGACTATTCACGGTGTGATAGTGGTGGAGCTAACGACACCGCCATTGTGCCCGAAATAGACGCGCTCACCACCGCCACCGTAACGGGAGAACTTCCAGGCTATGTCTAACTTGAACTTACAACTTACATTACACGGTTACTAGGCTGTGTTGAACTTGTTTAGTGCGTGTTCGTGAATTAAATGTTGGTTTACCAGTTTCAAATTGAATATGGTTTTGGTAAATAATTTCACGTTTGCTTATTTTAAAGTGTCAATTACTCAGTCAACAGTCGCAATCGTCGAATGTATATATCAAGTGGTTGAAGTTTAATTTTGATTGAACTTAGGGTCCCCGCACACGGGGCCACCGGCCACAACCACAAAACGTCGCCACTGGCATATTTCCTGTAGTTTTCATACATTTTGTATGGACTCGCCGCACACGGTTGACGCTGGTGGCCGCCACACGCTACACGCTTCTAGCTTCTCGTGGCGGTGTTTGTGGCTGTCGCGTGTGGCCCGTGTGCGGCGACACTTAGTTGATTAATCAGCTGACTGAAAACTGGTGTTTGTATTTCGTTAATTTTATGACAATCATAACGTTGTGCCTCCACCACTTCACATCCATCTGAATAGTTAGCTACAGATTATTCAAAACAGCAAATCCGTTTAAGATTACATATGTACTGTGTGGTACTATGTACATAGTACACAGTTACTGAGTATTGCATACATCAAAGGCATTATCTCCGCCGCCTGATTCGTCTCAAGTTTGTGAGCAATTGCAGCCAATCCTATTACTATTCACGTGCGCTACATATGTACCTACGAGAACGTACATATTGCCAGACGCCGTATTAGCACTGCATGTATTGCCACAATTAATTTAAACGCAATAGCCTCAATTATTGGCCGGCTATTCCCCTACATTGCCCGGCTGCGCATGAACGCTTCGTGCACATCGATTCAAAACAATGCAATCACGTCATAACAGACAAATTAGAGGTTTTATACGTGTTTTTGAGCTACTTAATATTCATAGAGTCATACATTATTATCGCTCTGACACATCGCGAACGACTAGGGCGGTTATTATTTGCTGTAATGCAACGCGTGGATATATTTTGTTTAGAGCGCCACTTACGTGTAGGTCCGCGACCGCATACACTCAAGTCAGCCGCAAAATTACGTTACTAATTGACTAAAACACGCGACGCTCACACCAGCAAGGAATAATTAATTGAGCTCTGGCAAGGTGTGGGCGGGGTGGGGCGCGAGGGCAGGGGGGGCCATCTGCGCGGTAACTCTTACATCAGTACACCGATAATGGCACAAATTAGCCGGGGAAGTGGCAGGCGGCGCTGGGGGTGGCAGGGGGCGCTAAGCCGGAACATCCCGGAGCGCAGATTACCGCTTGCTTTTGTAATTAACCGGAGCGACGGGCGGCTTCCAAATCCATTTCTGTGTTACATTTTCATTTGTGGCGCGCTCGTCCCCGCCGCGCCGGGATTACTCGCGCTACCGTGAAAACTGGAAACACTCCCCGTTGTTTGATATGAATAATACTCCGCTTGCCCTCGAATTATAAAGTGCCTATTTGTTTGATGGATATATATAGCAGACTAACAGGAAAAATGTTTTCACCAATCTGTTCCACATCTCTGTTTACTTATTCTGTCCAAACACGCGCGTAGATACGTACCTACCGGTTCGGAGAATTGACTTATTCATACTCTCAAAGTAATATCGGGCGAGCCGTAGCCGTCAGCGATCCGAAAACACGCAAACAGTGAGTTCAAAAAGCCACTCGAAGATTGTAAATATTGAAACAGAAGTGGGATCGGAGACGTCTGCCGCGGAGAGCGGCGGGGGCGGCTGCGGGGAAGGGGCGCTAATAGTCTCCAGAGGCGCACAGCAAACAAGGCGAATACACAAATACGCGACAACCTCTTAAAATATTCATCTTTGTATCGAACCGTTAGTTATACAGTTGGTAAAGTCAGGAATCCTTTTTCTATTGGTCTTTCTGCTATAGTTTATGCGGCTTGACTGACTAGACTTTCTTACCTATTCCACCGCAGGTTATAAAAACTCATAAACTTACCATTTCCTTTATCATCTGGTCGATGTAAGTCTGGGGGTTTTGCGAGTACTGAGAGTGGGTGGTGAGGCACGCCAAGCCCCAGTAGGCCGGCAGGGGGCAGAGCACCCTGGCCCAGGAGTGGAAGAGGAGGCGCCCCATGAGCGGGCAAGTGCGCCGCGTGCATCTGCTGCAGCAGCCGCGGCAGGTCTGGCCTTTGTTGCTGCAACAATCAGAAAAAAACTACATTACAACTACTTTCTACACGAATAAATTTCAAGACCGAAGTACCCCCAAGTCGTTTAAAGCAGCTAAACATTCACAAATAGACCAAATTAAAGCAAAGCCAAATGGTCCATCCATGGCCGAAGGTTGAAAACCGCAACTACGGTAGGACACTAATTAAAATCCACAACGTTTAAACGGAATCAACCTCTGCTTTGTGTCTAAATAAAACGAAATCTCAGGCTGAGCACAATCAAATTAAAGTGTATTGTTTTTTAAAAGAGTAATGTATTTTACTTATTTTAGTTGAGCGTCAACGTTCAAAGTGGATTGATGTGTCACCGCAGAGCGCCGTGCATTTTTAAACCGAAGCCAAGCCAAATTAAAAAGTCCTCCACGGAACCCCTCCGTTCCGCGATATTTTAAATTTTAAATGAGAGCTTCGCCGGCGGCGGCGACTGAGCGAAATTGATTACTCCTTCTCCATTATTCCCCTTTTTTCCTGTTTTCCCGCATTTTCCGTTCCTATCTCGTCTCGTTTAACCTTATTATTCCTATACCCTGTGGATCGGCTCTCTTCTCCAACCAAGCACGACCCTATGTTTTAACCTTTTAACAGCTTATCTCTATGCCCGTTTCCGTTGTTTACCTCTTATTTTTAACACGCGTCCAAGCGACTATTGCATCAGTCATCGGGATCTTTCGCTTCGCTAGCCGCTTCTGCAAGGCTGCCCGCTGTTCGCTTGTGGCTCGTACACTACACCCAAGCTTTTTCCGCTCGGACGGGCAGGTTCTTTTTTTAACCGCCGAAAATTAATTGGATTTTCGCCGAGGGTGGAACATATTTTTTATTGGCCGCTCACGGCTGTGATTTATTGTGTGTCAAAAGGTGGCGAGCGCCACTTAGTTGGGAGTGCTTTTTACAAAAGGGGATTTTTTAAATTCAAATTATTTCCATTTGGGCATTTACACGTCTTATGCTCGAATGATTAAAAATAGATTTGTCTAGAGTGTTTTTTAAATATTTTTTCGCTGTTTCGTTGATTAAAAACAGCGATCAAGTGTGATTTGAAATTTATGATTAATTGCTTGGCGCTATGAATTACTTGGGCCATTTAAAAACCTATTAAAGACAAAAATATTTAGCAGATTTTAGTAACACAGGAAAATCAAGACAGTCGAGACCCAAAAACGAGAATTTGTTATGTAGGTTTCTTGTCATGCACATGTCAAAAAATTTGTAGGCGTTTTTTTTGTTCTGTGATAAATGTACACGAGATGACCTGAAAAGCTGTCCCCGAACATTAGACTTGGTGGTGAACCCTCACCCGTCCTGACAAACGACGTACTATCCTCTCCCTCAAACTAATAAAAACTTTAAGAATCTATCATTAACGTGTGTTTCCACCGCGACGTTTCTCCTCGCATTTTGTGCTGAAATAATTAATTGCGTACCTACTACTAGAAAAACCTTTAGCTGGAACTAATGATTGCGTTTATGTCTTGCACTATGTAGTTGATTATTTATTAACTGTTCTACACCACATAAAACGTCGTCGTTATTATTTTTTTTTCAAACAAAAAATTTCGTAATAAAAAGTGAAGGTAGATAAATGAAAAACAAATGATTCGCGGGGCAATTTTAATAAATAAAGTTTTAGTCACAGAGTACATTTTTATACAGGCTGGGTAAAAATACGTACATCAAACGAAATAGGGCGATAGCTGGGGGGTTATATTGTGGTGAGAAATAAATAAATTAATAAATCTGCATTTATTACAAATTTTTTGATCATTTGCAGTAAATAATATCTCTGTGGTAGAGCCCTAACTTTATGTCCTTAAAAGTTATGAAAATTTGAGTTTATTTTTATCAAGAAAACACCAAATTTTTTAACAAATAGGCAAATAGACGAAAATAAAATGAAATTTTTTAGAACCTACTGCAAATAACGCCATCTATCGGCCTGTTTAGTTTGATCCACAATTTTTTACCCAGACCACAGATAATATAATACTAGCATATAGATGCCTCATCCCATACAAAGAAACCGTGCCGACGTAACTAGCGATTTTCATCTGATTATACCGATTATTTTTTGTAAATCAATCGCGTTCGGTTCCGTTCCACGGCGATAGATAGATCACCATCAATATCCGTGGAACGGAACGGGACCGACTGCGATCAATGTACAAAAAATAATCAGAATAATCAGTATAGAACGTCGGCACGGTTTCTTTGTATGGGATGAGACACCACTGCCCAGACTGTATTTGGTTTAAGCATGTTTGTAGTCGTTGGTTGTATTTTTTTTCTGTAGCGCGAGTTTTAATTACGTATTCGTCCCTCGCTAGTCGGAGACATACCTGTACAAACATTTCGCTCGAGCTAACTGTTCCCTCGTTACGGTGGCGCGGCGTGATCCCACAGCGCAGCTATCGCAATCGAGAGCCCTCACACTACGCCGCGCCTCCCCGACGCGCCTGCTACCCCACTGGCACCTCCCGCCTGTTATGAATGACAATAACGTGGCGTGATACCTCACCAACATTTTTTTTCCATATTTAGACGTGATTAAATAGCGTCGATACGCTCTCCCCGGGATTAAAACTCGTTCCCCTAACGACTTTTCCATCCGTTTACTTATCTCTGAACGAAGTTTGGTGTTTATATTATCGACCGAATTTAAGTTTGATTAAGTTTCCCCTCCTAGAAGGGGAGCTGACAGATTTTTATAATGAATTTTGAACGATAAGTGATGTGAATAATTCCCACGTCGGAGTAACGAGGCACGCGACTAATGATTCAGTAATAAATCCGAACAAAAACCAGTAACCTCAAATTCTTGTAGATAAAGTGGTAAATAGACTATTGTTCTGTGTGCTCCCATGCAAAAGTGATGAGAATGAATTTTATGTTTAGCTCAAAGTGCCATATTAAAGCTTGTATTGTCAGTTGAGTTGAAGAAGAAAAAACCGGCCAAGTGCGTGTCGGACTCGCGCACCGAGGGTTCCGTACAAACCTCGCTTAAAGGTATCATATAGACCTGAGTATTTGATATGAATTTCAATTTAATACCTCTACGCGTTCATGAGAAAAATGTTTTTATTATATGATGTAACTAAAATTTACGGTTTTCGCAATTATTCCTTTATCTGTGCTATAAGACGATGTTTCGTAACAAATTTCAATATTCTGAGTTCACGGGAAGTACCCTGTAGGTTTTGATGCCCTTGCGAGTGTCGAAAATTTGCGGCATAAACGGCTGTATCTTTTGATTGCGTTGGCTTAGAAGTTTGATTTTTTCATAGCTTTAAGGGACAGTAGACCTAAGTATTTGATGATGAAATTTCAGCTTGATACCTCCACGCGTTCCTGAGAAAAAGGGTCTTGAAAGGTAGACAGACGGACGGACAACAAAGGGATCCTAAAAGGATTCCGTTTTTTTCCTTTCGAGGTACGGAACCCTAAAAATAGTCTGGTTGGATTAGAAGGATAGACAAAATCATACAAAAGGTTGTGTATTTTCTGTATCTGTGCTATATCAGCGTGTTCATACGAGGTCTATGTAATTTAGCAACAGACGTGAGCTGTCTCCAAAGCTTTTTGTCATGAGAAAAATGCTCCGTCGCGTTCGGGTTTTCACGGCACATTTACCACCGTCTATGCTCCGGGGATTATTCTTCATTTATAAATGGATAGCGCACGCCAACCGCACAGATTTCCACGCATAAATATTTTTCCAGGTTTAACAAGTATTATTTTTCTGATTAAACTTATTTTTGCTAAGAATATATACGCAGAGAGTGTTGAACATTTGGATCAATAAGATTTCTAGTACGTGACAATTTTCAGTCACGATTTCAATCATTCGGCTTAATTTTTCTGAAAACCGCTTCAGCTATTTTTTGTAAAGTGGGTTCTTCACCAGTTTAGTTTTGAACTAGTTAAACTTAAAAGTGATTTTACATGGGTTTCTCTGTGGGAGTGTTATTAATTTTTCTATGCTTTAAACATCCTTCATTCTATCTCCCGACTTCACAATTTTTTCGTGTGATATGATATTTGAAAGTTCGACTAGTCTAGGAGTTCACTGGCAATATTTCTCAGCACACTAAAGGCTACCTTCTGGAAAAAATAAAAACACATGTTTTAGATCTTTGACGCACCTTATCGCACTAATTATAAGAAATGAGATCAACAGCATATATTATAAACACATTAGTTTAATATGGTGAGCAATTAATAAGTAGCAAGAGCATTTAAAAATAATTATACACAAGTGTGTAAACACGATTATGGGTTGAGGAGGCAATCAACACGTAAGTGGACGTTAACCTACAATTAGTACTTTTTAATGGGACTCATTTGATGAGAAAATTCCACAAGAGGAGTAGGATCACCTTGTTATAGTAGTCACAGCGGATCTTTGTGTCAATGTTGAAGTAGAAGATAGCATTGTATAACCGCCTCTTTCACTCGCTTACGGTTGTCGCATCGTCCTATCTCGCTTACTCTATGCAGTATATCGCAGAACCACGGGGTCTCATTGCTAAGAAAGAAAATTTGGTTCAAATAAATCTCACTAGATGGCGGGACATGTACACACAATTCAATAGAATTGTGTGTAAAATTAACATTTTCTGGAATTGAACATAAAAGTTGTATGTTCTTGTTTAATCTACTCTCCTAAGTAAAAAATTATGGAATATTGGACTCTTAATTCACATTTCAATGATTATTTGAACGGATCATTTAAAATTGATGCCAATAGATGGCACATTTTTAAACTTCTGAGGCATTCCACTCGATCGTTAAAATTCGCATTGTAACAAATTTTGGTGCATAAAAACTGTAAAAACGTGCCAAAAAATACTATAAAACGAACCTTCACTGTATAAAAAGAAAAAATATTCACGAACCTAGTAAACCCTTTTACTTCCAAGTGCACCATCTATTGCCGTGAAACGGGATCGAACGCGATTGATGTATTTACAAAAATAACAAGACTAATCAGATGAAAAACGCTAGTTACGTCGACACGGTTTCTTTGTATGGGATGAGACATCTGTATGCTAGTATTATATTATCTGTGGCAGAACTAACTTCAGAGACACAAAGATCCGCTGTGACTGTGACTACTGTATAGACGTAGAATCCCTGACAAACCGCTGCCACGAACAATATTGGATGGATATCGCTATAATCCTTACTGCCAAGCGTGGAGCAGGCATCTGGAAAGCGTTGTATGACGTTGATCTAGCTTAGAATGCACCTACGCGATATCATTATCTACTGATCCTGCTGCCTAAGCTAACGATCTATATGCCACAACATCTTGTTTTACTCGAAACGCAAAAAAAAACGTGTTGTAACTGAAATAAGTATCCCTTTCTTTTAAATAACTATTCGAAAGCTACATTTTATTTCCCTTCCCAAAGAAACAACGTTCCGCTAATAACTTTATTTAATTGTAACGTACGCCAACCTTAACCGATGTAAAATAATTAAGAGTCAGTTAGTTCGTGGTGTGAGACGCATTAAGGCTGTTACAGACGACGCCAGCCTCCAGCCACTGACACGAACAGATTATAAACTGTAATGGTATCGCATAATTGAATCAACCCCCTACGCTCGTGTAAAACTGCCTTTATATTCTTGTTATAAAATTATCGAAGTTGAAAAGCTAGAACGAAGTCAGAATTAGATTGTGTTTTAACGCATAATATAGATTGAACGTATTTCTTCGGTAAGCAGAGAGCAGTGGCCCAGTGAGAGCGCAGTGGTGGCCCAGTGAGAGAGCAGTGGTGGCCCAGTAGAGAGTAGATGGGTGGCCCAGTGGTATCGGCCGCGACTTACAAGTTGTAGGTCGTGGGTTCGAGCCCAGGTAGGCGCATTATCTTGTGTAAATTATTTCATCACCACTGCTCTCAAAAACGGAGAAGGAAAACATCGTGAGGAAACGTCCTAAAATGTCCTAGAACCAAAAAAATCGAAGACATGTGACATCCACCAACCCGCACTGGGCCCACGGGGTGGATTACGGCACATACCTTCTCACAGAGAGGAGGCCCGTGTCCCAGCAGTGGGAACATTAATAGGCTGATGATGTGTTTCGGTAAGCAAACCACTGACCATAATGAATTTAACGGGTTTCGGCAATACCGTAATATGCAATTAAATTCTCTGCCATTACTAAAATTAGCTTTAATGTATTCTTGAATGCAATGTTTTAAACATTAAACCAGGAAGTGGTAAGCATGACACGCATGACTGGAACAGAAGGAACTTTGACTCTTATTATGTTAATGCTTCGAGCCAAATTTTACGAGCAATAAAACAATACAAATTCAAAGCTGTAACTACATTCTAATCTTCCAATGGTGGCCATTAACTGGCATTGTGATGGACGTGTGAGGAAAAATAAAGAGGTATATACGCCACATGTATTGGCAGTTGAACATCGCAACAAAATGTTCGTCACTTTACACATTGGGACATTAAAAGCTCGTAACTTTGCGAGTTGCGACACACTAACGTTTCTCGTGCTAAGTGCCTATGTAAGGACACGAGCATGACATCCACACGGAATACATATTTATAAACTTCGTTAGACAATGCCTGTTTAGGCACGATGACTTCTTAATACTTCGGTGCCTCGGTCTTGTAATTAGCTGTAATGTTATACAAGTCTTAAGCGACCCGCAGACAGGTGCGATGCTACAATGAGTTTCCATAGAAATTATAGTTAAAGACACCATTAGAAACTTTATTTACTCCTGTTTATTTTCTGTAACAATTCCCGCTGCACCTTTGCGGCCCCTGTGGAAGTACTTTATGAGGGTTAAAAGATGGTGCGGTGGGCCCATTTCAATCGTAACCCAAAATTAGAAGAACATACACACAGAGTCACAGACACATAACAGATAGAAGAGTTTCTGTGAAAAATCATTGTCGCGTAGTGCCTGACTGAGGAAGCCGTAATGCTATACAAGTCGAATGTCGTAAGTAGAAGGTACAGTCGGGATAAAAGGGGTAGTTTATCGCGACTAACGGGGAGGGGCGAGAAGGGATGCACGCACCATTAGGCAGGAAGCCTCGAGGCGGATCGACACGCGACGCCAACACGTGTTACACTTTCAACATAATTGCTTCTAATCACATGTATTATACCTGAATACATGTTATGTATATGTACACATTACGGATCTACACCATTTTAGTTATGCAGAAAAAAACACTAAACTTTGTATATCGTGTTCAAATAAGCAACCTACACGTTTGACATGAATAAAGTTACGAACTCTAATAAACAACGTGTATTCTGAAGCTATATTCCTTCAACATGTAACTTTGAATTACTTCGTTTTCTCAAAGAAAAGAAAGATAATAATAAGAAAAACTCGTGACACTCGCGGGCCGGATGAGTCGTAAAACTGATTACATAATTTCATTGGAAGCGACGACAGAACGGGCCCTAACTCACTTTTCCGCGTTGAAAAACAAGGAGCCTCGTCTAAGCGACAGGGGAAAAGTTAATGCGAGTCGCCGGGAGGACGCGTCGCGTCGTGCGACTCGCAAGAAACGTCGAGGGCCTGCAATGCAATATTTATCACCCGCCCGCGAACGTGCCTGGGAAAAAATGACAAATTCATGTTTCCCCGCGCCCGACCCGACGCTTCTCGCCCCGATTTATTCTCCTCGTAATTTTTATCAGAGGGCGCGAGACCCAACGTAAACTAGATAGAAATGTTTTCACGACTCGCTTGTTTATAAAGCCATCGACGGGGAAACAGATACGGTCTATTTGCACGGCTCCAGCGCCCGTGTTTGCACATCTATCTCTCGAGATAATGTTGCATAAATGTTCTACGCATAATACACTTGTTTATTTCGCATACTTGCGCAGATTCGGCTTTTCAATCACGGCCACGGCGGATTCGATCGTAAATATAAGAATGAGATTTAGTATTGGATTCGTAACGCGTATCTATGACGCGAGGTCACACGTCCCGATCGATCTGCACAAGTTACGTGAATATTGTTTCAATGTGAACATTCGTGTCATGTATAGGTGAGCTTGAGAGGGAGTTTTCGTATCTGTAAGCTATTACCTCTGCGGGGTCGGGCGCGGCGCCACCCTCGGGCGCTGGCGTGGAATAAAATCAGAACGAGGAATGATTTACCTGCCGATAACGCACCGACGACGCTCCCAACTCTCCCGCTTATTGACGACAAGTTCACGCACATTGCTCAAACACAAAGCTGAATCGTTTCGCCACCTTATCTACCATACTCGAATTCTATTACACAACAAAACTCTTCGTATTGTTATTTGTTATACGGAGGTAAGATTTTATACTTCATTTAATCTACTGCGTTTCTAACATCTATTGTTGATCTGCCAAGAACAAAATAAAGAAGTATAAAAAACACACCTACACAACGCATTTAATAAATTTAATTGCATGAAAGTGAAGTGTAGCGCTTAACAGCAGTAAGTAAGTGATTTTAATAGGCAAGCAAACAGTCCCCTATTTGCGAAGTGGGGAATACTTCACGTTCACAAATCGGCGCTCTCGCGTACGCTCGCAAATCAGACGGAGGCTGGGCGGCCAGTCTCTGGGGAGAGCCCCTTTGATCCCTAGCTGACCCGAAAATAAAAAAGGTACGTAATAAAAAAGGCCCGACATACGGAAGGTGGCGCCGCTTTTTTATTTAAATTAGAGTGTTTTATGAGGGGAGGGCGATATTGCGTTTTGCCAGTGTCTCGAAGGCTGTTCAGAAAGCTATACTCGTATATATAGTAAATCCTCACGGCCCGGGGGCGACGAACCTTCCGCAAATACTCGGGAGATTGGGACTCTTAAAGAATTTCGTTCTATCCGGTGACTGTTTTCCGATCGTAGACACCAAACGGAGGGTCTTACGGGCTACGGCAAGCAGTAATAATTTACGTGGCAACTGCGCAGACTGGAAAACAAAAACTTGAATATTGTAATAAACAACATTGTACAATATGTCACACGCTAATGTGCGACTAATTCATTAATTGGAGCCGCTACGCACGCCATGAAAGATGCTCTACTTGTAAACAAAATAGTTGGGGGACAGCCAAACGTTATGATCTCAGGTATTAATGCGGGGAATTTTTGCCGTATTTCAGTTTACGTCGCTAGGTGTGGGAGAGCTGCACCACAGTATAAATATGGACGAACAGTACGGAAACTACCTACAAACGCTCGAAACGGCACACTCACACAAACGTGCGCATCGACGAGAGCCCTAATCGGTCCACACTACTGACAGCATCGCGAAAACTACTCTTACGCTATAATAAGCTACATAGAGGTCTCGTCGATGCGCATGTTTGTGTGAGTGCCGTTTCGAGCGTTTGTGGGTAGTTTCCGTACTGTTTGTATATTATTTTATACTGTGGTGTGGGAGAGCTGCACGGTGCACGGGTGTACGGCGCGGCCACAGTGGGCACGTCGTGTGATCGAGTTGGCGCCGCGCCAGCGCGTTCCATCCGCAACACTCTATCGGCCGCAGACGGACGAGCGACGACTGACTTCCACCACTTTATTTTCGCCCTCATTATCTTTAAAGTGATTTATTTTAGTCGCGGTACATCTATTCACGGTTTTCGAACGCCAAACGTTAACACATACGGAGAATAGGTCACACTAACGACTTGGCACCCGGCTGCGAATGAACCTATTGAAATAATACACGGCAATGAAGTCCTCACGACACTTGCTATACTAAAAAATACAATTAGAGTATTGTGAAATTAGTTAGAGCCGCAATTTGAGGACGGACACTAATTCATAGCGCGGGAGTTGTTAACATCGCGTATGCAAATTGAAGTAAGAGCTAATAATATGTAGTTGTCATTTTGCTGGAGGTGAAAACTGTCGGTAGCAATATTCCACGTGTCGCGCCCACGCCGATGACAAATGGCCGCTTGAAATTATATAAACATGCTAATTCGCCGCGGACGTGGCGGGCGGTTTAATAAAATAATTTTCTATATAATGGTAGCAGTTTGTAGCAATTTCGTCGATAGCTTGTAGTTGGATCGCCGCCAACCCGTCTTGCGCGGCTTAGATCGTTTAATTAACGACCGTCGAACTTTCAACCTGTTGAAAGCCGTGCTTTTGGCGAATCAACTTACTTTACACGTAAGTACCGCTTGTTCCGGGCGAGAATTTTAGTACAGCTTCTGAACAATAACATTTTACCCATGTCTGCGAGTTAGTCGGCAACGATAATTGGAATATTAACGTTTGTTGCTTCAATAAAGCATGTTTTTAGAGATGTGGATAGCTTCTGTGAAAAACGATTATGTTTGCAGGTGAGTCATCATGAGGAGCGTGTAAAATATTACATTTTAACGGAAAGGTGTGATTTATGCACGGCTATTATAATATCATCGACCTTCCCAGTTGAGTGTGCGTGCAACAAGCGAATAACTAAGCAATGACAGCTCGGAGTCGCGAATGTTTGGACAGATGCCACACTCACACTGGGAGCCGCACAGGCACACTGCTCAGCCGTCAGCCGGCAGCTAAACATTCCACGCCACATTTACAACAGCCCCACTGCTGTACAAACAAGACACGTGTTGTTCAAATCGGTCTCGCGTGAAATATTACCGACGATCAAGAAATTCATTTCGTTACTCGGAATTTTAAACATTACCGAACGTGATTTCGGTGAATCCAACGATTATGTGGTAGCTGTTTACTAAAGCCCCGATAGTTAGCTTTGCGTGTTTGGCAAATTGTGATTACGGTTACATCTTGTTACAACATAAAATTTTGTTATAGACCATGCCAGATCTTTTAAAAGGTTGTTCTGTTAAATATAAAGTTTCAGCACAAATATGCAGGTGATCAAAACGTGAAATACATGCTGCGTCGAAGTATTGCGGTGAACCCACTCAATATGAAGCAAGCTCATGTTAGCAGTTAAGATGAACTATTAGTGATGTGGCCCACATGTTGTTAGTAGTGTTAACAATATGCGCGCAGGCGATGAGTACTCACCCCAATAATGGCATTAAGTTCTGTCATAGTGACCTGTTTCGCGCGCTCCACGGCCGACGCCACCTGCTGCTGGTGCTCCTGCGACAGGAACGGCAGGATCTGTGCTATTATCGCGTTCAACCTTTTCGCTATCTCCGTCTGAAACACAACCAACTCATTAAACAATCGTCTATCAACACGACATAAAGGTCATCGTGACGAAATTACAATATCATCACGAACGAACACCGATATCACACTTTATGAATAATTTTTAATATTAATATTGTTTAATATTCACCAATCTACTTTTCTGAATAAAATCAACATTAACATTAATATAAAGTTTGCTATAAATGAAACAACGGCCCGCTAGCCGGTGATCGCTGCTTACATACAAATTCACACACAACCAAAAATGTTTCCACATTCCGAAGCAGATTATATTCAATAATAACATTTATAATTAGTTGATAAGCTGAGCGAGAAGCAACAAATAAAATTAACACGATAAATAATAACACGGGCGGGTCGGCGCGGCGCGGTATGAGATGATAAATCGCCGCGTTACCGCGCCCGCAGTATTTATTGGCTTTGTTCGTATTTTCCGTTTAAATGCACATTAATTTTACAAGCAGATTCACAGTGAATTGACGACGAATTAACATAATTGAGTATATTATTATATCGGCCGTTGTCGGCTCGTGTAAACAATGAACTTGTTTCGGTTTATTTTTATTTTGTCATCATCGGTCAACCGGGAGAGCAGTGGTGGCCCAGTGGTATCGGCCGCGACTTACAAGTTGTAGGTCGTGGGTTCGAGTCCAGGCAGGCACTTTACTTTGTGTAAATTATTTCATCACCACTGCTCTCAAAACGGTGAAGGAAAACATCGTGAGGAAACCGGCATGTTCTAGAACTAAAAATTCGAAGACATGTGACATTCACCAACCCGCACTGGGCCCGCGTGGTGGATTACGGCCCATCCCCTCTCACAGAGAGAAGGCCTGTGTCCCAGCAGTGGGAACATTAATAGGCTGATGATGTGATGATGTGATGTGGTCAACCGTGGAATTGTTAAGGCGATATATACGGCCCAATGTTAACGCAGTACGTCCATGTGGAGCCAAAATATCAATATTGAACCTCCTTTTGAACAGTTTTGTTTGCAAAATATTATTTGATTTACATATGCTGTTTCAGTTATGAAGAAATTCCAGTCATCAATTTTACTGTGCAAAAATATTCTTAAATATCCAAGCCGTTTTGGAGGAGTATCCAAAAGTTGCGAAAAATATCGTGTTATTAATTATTTTTTTAAAGAAAAACTATTTGTTATACGAAAAAACCTTGTTTCAAAAATAATGTACATGAAACAATAATAAATATTTTTTTTTTTTCAAACCTTTTAACCTGGCCGTTACTAAGGAGTATGCTTTAGAAAGTTACCTTTTTACGGCACTAAAGCGGTTGTAGGCCCTTAAGTGAATTTAACATGACAACACGCTGATTGTTAAGAATAACAATAGGAGTACATAAAAAAGCTGTTACACATCGCTGTGGCAGTTAATTAGTAAGATGATCCGCCCACAGCGTAATTAAATGTAGATATAATCATTGACATTTACAGCGCGCATGAAATCATAGCCGCGCGCAAATGTCTGGCGGCGTGTTACATTACGATGCTGTCGGAACACGACGGATGCTCCATTACCGCCACACACCTAAACATAATGCTCATTCCATAATTGCATGGCTACATACATTTCAGAATTTCAGGACACTTGCCAACTTTCTTATTATCTTTCAAAACAACATATTTAATTTTATTTACTGTAAAGTTTGTTTTTGTAGAACGACGATGAGTTCATTACTCAGCGTTTGTCTACACAGATTTTCTTGAGTTTGTTGACGAGTTTTTATGTTACATTGAAACTGCTGTTATAAGAATGCTCTGCAATTAGAGATCGAGCAAAGTGATTAGCATAATATTTCAATGTAAGATTAGTAATTCAAGATTATCGCAAGCAGGCGTGTTCCCGCAATTAACCGCAACTAGTCATGCGATGTTTTTTATGTTACTGCTATGATTGTAAGATGTAATACATGATAATAAGTGGATTGCAGTAAAGCAATGTTGTTTACTTGCCGCAGGGCTGCCTTGAGCGGGGCCAGTTTCCCACTCTGTGGAAATCTGGTCGGCTGGTCCTGCTCAGGAAGGCGGGGCGCCCTGCGGACTCGCCGTCCGCATACCGGCCCATAGTGCTGCTAGACGAGGTGGGTAAGTTGTTCGAGCGGATAATCGCTGCCCGCCTCGTCAGCCACTTGTACAGAGAGGGGCCGGACCTGGACGAAAGCCAGTTTGGCTTTCGGCATGGGCGCTCCACCATCCACGCGATATCGCAGGTGAGAGTCCTGGCGGAGGAAGCGGTGTCCCGGGGTGGGGTGATGTTGGCAGTGTCATTGGACATTTCCAACGCCTTCAACACCCTGCCCTGGAGTTGTGTTCGGGAGGCACTGCGGTATCATCGAGTGCCTCCCTACCTCCGCCGCATTGTCGGGGCTTATTTGGCGGAGAGGTGTGTCACCTATGTGGGACGTGATGGCGTCGAAAACCAGCACCGCATGTCGTGCGGTGTTCCACAGGGCTCGGTCTTGGGCCCGCCCCTGTGGAACATCGGGTACGACTGGGTGCTGAGGGGCGAACTCCAACCGGGCGTAGACCTGACGTGTTACGCGGACGACACACTGGTCACCGCCCGGGGGAGTTCGTACAGGGAGGCAGCGTTGCTGGCGACGGCTGCGGTCTCACAGGTGGTGAGCCGCATACAGCGTCTTGGCCTGGAGGTGGCCCTCAACAAGTCGGAGGCCATGGTCTTTCATGGCCCCCGGCGGGCGCCACCGCCCGATGCCCACATCGTCGTCGGGGGGGCTCGAATCGCTGTCGAGTCAACCATGAAGTACCTGGGATTGGTGCTCGACAGCCGGTGGGATTTCGGCCCCCACTTCCGGCGGCTAGCGCCCAAGTTGTTAGGCGCGGCGGGGGCGCTGTCAACGCTGCTTCCCAATCTGGGGGGCCCGAGCGCTGCCTGTAGGCGGCTCTACGTGGGGATCGTGCGATCGATGGCCCTGTATGGGGCCCCGATCTGGGCGGCTGACCTGACGGCCGGCAGCATCGCTGTTCTGCGAAAGCCGCAGAGAGCGATGGCCGTCAGAGTCATCAGGGGGTATCGCACGATCTCCTACGAGGCGGCTTGCGTACTAGCCGGATCCCCGCCCTGGGACCTGGAGGCGAAGGTACTCGCGTCACTGTATCGGTGGCGCGAGGAAGCGCGGGCGCGGGGCGAAGGGCTGATGCAGCGACATATGGAGTTGCGTCAGTCTCAGCTTCGCGAGGTCCTGGTGGCGGAATGGCGGGACAGGCTTTCACGCCCTACCGCCGGCCTCATTACCATCGAGGCGGTCCGGCCAGTGCTGGAGCGCTGGCTCGGGAGGAGGCACGGTTCCCTGTCGTTTCGGGTGACGCAGGTACTCTCGGGGCATGGTTGCTTCGGGAAGTACCTGTGTCGCATAAACAGGGAGCCGGACGCCCGGTGTCACCACTGCGTCCACTGCCGGGAGGACACGGCGCGGCATACGCTGGCAGAGTGTGCCGCTTGGGAGGAGCCACGCCGTGCCCTCATCTCAGAAGTAGGCAGTGACCTATCGCTGCCGGCTGTAGTAGAGTCTATGGTCGGCAGCGAGGAGTCCTGGAACGCGGTGGTATCCTTCTGCGAAACAGTCGTCTCGCAGAAGGAGGCTGCGGAGAGGGAGAGGGAGATTTCATCCGCTCACCCGATCCGCAGAAGACGCGCCGGGCGTCGGCGGAGGGCGGACAACGCCCTCTTCCAGCCCCCCTAAATGGGTCCAGGGGTGACGGACCCGGGGACGTCCGTCGCCACACATCAGGATCCGAGGTGGCGGCGCGTTGTGTTCCACGCGCGCCCCTCTTAGATGTCGCGGGGGAAGTCTAACACCTCACTTCCCCCCCAACTCGAGATCGAGGCCCGCAATGGCGGGCCGGCACTAGCCGGGGGTTGCGGAAGTATCGTTGTTCCCGCGACCCCCAGCGTAGGTGTGAGATGGAACACCGGGGTGGTTTTTAGTCAGTAGGAGTCTGACAGACCCCTCCGCCACCCCAGGGCGGAGGACATCCAATGAGGATTTTCCACCCCGGAAAAAAAAAAAAAAAAAAAAAAAAGGGCTGTCCTTGGCTGAACGAGCTTTTGTTCGCGACTCCGCGTGTGGATTCGCGCGACACTTAGGGCCGATTTCACCAATGATATACTAAACTCAGTTTATGCAAATACAGCGGTCTGATTGGTAGTTTCTTGTGGCTAAATAACAGCCGCACTGGTCGATCATGAAGGTTAAGAAGCGCTTGGCGTGGTCGGTCCGTGGATTGGTGACCATTTCAACATACCGAGTTTCCTCCGTGACTCAGAAAGCATGTTAAGTCGTTGGTCCCGGCTGTCAATTGAAGATCTTTGACTGCCGTTACGGGTAGTTAGAAGCTTGAGATCTGACACCAGTCTTGCCAAGCGGTACCTACCGTGTTACCCAGTTACTGTGTTGTGGAGGTCAGATAGGCAGTGGCTCCATGTAAAACACTGGTACTCAGCTGAATCCGGTTAGACTTGAAGCCGACCCCATTATAGTTGGGAAAAAGCTATGCAGATTGATTGATGGATTGCTAGTTTCTCAGCGGTCTCAACCAATCAGAACGCTGTATTTGCATAATCTGAGTTTAGGTGAACCTATCGCGATTAGTTTGCATTTGTGAAATTGGCCCTTAGTTATCTATTGCCCAACATTGTGTCAAGATGTAAAATACTAAGTAATTTTATCCTTCAGTTTAACAAAATGTTTAGATACCATTCGAAATGAATGTCAGTTTAAAATAAATTGTAAATTATCGTTCGTCGTCTGTGCGTGTTATGGATCCGTAAAATGGTAACTGTGCTGTCTCTTGGTTATGACTGTGCAGTCTGAAAGAATAATAGCTCAACGAATGTTTTATCGGCATTTATGATTTTAATTTGAACGATGTGAAGCAGAACGTCAAAGCTTTACAAAAGCGTTGATACAAAACATTTAACCCGTTGTTGTGTTGCATTAAGCCGTAGTATTTACCCGTGGCGCACACACGAGAAGAGCCGAGCGAGGGCGAGCGCGGCCGACCGCACGCTCACCGCAAATTGTACTTTCATTCCGCCTCGCTAAATGGACTGTTTGTCGCGTCCCGTGTACGAGCCGAGCGCGAATTTACTCCACACACCACGCATATTTGTTTTTTGTGCTCACTATTTATGTGTTAACCGATACCTTTCTGTTGTAACGGCAAAATAAACCCTTTTAAAAGCTGAATCATCGAGTACAGCTAGCAGATCAGTAGAAAAAACACTGCAGAATTTAAATTAAGAACGCTGTTTTTTTAACACGTCCATTATTACCTAAGTAAACTGGAACACGGATTATTTTCGTAAATATTTAAATACGATTTTTATGAGAGCGTAAATAAATAAACTTCGAATAAGGCCAGCGCGGTATATTTTTAGAAGTAAGACAACAACAAGGTTCCTCCATTTACTAGATAAACATCAAACTTCGTGAGTCGTGCAACTATTGGAATATTAGTGCGTAATGCAAATTTCTGGCCATCGCTTCACGTATTCAATTTGTGTATGGAATTAACAAGTTCGTTTCGTCTTATCAACGGAAGATTAATTAATCGTGAGTTTTTATTAAAAGTTGCGGGTTCAAGAAAGTTTATATTTTATAGTCATTGTTAGATAAGAATGATGTCAGACTTGATAACCCCTTGCCATCACGGAACTTGTTTTGATGTGATGTTCAAACTCCAAATGTAAAATAAATTCTTGGACTCGGATGAAAAAGTTACACACAAACACGAGTGCACAAGGCTGATCAGAGCTCAAAAAGTAATAAACAAAATATTGGAACAACGATCGATATGTATGATGTTGACATTGCCGGCCGCGCGCGGTGTCGTGCCGCACTCGCCCCGCAGCCGCACCGCGCGACCGACCGACGCTCCGAATTACCGCAAATTACATTTTCATTCGCCGCCTCCACCACCGGGTTATTGTGAAAATTTACTACTAAACTGGAAAATACCGCCTCTTAATTTAACGCTTTTTATGATAAACGACTTTTGTACTCCCACAGCGACGAATATTAATTTTTACACTAACAGACCGTGAATTGCAGAGAATTGTAGTGAGAGTTAGTTATATCTTAGTTTCTCAGTGAATCGTATATTACCTACATTCCTCCGAGCGTATGATTCAGATGTTCGCGACACCGAGCGGCTCCAGACAGTGAGAACTCTATGAATTCATAATTAGCGAGTAATTAATTGTAATTTCATACGTGTGAAGATTTTTTAACAGCCACGAGTTAATTGTTAACGTGATCATAAAAGTGAAATTAGTGTTATATAAATAAAACCATTCAGAACAGTTGAATAAGCTTAAAGAATATAGCGGAAGTTATTATTTGATATTTATTTATGCAAGGCAATATCCTATTGTTTGAATAATGAAATGACCTAATGAAAGTTGTAGTCAGAGATGAGCTCAGTGTTGGCCAGCAATAGCTATTCAGTATTCACTATGCAATGTTCAGTTTCGTGCACTCTTCAAATACTTAACATATTGTTTCCATACTTGAACTCCCCCGTACCGTGAGCTCAACGCATTCCTACATCGCTATGTCGAAATTCAATCAGAGAATAGCACCATTGAGCGCAAAATATCGACAAAGGGTTTCGGATTAAAGCAGTTTTTCTTATTGTCGTTACGAGGCGAACAATCCCCGTCCCATCTGCACCTCGTATAACTGTACTACAGAAGCTACGAGAACGGAGGAATAAAAAGCGGGCGTACAAAAGGGCCACAAAATACGTACTTTTGCGAGCTCTCCACAAAAGATATAGTACGGTTTGTCATTAAGGAGTTCATCCCCGCGCGAGAAATAAAAGAGGAACGTCGGGTTTCGGGGTGAGAGGGCGCCGGTGGGGGGTGAGGCGGGGGGAGGGCAGCACGCGAGGCGAGGAGGTGCACTAATGGCTCCGACACTCATCCGCTAATGCCGCGGGTGACTCCTCTTTTTGCGCGATTTTCACGTGGTTTAGTCGGTGGAGCTTTTAATCTGCGGCCGCATCTTGCCAACGGTGCTCCATTTGTTTCACTATTATTTATTGCTCCCCCACAAACAACGCTTGAATTTATTCCGAACATCTTTTTAATGAAGAACACGAGAGTCAATTAATTAAACGCTTTATCGACGGCCATTATACAATATACAGACTTGATGAGTTTTCGAAATTCGCGAAAAAATTAAAAGCATTGGGCAATAAGAATCCGCCAATTTGAATTAATAAACACATTAAAATGTAAAATCGATTCGTTAATTTCGTCACGAATTGATTTGAAAACTAAAATAAATTATCTTCTAAATACCAGCTACAAGGAATATGTACGAAATGATTCATTAGATGGCGAATTAACATTCAGATGAGAGAGGTTTTTAATTTAATGATTACATGACATGCATGAAGAATAACAAAAGAAACATAGTAGCTGTTTTTAGGGTTCCGTACCCAAAGGTTAAAAACGAGACCTTATTACTAAGACTCCGTTGTCAGTCTGTATGTCTGTCACCAGGCTATATCTCATGAACCATGATAGCTAGACAGTTGATATGTCCACAGATGATGTATTTCTGTTGCCGCTATAGCAACAAAATACTAAAAACGGAATAAAATTAATATTTAAGTGGGGCTCCCATACAATAAACGTGCTTTTTTCCGTCTTTTTTGCGATAATGGTACGGAACTCTTCTTGCGCGAGACTCGCACTTAGCCGGTTTTATTTGTCCGACCAAGACAGTAAAGAAGGTGATTCAAATTCAGGTGTCGTAAAAGCATCAGGATTCCTTACGACACAATACAACGGAATATGGCACATGAGTGCACACCGCCGCCGTACGGTGCATGCGCGCTGACTCTGTGACCTGAATGCGGGTCGCGGTTCGACGCCGCAATTTATTGTCTCCCTTGAATGCTCGTACGCGCACGTTGCGGCTGCGTACATCGTGACCGAGCTAGCTACCACGTGAATACTAACCGATAACATCTAAATAATGTCACCAATCTATAATGCCCAGCGCTAAAGGACACAGGCATAAATTATGTGTAGGTCGCATGTACGAGTACCTGTAATATGTTTTCACTTTAACACCTGCTATTAAATGGGTAAAAGATTTACACCACAAAGATATTAAATCAAAATGAAGAGGTTAAACGGCAAAACCATTTAGTTATAAGTTTCCCGGCGCATCCGGCCGCCTCCCGGAGCGCTCGGCAATGAACTTTTACTGCTTTTACCGCGATTGTGTTCCGCGGTATTAACTGAACGGACGCGGCACTTCTCTGAGGTTTCAGCCTTCATTAATGCTCCCGACTCTTTTATGAATTATTTATGCACGCTGCGTTCTGCTTATCTTGCCCGCTCTCGCCAAGTTTCCACTTTATTAAACAAAACAGTCGCCAATCGAAAAGGCACGCTATTGTATTGAAAGCGACGTCGCTCTTATGGCCCGCAATAAATAATTCCTCCGGCGAAATGGCAGTCAAGTCGATAAATGGGCTATTATTGCAGCAGACAGAGGCCAACATTATCATCGATTCGTATCGCATTCGCGGAGCAATAATTGTTTAAACATAGCCTGCCGTGGAACATTAGTGGCTGGCACATCGATAATGCACACTGCCAACCGCTGTCGCCGCTTCTCGTTAACTTTCTAATTACTCACCGCTGTAATTGTACCCTGTTCAGAGTACAACGTGAACTTTTACACGAGTTTGTACGACAACAAACTGGGGGATTAGGGGTAGGATTGCATCTAAAATATTTAAACAGGGTTCAATTATCTACGTAGTTGACTGAAGTGCTCGTGAACGACAGTATAATTGGCTTTACTTAAAATAATTGCTAGTCGAGCGTCGATACTTATAATAAACAGAATCGTCGGACGGGAAGGCGCGTCATTAATATTCATTATAAACAAATGGATATAATTACTCGACAAGAACAAGTTGATTGGAGAGCCGTGCTGGAGTGGGTGTGTAGTGGGACACGTCGTTATCTCGAGCCAGCCGCGCCGCCCGACGCCGACGCCGGTGTCAGCTCGTAATCATATTGTAATTGCGCGATCAAGAGCCGGCCTAGCTCCACTACACACCACCTGTCAATTTAAACCTCCTCGCCACGATAATAAATAAAAACAACAACGATATTCTTGTCCGCCTCATGAATCATGATATGTTTGGTGGAAGATCAATGCGGCTTATCTCAAGTGAAATGGTAGACCTCTAGCTTACAACATTTGGATTTGGACGTTGCGTTAGCTATTGTGAAAATCTATGTGAATGATTTGCACATGTAATCGAAACTTCAAATATTTATACAACACAAAACAAACACGACGAAAATAATGCAGTGTAATCAAATCACATTAAATATTTAGAGAGGCGGACGGAGTGGCCTTAAATTCTCACGGTCAGATTCATTCAAACAGTCCCAGTTATAAATGAGGTAGAATGCAATTGGACCGCGTCCGACGGTCCGAGCGATTCTGATTGACAGATTAGCGTAGACATATTATCACTCGCACTCGCGACACACCACTCCACAGTCCACACACGGTTTCATGACAGCCGGGCCCGGGCCGGGCAGGCAAGCGTGAGCGCTCTGTTGACTCGCATGTTTCTCGCCAAACAAAGCGCCAGCTTCCTAGCTACCCTTGTTTGTTTAGGTCCACGCCAAACGTTTATTGCCCTTTGTGTATCTTACCTCTCGGCAAAGCGTGAAGCCTTTTTGACTCGGCACTTTTTATGAGAGCGCTTATAAACGTGTACGTTACTTGACATTCTAAAAACAACGCAGCCAGATATTTATACAAGCGAAAGAAGCATTGTTGTATAAATGCAATCGCTCGAGGTAAAAGCCGTAAACAAACAAACGTGGAGGAGGCACTACATCATAGATGATTCGCGGCGAGCGAGGTGAAACCGCACAAGCGCTTACGTGATAATAAAGAAACACAAACAAGTTTCTCGACGCACATGAATTGACCAATTTGTAGACGCTAGATAGTTTCACAAGCGGTTGGCGTAGTATAGACGAATCAATCATCGCGCTGCACAGCACACGGAGCTTTTTGTGGACGTAACGAGCGGCGCTGTAATGACTCCGCACTTCCGGCGCCTTATGTGTTCCGCGCGTTGTGCTGGAACACAATGGCGCTATGGCGCTCGCTACAACGCAAATACTAGTGTATTCGGTAGCGCTATAGCAGTGTAATTAGAGCTGTTAATACAGTCCTAATTTATGCAATGTGCAGCGGAGCCTGCAGTCGCGCCGCGCGCCGTGTCGTGTACACGCGCCGCTAACACCGATTGTCTGATGGTCTGAATATTCGTGTTGCCATCAAATTATTTTCGGTTCGACGCGCGCCGATTATTATTTTTAGTTTCGTACCGTTGATTGCAGGCTCGCTATCGCATCGCGGATTATTAGAACGCTCCATATCAGCTGCTTGTTCTGAATAACAACATTAATACATATCGATAACTTCATCCTAAAACTCGATGGTTATCATTAGAGCTTTATCTGCTAGCTATTATCTAGTATGATTTTTATACTCAGCTGTCTTGCTTTTGTTCAGACACGATAACGAGTTATCACGGATTTTGTACTAAAATTGATTGGGCTGATTACAGACGGTTCCACGATAAACTTTATGTATCTGTATTATTTTTGTGTGATCAGAAAAGTAGGCGATAAAAGTATTAGATAAAGGCTATGTTAAATTGTGATAGACAGTCGATATCAGGAGAGATATTATGCAGGTATCAGTCAGTCTCGGCGAACTAATCGCCTTCATAAAAACTCATAATTTATGAGTCCGAACTTATCGGGTTACATCTAATTGAAATGGCGTGCAAATCAAACGAAATGTAGGATATCTAAACATTACAAAGTTAACGATAGATTCTGTCGCAGAGATAGTTGGTTACTCGTATATCACATGGATCTATTTTATCGTAGTTGTATATGTGCAAGTGTAGTAGGACACCGCGCGCCGCGCCGTCCAGTTGCGATGGAAGCTTGCTTATTTACGGAGACCGTTTGCACTGTACTGTTTGCTATCTCGTTGTGCGACTGCCGACGTCGACGCCGAGTCGACTCCCTGGCAATTCTTGCTATTGCAGTATTGCTATACGACACGACACTGCACCGAACTCAACAATATTCGTGATCAAAGAACGTAGAACAATGATTCCATGAACAATAAGTACTCGCAAGATTTACCGAATGCTTTCAAGTACGATGTTCTGTTATCTAGACATGGAATCGAAATTAAAAGAAGCAAGAACAGAGGTCGAGGGATCAGTTATATGGCGAGTTTATGTAAAGTATTCGTAATGTTAGATATTTTGTAGTTTGCAAGTATTTGTGCGTAGTCGCAACGGAGAGGGCAGAGCGAGGGATGGGGTTTGTGAGTTTACACAGGCGGTGTTTACTCGGCGTGTTTGCAAGCCCGATGCTTACTGTGAACGCAGCCGCGGTCTACGAATAGTGTTTAATTTGTCGGATGCGTCACAGATAGTATAATACTAGCATACAGATGCCTCATCCCATACAAAGAAACCGTGCCGCATAGACCGTACTAGCGTTTTTCATCTGATTATACCGATATTTTTTTGTAAATTGATCGCGTTCGGTTCCGTTCCACGGCGATAGGTAGATCACCATCTATATCCGTGGAACGGAACCGAACGCGATCGATGTACAAAAACTTATCAGTATAATCAGAACAGTACGTCGGCACGGTTTCTTTGTATGGGATGAGACACCACTGGATGCGTCAAGTGGCGACTGTTGCCGACTTACAAAATTCACAAGTAAAATTTCACTTCGAAACTAACAACGTTCACAGAAATTCCTCTGCTAATGTTTGGAACGTCTTTGAGAAAGTTCGAAACATAGTTCATTTGTCATAGTAACCGCCACATAATCGTGCTTCACATATTAGTTAATACAATGTAAACTGCGGCTGCATGTTTATTTTAATTCAGTCATTTGAATAAACATTCTCATTTTAATGATTACTTGGAAATAATGCCCACAATAAAATATTTATGATACGATCCTTAAAATTTTATGGTTTCCTGTTGTGCAGACGGTTTCGAAAGGGTCGCAAGCAAATCGATATTGTGCCCGATCTAAATTTTTAAATAACGGAGTAAAATTTTAGGCAATTCTCCCCGCGACCTAAAAGGATTAACGTGTATTTAATTGAGCCGAAACAGTTAAATGAGCGACCATTTATTTGGATTATGTATTTAATATTCAAATTGGCTAAATATGGAAAGTATGAAGCGTAGTATATTTGAGTGGGTGCGGGTAAAGGGAGCAAGTGCGGGGTACGTGCGGCGCGGCAGGCGGCTCGCTCGGCGACCGCAACCGCAGCGCTGCGGTGAGCCGAACCCGCAGCCGCCCCCCACACCGGCGCCTCACCCCGCGCTGGACTTGTCTCTACACTTGATCTCTATGCCTTCGTTAATGGTTAAGGGTTACACTTAATTACAATATTTAGTTACTTACACATAATTAACATGATGTCACAAATATTCTTTACTGCGTCTTGGTTTCTTTAACTACATTAATTGCCTGAACACGCTTTTAAGGAATCAACACGTGTGTGTCGTGGAGTCAAGTGCAACTCCCGCTTGTTGTACGGTGTTCATAATCAGAACATTGAATTTAATAAAAACAAGGTGTATATTTAAATTAAATATTGTTAATATTATATCGCCGATTTTATTGCACTAAATTTATACAATTTCAACAAACAAGGCAAAACACTAAATTCGACAATATATTTATTTTCTGAGTATATTTTTATTTCATAAATTGTTACAGCAATTTAACTTGAATCGAACTGAAATGTCGTTTCGAATTTAGTGGCCGTTTTCAATTTCAGTTGCCAACGGTACCTGGAGTTTGTTATGTACCTGGACTGGTAAAGTGTCTAGGTTTTCTGGGTACTTACATAGATACAGGCAGAGACTACAAAGAGGTGGGCTCGGTAATAATCGGTAAAGTTCGGCATTCCGGAACCGGGCGACCGCGACGGGCGATCATTTGCTAATTAACCGATTGACGTCGTTTAAAAGACAGTTAACTGTATTTGAGCAGCTGACCTTTAAGGTCAGGTAGTACCTACTTTTTGACGACAACGTTTACTTTGGTAATTGATGTTAAATGATATGTGCAGATACGATAAATGAATTATCTTTTAGTTGTTAATCTGTAATTTGGGGATATTGTATGGTATATTTTGGGATAGGTACATCTATTCTATAGTTTGTTATCTACTAATTATGTAAAACCAGCCAAGTGCGAGTCGGACTCGCGCACGAAGAGTTCCGTACCATTATCGCGAAAAACGGCAAAAAAATCACGTTTGTTGTATGCCCCACTTAAATATTTATTTTATTCTGTTTTTAGTATTTTTTGTTATAGCGGCAACAGAAAATTAAATACAACATCTGTGAAAATTGCAACTGTCTAGCTATCACGGTTCATGAGATACAGCCTGGTGACAGACATGCAGACGGACAGTTGAGTCTTAGTAATAGGGTCCCGTTTTTACGGAACCCTAAAAAGTACCACAAAGTTTTAAGATCAAATACATTTAATATTAAAACAAAACTAGAAAAATAATATTTTTATACTAACTAGTAATAGTTTTGAAAACTCTCGTGTTTCTAGTGTTCATTGACGATCGCATCCATCAAAGCGTCGCGTCGACGTCTGATAATGATCTCGGTATTCGACGGGAGAATATTTCACACCATTACAAAACCACTACTTACGGAATCTGCCTGCTACTGAGCGTTGTACTTTAATGCTACCTGCATTTTATTTACTACTGAAGTACGAAGTCACGATTCGTAAATGTCATCGGCAAGCACCACTGGATTTATAGTGTCATAGATCTTTAAGGTTGTTGGATCTGTGGTTGCACTAGTCGACGCCGACGGCACGAACTATTTTGTGCGCGGGGTTAATATGCATGCTATCTCATCCGACAATACGTGCGAAAGATATAGATGCTGTGATGAGCAGTAAGAAGCTAGTTCGCGTACGAATTAGCACTTTTACAAATTTGTAGCGAAATGGATGATGATTTAGGACGAAAACGAGCGCGCGAAATTGTATTAACAGACCTTTGGGAATATGGATATCATGAAAAAACGTCAAGTGTACTTGTTCAAAATAAAATTACTGGCATTGTTGAACTACTAATCTATCCCTATATGGTGACCGTTTTGCATTTTCCTTCTTCTTATGGTATTTATTTGCGCCCAAAGATGCTTTAAAATTAGTGTTGAAATATGGAACTTTTGACGCACAGATACAGATGATACAGGGCAATACAGGGCGATACAGGGCTAGATAATGATGAGACAAATTGATATAATATTTTATTTTGTACGTACAACGTCAAATAGTGGAGTAATCCCCAGACTTGTATGGAAGAATGATCGACTAGGGCAACTTAAGAGGAAATGCGGACGCAGACATCCGACTGATTTTCCTAAGTAAAAAAAGTCATAATTCGAGGTTTGGCTCTCGCCTACTTCCTCCTCCAATATTGAAAAAATTCAATTTCTTTTCAATTTAAAAGATATTCCATAAACTGAAAAAGAATGATATATACTGTGCCCCTATGTTTTCCTTTTTTCATTTATACTCACTGTACTATCAACTAGGTCTCTGTTGACAGTTGTTTGTGCATCTATTGAGGGTTCTAGTGCTTCTAAAGATAATGTATCATCAAAACGGAAAACATAGGGGCACATTACCTTTATATCTTTCTTATTCAATTTATGGAATATCTTTTAAATTGGTCCAATATTGAAGGAGGAAATAGGCGCGAGCCAAACGTCGAATTTTAGTTTTTACTTAGGAATTTCAGTCGAATATCTGCGACCGCATCCTACGATAAAGGTGTTCTCAGACTACACTGTTACAAATCTCTTTACTCTACCGTAGTACAGATACTAAACAAAATTATTATTAGGTCATCGATTACATAATATTATGAATAGTGAATTGACAATAATTTCCACCGATAAATGTGACAGCTAAACATAATTTCATAATGTATTCAGTACATAAATGCATTGGAAATATTCATTTGAATTGGACATGAATTTCAAGTAAAGCTATATACGTTTGCGTTACACTAAGGTTAGAGGTTAATAAGTCGTTTGGTCGTTTCGCGCGCATTAATTCAAGCCGCATTTATACTCAAATCTTTAATTATTCAGTAGCTATTATGCTGTATAATGTATTGTATATTATCAATGTTAAATACGTAATTAATGGGCTTTGATTCTATTGGACACCGAGTGAGTAATGTACAGCTATTAAAGACGGTTTCTTATTTATAATTCAACAAGTGGCCTGTGCAATTACCTGCGATACTGATATATCCTGGTGTTAAATATTCATAAAAAGCGATATACATAAATAAAGGGGATCATTAGAAGTGTCTTTTGAAGCACGAGTTGTTAATAACAGCGCTCGAGTTCCTTTGATGGCGTCGTAAAGTTCAATCTGCGAACCCTTCAAAATGTTGTACTTACGTTATCTAAGAATGTTGCACGTAATCACTGTTATTATTACGATAATATTATGTGATACTTCCGGTTCATTCATACAAGATTATTAGACTTTGACAATCTCGGGACCCTCCTGGTCCTTTGAAAGGCGTGCGAGGAGCCGAAGCCATCTCGCAGAGGCCTTGTTAGGCATGTATGTGTGACACCAACCGACGATTATCCCTGTATGCACTACGCAAGTGCACTCAAGGGCAATCCCCGGTTGGTGCAGGACTATTGCAAAACATTGCGAAAAAATGTATCGTGCTTTTGGTAGGTCTAGTGCAGTGATGGGCAAAGAACGGCCCGCGAAAGCATTTTATCCGGCCCGCGGACGGTCCTTCGACATGAATTGTATATGGCCCGCGATAATTATATTTTGACGGTCCAGAAGCATAAAGTAGTTTCTACTTAGAATAATTTTTTAAAGACTACTTTTTCGACCATGAAATTGCGGCAAAACTCAATCAGAAACCGTCTTGTTTTCGCGCTGCTGTTACTTCGTCACAGCTCGAACTTGCATTCGAAAATATTTGGCATTCAAAAGCAATTTCATGTCTCACACGCTGACAATCCTACCATGGCAAGGCCTTCGAATAAAAGCTAAATTGTATTTTTTTACATTTGTGCAAGTGTGTACCTAATGCAGTAATGTTTTTATAAGATTAAAAGTGCATTTTTCCTATAATTCTGGCCCTCCTCTAAAATTTCTTAAACATTTTGGCCCCCCCATTAAGAAAGTTTGCCCACCACTGGTCTAGTGGATCGATTGCCTAAAACTATAGGAGGACTACTGGCCCCTGCCTGACCAAGATTATTATTCATTCATTACGGGGTATCGTTACTATTTCTAAACGACCTACCTAATACGTTTCTACTGACTGAGACATGTTTTACAACGTAGGTATGTCTGTTGCTAATAACTGACAACCGGACAACCGTGCCAGCTAGCAAATTTGTACCTATTACTAACTATAGGTACTAATAGATAAATTATCTGTTATTATTCAATTTATTATGATGACAGTATGCAGCCAGAATAAACGTGTAATTTTACCTAAATTGTTTACGTTTGTTTGTTGATTACGATTACAATTGGCATTATCAATTCAGAGTAAGTATTTTACAATTAGATCAGGGCATCAGTCAGTAAAACTAATAAAGTGCACTTAAACACGAATCCAGCAAGTGTATTGTGGGGAACTGTCAGATTGCGAGGGTACAGCCGTCAATAGCGCACAGCGAGTAGCGAGGGTCGCCACCCCCGTGTTTGTTACCCCTTCGCCTTGTTTGCATTGTTTCACTGTATTTGAATAGAGTACGCGCACCCGCCGCCCTACAACTGTTACCGTTTTCATGATAATGTAAGCGAGATTTAATGATACAATCTATGTGAATAACGCGGCTACTGCACGACCGCAATACTTACTTATACACGCACATTGTAAATTCTCAAACATTTTATTTAGTATGCTAAGTAAAAAGGCCGCCACTTAAAATTCTTACAACGCTGGGGATGCAGTTTTACGGGTTATTACATTGAATGGGAAATGAGTGAGTCATAGGCGTGTAGTTTACGAGTCGAATAGAAATCGTCTGTTTTAAATGAAACTCAAGGAGCGGACAAGGCGTCCATTATTCATGAGGGCCGTTTCACGCCCGACCACTGCCGACTGGGCCCGAGCAGAGCCGAGTGTCAGGTTCCGTGAGGCTCTCGGCACTTCGGCTCCTCGGACCGGCGTCCACGCAAACTGTTTCGAAATCAATATCCGTGTCTCAATCAGTGCAATTAAGGTGGTCCGTGGAACAGGGGTCGTATTCAGTGTAATTAGTTTGACGGCGGCAGAGGGGCGATAAATAAACGAGTGGAAATACTTGGCGAAGTGGAGTAAAGTTAAATGTGCACCGACTGGAAGCTCCGCGCTCACTTGCTCACCGCTCTCCGAGATGCGTCTAACTGCTCTGCTACAGCCTGTTCTATTTATGTCCTCCGATAAAGTCTTTATTCGAAAATAAGTATACTGAATGGAAAAAAAATACAAATAAGAAAATATTGTTTACAGATCGTGATTACGATGTTTCAGTAAATTGCTTAAGGCGATATATACACCCCAATGCTAACGCAGTACTGGCCGTGCGCCCCCTCGATGCCAAAATATCAAAATTGAACCTCCTTTTGAACAGTTTTGTTTGCAAAATATTATTTGATTTACATATGCTATGTTAGTTATGAAGAAATACCAGCCATCAATTTTTCTGAGTAAAAATATTTTTAAACATCCAAGTCGTTTTGGAGGAGTTTCCAAAAGTTGCAAAAATTATCGAGTTGTTAATTATTTTTTTAAAGCAAAACTATAAGTTACACGTAAAAACCTTGTGTTCAAAATTATGTACTTGAATCAGTTATAAATATATATTTTTTTCAAACCTTTTAACCTAGCCGTTACTAAGGAGTATGCTTTAGAAAGTTGCCGTTTTACGGCACTAAAGCGTATGTAGGCCCTTAATAATGATGATAATTACATCATAGTGAGTAATGGGTAAAAAATACACTATGACATGTGAATCAAGAAGATAACGTGGCCCAGTCTTTACTAATTGTAAGCACTTATATTTATTATGATGTTTTGTTGCGGTTTTAGACCGACTATAAAACTGTTTAATAGTCACGAGCGTTCATGGACATCTAACATGAAATAACTCAATATGCTCACGAACACAATTTTTTTCTAAATTAGCATTTTGTTTTTTATGGAAGTTATTATAACAGTACACGCTGTACTGTATGGTATGAGCAAATTTAATAAAGCACGAGGGTGAGTACGCCCTATTTTTTCACATGGTTCAGCTTCAGAATATCACGTCCCTCGGTATTATAGGGGTCGAATTTGAAAACACAATTAGACTTAATACAGAGGTGATTGTTGGCGGGCGAGGGTCGCTAGCGAGGGGTTACGGCAAATCCTTTAATTTGGCTCCCCGATCAAATAATAAAGCGGACGGAGGGGCAGCGAGCGGCGATATCGCGTTTAGTGGTTTTATTGCAAGCGCCATCTGCCGCGCGACGCATCCTGTAGATGGAGAGATAATTTCGCTTTTAAAGCGAGGGGGCGACGCGCGACGCAGCGCGCCGGAGCGTTCATTGTGAGTTGTTGCGTTCGTTTAGACAATTCACAGCGCTGTATCCGCCTGGAGATGTACGAGATAGCGCGCCCATTATGCGGGGACCCTTAACGACTACCTGCATGTTGATGTGAACACTCAACGGCTATAATTTGATAAGGCACGCCGCCATGCCGCCTTTGGTACCTTCCCCTCCTCTACTATTGTTTATGCTTTACGTTTTATTGTTACGCCTTGCATGAATCTAGTAACAGGACATTGAGTCACATTAATATGCGTTATTTTGTCATAAAGTATTAACGTAATGAGTTCGTGATAGTCAAATAGCAGCATTTGAAATGCAGTAATGCATATTTGAATTGATTACATGGCGATAAGCTCAAATTAGATACCAAAATTAGACATCGGAATTGTTTTAAGTAGGACTTGAATACATATTATAAAATTTTATACCTAGTATACTTAGGTACTTCAAAACAATTTTCAACAAGTAGTCATAAAGATATAAACCGTGTATCGTTGATATTGAAGTAGACCAACTAATCTCCGGTATTACAGTAAATACTTTAATACTCGATAATCCTAAAAAATACCTAATACCCTGATAATACCTAATACCTACGGACATCGTCAACAAAGAGGGTAAAAGAGACGCGTTGCCATGATACTCTGTATATCCACCCTCGGGTTATTATAATAAACAGTAGGTGAGCTGATGGGGCACGTGCAGTGTTTTTATCAATGAGAGAGATTGCGCGGGTGTGCCCGCACCCTAATGCAAGGGCAAACAATCCTTGGGGCCGCGCATGAATAAATTTGAGCGGTATGAGCGATCTGAGCGCCGAGCGATGCGAGCTTCGAGCGGTTTGAGCGCATCGTCCTCCCTCTCGCTTGGAATGGATGGAATCGCAATAACCCGGAGATTATTAAATTATACGGACACGTACAGCTTTCGAAAGTATTGAAATGGATTTTCGCTAGAATGCTTTGGTGATAAAACGAGTTTTAACTGATTTGACGGATAAATTGTTTTGATATGATATGTGCGTGCGTGTAAAGATAGGAGATTCGGTGAAGTAATAAATTATGTTGGAGTCGAGAAAAACGAACACGTTTTTTTTAGTTGAGCTTTCAATCAATTTCGTCTTTCTTTTGATTCATTCAATGTTACTCTGTCTAGAATAAGCTTTTATTAAAACATGCCTAACAGAAATTACGAACAGTACTACCTACCTACTGTCAATCTCACTAAGTGAGTTGCTGATGACATGACAAAAAAAATACAATTTGTATAAAGTCAAAACCATTATTCGAAAACAAATCAAGTTAAGTTAGTTCAAATCATATAACAAAAGGCAACTATCAAATCTGTAAGCCTGGCTTAGGCTTAGCACGCACTGCGATTTGAATTCGCGCATTTTTGTTTCCACCCATTCGGCGACCTATGGAATTGTATGAAGCTGCACGCATTACGGTAAAAATACTACAAAAGTCACGCGAATAAAAATCGCAATGTTAGGCCTTATTGTTGCAAAGCATCGAATCCACATCCACATTGATATATCACAACTTCATAACAAGCGAGAATTGAGCGCGGACGGAACGTGTTTCGGAGGGTGGCAGTGGAGCGACTACTCGCCGCGCACCGAGCCGCAGGGGTGTCGACTGTCGACGCTCGTAAACCTCGACAAAGTATTTTATCGACATCCCGCCGCGCTCGCACCGACCCTATTCACTATTGTCTCTCTCCACATTCGAGACACTTCATGAAATCACTCCACCGTATAAATTCGCTCTTCAACTACCCGTTATCTACATTACTAGTTACGACACACACTTGTCAACAAATCATAAGTCTTCGATACTAAAGGATCGCCATTCTCAGTAGATTCTAGCTTATTCTAAGCAAGGAAACCGTTGCCATAATCGGCAGCGTGAAAGTCAGTCCGGGCGTGGATAATAGCTTGAAGCACAGAACAATAAGTCTCCGTGTCGATACTGCCACACAAAGACGAAACAATCAATTCACAGCGTAAGTAGGTGTGATTCGGCACGGTCTCACTTCGGTCCGGCCCCGCGACTAACAAAAGAAAATCTAAGCAATTAGTCGTCGTCAGAAAGAGCGGAAAACGCGCGTTAGTCGCGGTCACGCCGGCGAGTGCGACTCGGTCACGACGCGCGGGAAACGGCGTGTCGATGCGACAAAACAGACCTTACTGACGCTATAATGTCGTTTTGTATAATTTCATGTAAAATACTCAAGCTTCTCGATATAAGACGGCCCTTTACAGACCGTGAAGCGAATAAAAACACAACAAATAAAATGAAAAAGCTCCAACCGTGTCCAAGCTTCGGCGATTAGACTTAATTTCAATCTCTTTTTATTAAGTGTTTACTCGAAGCGACCGTCACTCGGTGTTCAGGAAAAAAACAAACACGTTATTAAATAAAAAAAGAGGAAAAACATTACTTGTTATTCTATTACGCTCGCATGCAGCTTATAAAAGCTTAACAAAGTCGGCGGGGTGCATTTCTGGTTCTCGCTCGAGTGAGCGTGTTTAAGTGCTAATATAATAATCCATTACAATGAAGCACGGCACTGAACGCTAAATAGCGCATTCAAGCATCGAACTAGTGGTAGAGGCCGCCATCTGTCCGCCGCGGCGCAAACAATACGACCCTTCGTAATCACCCCTCGTTTGCTAGTCTGCCAGAACCTAAACAAATATCACTCACCGCCGACGGCGAGGGCTTAACATTTCGAGGTCTATGGACCGGATCACCGGACCTATTGTCCAAGAGTTTATCAAACAAATCATAAACCATGTCAATCTAATATCTTCCATATCAATAATTTATAATGATATATCTTTAATGATTAGTTAGGTATGTAGGTACGTGTAGTACCTACATAATAATTAACCAAACTCATTTTTAGGGTTCCGTACCCAGAGGGTAAAAATGGAACCCTATTACTAAGACTCCGCGGTCCGTCTGTCTGTCTGTCACCAGGCTGTATCTCATGAACCTTGATAGCTAGACAGTTGAAATTTTCACAGATTCCGCTATAACAAAAAATACTAAAAACAGAATAAAATAAATATTTAAGTGGGGCTGCCATACAACAAACGTGACTTTTTTGCCGTTTTTTGGCACGGAACCCTTCGTGCGCGAGTCCGACTCGCACATTGTCGGATTTTTTATTAGTTTGTCCGTAAAAAGAAAATGACTAAACAAGTATACCGTGTACGAGCGACCACCTGTCTTGTTAATTTAAAAAGCCACGTGTGAATATTAATTGTGTGAAACGAATGAGTGTTTCTTATTACCCGAGTACCTTGCCGAAGCCGTGTAGTAAATTGATTGTGATTCCTTTTACAGTACGTGTTAAAATACAGGGTGATATTAATAAAAGCGGGGTTCGAGACAAGCTGGCGAGCGTAAAATCAACAGATTACCATGAAGCCCCCCCACGGCACCCTCGCCGAGGCACCCCTGTGTGTACGTACCTATTTGTTACGATAGCTATTGTTAAGCGAGCACCCAGCGGTTAGGGCTGTCACATCAACTCAGATTATAATATTTACGCAATAACATTTTGTTAAGCATAAACAACATGTATAATTCATTATTTTCGTTGCAATTTCATTGGTTTTGTTTTATCGCGACCAGAAATTAACAGCGTGAAAATTAATTAGGTATTATTATTTTTCAATCAATTCGAACACATGTATTTTCAGTCACAATAATATTTCAATTAGCCAGCGAGCTATTCGAACACATTTCACATAATTAAACACTTTGTTACTTAATTTCCAATTGGCGATCAAAAGAGTGCCAATTATAAGTATTACCCAGTCTCCTACCTAACCAATTATCACGTAGCAAAATTCAAATTTTAGAAGTAGCTGTGGTGTCTCATCCTATACAAATAAACTGTGCCGACGTACTGTACTGATTATACTGATTATTTTTGGTACATCGATCGCGTTCGGTTCCGTTCCACAGATATAGATGGTGATCTATCTATCGCCTTGGAACGAAACCGAACGCGATCGATTTACAAAAAATAATCGGTATAATCAGATGAAAAACGCTAGTTACGTCGGCACGTTTTCTCTTTTATCTGTGGAAGTAGTAAGAACCTGAATTTAATGTTCACGATTTTTAATAATAAATAACAAAGAAATATAATTTTCGCGAGTGTTGCAACCCTACTAGCCCCTTTTTGTGAATTCTACTAAGCGTCTAATTCATAGATATAGTTTCTGCGCTTTAGTCACGCGCATTAGGGGAGCCTGCACAACTTTCGCTCCCTTCCCCATAATATTTCGATAATAATGTGTCCTATTGAAATGAAACTCGGTTACATTTCGGGGAGTGTGCGATGGAATTACATGATTTAATTCCGCCCAGCCCGTTCCATCATCGGACTACCAGACGTACGGCGATGCGTCATCGGTACATGGTGGACATCCCACCCATACGCACAAAACGTTTTGGGGACACTTTTATTATGCGTACAGCTAAAGAGTGGAATTCCCTGCCGGAATCTGTGTTTCCCGATAGCTACAATCTAGGGGTCTTTAAGTCAAGAGTGAATAGGTTTCTTCTAGGCAAGCGTGCTCTATCGTCGACCACATCATCGCTTACCATCAGGTGAGATAGTGGTCAAGCGCAAGCCTATAGATAATAAAAAAAAAAAAAAAAAAAACTCCGTCATAACATTAATTCAACCGCGCGACGGCTGATATTATTCGACATGCATTTACGAAATACATGAAGGTGATTGTTATAAAAGATAACTACGCAATTAAAATACCAAAGTGGGTGCAAATTAAAAAGCGAAATGTCAACAAAGTGGCTTGACCAGGCGGTATTCGCCCGCCCGCGCCCCCCGGTGGGGGAACGCCGAGCGCCCGCGGGCTCGCTGTCAAACAACGTTTATCCAACAAACAGGCGCAGCGCAATAACACGTTTTTTTTTGTTTTTACAACATTTCCCTGAGCGCCAATTCGCCCGACCGCTGTTGTTAAAATATAGCCATATTTTCCCCTTCATCTTCCTATTATGTTACCTCATTTTGAAACATGTTTAACATCTGCTTTCGGAAAGTGGAAACACTATTTTTGATTCACAAATACACATACGAACTCATTTTACACAAAGCATATTAAAAAGATGATAGTACATACCTGTTTATGCATTTCCACATTGAGGCCGTACGACATTTCATAGTACTGAAACATAAATAAAACGCTTTAGTTTAATCGATTACAATTTATGCGCGTAAATGTAACGACCGAGCAGTGACACGGTACGCTTTTGGCACAGATTAGCTTCCTCAAATTATAGGAGTCGAGTGACTAAACATCCGTACTGGCACAGTTTGGACGGCGGCCAGAAGTGTTTCCGACACATAAAAATTCTCGCGAAAATTTCCTCTCGAGCGTATTAAAATAAATTGCGAGCGATTTGGCAACACTTAATCGTGATTCATATCTGTATGGAGAGAACATGCGGGGATTAAGGCATGCCAAAATATATCTGTTCGTTTGAAATATATTGTCTGCTCTTGAACTGGCCACTAATATGTTTGCCTACGCACGCCTCTGACAGCTCGGTTGGCGCTGTGATTGATACGGCGATGTTACAATATCTTATCTCAACATATTTTATTACACGTGCTAAATATCTGAACGTTTCTTGTGTAGAGAGACATACTGCCCAGCAATCAACAACAGGGATGTTTTCTGGGTAGCTAAATAATAACTCTATTTAGTCCGTCAGAGAGATAATCAAATAATATTGGACACGTATTTTTTGCTTTATCAAATAAATAAAAATTGACAGAGATAAAGCGCATCAAAGTGCAGGAGTAGGGGCCAGTGACGTCACTTTGTCAGTATAAAGTTTAGCACACCGTGACGTTACACGATATTTCAATGCACTGTTATCGTCGTATTTTTTTGTTTACGTGGCAAAAGAAAATAATACTTGTCCAATAGTTTTAGGTTATCTTACTAACGGAATAAATAGATATTTTTGTCAACTACCCTATTCTTTCATACGGACAATTATCTAAATGGGAGGGTGCATCGGAGCCAATCAAATAGAAAACATGTGACATGCGGGCGGCGAACAAAGGAATACATTTATTGATTTCACACGCCATAACAACTGTTACAAGTGATAAACATCTCTATTTAGCTGTTAAATTAGCTGTCCCTTTAAATTAAACAATGTAGTGTTAATATGACATGCGTTTTAAAGCCTATTGCGTTCGTTTTTATTGTGCGGGTATGAACGTAATTGTGTTCGTACCATCGCCGCCATTATCATTAACCCCGATCTCTTGTAGTGGTCTAATAAAACATTTTCATGTTAACAGTTTTATTTAAAGTTTCCCAATGGTTTTTGTTTTTGTTTGAAAACTATAAATTGCGAGTTTATTAACTCGTTTGTTCTTTATTTACAATAGTTTATTGTATGTTTTGTAAGGGGCAACACTTGAAGAGCAAGGCAATACTTAAGGCTTTATGGACTTGTATCCAAGGCCGTTAAATAAATAAAAAAAGACAATACTTTGTAAAAATAACCTACTCACCATAACATAATGCCTTTGTATTTCAATTTTTTCACTAGCCAGTTTCTCGCATTCTAATTTTAAACTGAAACAAAAAAGAACAGTATTACATAATTTACAAGATTCCGCTAATTCTTTTACGTGAAATTGTTTGTTTTAATTTTTATAGCTGCAAGTTTATGGCGCTCGAATAGTTTCGAACAAGACTGTTACTGTACGTTTGATATATTTATTCGTTTTATATACGTACGTAGGTACAGTAGTGTTATGATCAGATAGTAAAGTTCCGGCAAGCTGCATGCCAGAACCTGACCATTTATTCTTTGACTCAAAACGGGACATTGGCCGCGGTACGGATGTGGGATCTTCTTAAAAGATTTTTATTAACAGGGGACATTTTTCAATACTCAAAAAGTAGTTTTTTAATGGCTGATACATTTTTAAAACTCTTTTCAAGGCAGGCAGAACAAGCCATCTGGTTTTGCTATAGCTGAGCATTTGTTGATATTCCGTTTCAGTTTCGGCGCAAAACTCCTTTAGAGCTTCAACTCGAATGGTGTATATATAAAAGAAATGAATATATTTTCAAAATAATGCTTTCGTAATCTAAGGTCTGCAGCAGATTTTATTGCATTGTGAATTAGATGGGCTCCACATCCAATACCTATTAATGGCTTTTTCAGAGATGATTGTATTTATTTCGTTAAAACATGCGGCGGCCGTCCGGCCGGCAGGCTTATTACGTATCTTTTGGCCCTCACAATATGGCGCCCAAAAGCCGTCATTTTTCTATTTTCAAATTTTAATGTAGCCAGTGACACTCGCAGGGTTAACACGAATCGATTGACGTATAAACCATCAAAATCGGCAAACGCGTTTGGTCTCTAGAAGGCCACATACGAACAAACATACATACATAATTACATAGACTGATAAACACATTATCCTCCTTCGGCAGTCGGGTAAAAAGGGGCAGCCCGTTCAAAACGGGACGTCTGGTCACGTGAGCCCTGTATTTCATATTTCTATGTGATAACCGCATGCGTTACACACAAGCTTTCCGAGTCGTTATTAATCGTTTCGTACTAGGTATAGCAGTTTCCCGACAGCCAGCGATAACCTCCACGAAATAGGTCAAAGCAATGAGATATTAGGGTTCTTTTTTTTACTTATTAAATACTCAAGTGTACTCAGTAAAGTAATACTCGAAGTTCTATTTAAGGAGCGCTTGTAACATTATTAAGATAAGAAGTATATAAGTGTACAGCTTGTTTTATAGCTGTTATCGCATGCATAGTAGGTCAGACCTGTTATGGTTATAGTTTTTATCGTCGCTTAACTACACTGTTCAATTTCAATTCTAGATTATTACCTACATACTTAACGATCACTGAAAACGTGGTCCGATAAGAGTTTTATAACATAATAACTTTGTAGTTAAGTACCTAGGTAATAGGTAGGTCGGGCGCTGTGCTAACATACATTTACATATTGTTCAACAATTGCTCCTTTACGAAATCTAGCTAAACTTTTCTGTTCACCACGAAAGATTTGTTGGTAAGTTTTTTCCTAGTTTCGTTATTTACCTGCGCATAAAAGGTATGCATAGGACGAAGCGGGAATAAAATAATTAAAATTATATTTTGGGACGAAGGAAGCATATTGTTTGGGACGAACCAGGCTTTTATCATGTAGGACGAACTCAGTCAGCCGAACGAAGAACAAATCTAATTTTAAATTCAAAAACCCTTTGTTTGTTTTTTTATACATAACTTTTTAGATTTTTTTTTTCGAATGACTTTTAAACATATAAGTGGTTTATATTTTTGTAATCACATCTAAAAACCCTTCATTTTGATACCCCACTCGATGGAATTGGAAGAAAAACAAAATTGCATCCCCCACAATATGGCGCCCAAAATCCGCCATGTTTTTTTTTTAACGGCGCTTATCTAAGAACACTTGGGCGGTCAAGACCTATCTAACGATGTCTGAATTACAAAAATCCGTCAAGTAGTTTGAAAGATATGAGTCAATCTAAAATTGACGATTAACCACCCTTGTAGTAACCTCAAAAGTGCCCAGTCGATTACTTCTCGCCCTTATCCTTAGCCCGCCCCTAGCCAGGTTAGGGTTACATACATTACATTCGACGGTACAAAATACCTTCCTAATCATAATCGGGCGTTGACCGTTGGCTCGAAAAGCCCAGGAGCCGCACAAGAGGGAAGGAAATACAAGCGAAAATTAATATTATTATAACAACACTGAGGGATTGCCGATCCTTTGCTCATTCGCCCTTTTATGCTATCAAAACTCAAACTTATTAATTATTAAAAGTAGAGCCACTTTCATGTATACGTTTTGATCAAATTGTTCACGTTAATTTTTAGTAGTGGAGGGATTTTTACTCATATATTTTTTTTTATTATTATTATTGATAGGCTCGCGCTTGACCACTATCTCAAGTGATGATGTGGTCAAGATATTTCTTTTTATAAAGTATGTTCTTATTTTACTTTTAGTTACAAGTAACTTAAAATTAGGCTAAAACTTTAACTAAAGTAAATTTACCTACTTACTTTTTCGTGTAATTGTTTTTTAATAAGTAGGTAGATAAATAACAACTTTTAAAAGTAAAAAAAAAACATGCCCAATTGACCTGTTTCCCACAACTTCAATGTTAACCTACAATAACGTTAAGTTCGCTTCTATTTATTTATCTAAACTTTAAACGACTCGTGTAAATAAACCCTATTGTAAGGTTTTTTGTTTCACGACAATGGTTCGTCGCAAAAAGCCTGGCAGGGTGCACAAAGGGCAGGGCAGGCAGGTAAGGGTTGATTCTCCTTGATTCCCGGTGACAGGGGATCCGGATGATCCCACTTTACGTGTTTTATTTTTAGTTGTAGTAAATCCTACAACCCTAAGCATCGATTCTCTTGATACTCTTTAAAACTTTTTTCTTTTAGGAGTAAAGTTTTTTTGCAGACCAAGTACCTAACAGTTATTTGCTATTTTTTTATTTGTACTTAGAAAAATGTATACTGACTTGTGATATTGGGCTTGTAGAAAGTTGAACTCTTCTTTAATCCTGTCACAGGATTCTCCGACTGTGAACTTAATGGGTTGCCCGGGCTGTGGGGGACCCTGCGAACAAAACAACAACAATTAATGACCTGCAAATAAACACCAACCACCTCCGCTACAATAAAGACTTCGCAAAACATGAACATTCTCTAAATGACCATTTACAAACGTTTACTGAACACGCAACGCTCTAAATATTAAGAGCATACGATGTAACTCATCAATCTCACTCACCGAACAAAAACATTCCTATCACGAAACAAAAATTACACGCATCCCAAATTACCATAATACAAATTATCCTTTAATGACCATAATTCGGTGTGAGCCTCGATTAATGAAAAAAAATAAACAACATCGACCGCTCGCCTCTTAACACAAAAATAAAGTAACGTGAACACGCGAGCACGTAATAATAAAGAAAAAAAAACGTAACTCCATAATAAGAAGCACGAAAATAAAAATAAAGCGAGGGACACAACAACACACGGTCGCCGGGAGGCCGACGGCAAAAAATAAATAACCGCCGCTCGGTGCCGGCGCGAGGAACAAACGGACTTTAAAAATAATAAAAGGAGCGTAAATAAAAGCGTAAAAGGAACTGGCACGGCGTGTAGACGTTGTAAATGGAGCTGCGGACAATCGGGCTCGGGAAAAATGTGGCCGGGAATTTAGTGAATGTAACCACCGGGGAGACGGGCTTGCGGTCGCGCGCCTCCGCGCCGCGCCGCCGACGACGTCTCACGCTCCGCATAATGGGTGATCGCACTTAATAACGTAATAGTAACATCGTGGATAACCTAACCGCAACGTCTAGGCACTGTTCGCAACATTCTAACTTAATTCGTCCACCGCAATTCGTGCTTATTTATAAACCGAGATTGTCTAGCAATCTAGCCTAGCACTCTATCGTATCTAAAATTAATTTAAGCGCCAATCATGTTTCTGTTAATTGCTTTATTGTAGGTATCGAAATGTTTTTTAATTAAAAGAAAAGATGAAAGCCACACAAGCAAACTGGGCGATGTAAATCGACACAAGCAATTACTTATCCATGTTCATATCGATGAATCACAAAACAAAAAGGAGTTTAAAAAGTTACGAGCTAACACAACGTATGTTTGGAGGCAAAAACAAAACGATATCGACAGTAGCAGTGTGAGAGCACGCTCGCGTGTGGCGAGGCTACACGACGGCACTCGATGATGCGACGTACCGTCCCTCGCTTCAGACGCTGTTCGACACTTCAACCTTTTTGATCTGAATTAAGGCAAAAAGTAATAAAGCTCTTCGGCTAATGTGCACTCAGCTTAACGACACTTGTCGCGCGGCCTCTGAAGATTTGTTAAGGACACAAAAAATGACTTCCATTTGGATTTAACTATATCTAATATTTCGATTGATGTTGATCAGCGACCACACAGTTGATAGAATGATGAATGATTTACCTAAAAATTTTAAACAAGTAAATGTAAACTAATGGACTTGTCTAAACGAGATATTCTTATTAATATCAGGCCTACCACTACCATTAGTTATTCTGCCTGTTTACCATTTGTATGTAACAAGAGCCATATCGCTAAACACTCAACAAGTGTGCGCGTGCCTTAACTCGAACCGGACATTATTTTATCTGCGTCAATAAGTGACGGCGTCGTCGTTTTAATTATTTGTTTTATTCGGCGCTATCACCTTATCGCATCGGATAATAGCGCTCTCTCGCTCTCGCTGTCCGACAAACCTGACACCTCGTTATACGTTAAAGTGTTTTATAGCCACGATTAAATCACCATATAAAATAACATTACGACTACGGATTAAATTAAACGCTTTTGTGTAATAAAATTGTATAACATGCCAATCGTTGCTCTGTCTGACCTATCGTAAATTTTGTATTATTTAACGGGCAAATTATTTCTGTGTGCAATATTGGCAAAATAAAATTGTATAACATGCCAATCGTTGCTCTGTCTGACCTATCGTAAATTTTGTATTATTTAACGGGCAAATTATTTCTGTGTGCAATATTGGCAAAATTAAATATCATTCTCGACTTTCAACGCGTTTAACGCAATCGCATTAAAATTACACGTGATTAAAAGTAAATTGAAAAGTTAAACACGTTGTTTGTTCTGTTAACTTGATGGTGAACAGCTTGTTTCCTAATACTGACATGCCTCACTGGAATATTACTCAATTTCAATTTGAAACTATTTTGCAGTATCGATTATTTTTTTCCCACGGCCTAACAGATTAAATATACCCTTCGATACTAAGTCGCAACTTCGATCCAACCTTCAAATCGATCACAAAAGAAACTAAAATAATCCTCGGCAATAATAGACTGAGTAAACGTTCCCCTCGACAAAAAAAAGATTCCCATAAATTATCGCCCGAAAAGGTCAAATTAAAATACAATGAACAGTTTTTGAGTGGCAGTATTGTGTAGAGGGTCCGGATGAAAGGCCCGCATCCACCGGCCGCTCACAAAAACAAAACTAAACAGAATGCGTTTAAACGGATATAAAAAGAAATACGTGTTCTTATTTCAAATTATTGAATACGTCTGCCCACGTCTACCTGCTGTACGCTCCGGAGAGTATTTTCTTTTTATTGGATTCGAAATTCGAATTCCGAAACGGCTGAATGAATTCTGCTCGAATACGAAATTGAAATGAGAGTTTTGGTGATTTATATTAACGTCGACGTCCGTTACGTTACGGGGAAAACTCCGAGAAGCGGATCGATGTCAACTGTTTATTAGTAATATTAGAAGCTCGCCCGCTCGGCTCACAACTCACACAAGTTCAGCGGCTTGGTAAACATCTAAACACCATTCGCACTTACAAACCAAACAAGCATAGACAAATATTTGAACATCAAGATTGGCTTTGTAACATAACGCCTCAACGTCAAACCCCCGCGAGCTAATTTCTGCTCTATTGTATTCGTTTTAGAGCTCATAAAAACGAGCGTAACGGACGGATTTATTACCTTTGGTATTGGGAAAATAAAAAAAAATGCTAGTAAACTAATATGGTAGCGCGGGGATCAGAAAGCTGATTTTATTTTCTCAGAAATTCAACACCGTTTGCCACCCGATGTGAGTACGGTGGTGGGCTGGATAATTTTAATTCTATCGGCTATTCGACAAACTCAGTCAATAACAATAACTTTCTTTATAAAACTAGGTTCCTAGTCATTTTACTACGGAACTCTAAAAACAGAATAGATAATATTATTTAAATAAATAGGTGTTTATTATTAGAAAGAAAGATTATCTACAATTCTAAATTCCGTCTTCTTCTCGTTTAGAAAACAGATTAGTCGGAATGGACGTGAAAACGTCAACAACAGTGAAAAAATACCGCTCGGTGGTCCCTGACGTAACGTAAGTATGTCAGCCCTCCGTTCCCGCGCACGAATATGTTTGATGGCATCTTGATTATGACGAAGCATTGTTTGCGTACTCCAAATGCCGTGTTTGTGCAAACTGATACTGCATTATCTATCTACAAATATCAACTCATTATTTTGGGTGAACATTGACTCAAGGCACTTCACTTATCACGATGATAATCCTGACAAGACATTTCCGTTGATAAACTCATCTCGACTATATTAAAATAATCGTCATTGACACAGATTTATTGTTTCTAGAATTCAACTTTATGTGCATGTTTGAAGAAAACTAGGAATGTTTGACGAGACGCCATCTCATTTGTCCGTAGCGGTAATTCTGTCATTCAAATATTTACCGAGTAGGACGCGACACGGATTTTAAGCAAATAACAAATAGGCATTTACATTAACACCCGACCCGTCCCCCGCGTCTCATTCACCACCCCGACACTCGTACAGTGACACTTATAAACTGCAAGAACAAGACGTAACGTAGAAGATAAGTTTTTCCTCCAGTTTATAGGGATAATCCAATCGTATTTAGAGGTTAGAGACATTTATGTGTCTGCTTTTGTTCATTCCACGCATTAAGGCGCGTACAATACGCATTGTAAAATTAATTACTTAGACGACACGTTTTTCCCATCGTGTCCACAAAGTAATCTACTACAAATTCAATACGTCACGCGACGTCATCACGACGAAACTTTTAAAAGGCACAACCGACTACTTATGAATGCCGAGAACGGTTAATAAGGTGTGTATTTCTTTGAAACTGGTATGAATGCATCAATTAGGCGACAAGCGTCGCACGACTTCCTGGCTGTAACCAGTAAAGGCGGACCCCGAAATTTATGAGCACCGTTTCTTGTATTTGTAAGGAAATTATGAGCAGAGGGGATCATTACATATTGGTCGTGTTTGTCCATTTATAAAGCGGTTAATGCGCGCGCGTGGGAATGTACCAACTAATAACTTCTGCATTGAGAGCATTACTTACCGTCTCAATAAATACGTACGCCCAACGGACCAAAGCATGAAAAAATGTAATGGTCCGGCAATTAGCTTGGGAGTTGGGACTTAGGCCCAGTTTTTTGATCCATAGTTAATTTATTAATTAACCAATGGTTTAAAATTTCGGTAAAACACAATTTTTTTCAGTTGTTAGCCTCACAAATGGTCAAATAAGTTGGAGAATTAATTATTGACAGTTTGATACTAGCAATTGAAGAATAAACGCGTTTTACCGAATTTTGAAAGCATAAGTACTGATAAAAACTTGGCCTTAATCGTGTTTGAAAGGAGGCTTTTACTCTTTAACTTTGTTTAATGCAGATTAATTAGTTCAAGCTCAGAAAGTTAGGTGTTCATTTCAGATTAAAGACTGTCCAGTTCTTAAACATACTTTAATTCGAGGGTTTTTACTATCACACCCATACATATATTTTGTATTTTTTGGTGCTGGTTACTGGTTATTAAAATTTGTATCTGCTTTATCAAACAGGTGTTCGGTCGGCGGAATTTAATGAAAATAAAAATAATGAAATGAACTCTAGTCGGTAATGTTCACCATTCCCGTCGGCGCAAATATTCATGTAAAGAAGTCATTATGACGAAGAATTTAATGAAGATTTAAAGCAGTTTTAATTATCATTTCGTTTGTTTGGTCAGTGGGTCGTCTTAGGTTTTAATTTTCACACTTTCCTATAATTTTGGTCTTTTAAAATTTGTTTTTGTACTTTCTAGTGGTCGTCTGCAAACCACATCAACAATACATTGTGAAAGAATAATAAATTACAAGGGTCGACACAATACTAAAGCGAACGGTGTCTGTCTCCTTAAAAATAACACTAATGTATTCTCGAAATGTGGTTAGTTTTCCGTCGGCTAGCGGCGACAGATGGGTTGCGGCTTGCGGTCGCTTCTTTGAACACCACTTGGCTACCGGTATGCTCTATCACAACGTCGTAAAGTTCAGAATCGTTTCACACTTCTCCGCGGTTGGCACATGGTCAGTGCTTAAATGTGCACAAGGTTTAATATTTCAGTTTCCGTTTGTTTTTATTTCCTGCGCCTCAAATGCAATTTTAAAGAATAACTAACAATCGACCTACTAAATACTACTATTAATCAGAATGTCAATTAATTTTATAGTCATCGAGATACCTAATTATCTTGGTACTAAATGTTAAAGCTTAAGATTAAAACATAGTTTATTAGGTACACCGTTAGCCTTTAATAGCTGTTTTATTGAGAAGTGGTGCGTATCGTGATAGAAGAATATCGATATTACCTATCGATATCTTTATCCATCATTATTTACAACATGTCTAAAATGAGGAAACTGCTTAGGCTCAATTTTTTTATCCGTGGTTAATTAAACCAATGGTTAAATGCTAACCTAATGTTTTTTTTTTTTATTAAACGTGTTTTTTCATGAATTGTTAACCTCGCAATGGTTAAATAAGTTGGAGAATTAATTGTTTACCATCTCTTACACAAAAAAAAATTATTGAAAACAGCGTTTCACCGAAATTAGAAATATTAAAACCATATTTAACCATTGGTTGACTTAACTACCGATCAAAAAACTGCGCCTTGGTAATCGAAATGCGACCAATTTCAAGCTGCTATAGATATTTTTTATCGATATTCCATGTCAAACAAAAACGTGGAGTACTTCAACACGTTATCAAATAAACGCATCAACGTAACTGTTCTTTAATCTTAGCAGCCAGCAACTTCGAGAATCGAGTGTCAAAAGGTATAAGCGGGCTTTGTTAATTCGTCCCCAGATTTCCGAGTATGATAAAATCCTTTGCAGACAATTTCACGGGTAATTGAGCGGCTGACAATGTTCGGCCGTCGGCCCGGGGGGCCGTAAGACTCGGCTGTTTGTGACGGTCCACTGTCTGTTTGTTACTTTTATTACCACTCAACTTTCTGAATAACTAAACTTACACGTGGTATTCGTAAGGTATTGTAATACTACAACACTTTGTTTTGAGCAGTTAAAAGTGAATTGTTAAAAAGAAAGTTTTGCTCAGAAAAGACATCAACGCAACGAGGTTTTAATTTTTATTGTTGGTCAATGATTTTATGATTAGTTAGTCGGCAATTTATAACGTTGGCTTTGTGAGATATTTTATTAACGACTTAACACTATTCAACGAATACCCACAGTTACGTGAAGCGCGTTCAGCGCGTGCTAGTTCAGAAACTTTTCCAAGTCATTTAGAGTGCAAAAACAAGACCATCTGTCTATGGAGTGGAGATCTAGATGGTTTATCAGCAAGGAGTGATTTGTGTAGTGTCGTCGCTTACCGGATGCCTGGCGGCCGCCACGGCAGCGGCGGCGGCGGCGGCGTTCATTGCGCCCGCGCTCGGATACATCCCTGCGTCAAACACACACGCTCATGGTCTGAAAAACACTATAAGTAAAACGGGGCACAGGGCACAGCACACACTCCACTTGGGGCACACAATAACACAGGCTCCACGCACGTACTCCGAGTCAGTCACACGCGACGATCCGTTGCTGACGAAACTACCGACGCACGTCGTTCTCGCGCGAACGTTGCAAGCGAACTGACTCGAGGGGGGCGCCACCGCCACCCGCCGCTTCCCCCGGCAGGCGAGCGACCCTCGCATCGCATGCCGATTGCCGCTGCCATACATATTTCTCCACTCGAATTTTTCGTCGACTATCTTCATGTTTGAGGAATACTTTAGCCGAATCGGAGATATACGCTCTAATAGATACGTATTATCTGGGGATTTTCTGCGAGGGGTGGTGGGTCGGTGTTACGGGTTGGTGGCTCGTTGCGGTTGACTTGCCCGATGTTATTTTGGCAAACAATATTGCATTGCAATTCTGTCTGAGCTAGCCAGGCTTATTCTCTTGATACCTAGTCACGTAGATAAATAGGTCAGATGTCAGACTAATAAAGATTTCTGTAGACACTTATCGCAAAGTTCCTAAGTCTACGTCTGCGTAGATACATGCACTATTTATATTAGTCTATGGATATATGTTTGACACATTAAATGGTGTCACTAATAAAATTGATAATCATAAATGGATATTACATTACATTATGTAAGTCTTATTTCATTCCATACTATTTGCTGGTAACTATTATTAGTTCTAATAGTTTATACAATGCTGTCGACGTCTCTGTTGGTAATTATCTATTTTGTAATTCAAAACAATCGTGTCACTCAGTTTCGGCTGGTATCCTACTTACCTAATTTTCCATTTAAAATCAGTGTAGGACTCAAAAAAGAACGAAAGGTAAAAAACAAAGGTTTTGATAAATGATAAGAAAATACTCTAAAGCTTCTAATCTACAAGGGGCAAAGAGAACATGGGGAGTTAGTTACCTATTCTTTTCAATTAACGATATAATTAACGTTGATCACTGGCAACATTACAGCGAAATGCCTGTGGTCAATAGAATAGATCGCATTATAGTAGCCACTAGCCACGTACTCGTACATTTGCGGGCATAGATTAAAATATTAATGTGGCTGGTTAATTCGGTAATCCGCAGAGGGGCAGGTAATTGATACAGATAGCTCGGTATCGGTCGGCCGGAGCGCGAGCGCTCTAAAGCTGCTACCACACTTTGCGTATTTACGAGCAAGTTCCCCCGCGTCGTCGTATACCAGCCTTTATTGTAGGTAAGTATGTACCAGCCCGAATGCTAAAGTATTTTTGTATTCCATTCTATTTTTTAAAATGGTAATGAATATCTTTTGCACTATCAAGGCGAAATGGAACGTCAAACGAAACATTCGACAATCGGATAAAAAAATGCACGAGTTCAATTAGATTGATAAGGCCCAGCCCAGAATTATGACGAAGGAACAGCATAAGAGTCATCTCACAATGTTGATAGATTATCGATAGTTTCCCCGAGTAACAACACTGGTTTATAGATCTTCCTACAAACATTGGCGTTGCACATTATTTAGGTGGCTACTTAGTTATGGTTCTGGCCATGTTCTGGCGCACCCTCTGGGTAATCACACCTTCAGCGTGGAGCGCTAGGAACATTGCAGACTGTCTGTGTCTACTCGGTCTACTCTACTAGGTATGGCATTATGAGATACTTATTTTAAAGTGTCACTGCAGTCAAAACCTAGGTACCTATCGGTAATATCATGTGGCTACTAGGGAATGTAATCCGGCTTATCAGGGCACCAACTATATCCCAAAGAGGCGATTAAAGTATTGCGGTTTGCGGTATTCCGAAGTACCTACCTACTTACTATGAGAAAGTAAAAGTTACGAATAAAATTTGTTGCCCGTTGTGTTATATTATCTGTGGCCGTAGGAACGATACCGAATACCTATTCCGGTGGCTATCTAGAAGTCGTGTTCAATCTATTTACTAACTTGTATCTTAGTGTTACCAACGGTCTGACAAAATAGTACAAAACAGATATTTATAGTTCTGATGAACTACACGTTGTACCTACGAAACGTAGGTAACTTGATAGTAATCGCATGTAAGTCATAATAATACTCGTATCTTTCACCTACATATTTTTATTATTATTTACTGCCTGATAAATTTACTAACTTGTGTCATAAAAATGATCAAGACCGAAATCAAATCGAGTAGTTTATAAAAGTCTACTTGTGCAGTACTAGTACTAGTACTGCAGTATACAGGCTGAAACAAAAAAAAAAGAAAACAAACAAATTCAAAAAGCTACCAATACCTAGATATTTATTTTATTTATATTTTGCAACAAAAGTCCGAATGATCACTATTTATTTTAGATGAAAAAATAAAACAAGGAATTTTTGCTAAATTCTGTTTTTGCTGTCAAACGAAATATGCGATATTTTTCCGGGAAACCAATACTACGAATAGTTTTAGAACGGATGCCTAAATTGAGTATCCATATCGGGACGAGGGATTTTAGGCTACTTTTTTTACTGTTTAGATATGATGTAATTATAATATTATGTTTCATGGAGTTTTGAAATGGAAATAATTATTTTGGAGTAGGAAAGTACCTGCCAGTACTAATAATTATTATCAAGTAGGTGATGAAATACCAGACCATTGTTGGGGTTTATGAGGTGGACACCAAAGGAAAGAACGGTATAAGGGTTTGAATAATAATAGTTTAATTACCCTTTGTTTTATATTATATCGAAAGGTGTGTGTAGCACGTGTTACTCTACTAAGGTAGAAGGTATACAGTACAGACAGTGCCAGCTAGCATTTCAGTTTTGAGTGTTGACAAGGGTTCACATAATTAACTTTGTTATTTATGGTTAGACAGAGAAGGCTATAATTATAGTGTTGAATAGTATTGATTTATTTTTGATAAACTCCAACAACCATGACCATGGTGGTATTCCCTGCTCGTCGAATAATTAAAGCCATAGTTTAGTTTCATACAACAACCAAATTTAACCTACAAATAAATTAAGTAGCAGTAAACATATTAAATTATGTTCATGGCATTATCAACAATTTTATCGCAACGGCCGCGTAGCCACGAACGAAGTAATGAAATTCTCTAAAATTCCGTGCCATACTTTCGTGACCAAATGAGAGTCGTTTAAGGCTTAGCACCCTGTATCGCGTGTAAATACGACAATCGGTCATTATTACGTTGACAACCCTGGAATAATTAACAGTAGTAACTTGCTAAGAAACAGAGGGGTTCTGTTTCTTGATGTGCGGTGAATTTAGCTGATAAACAGTCGTATAACGACTTTATTGTGCCGTGGTGGAATACCGATCGGTGCTAACAGATATATAGTTCCAATTATGATTATGCTAGTATTATATTATCTGTGGTTCCAATGAAGCGTCAGTTTGACGACTTGATGAGTTTTAGAATCTGCTTGTGTGATGTCAATTTGTACGACGTGTAATAACCGCAACAATTTCCTGTGACACAATTCTTCGACGGGATTGTCTGCTAGCAATAGAGCACTTCTCAAAAGCAATAGCGGATATTTCTAAAACCAAAAGGCTGTATTATATTATTATGCTAGTATTATATAATCTGTGATATTATACACCTTTTTCGTAGTAAGCAAGTAGTTATATTAAAAAAATACTATTTTTTGGGAAAAGTTGCGTCATAATAATGTTCTGAGTTTTGGCGGGAACGTGATGGCGACGTCTCTGTTGCTTCTGTTTTATTTTCTTAAAATTGTGTTATATTGAATGTTAATAGTGTAAAAAAATTAGTTTTTTATTCTAATAATATTAGTGAACGTGCACGAGTGTGGGCAAGTAAACACAGCGTAAGCGGTAGAACATGAATTTGTACATGTTGTCGACAAAACTCCGTAGAAGCTACCAATAAAGTTACCGCCATTTTATTGGGGCCTAACTAGGACATTGGACCAAAATCTAAAAAAACTAGAACTTCTATTCTAAACGTGACACTGGCTAAATCCAAGAACCGTGCGAAGCCAAAATATACAATTCTAATATAATAAAAAAAATAAAATAAAAAATTCTTTACTTCGTAGACTTTCGAATAGACCGATAAATAAAGAGCCCTTGTGTGCCTTGACTCAAGTATGAATGCGACAGTGCGACAGTGTGGACTATGATAAACAATAGTCTGTTAAATAAAATAAGGTAGGTAAGTACTTTGATACTTTCTTATCACGAACTGTCCGTTCTTAATATTTTTTCTTCCAAGCTCTCACTTGACATTGCTGGAAGATATAAGTTACCTACTCAAAAGAAGTGACCAACAAAAAATGCAAATAAATACATGAATTAGCACTAAAATTATTATAATACGACCATTATTCACGGGTACAAGGCAGTTCAAAAAAAAAACCTCTAGACGTTAATTAATCTATCTGAACACTTCATGACTCCACAATGGGATATAGTTGGCATTTTTTTTTTATAAAATGTTTAATGAATAAAAAGGATTGTGTGTATGTATGTAGGCAAGTGAGGCGTAGTTAGCTATTAGCGTATTAGCTATGTATGCTTTATGTTTATTCAACGCATTCCGAGCGGAGCGTTGCATACGATGCGGTTTTTGTGACGGAGCGCGGTGGCTATATTTTATTTTGCTCGCTACCACACACCACACAACACACGCTCGCAATAATACCTACAGCTTTAGTTTTTAATGTAACACTTCTCAAAGCTGAGATTTTCTTTGTTTACTTATGTAATGTTTATACTCAATTTGTTTGTGTAATAATATTGTATCTGTAAACATTGCTTTGTATAATTCTCACTGTTTTATGGAGATGTGCCATGTGGTTTGCTTCTGAATAGTGCCAAAAGAATGATCAATCTGTTTTAAGGATTCAGTTTTGATAATTATTATCAATTACCGATGAATGCAGTTCGGTTGCAATGACAAATAAAAAAGATATTTTTTTGCGAGAAAGTTTTATTTTTATTATTTTTTGTGTAGGTTTACCATCACTACAAATTTGGGCAAGTTCCATAGTAAGGTACCTAAAGGACTGGCAATATACTCCTAACCCATTATAACTCAATTTACAAATTCGTGCTGTTTGTCGCTAAAGAGTTCGGTTGTATACTCCACATCATGAAAAATGCTTAACCGATTTTGATGAAACTTACACTATGACCTAAGTTGTGAGATACTTAATAAAATAAAAAAAAGATTGATCAAAATCGGTTCAACCAAACGCGAGAAAATCGCGGACAAACATACAAACACAAACATACAGGTCAAACTGAGAACCTAATTTTGAAGTCGCAATTCTTTTGTCTTTTAAAAAGCACATTTTCTTTCGGTGGAATGGATAGCCATTGAGATGAAGATGGAAAAACGTCTTAGATCATCAACACCTTTTTATTTATTATTTCCCCGCTATTGAGTCAAAAGATGAGTTATTGCGGTCACCGTCTTGGCGTCATTAACCATATGGAAAAAATAAAACGACTTCCACGTAAATCGTTCCTGAGTAATGTGTGTGTGTTCGTCATTATTTACGATGATGCTTATAGTTATTACTTTATTACCGTTTCAATATAAACCCGTTGAATACGAGGATTATCTATAATTTGTATTTTCGCTTCGCCATTAACCTTGACCGAGTCCGAAAGGCCCAGTATTTATGCCCGTTTTATACAGAAATGGAGAGGTCAGTTATTTCCGATGTCCAAGCGATGTCCAGACTAGTTAATTTGCCAAATTTGGCTGTGAAAATGCATGCGCTGTTCACTGTCAGTTACAGCGCTGAAACTGGGACGAATGTTGAATATTTTGTCGTGTATAAGGGTTGAAAATAGTTTGGGTAGGGTTAAATAAATGTGGGCATGTGAAGTGATAGGTAGGTATATCAGCAGGACCCATTAATATTAATGCTAATTTGTATCCGTGGTGCTAGGCAACTGGGCTTATCCCAGTTGTAAACGACCCTTTGTGCCTATTGGCCTTGTTTGTTCCGTCTCCTGCTTGATATGGAGGGAAGTGGAAATTTGTAGTTTTTCGTACTCCTCCGTTATTATTTTCTAATTAATTTCGTTGCGGGATCCAAGACAGTTAAATTCATTCTCCGGGACTTCGTCGAGCTTCATTGCCTCGGCGCTTTTCTGGTGGTCGCCACTGTTGATTGTGGCTTTCAGGAGTTGCAGTGGTTTGGGAATAGTGCGGTGGGATTGTCCCACCAAAAAAAAAGGTATATCAGCACCACATACCACAAAAACAACAGTTTTATTAGGTATGATCTGTGATCTGCACAGACGTGTAGCAGTATTTACAATTATTATCATAAAATTGGTCAAGATATCTTTTATAATGTGTTAAATAAATCCTTATGGTGTTAGTTTTTGTTTGTCATAAGTTTTTGGGTTTGAAACCATACGCGAAAACAATTCCCACACAGCAAGTGAAGTTAAATCGGCCGCATTCAATCCTGTAAGACTCGAGCGTCACCCTAACTTCCTCCCAAGTACCAGTTAACACGTCATCTGTCAAGTTGCTAGTAAGTAAGTAGTTGGGAGTGGGAGCGAGCCAAGTCACATGTTTTAATTTACCGAGGTGCGGGGTTGCCCTAACTTTCGCGATACTTCTTACCAATTATGCGTCATCTTTGAGGGGAGTCTGCTTAAAAAGCTGCGCGCAGATCGATCAATCTTCCAAGTAAGCAAACCTTGTGGATTATCGTTCTTTGCACATCCGGATTAATCAGAGGCTTTCCTTCTTATAGATAGAGCTTTTGTTATTTTCTCTCGCCTGCGAGGGTAGGACGAGCTCGTGGAAACGTCAAGTCAGTTTGTTCTGCAAACTTATCAATGGAATTTTGTTAACCTACTAGTAGAGTGGGGCAAAAACAGAAAATGACTGAAAAAAAAATGAAATTATTCACCCGCATCTGCGTGACCAGAAAACCCCAACATATCCACTCGACGAAAGGCATGGAAGGATGATGACTTGATGAGCTAATGCGACAGTTCAAGTTCACGTGGTGTAGGTAGTGGTGCTCTAGCCTGCTACTAGAGCGTTGTTGGTAATTTACACAGCGCACACGAGCGAAGTAACGAGTCGCAACAAAAAAACGAGCAAACCGCGGTGCGAGCTCGTTTTGTTTCGTTTTCGAGTCCCACTGTGGAGCACCCTCGAAAATTTTGCCAAGATTTTTTACGCCCACAACCGATCTCGTTATTCTTTCATTTCGAGAATATTAAAAGCGCTGAAAAAATGGCATTTATCTTTAGAGACTAGACTCGGGGTCGTTACACGAAGAGTACCATTGAATCAAGTGTCTGATGTGAGTAGATACTGTAATATTAAACAGACCTTAAGCACACAGATCGTGCCAATATCACTATTTGCATGACCAAGTTAAACAGAACTTTAAACGTTTTTTGTTAACTTGGAAACGGTTATGATTAGTGTTCAGTGTGAACACACAACGGAGACTGTAATATTTAGCTAGATTTGACTGAACTCGCAAGAGGAATTAATTAAATAAAAGCCTGTACAAACGTAGGGACCCCGGCACGTTACGACGAGGCCGCAACCCTTAGCAGTTTATTTTTAATTCTTATTTGGAATCGGTCGTTTTGTCCGTCGGCGGCCAGTCGCCCAGTCGGCCACATGTCGCGTCAACGATGTGCGCTAACAATGGACGAGGCATTCTGGGACCAGTCGTGCGTCTTGCACCCATCCTGCCTTACCTACCTGCGCTTTGAGTCATTTATCTGCGTTCTAGAAGGTTACATTGTTATTTGGCTTTTATTTTTTGTACAACTACAATAAAGCTACACTAAGACCTTTTCTTTATGCAACTTGTTAATTTGTATTGTTGTAGGTAACAATCTAAGTATGCCTTATAAAAGCCTATTTTGTCGTGTTTTATAATAATAAAAACACTTGCATCATTTATTTCACTTAATACGCAGCAAGAGAAATCCATTACTTTGGGGCAAGACTTCCTTCCCTAAAAACAACCGCTTCCGTTCGAGTAGGTAAGGCTGGCAGGGGATTTATTTTAGAAAAACACAATCAAAATGATCGATCACATCTGCTAAATCGTGGTATTTGAGCGCGTTGTTGGATATTTTTACTTATGCGAAAGCTTAATCCGTATTAACGTATGATATGTAACAGGGTAGACATAACTGTCGCCTATTTATTGGTAGAAAAGAACCGCTGTGTATGTCGTCGGAGCGCCGTAACTTGTAATAGACATGGTTATTTATCTCTTGAGCGAGATGGAGGCGATACAGGCTCCCGCGCAGGCGGGCTGGCGGGCCACCGCGCGATCCGCCGATAATGGATAAATAACAATCAAGCGGTATCGCGCGACATCGCGCCGCCCCCGCACTACATCGCCTTATCTCCCTACCTGACTCAAACAAAATTTTTACGATCCCATTGCTTTAACGCTGATCGCATCGCGCAAGATAAGCCTTAATTAATTAGGTAGGCCCGCTTAATCGACCCGTTATTTTCTTGTCCATTTAATTTACACACTTGATGACTGTAATAAACACCTACCATCGGGATTGTTTAACCCTAATTCGAAAGTTTTGAGCTTCTATACAAAATAAGTTTGGAAACGTTCGTGTAGGTAGTTTGGTAGTAGTCGATAAAAATAACATGACGCCTAGGTACGTATTGTGCGCTTTTATTTAAATTAATAGGAATGCCTCTGGGGTTTTAAAAAGGAATTTGGAACGCATTGGAATGCCAGTGACATTGTCCATGTTTTTTATATCATTGTTTCAGCAAGAGGCAGTACTTACTTCAAACATTGACTTCGTTACGGACAACATAAACAACGGTGGATTAATTGGCTAGACAGCGGTCAATGCAAACTTGCGTTATCTGCGCGGAGGACGCGGCGACACGCGGCGCGGGAACACGAGGCGCGGCGCGGTGCGGGCGGCGGCGGGCTGCACGCTCGGTGCACGCGGTGACCGCCCGAACAAACAAAACAAGCTGCATAATTAACCGGCGCGAACAATTAGTTGTATAACCGGCCATTGTGTCGCGTAAAAGCGACGACTTTTTTTAAAAAGCCTCTCGGTTTCCCAGAAGGCTCGGATTCTGTCTCGCTCCAGGCGCAGCTTTTTGCTCAGGAATTAATATTTAATGGCTGCAGTTGGAATTGCATGCGATCGGCTCTTTAGATATCTCAGTTTATTTACTTTTGCGTGGTGTGGTGGCGTGAATCATGGTTTTTCAAAATCACACCGACGTAAAAGGGAATCTGATGACTAGATAGCGCACGTCTGGCTTCGCCCGCCTAGGAACGAGTACTTAACAGATACTAACAACAAAAGGAGCTTTTGTGAAAACAAGCTTTTGTGCGAACGTAGACAGAAAGGTAAATTGTTATTAAAACGTAGATACGGCTTTCAACATCGACCCTTGGTAACAAGTTAAACACTTTTTTTGTAGCAATTTGAAGGATTGGCCTCGAAAATCTGGCGTTATAAAAGCTTTATAAGAGTTTCTTGTAGTTTGGCCTTTAGAACATACCTTCACGAGCCGTTAGGCTCAATTTGTAGCTTACGTGCATCCCTTGTTCCCTAGATAGAATCATGTCAGGCCTTGTCGCGCTCACCTATCGATAATGGCTTAGCTATTGCTATGTATGCTAGTATTATATTATCTGTGCTATTGCAAACGTTCGCCAGCGTAGTGAGTCTTGACAGCTGCTTGGAATCCAGTTTTAATGCTATTGTCTTTCCAATACTCTCCATTTTATATCTAGGATAATCTGATAATAGAAACAGTCCGATCTTAACTTTCTCCGAGAGACTCCAAGAGTAGGTATGCTTAGTGTGGAAGCACTTATACTTAGCTGGTTTTTTTAATAATATTTCTCACATTCGTTGGCCGTGAAGTCCATACGCGCGCGGCTCCGCCCGCGTTGTACGATTTGTATTAGTACTTCACCCAATATCTTTATAAATTGTAGCCTATGTGTTATTCTGATGTATAAGCTATATTTGTGTAAAGTTTCATCAAAATGCCTTCAGTAGTTTTTGCGTGAAACAGTAACAAACATCCATCCATCCTCACAAACTTTCACGTTTATAATCGTACAGCGGCTCGGCCCGCGTAAAAGCCGAAAATTATCTATATCTGTGCCAAATTTCATCCAGATCCGTACAGCCGTTTGAGCGTGAAGAAGTAAGATAAGGATTGTTTTGTAGGTACTTACTTAGGTAGGTAACAATCGAATCAGCATACCTAATAAAACATAATTAAGTAAGTACTATTTTAATAGACAACATGGCACCCGTTTTAAGACGACGACTAACGCCAACGACCTTGAGGGAACAAAACGCGCACTCGTTTGACACCCGCGCGACCCAAAATTTTGTAGTTTTTTGTACTTTCCTTATTATTCTATGACTTTAAAAAAAAAGCCTCAGATCAAAATGTAGATAATTAAATTGTCTTTGAGATGGTGTCGATTTCATTAAAATACACCCTGCGGTTTTAGTGTGATTGTCGTGTTTTTGTCCGTTTTAGACATAACTTTACAAATTAATTACACTTTGTTATACGAATATAACTCAAAATTTGCTCAGATCAAATTATTAAGAAAATAGTCTAATATAACATATTTTTTTTTCAAAAAATTACTACTAGCCATTTTGACGTGATTCTCATTTGAAAATCAGCTACTCAAGGGAATCGGCCAGTCTCACGGCCAAATTATTCGGTAACTTTAGATTTACTATCAATCAGTGTACGAGCACCTACTCGATATGAATGTACCTAGGTGCGACTCCACACTCGAGTGTTGATTGACAATAAAATATAACTCTTTATTACTCATTACACAATGAATGTAAGTAACAACTTTATAGAGTACACTCACAGTGTCACACTCAACTAAGCGAATTTCCTGACGGGTTGACGGTGACGCGATTTGATTTACCTATAATTATCACACCGATAAGCGATTTTGACTTCAAGTAGGAGTTCACATGGACGCTATGCGATGAAATTTGACCGATATGTAGGTACCTACTTGGAATTTTCTTAGAAAATTAGCAAGTAAGTTCAAAAACCATTCCAAAGTGTTACTGTGTGTAGATAGCCAAACTCGCCAAACTTCTTGGCCGCCCTGAAGTTGGCTATGGCTGCGCAGTAGTAAATCTCGTTTAGTCTATATTCGACAGATTCTACTTTTGACATCATATTCTACTGATTCTACGTAGGACAAATACGACAAAAACAGCACCGTTTCGTGCCTTGCGCATCGGAAAGCCAACTTCAGGGCGGCCCAGAAGTTTGGCGAGAACCAATGCGAACGGTGCAAATGCTTTTGTATTAAAACTTGCTCATTAAGGCGCCGATTCCCTTGAGTAGCTGATTTTAAAATGAGAATCACGTCTAAATGGCTAGTCGTAATTTATTGAAAAAAATATATGTTATATTAGACTATTTTCTTAATAATTTGATCTGAACAAATTTTGACTTTTATTCATATAACATAGTGTATTTAATTTGTATAGTTATGTCTAAAACGGACAAAAACACGACAATCACACCAAAACCGCTGGGCGTATTTTAATAAAATTAACACCATCTCAAAGATAATTTAATTATCTATATTTTGATCTGAGGCTTTTTTTTTTAAAGTCATAGAATAATAAGGAAAGTACAAAAAACTACTAAATTTTGGATAGCGCGGGTGTGAAACGAGTGCGCGTTTTGTTCCCTCAAGGTCGTTGGCATTAGCTGTCGTCTTATTTTTTTTTTTTATATTACGATGGAAGAGATAAATGGATAATTGGTAGTTAATTATTTAATTTGGATAGTTTATACACAATGGTGATGAATTAATTACACAATCTCTGATTTACAAAATATGCTATAATGAAATTGACTTATGTGGTTGGCTGTACACGTATCTGTACTATTATCGACGAATAAGAGGATGTAAATACCTAACTACTTACGTACTGTTGTTCGCCTTGTTAAAGTAGCTATATTGGTCTTTCTCTATTTGTTTATACTTATTACATCAGCATTCTTTTCTTTAGGTGAAATCTGTGCTATTTATTTTTTAAGTCGAGTTATTATTATAATAACACTAATATTATAATGGCGAAAGTTTGTGAGTGTGTTTGTATGTTTGTTACTTCTTCACGCTCAAACGACTGGACGGATCTGGATGAAATTTGGCACAGAGATAGGTTATAGTCAGGAATAGCACATAGGATACTTTTTATTCTGGGAATATGTTCCCTTGGGATAATTTTCGACATTCACGCGGGCGAAGCCGCTGACAGAAGCTATACTAATATTATAAAGAGGAAAGATTTTTTGTTTGTTTGTACCGAATAGGCTCCGAAACTACTGGACGGATTTGAAAAATTCTTTCACCAATAGAAAGCTACATTATTCCTGTGTGACATAGGCTATTTTTTTATCCCGAAAATGGGTCCTGTGCGATGGTCCACGGGAGCGAAGCTGCGGGCAACAGCTAGTATTATTATAAAAGCGAAATTTTGTGAGTGTGTTTGTATGTTTGTTAACCTTTCACGCAAACACTACTGAACGGATCTGAATGAAATTTAGCACAGATATAGATTATAGTCTAGAATAGCACAGAGGATACTTTTTATCCCGGGAATATGTTTCTTTGGGATAATTTTCGACGTACTCGCGGGCAAAGCCGCCGGCAGAAGCTAGTTAGGAATAAATATTGAAAGATTTGCCGCAGATGACCAACTTGGAATCTGTTTTATCGTGTCGATTGACCATAATATCTGTTATTATTTATTTCGTTGTCGGCCATGGGCAAAAACGACAAAATAATTAATAATATCGAATTTATTGCCAAGCTTGTAACCTGCCTTTAATAATAAACGAAGAAAAAAAGTGATGCGCCATTTATGTGTCAATGATACAATCAATTGAGACAAATACTCATTATAGTCTTTAACGTTTATTAATGTCGAACTGAGGTTGTGACAAGTCATTACTAACCCTATGACCATAATAATAGAGATAGCTATGCCGTGCCGTTGACTGATAATGATATCGGGCTTTGATTTGATCCTCTACAAAAGAGGGTGAACATTGAAGTCGTTCAATTAAGTACCCACTAAAAACGAGGGCAAGATGTCTGTCTGTAGCCGTTAAGTTTATGAATATGCCATTAATGGTTATGTAACTGATACACCAAACATTCGACCAGTTATCCGAGCCAAAAGTTCTTGGCGAGTCATGTCATTGGCATCGCTGGCTCGCCGTCTACGCGAATTTAAATCACTGTCAGTCGTCTGCATAAATGGTTCCGTATCGTAAAGCCGTCAGTTGCCAACAATGAACGTAAATATCGCACTTACACCGCTCCCCCCACGCCCCGCGCCCACCACCCGCGACCCCGGCTCTCGCGGACCGGACCGCGCAATGATTGACACATCAACTCATTGTGATAACTACCCACATGTAAACCGACGACGACTCGCCACCCGCCAAAATTACGCATACATCGCCAGTTCGAACCGGATATTATTTAATTACATCGAACGATCATATCAATGGACAGTTATCAAAGCGATCCGACGATAAGTAGCCGGAGATTGCTGTGAATGGGTTTGCTATTAATTAAGAGATAAAAGACGTAACCATAACTTAAGCGGGTATTAAAATGTGGATGCCTTGTAGCTGGTCGCTAGAAGACACGTCCCTTTCCGTTAATTTCTGTTTTATTTATACCAACAGGGGATATTATTTAAGGTAATAGCCCCTTGATGTAGAGTCCCCTATAATCCACGATAATTACCCACATTTTATTTAACGAGTGGAATCGAGAGCTATGGGTGAACGACGTTGTTTACATAATATACACGCAGCTAACCACTATGTTTTGTAGTTGCAACAGCTTGTCACACGAAATCAAACATACTTATTACAAATGCACTGCAAGTCAAAATTATAAGAAAGTCTGCAGTGCTTTTAAGTTTTGTTATGTACTCTACCTTACTGAATATACATTGTTATGCTATGTTCCAAGAGTTCCAACTACAACCATATATTTATAAACTAAAAAGCTTCTAATGGTCTTAAGATAACAGAGCTGTAAGGACTTTTGGCAATTATTGCTAGGTATCTATCCCTTTTTTTTAACTATAAGGGTTCCGTAGTCAACAAGGAAAGGAACCCTTATCCCATGGTGTGGGGTATCGTTGGATAGACCATTCAAAAATATTACGGGTCTGTGACAACCACTTTTCGTTTCAGAGATCCGTTTGTGTAAAATTGAGCTTTAAATTGCTAATTATTGTTAGAGTCAAGTGCCACTGCCAACTAAATGGTTTATTCTGGGTATGTGAAAAAAATCAGGGCAGTAGTAAATATAACGAAATTAAAAGGAAAACTATCACAGCTAAGTAAGCTTTACAAATTTACGAGTAATAGTTGAAACTTCCAAAATGTACCTACTTTTCTTTTTCTTTTCGTTAGAGCAATGTTCGGTGATTTCATTGTTTATGAACTTCAGTATTTTTCCTTATTATGTTGGTGAATGTAGCTGTTTGTGCGGAACCCTCCTCGGTGTGCGAGTCCGACTCGCACTTGGCCGATTTAAAAAAAATAAATAAGGCATTAAATTGTAACCCAATAAGGCTACGATAAAGCAGTTCTATCACCTTTATAGGACCAATCACGAGCACATTATTTGAAGGAATGTTTTCTCGAATGCTGTACAACACAGCTAGGGGTATCAACTTACGTGGCAAACCGCGTACTTAGTCATCGATCCAGTTTCCAGATAGCGTTAAATATTAACTCGAAAAGAACAGGTAATTACTCCGTTCCAGATAGGAGTTACCGCATTAATCATTCATCTATGCAAGCAAGGAACCACTTCACAAGTGGACATTAGCTGGATAGGCAAGTGTTAGTGTCCAAAACATAAAAGAAATAACTGTTACGAGTCTGCAAGGAACGTTAGGGCTGTCAAATGCGTTGTCTAGTTTAAGCTCGGATGTGTTAAGACAAAATTATCGAAAGCGGATTCACCGTCTGAGCTTTAGTAGGAAATTAAACGAAAACTGGTGCGGAATTCATAATTTTAGTTTATTTATACAAGGCGAACATTATCCGAACTTTTTGCCAATCGGAACTTACGTAGGAAATAGTCATCTATACTCATACTAGCTTATGCCAGTGGCTTCGCCCGCGTGAATGTCGAATTATCCTAAGCGAACATATTTCCGGCATAAAAAGTATTTTTACGTGCTATTCCTGACTATAATCTAAATGTCAGCCAGATCCGTCCAGCCGTTTGAGCGTGAAGAAGTAACAAACACACACACACAAAATTTCGCCTTTAGGTATAATATTAGCGTGATAGTGTGATAGAGCAGAGGTAAAGTTTGTGAGGTTGCAGGGGGGTAATCTCTGGATCTACTGAACCGATTTTGAAAATTATTTCACAAGTTTTGAAAGCTACCTTATTCCTACTACCTACTACATAGGCAATTTTTTTAATCCTGATAACAGGTCCTGTGTGGTGTGCCACGGGAGCGAAGCCGCGGGGAACAGCTAGTATCGTATAAAAATGCTAGTAGAGTTTTCTTTGCTCGCTTACCACATCGTGGTTTAAATTTAAAATGTAAACTTTTGACACGGACAGGTTTCCGTCAGTAGAATCTGGCAGTCTGGCAGCCCTGTCAGCTGTGGTGTGCAGGTATGTACGTACGTACGTAGTTATTTTTTAGTGGAAGTGTGGCTCGCCGGCTACCGGACAAGCTCGCCTTATCCGATGGAGGTCGCCGCGCCTATACTTATGTATGACTGCCTGTCTCAGCCGTCTTATTGTGCTTTTAATGTTGACGCTTTTGTTGCCTGATTTTCTGTATTGATTATTTTTTTTGTTGAATACGAATTAGCTTTGTAAGGATCTTTTGAATTGATGTTTTGTTTTCGAGGGTATTTTTAGTTTTGCTGTGTCGTTTGTTTAACTGAGGTAAAGGAGGGTACCTAATATAATGTGAATACGCTCTTTAATTTTTGTAACATTTAGGATGTTTTTGTTAGGGACATTTTTGTAGGTAAGCCATCTGTCGAGTCGCGCTGTAGGTGTGTGAGCACCGGTAGCGAGGTCGTCAGTCGTCACCTCGTGGCAAGGCACTGTGTTGCCCCGCGACGCGACCCGCGCCTCGCATTAGCGCCGCGCATTCAATAATAATGAACGAGCCGCACCGAAATATCCCCTGTTTACACCCACTCGCTCGCTCCGCACCGACCGACCGCATTTTTATTTTTTCGCTGTCGCACATTTCGCCGTCATAGCTATTTCCACTCGAGGCATTATACGCGCGTCCGTGTGTGCGTCAGTCCACGTGGACCGCTTCGTCGTCGGTGAGTAGAACTTGACGAATCCGCGGCTGCGATTGGCTCGCGAGCCGAGATCGCTTATTAAGGGCGGGGTTACACGCGTTCCGGCGCCGCGGTTGGCTGGAGCAGTGCGCGGAACGCGCTCCATTGGCCGAGTCGATTTTTGTAAGAGCTACAGTCCACGTGGACTCGTTTATCTATTCAGACGCCGGCGGCGCGGTCGCGGGGGGAGGCCGGGGGGTATACGGGCAATCAGTAAAGGCGGGAGGAATACGGCCATATTTATAAGAGCTGCGGGGATGCAATCACGAAGCGGCGCGGGGCCGGCGGGCGTCGGGGGGGAGGCGGCGGCCATTTTGAGGGCAGCTCTTTTTATTCGTTTTTCGCGCGGGGTGCGTCGTCGTCGGCGGGAGCGCGCCGTGCGCTAATTGCGGGGGTAATGAGGGCGCTCGACTCGACTCGCTCACTCTATTAAACTCGCTCGGTATCGGCTGCCTTATTGATTTGTCCTTAATCGAGGCGCTGTGGAGTGGCTGGTGGCAGCCACGGCTCCGCGGCTCGGTGTAATGTAAACAAAGCGGTCGACGGTCGGGTGGCGCGGGCGGCGGCGACTCCGCACAAATTGAATTAGAATGATTACAGCCGCTAGCCGGCGACACAGCACTGACCCAGTCGCGCGACCTGCGCACCGCTCCCGCTCCCGCACTCGCTTCAGCAGTACACACAGCCACAGATAATATAATCACAGCTACCCACATTAATCATATAGCAATAGACCGTCCGTATCCAGACTATATTTTTTTGTATCCGACTGTAAGATGAAATCGACCCACCCTATCCTACTAAAAGTTGAGGCGAACTTTTTAAATTAATTTTTCTTCGGTAATGTTTTAAACTTATCTGCTAATGACCTGGTAAATTTCTTTATAACTGTTAATGTTAGCAATACTAAAATAATTTATACTTCTGCAAGTTCAAGCCACGTTTACGAAGTTCACAAGTTGACAGCTGTACTAGGGTGCTATAAAATGTAGGGAGTAGGGACTCAAACTTCAAATAAAATTTATTATGTACTTACTTAACGGGAAATTGGCTAAATGGGTACCTAGTAAATGCTACTAGGTACCTAATTACACACTTTAACAACTTAATTAGCAGATACTTATTCCACGATGTTTAAATTCAGTACTTTCCCAGAAATATTTACCAACTCAGATAAAATATATTTAAGTATTTTACAATCTCTAATTTGACACCTTATACTAACAGATAAAATTTCAAGATTTCTCGTTTTGATAAACGGGCATACATATACCTAGACCTACCTACTTTCATTTAGATAGCGAGCGTTAGTAATACCTAAAGATATTTGTAAATTAAGTAATATAGGTGCGAATGTACTTATCGCACCCTCAGACTGAAAGTGACCTAACTCAAAATAAAAAATTTCTGGGAAATGAGCAAGTCTCCAAAAAAATCCGGCCGGTTCCGTACCATTATCGCAAAAAAAAACACGTTTGTTGTATGGGAGCCCCACTTAAATATTTATTTTATTCTGTTTTTAGTATTTGTTGTTATAGCGGCAACAGCCATGCTATTCTCTAAGAGACAGTTTCTTGGCTGTGCTCGTAGACGAGCTCGTCTTCGAGACAGTCTCGAGATCGACCGATCGTGCAGCGCTGATTCAAACGGTATTCTCTAGCGCGGTTATGGTCGTCGACGAACTCTAAAACTGACATCTCCTATCACAATTTCGTAGACGAATTAGGGCTTGAAACAAATTCTTTAAATTACAATCGATAAATCTCGACTGAGAGTTTTATGGCCTTAAAATGTATAATATAGGTCTATTTTTAAGTATTTTAAGTAATAGAGTGAAACTACAAACGATTTCATAGTTATAATAGTTTAACTAATGTATTTTTATTATTGCATCTTAAGGCTGAATGACAATTTCTTTGCCTATTTCGTAAGTAAAAGCAACGCGCTGTGACGCTGCCACAACCAACACGCAAAATCGCAACCGAATTTTCTTTGTTTGATAATTTGTTGTTTGTTTTTATTTAAAACTATTTACAAATATGATTTTAACATAGTTGTGTGACTGTGTGAAATGTAAGTATTTTAATATACTTAGGTACAGTGACAATATTATTGTTCTACAAAAAAGTGAAGTGAAGTAGGTATAATATGTTTATCTTTAGATCAATTTAATATGATAGTACTGCGTTGAAATAAATTTGCAGGATGTAAAACCAGGGCTATCTTGGCGTAAGAACAATATGACAATGGAAAACCAGCCGAACACAAAACAAGTGATGAAGTTTTTTAGAAAAGTCTTACTAGGTATGTTATAATTTGTTTATATTTCGTATTACACTTTGAGGCTAGATGGGGCTAGATCACTTGCAGTGCCTCAATTGCCTTTTCATGCATTGTTGGTTGGTGCAGTGTAAGAAGCTCTAGATAATTAAATAGTGTTCTCACTTTTCATTCCCAGGTTGGACCAAGTTGTTGGTGTTTTTAAAAGTAGCCACAAAATCAATTAACCAGCAATACTATGTGTCTCCCTATAATATCTGTTCCTTCAGAAAGAGAGAGTAATGCTGTTATACATAGTATCCTGCATATTTTTTTAACTCTAATAGTAATTTATTGCATTTTTATGTTCACAGCTCCTCGCAGGCGTCGTTTGCTAACGGTATGAGGCCATCTAATCCAATGCTCATTTCACAACAACCTTCACAAAGGCAAATGGAGATACACTGAAGATATTTATAGAATAAAATTCTATTACTGGAAAATAGTTCAATAAATAAATCTGAGTTTTATCATTTTGAGTTTTTTTTATTAGTCAATATGTATATTATGTCTAATTATTTTCCATAATAAACATATTAATCTGTTTTGCAGTCTTAATGCACAATTTTGCTTGTACAAACAAGAATTTGGCCTATTAAGATTGAGTATCTAGCTGGAAGGAACCTGTGAAGGTTGCGGTGTTCCGCTGGATGCGAGATGCACGCGACCGGTCATTGTGGCGACGCTTGGTGGAGGCCTATGTCCAGCAGTGGACGTCATTAGACGTATATGATGATGATGAAGCTGGACCAATAAACATGATTCACATCACAACAAATATTATTTAAATATATTTATGACATATAATTTTAATTAAAGATCCTACTAATTAACCTATGCAATCCATACTAATATAATACATGCAAAAGTAACTGTCTGTTATCTTTTCACACTTAAACCGCTGATGGTACCTATGGAAACAGTTTGAGACCGTAGGTAACTATCCTATGTCCTTCATAGTATAATTTTTATCATGGAAATCTTCCTTAAGTTTGTATGATGAATTAATAATATCTCTAGTAAGGCGGCCCACAAACCTACAATTTTTTTTCTTGAAATAAAAAAATGGCTATTCGAAATACTAATGCTACGCAGACTTAGTTGCAGGCAACAGCTAGATAAATAATATATAAATTAAAATTCACATTAAATATTTAAAACGCCTGTACGCTAAGAGCTAAGTCGTTTTCCAATACCTATAATTGGGGATTGCCAATGAGTTACGCAGCATTCTGGATTTAAAAAGAACTTACTAAATACGGAATACCATCGCTGTGTTCCAAAACGCATTATAGGTATGTTATTAAAGCCTGAAGGTAACTATGGATAAAGTGTCTCTATCCCAGGATATTGTTATCAACGTTGCTAATTCTCTCGCCTGTCGAGCTCTGTTAAAATCACTAATTTTCTTAGCTTCTTCTAATTTAAGTAGCTTTAGTTAACCAAGCTAACAAACTGGTAAGCTGGCAAGCTGGTAAAAAAATATTATAATACAATATTTTATTAGCTTCTGCCAGTGGCTTCAAACACGTGAAAAGTGTTTTCTTATCCCAAGGGTACATTATATTGGGAAGAAAAGTATCCCTTATGCTATTCCTTTACCTAGCTATAATCTATCTCTATGCAGAATTTCATCCAGTGCCGTTCTGGCGTGATTCAAAGAGTATGTAACACTGGCGTGATTGAGTAACAAACATACATTCAAACCAACAAAACTTCCCATCAATACTTTCACATTTATAATATTAGTTAGATTAAAATCCAAGAAGAATTACGTTAGGTACGCGCAAAAATAGTGGCTTTTGGATTTGACAGATAAATACGAGGCTGTAAGCCAGGCTGCGAGCGTCTTCGACGCTGTTTTTTCTTACGGAATACCAAAATGTATGAAGAACTGTCAACTTGCTCGACATTGAGTAGTTCTAACTCACGGCCGTCACAGCTTAGAGCGCTAGTGTCGCTATTCGCGGCTTAGCGAATACCAAACTTAGATTCGTCGCTGGCACCAGCACTGCGCTCAAAGCTGTATCCTTAGAGAATAGCACTGCAGAAATACATCATCTGTGAAAATTTCAACTGCCTAGCTATCATGGTTCATGAGATACAGCCTGGTGATAGACAGACAGACAGACGGACCGCGGAGTCTTAGTAATAGGGTCCCGTTTTTACCCTTTGGGTACGGGTCCCTAAAAAGTGTAGTTTTGAGCACTAAATCAGTGCTTAAGTGACCGATGTATAGGCTGTCCCTTTCTTACTCACAATTCGGACTATTTTTCGCCAGATTTTTAGAGTCAAATAAGCCTACTTTTTAAGATCAGAATTTTGAATTAGGTCAGTTTCATTCTAAGGGTTCGCTATAATATTGTAGTGTGTATTTGATTTATAACATGTATAAATAGGAAATGATAAGGCTTGGATGATTCGCGCCGGCCATACAGGCGAAGGCGTGACGAATAGTAATAATGGCATATTTGTTTACGCGAGCGACATCTGTTACTGATGTTCTGTAGCGCGCCCACTACGTACGCTGTGCCATTACGAGGCCGCGTGGCCTGCAACGTCGTGTTTGTTCTTCACTCCTGATTGCTGGGGGGTCTAACTTATATTGACACGGAGGATATGTTTACTTGTACAGATGATTAATGACTTTAAGATATTTGATATACTTATTTTACAGGATACTTAGGTATTTTAACGGCCCAATTCCACAGTAGGAATTTTATTTATTTAAACTTCATGTACAATAGTGGTACTATAGGCGGACTTAATGCCACAAGGCATTCTCTACCAGTCAACCTTTGTGTTAAAAAGGACAACGCTGTAAACGGGTACAAAATAATCTTTAAAAATAACAGCTTGTATACGAAAATGTATATACTTACATAAATATTAATAATAACACAAATAAAATAGACTAATAAATATCAATAAAAAAACGAGAAACCTATTAATAAATATTATGACTATTTCTGTGTCTAGATGATGTCTCTTCTGCTATTTAGTCTGACTTAAATAGTGTTCACGAACTTTTCTTTTAAAAGTGAATTTGCTTTCAGCCTTTAAATGCTTTTTAATTTTTAACTAGGTATACAGGAAAGTTGTCGAAATTCATCAGCTTTTGTCAGCATTGATTCCCCGAAAATCAGCCTGTGTCAGTCGCCTATTGTCTCTCACATTCCATGCTATCAATTTTAGGATTCAGGTAAAATTTTCTAAGAAGCGCTGTAGTTCTCATGTCTTTTGTATTATTTTTATCTTCTCTGATTTGAAATAATTCGAGAAGAATCGTAGGTAGGTACTCAAGAAGGTCAAGGATTTTTTTATACAAGTATAATTTATTTAGATACGGGTTAGCTACTTCGCTTGAGGTGTAGATACTTATCGATTTACAAGATATGGTTGCGTATAAAAACTGCGTCAAAATATCTCGAATGTAACTTGATAAAATAAGCTTGTTCGATATGAGTACTCAGATAATATTAAATCATGTTATTATAAGGTAAGAGGTAGGTGTATAGAGGATTGTATTGTTTGAATGTATCGGAAATCGGCTTAGCTGTGTAATTTGACATTGTCATTATCAGTTAAGTAGGTATAATTAAAGTGACCACTAAGCTTATTAAATGCGTTTTATCAATAAAGTAGTTCCCTACAACCTTCAAAACACCAGATAACTAGTAAGGGCTTTCTGCCTCACTAAAAACTCCCCGGTGATCACTATGAGCACACTTACCTATAAACAATGAAAGTGACCCAATACGAAATTCTTCTAATTTCAGATTTTGCCATAAACTGTCCTTAAAAAGCCTACTCAAAAACCTTGTGATGATTAAGAGGCCGAAATATGAGTACGAAAGGGATAAAAAATACAAAAACCGGCCAAGTGGGAGTCGCACTCGCGCACGAAAGATTCCGTAGGTACCATTATCGCAAAAACGGCAAAAAAACACGTTTGTTGTATGGGAGCCCCACTTAAATTTTTATTTTATTCTGTTTTTAGTATTTGTTGTTATAGGGTTCCGTTTTACCCTTTGGGTACGGAACCTAAAAATTACAGTCAACACTATTTATACCTACTTTTTATGAAGACTTGCTCATATCCCACAAATTATTATTTTTTAAGTTAGGTCATTTCATTCTGAGGGTGCAACATGGACCACCGTGATCTTTTTAAATACCACCCCGGAATAGACTCTCGTACTCGACTAGTACTTACTTAATACCTATAAGTGACAACGTGTCATCGAAGTAACCCACACTATAGTGTTTGCCAAACTTCTGGGCCGCCCTGAAGTTGGCTTTCCGATGCGAGGCACGAAACAGTGATGTTTTTGTGTGAGATTTACTACTGCGCAGCCATTGTAGCCAACTTCATGGCGGCCAAGAAGTTTGTCGAGAACTATATCTATCTACTAACAAAGCATGCACATGGCCACAAGTCCACAAGTGATGCGGCGCAGTAATACGTAACACATGTTGTGCACAGGGCACAGCAACTGTGTCAATTACGCACATTGTCTGCTAAGAAACACTCTCCTATCTACATAGCACTAACACGACGATCTACACTGTTGCTGTTGTGTTGCAAACTCTACTCTCAACTGGCAGAAATTTGTAAATAACATAAAATTTTAGCCTGTTTTACAAAAATACATTTGGTTTATGAACAGACGTAAAAATATTTCTAATAATTGGGATGTTTCCTGGGTAGAAAAATGATTATTCTATTTAGTCCGTCAGTGAGATTATCAAACAATATTGGACACGTATTTTTTGCTTTTGCAAATAAATAAATTTTGACTAAGATCTTCTTCTCTTCTTCAGTCGGTCCCTCATTACTGAGGATCGTGGTCACTGGACCCCTTTAAGCGGACAATCTGCCTGCCAACTCCGGTCCAAAGTTGCCATCACCACCTGCTGGAATTTGCTTGAGGACGTAGCTTCCTTCACTTGGTTGACCATAGTGTTGGCGACCGGCCTCGTGCTCTCTTTCCTTCGGTATTGCCAACAATGACCAGCTTTTCAAGGCTGTTATCTCCTCTTCGCATTATATGGCCAATGTATGTCAAAATACGCTGTAAGCAAACCGTAGACAATCGGGTCTTGATATTGAGTTGCGAAAGAACCACGGAGCACAAAACCAGTGGAGAGAGCGTGCCGGGATTACCGCGGGCGCCAAGCGTATGCAATATCAATCATATGCGGCGAAATTTAAGTCAGTCGCAACATTCGTAGGTAGGACGTACGAACGTCACGCGCTTCCGTCTTTAAAACAAATAAACTGAAAAGTAATGCCTAGTTGTGCAATTAAATGGTGTGAAAAGTGTTCTAATACTTCAAGTTACACAAAAGATGGGATAACATTTCACAGATAAGTGTTTTTCTACTCCATTTAATCAATTTCATTAAGTAAAATCAAATATTTTTATTTCTGGATGGTTCCGCTGCTGTCTCTTTCTGGTTCACGGATTCGCGCGTTAGTCGTTGTCTCTTTTTTTCTCGATAGTGCTGCATCGCAGCATCACGATGATTATATCGATATGTTAGGCTCCAAGACGGAAAAAGCTCGTCGAGCGAAAAAAATACTCAGAATGCATTGTTTATTATTAAGCATTACACAATACTTTGTTGCCGAAATTAATAAGCCTGCAGCTGTTTACGTTCTTTTGTTTTTTATTGTCATGCCCGTATTTACCATATCATAAATCTAAACTTTAATCGAGCAATTCATGTATACATGTATCTTTATAAATATAATTATTCTACTGTACGTGTTATGTCACTGCACTCCTCCTAAACGACTGGAATGATTTGAATGACATTTTTTTATGCGTTTGGGTGGCGCCCCGGATGGTTTAGATTCACAATAGGGTAAGGTAGGTAGGGTATTTGGTGTTTTTATGACAAAACAAAGTTTGTCGGGTCAGCTAGTATATATATAATCTGAATCTCGGATACGGCTGCAACGATTTTCATGAAATTTAGTAGGCAGTGTGTTTCGGGGGCGATAATACGATCTAGCTAGGTTTAATTTTTAGAAAACGTCGTTTTCTCTATTTTCACCCGAGCACAGCTCGTTCGCCCGGGTACTGGTTATTATACGTACCGAAGATCCTAAGAAATTCATTCTTTTGTTGTGATTACCAGTGTAAATCCATAAAAAATACGATTACATTGCTGGTGCAGCAAAAAACGACAGACGAGAATAACAGACTATACGCAATAAGCTTTGTTATTTGTATAAATATTAATGTTGGCTGTTTGTAAGTATTAGAACACTTTTCACACCATTTAATTAATGGTGTGAAAAGTGTTCTAATACTTCAAGTTACACAAAAGATGGGATAACATTTCACAGATAAGTGTTTTTCTACTCCATTTAATCAATTTCATTAAGTAAAATCAAATATTTTTATTTCTGGATGGTTCCGCTGCTGTCTCTTTCTGGTTCACGGATTCGCGCGTTAGTCGTTGTCTCTTTTTTTCTCGATAGTGCTGCATCGCAGCATCACGATGATTATATCGATATGTTAGGCTCCAAGACGGAAAAAGCTCGTCGAGCGAAAAAAATACTCAGAATGCATTGTTTATTATTAAGCATTACACAATACTTTGTTGCCGAAATTAATAAGCCTGCAGCTGTTTACGTTCTTTTGTTTTTTATTGTCATGCCCGTATTTACCATATCATAAATCTAAACTTTAATCGAGCAATTCATGTATACATGTATCTTTATAAATATAATTATTCTACTGTACGTGTTATGTCACTGCACTCCTCCTAAACGACTGGAATGATTTGAATGACATTTTTTTATGCGTTTGGGTGGCGCCCCGGATGGTTTAGATTCACAATAGGGTAAGGTAGGTAGGGTATTTGGTGTTTTTATGACAAAACAAAGTTTGTCGGGTCAGCTAGTATATATATAATCTGAATCTCGGATACGGCTGCAACGATTTTCATGAAATTTAGTAGGCAGTGTGTTTCGGGGGCGATAATACGATCTAGCTAGGTTTAATTTTTAGAAAACGTCGTTTTCTCTATTTTCACCCGAGCACAGCTCGTTCGCCCGGGTACTGGTTATTATACGTACCGAAGATCCTAAGAAATTCATTCTTTTGTTGTGATTACCAGTGTAAATCCATAAAAAATACGATTACATTGCTGGTGCAGCAAAAAACGACAGACGAGAATAACAGACTATACGCAATAAGCTTTGTTATTTGTATAAATATTAATGTTGGCTGTTTGTAAATTTCTTTAATAAATAATAATACCTAAATTGTAATTTGTAAAATTGCAGTGGTGGCCCATTGGTAACGGCCGCGACTTAAAGTTGTGTAAATACTTATTCTTCTTCTCTCCATTTAACGATAACTCTTAAATCTCTTTAAAACATGATGAGCATGTTTTAAAGAGATTTGAGAGTTATCGCTCTTGAATAAAATAAAATTAAATAAAAAATATATTGATACTCGACTGACATTTATTACGAAAAATAATACAAGTCCAAAAGATTACATAAGAAAAACATATTCAAAGCTAATCCATTTTAAAAACCAGTAAATACATAATAATTTTTTAATTACGCCTTTAATTTAATAAACACCTGTTTTATTTCAAAATCAAACCCGTAATCTCTGTATCCTAAAGAAATCCTTACACTATTAATAAGTTAAACAACTATCGATATCGATATTTTTTTAATGACTTGTTTGGAATCCCTAAGGAATCAGCTGTCATTTGGTTGTCAATCTGTCACCCAATCACAGCGGAGGAAGCTTACCTCTGCCCCCGCCGTTATTTGGTGACTTTGATTTAGAACAAAAACGTGCCGATGCTCTCTCCACTGGTTTTGTGCTCCGTGGAAAGAACAGACACATTTGTGCGTTTGGCTGTCCATGGGATTAGGAGCATCCGTCTCCAGCACCACATTTCGAATGCGTCTATCCTCTGTCTTTCTCTTGCTCGGATTCTCCACGTCTCAACTCCATAGAGAAAAATCGGGAAAGCCAGTGCTCTGACCAAACGCGCTTTAGTTTTGAAACTTACACCACGATTTTTCCAGATGTTCTGGAGACGCGTCATAGCATCTTTAGCCATGGCTATACGTCGCTTTATTTCCGGGACGCAAGACTCTTGACTAAGATAAAGCGCATCAAAGTTCAGGAGTAGCACACCGTGATGTCATGTCACACGATATTTCAACGCACTGTATCATCATTTTTTTTTACGTGGCAATAGAAAAAAAACGTGTCCAATATTTTTAGGTTATCTAACTGACGGACTAAATAGATATTTTTTTTCAACTACCCTATTAAAACAGATTAAATATTTGACGTAGCACACCGTGATGTCATGTCACACGATATTTCAACGCACTGTATCATCATTTTTTTTTACGTGGCAATAGAAAAAAAACGTGTCCAATATTTTTAGGTTATCTAACTGACGGACTAAATAGATATTTTTTTTCAACTACCCTATTAAAACAGATTAAATATTTGACGTAGCACACCGTGATGTCATGTCACACGATATTTCAACGCACTGTATCATCATTTTTTTTTACGTGGCAATAGAAAAAAAACGTGTCCAATATTTTTAGGTTATCTAACTGACGGACTAAATAGATATTTTTTTTCAACTACCCTATTAAAACAGATTAAATATTTGACGTAGCACACCGTGATGTCATGTCACACGATATTTCAACGCACTGTATCATCATTTTTTTTTACGTGGCAATAGAAAAAAAACGTGTCCAATATTTTTAGGTTATCTAACTGACGGACTAAATAGATATTTTTTTTCAACTACCCTATTAAAACAGATTAAATATTTGACGTAGCACACCGTGATGTCATGTCACACGATATTTCAACGCACTGTATCATCATTTTTTTTTACGTGGCAATAGAAAAAAAACGTGTCCAATATTTTTAGGTTATCTAACTGACGGACTAAATAGATATTTTTTTTCAACTACCCTATTAAAACAGATTAAATATTTGACGTCTGTATGTTGTTGTAAAACAACACGACCGAGACAACTGTGTAAATCGTGAACATTGTTCGACAGACTTTCGCTAAGAAAACTCACAATACTTATAGGTACTTCTTATAGGTATACTCGTTGCCACGTGTGCTTGCTGGTACTCTGTAGTAAGTATGAACAGTGACGCATAACAGTTCTAAATACCCTAGAGGTAAGGTAACAGGTGCTATTATTGCTATGTTAATACTTAAACCACATGCCAATTACAATGTCGGTTATAAAGACGGTTGTAAATTATTGATTTATTTACCCTCTCACTGGAACGCCTTGCAGCAATTACACTAATGGAGCACAAACTTACAAATACTGACTATAAGTCCAGGTTTCCTCACGATGTTTTCCTTCACCGTTATCAACGATGTCCAAGATAAACTTAGAAAGTACATAATATGAATTGAAAAAGTCACATTGGTATTGCCCGGATTTGAACACACGAACTCAACCACGAGAGGCGAGGTCTTAGCCACTGGGCCACCACGACATTACATCTATTGATATCTTTGTCATTTGTGTTAAACAAAACGAATAAAATATGGAATAATCTTGGAATAAAGATATTCTAAGGGAATAATTATATGGTATAGTTCTCTCTAAACTTCTTGGCCGCCCCGAAGTTGGCTACAATGGCTGCGCAGTAGTAAATTTCACAGAACAGATAAAAGAGGTCTCCTCTTATATATAAGTAACTGTTTTGTGGTAAATCTCATACAAAAACAGCGCCCATTCGTGCCTTGCACATCTGGAAACTAACTTCAGGGCGGCCAAGAAGTTTGGAGAGAACTATACTACCTTCTGCCCGCGGCTTCACCCGCGTGTTAAGGTTACACTAGTCGAAATTTCTTCCTTACAAACGTAGTCTAGGGATTATTCCACTGTTTGACGATGTACGTTCAAAATAAAAAGTGATATCATTTTGTCTCATCATTATCTAGCCCTGTATGGAAGCAAAAAAGTAAAAAAAGAAAATTTTTGAAAGTTATGAGCGTCGAGAGTTCCACATTTCGACACTAATTTTAACGCATTTTTGGGCGCAAATAAATACCGTAAGAAGACGGAAAATTGCAAAACGGCCTCCTTATAAGGATAGATTATTAGTTTAACAATGCAAATAATTTTATTTTGAACAGATAGATTTAGTAGTTTTTTCATATATCTAGACTGCCAAAGGTCTGTTCCTAAAATTTCACGCGCTCGGTTTCGTCCTAAATCATATCCATTTCGCTACAAATTTACAAAAGTGTGTATTCGTACGCGAACTAGCTTCCTACTGCTCATCACAGCATCTATCTCTTCCGCACGTGTTGTCGGCTAGTGTACCCTTAAGGGCCTACATACGCTTTAGTGCCGTAAAACGGTAACTTTCTAAAGCATACTCCTTAGTAACGGCTAGGTTAAAAGGTTTCAAAAAAATATATATTTATTATTGATTCATGTACATAATTTTGAACACAAGGTTTTTTCGTGTAACTAATAGTATTGCTTTAAAAAAATAATTAACGACACTATATTTTTTCGCAACTTTTGGAAACTCCTCCAAAACGACTTGGATGTTTAAAAATATTTTTACGCAGAAAAATTGATGGCTAGAATTTCATCATATCTAACATAGCATATGTAAATCAAATAATATTTTGCAAACAAAACTGATCAAAAGGAGGTTCAATATTGATATTTTGGCATCGAGTGGGCGCACGGCCAGTACTGCGTTACGATGGGTCGTATATAGCGCCTTAAGGGTTTTTTTTCTTCATTGTATCCAAAAATTGTTTAAGTACATCTCAATTATACACCAAAATGAACTTAGTTAAAATGGTGGTGTACAACGAAGTTTAATGTACCTAAGTACCTAGGTATTGTATCTTATCTATCGGAATAAAAGTAGTTGTCCTAATCCACGTCGAAATTAGTAGGTACTCATACCAAGCCATGTGCGGCGTTTCACCCGAATTCGTTTAGCCGTTGAGGCGTAATTGATAAATAAACATCCAAATACAATAACTTTCACAGGTTAAATGCTCTAAGCTTTCACATTATATTTATTAGTAGGATACTATGTTAGGCGGATGATATGTACGTGTTCATTAGAATAGTTAATTAAAGTGTATTGTTGCCATAATTCATAGCGCGATGAAAACAATTGGCCGCTCATCACACTTGTTAACGATGTTGCGACACCTCTGTTAAGACGACGACTAACGCCAACGACCCTGAGGGAACAAAACGCGCACTCGTTTCACACCCGCGCGACACAAAATTTAGTAGTTTTTTGTACTTTTCTTATTATTCTATGACTTTAAAAAAAAAGCTTTAGATCAAAATGTAGATAATTAAATTGTCTTTGAGATGGTGTCAATTTCATTACAATACGCTCAGCGGTTTTGGTGTGATTGTCGTGTTTTTGTCTGTTTTAGACATAACTTTACAAATTAATTACACTGTGTTATACAAATAAAACTCAAAATTTGCTTAGATGAAATTATTCAGAAAATAGTCTGATATAACATATATTTTTTTCAAAGACTTACGACGAGCCATTTAGACGTGATTCTCATTTTAAAATCAGCAACTCAAGGGAATCGGCGCCTTAATATGATATAATGCCATCGATCAATTAGCACGTACCGTTCTTTAATTAGGAAACATTTTGGTATGTTTAACAACTTCATTTGATATTCTATATGCGGTTTGAAAGAGAGGGTACAAAGATAATATACCTACTTAAGTAAGTACTTAGAAAAGTGTCAAACCCCAGCCACATAATTAGCAAGTCACACATTAGTGTCCCAAGCCACCCGTCTTCTACATTCAAGACAAGTTAATGGCGTCTGCGATGCGTAGATTAGCAGCTAACATTTCATTAAATAAACAACAATTTACGAGCACCTACCTACATAGCCGAGAATCCTCGCCACGACCGACCGGTGCAGGCTAAATTAGGTAAATTGATAGTTACCGCCTTACTAGGACGGCGGTGAACGGCTTACAACAAGCCAAAGGCTACCTATTAATATTCTAAACATTGCGACAGCTGGTCGGGAGCCGAGCGGGACCAACGCAGTCACACAATAAGGGTCGTCTAATTACGTTTACGTTACACCGACGCGACGCCCAGCCACGGCGAAAAACACTTACTGCTTTACATAATCTTTATTGCTTATCAGCACGAACACGAAATGTATAGCGATACGCCTCAGTGGACAGCGAGCCTAACAAGCAGTTTTTGCTACTTAAATCGGTAATCGTGTATAATTAATCACCTGACGGCCGATGCGTAATGCGTTCGTTAATGTTAGTTTCTGACTCAAAAGTAACTGATTAGTCTTACCGATTGGTAAACCTCCGTTATACTCCGCCACCTACTAATGTAGGTAACGTATTGTCAAATAACAATGAGGTAGACGCCTACTCATTAGGAGCAGTCAAGTGTAACAATCCGCTAGTTTCAATAGTGATGTGCAGCGACAATGGAACGCGTCGCACCGGTCGCACGTCGCGGGAACGACATGAAATTTCATTAACGAGGGTCGGCGGCTCTCTCCACAAGACGGCGGGCAAACAGCGCGCGTGAACCCACGAATAATTCACACGCGAGCCCTACAAATAACACCCCCGCCTCACCCCCGGCCCTCCGGCCGCAAACTGAGTTATTTATCGCCCCCGCCTCTCCCCAGCCGAGGCTGTCGCGCGGCACAGGAAATACCCGCACGTATTTTTACTGCCGGCTGAAGACCGCGCGATCCCTGGAGCGAGTAGCGACATCTCTTGTGGGGTCGCGCGATCACACTTGACGCCGCGCCTCTGCTCTCACCGCGTGGACATGTTGCTGAATCACTTACACGTGCTATAAACTCGCAACTTATTTACTTGACGATACCTACAACACTTGCTTAATGCTTTCATTAATGAGGCCTTATTAGCGTTCGTGGCTTTAGGACTACACACTACGTTAAGTTAACTACCAACCTAAAGGTTATTGTTAAGAGGAAAAATCTGAATAATTGCGTAGGTTCGCACGACCATCGGATGATAGCCGTATTGGGTACCTACATTGGGTATTTGTACTCTGTTATTTCCCTTTTTTCCTAATTATTCTGTTGCCAGTTAGTTAAAGTAGGTTATTTATTACAAAATGTAAACAGGTAAATACACTAATTAATACCGATCGCAGACCGGCTTCCTATTTTAGCTACATTATCAGTACAAGGAAGGAAATCTTAAATATAATTTACAAAACAGTTCGATAAATGACACAATGTGAGTCATTGTTTGGTAGTGGAGCTGTAATATCTCAGTATTTGCGGTCTCTATGGTTGTTTGTGAGTCAATTAGTGGCTCGCGCCGCCCTCGCACCCACCGGATACATGGCTGGAAGTTTTACGGAGAGCTCTAGCTATACTTGTGCGTTCTTAGCGGTGGCGTTCGAAACTAACAATGTATAAAACATTTTGGTTATGTGGTTGCGAGTGTTTTATTTTTCCAATCGACTCCTGTAGGTACCTATCGGTGTTCTATCGAAACGAGATAATAAAAAATTTAAAACAAAATCCGTGCGGTACCTACCTCCTGCGCGCTGTTCGTGGCTGGCGGTGCGCGGCTCACCCCCTATTTTTTGCGGGTAGGTAACGTGCTCGGTGACACCTCGCCGGGTCAAGTGCGGGGCGCGCGGCGGCCCCCGGACCGCTAATTCCGAGCGCGTGACCGCACCACCCCGCCCCCCCTCGCCTAACGCCGTTTTCCCGCCGGATTTGCGTTCATACAGTAAAATAAAAAGGGCGATTTGGCGCCCTCCATCGACGCGGCCCGATTAGCGGCGCCCGGGGAAATTAAAAGTATTTTATTCCAGCATTTATTCCCTTTTTGTTTGTGTTGAGTAATGCGAGTGTGTCGTGCAGCGTGTCGGGCTGAGCCGGGCCCGCACACCCGCGCTCAATCTCGCCTCGTGTTATGAATGACGGATGACGTGTTATTGATAAATGAATAATCATGTCAGCTATCAATTCAGGATACCTACACGCTTACAGATTACTTACTCCTCGCCTTACCTTACTTGGTATTATCATTACCTTGCATTTTCAAAAGTGTGTATCAGCATGTCTAAATGAGTGTATGTATATAAACTAACAATAAGTATAAAACTACCTACTGTTTTTGTGTCCCATCCCCTCTATCGTTATCTTGGCAGCCTACTTATTTTTGTCTACCATTGGAACTCGCATAAGTCACAGGGCCATAAATAAAAAAAAAACACTAAAAGCATTCACACAGAGATGACTGAGACAACAGTTCTTCTGCAGTTTTTTTCCCCGAGGGGGCGGGCGGCCCAGACTAATAACTTCGTCTATAAATCAAATATTAGCTCAAATAAAGCGGTGAACGCTATATCAACATATCAACACAGTGATATCGTTTTCTCAGTTCGGAGGTATAATTTATAAAAAGCTTCCGTTGTCGAACGCGCCGTGTCGCTTTCGGTAGCCATTAGTCGAGGCGTTTGAAGTGTTTCAAGACTCAAGAAACTCACTTGACAAAAACTACGCGCGAGCGAGTTTGTATGATGAAGCGCTGCAGCGCTGCGGTGGGCGGTTGTTTAATCAATTTATGAGAATGAGCCAATTGACGCGTGTAATAATTTGCCTTTGCCTATAAAAAATATACTACGTTCGCCATAGAGATACGAGATGCGTCGTGTCGCGTCTAGCTAACTAAAATTGTTTTTTTATTGCGACAGGATGTGCGTCCTCCTAACTACTGTAATTAATATTGATGTTAATTATTTATTCAAATGTAATGTACATTTAGAATAATTAATTGTTTAGCTAATAGGTAAGTACCTACAACCGTGTAATACCATAGAGCAATATCTACATTAATGAAAAATAAGAGTATCTTTTTTTATAAAAGGCGATAGCAATATCTACAAATTGGCAATTTATATTTTTAATTCGGTGTTATTTGTTCATATTCGTATTTTTGTGTTCGATGCATGAGTGAAGACATCATTGGGGTCGGGGGGAAGCGGGCACATCTGAACCACTCCGAACGTAATATTTCCGGGTGTGCCGTCGACAAAAGATCCCCTTTCCATTGAATCAAAAACGTAATCGTAAAAGAGCTTTTAAAGAGTCGATTTGTTTTTAAGAACGGCTTTTGATTTGAATCTCGTTATTTTGATTTTCATAAAAAGTTGCTCGAGTCGAGTGAGTGAGGGTAATCTGTGAGGCATGTAGGTATTTTGAAGAGTCCGAGATTTTATCATATTCGTTCTATTACCGGTATCGGTGGTTAATTGGAAAATTGTTTTCTCAACTTTATTATGTAGGTAGATGATTGTAGGTACCTCACCCCACGACTATTTCATATTTATTTATGCAGTTTCACGGTTCCACTAGCTTATAATTTATTTTTAATAAATATTTATGTTCTTGCATTAAAATAGTAGTTACTTTTAATGTGAACAAGCAAGGTACCTACACATTTTCCATATAATTGCCTCATGCGAAAATCCTTTGTTCAGTTGGTCAAACAAATGCTATAAAAAATAAAAATACAGCATATTGCTACAGCAAAATATTGCGAGCGTTGAGTGCAGCGGCTGGCGGCTGCATGCACCTCTCGGAGAGCTATGAAAACGTCGTGCCTCAGCACAACAGTTGACTCTGAACAGACGCACAGCGTACTACACACACAGCGCCATACACTGAACCTACAATAAAAGCGGGAGAGCTCGGCTCCGGGGCTCCGGCGCTCCGGGGTGGGCCGGGGGGCGCTGTGACGATGCAGTTTGCACCGCGGCCTCCTCCAACCTTCACCAACTTGCGCCCGTGTTCTTGGGAATCGTTTTAAATTCAAGAACCGCAGAACACTCCAAACACGACTATGTACCCTACACCCTCGTAATATGAGCCAAAATCATAACATCAGATTTTTATAAGCCATTTCGAAAATGGAATACGCCTTCACCGCTGCACCAGATTTACAACCGTAAATCAACCACAGAAAGTTCAGAATGGTATGAATAATCTAAAAATGGCAGCTGTCCTTGGTGTGAGTGCGGAGGTGAGAAATACATTAGCGGTACCGTTTTCTATTGGTCGTTGCTCCTGTGTTGATATTAAGCAGTCCACGTGGACTGCTCGGTGGTCGCTTGTCTCGTTTTTTTCAGCGGGTAGGTCGCTATCCGTCCCGTTCTAATCTACAGCGAAACGTGGAATGTCATGTCCGGAGTTGTTCAGAAAGTCGTGAGCGTGCATCGTGCTTCCAACTTTACCCTTGTTCCGAAACAGTGCAAGTCCGGGCCGCTGACTTTTAACATTGACTTTTATGTTATGCTAATAAAGTTCATTTTAGTGAAAAGAGTACTGGTAGCAAAAGTTTTTCTTGATACGTCGTATTGATAAGCATTTTTAAGTCAATTAAGGTTGTAAGCTAAAAGCGGTTGTTGCTACATTTAAATTATCGGCCGGCATTCAAATAACGCCATTTTTTTCGTGTCGGCACGAATTTATTTAATAGTTAGATATATGTTATGTTGGGTATAATAACATAGCGTGGGTGATGGTATGGTAGGTACCTACGTGTCGAGGTAGATACCAGCGGAGATATTCATTCACTTAGTCACGGATATCGGTTTAGTAATGAACAATATTGATAATTTTTATTGAATGCCGTCGTAATTCATTTACTAGATACGGATATTTGTATCCTGATGCGTTCGATAGACGGTTACACCATAGACACGTTGGAATATTTTACTGGGCTTGGAAGCTACTCGCGTAATGCATGTTGAATTGATTAAGTCTATAAAGAACGTTTTACTCAAAACTATCGGCACGGAAAACATTTTACTACCTGCCTACTGAATGACTGTTTATTCCCCAGTCTCCCCTTCTGCCTTTTGTGAATTATATGAATAGGAACAGATGTAGGACGAAGCAGGTCGCAGTTTAAACAGCGGAAACTATTAAAAGGAGATCTATTTGGTGCGAAGATCACAGGCTGGAAGGGGACTGTCGGATCACTGGCTGGAAGATAAAGTATAGGTACATTAGACATAGATATGTATTGTACTTAGCCATTACTGTACAGATTTGACTAACAAGATGATCTTTCAATTTAAAGGTACTAATAAAAATATCTTACTACCTACAACGTGATATTATTAAAACAAGTAGGGAGGTTTTTGGCGGGATTTTTTCGAGTGAACTTCAGCGGCTGTTAATATTATTTGCAAATTGATTCCTAGTGGATATTGTGATATAAAAGTGGTGTAGTTTTGTGTCTCAACTGTCTACGCAACTGGACAATATGTGAAATCATTGACAGAAGCGATCTCGGGATGGTGGAGCGGAGAATTTTATTGTAGTATTGACTACCTCCGCAAAGCTTACTGGGAAGGCTGACTTGATACAATTTGCTTCCAAATACTCCAAAAAACATTAGAATATGTTACATCCGCATTCTAATGTTACTAATGAATTCAAGAAAAATACTGATGACTAGGCAGCATGGTCTCATACCTTAGCCTGTTCCGTAAGGAACAAACAAAAAAAAAAAAAAAACAAGTAGGTAGGTAAGTCCTTGGTAATTCCAACAATATTATTTTATTTATAAGAGCTTACCTAACCAGTAACCACACTAATTCAGGGATTTCCTTCCTTGTTTCGCATATCGTTCTTATTGTACCTAGCTACGCCACCTAATCAATTATTTGACTAATTGGCAGACTACACGTGCTTTACAAAATATAAATTAGTATAAAAGTTGAAATGCCATTACAATATTTTTCAATAGAAGCACTAAAAATAGTTATCATACTTTGAAAACTTTCATAAGTTTCATAGCATAAAGTACTGTTTGGAGTACGTGAGCTGCCATCTATCGGTGTAAGAAAGCAACTTCTAACCAGATGGCTGACAAATATGTTCGTCAAAATAGTAGGGAGTATATTTATCTATGCGCCAAAAGTCGAACAGGGAAAATGAGAAAAATATGATAATTTAGTTTGCATACATCTCCATCACACCTAAAGATAACATGTTTTATTGGAAATAAATGATTTCAATGAAATAAAGCTAATAAGATTCCTCTAATTTGCGCCATCTATCGTCAACTGTATTGATTCACTATCGTCCCTTAGATGAAATAATGGTAAATTAACACGTTTAAAAAAAAAGTTATAATAATATTAACACTTGATTAACAGGCGTTTCTAAAAGTAGGTTCTGTAAATATGCCAAATAAACGAGTCTATAGATAAAATGTGTCTTTCAGAATAGGTTTATAAGTCAGTGTTCAGAACGTGTAAATTAATGTCATTGTCATAACTTTTTGACGTTGACATTGAGACTGACCTGACATGGACCTGACTGACGGGTCGGGCCTCAATGATTTTGATTGTTGATGTTTTTCTTCAGTAATTCCAAGTAATTCTTCATTCACATTTGCCGAAGAGAGTATCCTTTTTCTTCAGTTACTTTTCTGTGTAATTATTTTGTTTTGTTGTCGAGAAAGTGGCACGAATTAATTTAATAGTCTAACGCAAGTCCAACAGTAGGTTTATTATGTTCAATGAAAGTTTGCTGAAGTTAGCCTATAAATTATATATTTATTTTTAATCGATGCATCCTGCTATAATATGTGGAAAGTAATTTGTATTATTTTGTATTTCAGTACAAAAAAAATGCCGCAAATAATATTACTATTTAGCGGTAAGCGAAAATCCGGCAAGGACTTTTTAACAACACATTTACAGAAGTTGTAAGTAAAATGGTCCTTCTTTACGCATAATCATTTCTTATGGCAGTGATTAATGAGTCCATATAAAAAAAACGATTCGTATTTATGTAAATATTTTGAAAAGTTTATGATTGTAAAGGTATTCAAAACCAGTGTTTTTGGTTGCCAAATTTAAGCTTATGACAAAAAAAAACATAATATTGAAAAAAAAATTCAATACTAGAAGTGCTGTTTGAGATAAACATTGTTTGTACCACTCATCATCTTGCCGCCCTTGTCCCATGTAACTTGGGGTTGGCACAACACGTTTCCTTCTTCCATACCATCCTGTTCCCCGTTACGCCATCACTGACTCCCTTTTCTTTCATATCAGTCCTCACACAGTCCATCCATCTTTTCTCTGATTTTACCACTACAATATGAAAATCTGAGTCTTAGGGGACCGTGTTGAGTGAAATTGAGTATTAATCCTATAATATTGTATTTCCATTAACTATTTTAGTCCTTATGCACCCCCAGTGACCCAGTATAGTAGTTATTTGTTATAATGTTTTTTTTCAGGTTGTCAGACAGATGTGAGGTATTAAAAATATCTCATCCCATAAAAAGCCACTGGGCCAAGGAGAAGAATTTGAATCTCAATGAGTTGCTCGGCGACAGTGAATACAAGGAACAATACCGGCTAGATATGATCAAATGGAGTGACGAGATGAGAACTCAAGATTATGGATATTTCTGTAGGATTGCTTGTCAAGATGGTAAGATACTCAAAACATTTATTGTTGGTGTAGTGTTTTGATGTGGCAAAACTATGGCATCAGAAATATTTAAATCATCAAGTTTCCATATCCTGTATAATGGGACACCTTTGAATTATTCATCTATGTTTTGTTTATTTATTTAAGACGACGATAGTTTGCAACAAACTCGAGGGAACAAAACTTGTACTCATTTCCCACCCACAATTCTGTAGTTTTTATACTTTCCTTATTATTCTAGCACTTTAAAAAAAGCCACAGATCAAAATGTAGATAATTAAATTGTCTTTGAGATGGCGATAATTTCATTAAGGCTAGCTTTTCCCTGCGAAGTAGGTATTTAACGCGCCACTGTTTCCGCGAAGCGGGCGGCGCGCTTGCATGTGCGTAAAGACGACTAAATGTGCCACATACTGTGGTCCACATAAAGTTGGATACAGAAGGCTTATTTTACTATTGTTTTTAAAAGTGAATAAAATAAGAGAGTTGATGCCAAACTGTTTGTTGTATTACAATGCGTAGTAATAACGAAATTTTTAAATATTTTGTTTTAAATAAATCTGTGAATATTATAGTATGAAAAAATGCCCTAAAACGTATTTTATTCAATTATTTGACTATCTATCTATAGATTTTTGAAAACGTAAACGGATGGACTAAATAAACACAATCATCAAAAAAAAACTACTGGCTTTTACAAACATTCGATTGTTTTGTTTTGGGTTGTTTTTTTTTTTAAATAAAATCAAAACCCAAGATGGCGCCGATTGAAATTGCCAAAATTTTTGTCATGGGTGTCTTTTCATGGTTTTGGGGTAGCTTTTTACAAATATGGAGACAAAATGTAAATCCAAGATGGAGCCGACCGAAATTTTTGAAACTTTCGTCATGGGTGTATCATTTTCATGGTTTTCGGGGTCGCTAAATGGGGATTTGAGTTCAAAATTACATTCCAAATTGGCGCCTACCGACATTTTTGAAATATTCGTCATGGGATTTATTTCCATGGTTTTCGGTGTGGCTAAATGGGAATTTGAAGTGAAAATTACATTCCAAATTGGCGCCTACCGACATTTTTGAAATATTCGTCATGGGAGTTATTTCCATGGTTTTCGGGGTCGCTATATGCGAATCTGAGGTCAAAATGAAATGCCAAGATGGCGCCTACCGACATTTTTGAAACTTTCGTCATGGGTGTCATTTTTATGGTTTTTGGGGTCGCTAAATGCTAATTTGGGGTCAAAATGAAACTATAAGAATCGGCGCCTTCTTATAGTTTCATTTTGACCCCAGGTTGACTGACAGAAATTTTGGTACCATCCTGGAATTTAATTTTGACCCCATATTAGCATTTAGCAACCCCAGAATCCATGAAAATTTCACCCGTGACGAAAGTTTCAAAAATTTCAGTCGGCGCCATCTTGGAATACATTTTGACACCAAATTCTTAACTAGTGACCCCAAAAACTATGAAAATGACACCCATGACGAAAGTAGAGTGCGCGCAAGATAAGTTTGCGCGCGACGCCGACGGGTGGCGTGCTTAATGTTGCCAGCATAACTGATATTTTTTCCTTCATTTAATCAATAGTCATTTTTCATTACTCGAAACTTAAAGTAATTTAATTTAAGCATAATTAATTACTAGCTTTTTCTACTTGCATATAATATGATGCAAAAGCTTCATGAAATTATTGTAAATCTTTTATTGAATACGTAGTAGCTACCTACTGTTAAATTTGGTCTAACAATGGTCCTGCTGTGGCTATACCGTCCATTTCAATTTCATTTCTTTTTTAATTTTTCAGCTGTTGCCACATAACCCTCTAGAGTTATTTGGGTGACGGTGCGTTAAGAAACGCCTAAAATAAAATAACAATGATGCATTATACATATTACATGATGCCGGTCCTGTCCCGCTGGTATATTTATGTACCACCCAAAAACCAATACTGTCTGGCACCGGTAGTACGAAAATTTTGGGCTTTTTTTGTATAATGGTATCCCTAAAAGTTACCTGTCAAATAAGCAACGCGGGCTCTATCTTTATTAAACGGTACCGTAGGCCCGTTATTGTCTTGTTCACTTCAAGAAAACATCCCTGCCCGCACTTTAAATTACTTTTGGCATAATGATGGTGATTATATTTACTTCGGTAACGAATAAAAACACGGAATATAACACACTCTCTTGACACCTGACATAAATGACAAACGATTAGTTCCAATTTTGGCCGCGCGCAGACTTATCTTGCGCGCACTCTATCAAAAATTTCAGTCGGCGCCATCTTGGAATACATTTTGACACTAAATTCGTATCTAGCGACCCCAAAAACCATGAAAATGACACCCATGACGAAAATCTCAGAAATTTCCGCCGGCGCCATCTTGTATTTTCATTTTGACCCCATATTCACAATTACCCACGCCGAAATCTATGAAAATGACCCATAACGAAAGTTTCGAAAATTTCGTTCGGCGCCATCTTGGAATTTTATTTCGACGCCATTTTCGTATCTAGCGACCCCAAAAACCACTAAAATGACACCCATGACGAAACTTACAAAAAAATTTGGTCGAAAAACTTGGCAGCAGATTTTTTCGACATGGTTCACGAGACAAGTAGCTGTGTCCAAAGTTTTAGTCATACTGACGCGTTTTTGGGCTCATTGGAAATCCTCATCATCATTTCAGTCGAAAGACGTCCACTGCTGGACATAGGCCTCACCCAGGCGTCGCCACATTACATTAACCGATCCCATGCGTCTCGCATCCAGCGCATTCCCGCAACCTTAACCAGGTCATCGGTCCACCTAGTGGGAGGACTTCCAACGCATCGTCTTCCGGTTCGCGGTCGCCATTCCAGAACTTTTTAGCCCCATCGGCCTTCCGTTCTGTGAGCGTCACTGGAAATGGAGGAGCTTAACTACACGGCAGTGTGACCAAAATAGCAAAAAGAAATCGCTCTGCCCGGCCCGTGAGGCCCCAGTATACTTACATTATAGTGGTCGATCAATTGATATTTGATTATTTGGCATTGGATTTGGCATAGTACACCCTTTCTGGACATGCATCGTATAATGTTTTATTTTACCAATCTTAGTGTGTTAATAACAACTTTTTTTTAATTGCTTAAACAATGCACCTGCCATGTTATCTCTTCACCACCCTTGGTTGACTGGTAGAGAATGCCTAAGGCGTTAAGCCTTTGTACCTTTTGTGCTATAATAAATAATCAAGAAAAACACAATCCCTCTTTAATATCTGAAGGTATAAACAGTTGTAGTAATAGATTTAAATAGTAAAGAAACATTCGTCCAAACATTTGCCATTTGCTTATATGCCTTCACCATACAAAAAATACGGCATTATTAATGGCTTACTCACACGACCGCTTGCAAAGATGGCCAACCGCGTTGGTTGTAGTTAAACAATAAAAATAACGTTTATTTCTTCAAATTCCAGCTGCAGAGAAACCCATATGGATTGTGAGTGACATCAGAAGAAAAACAGACATCCACTGGTTTAAAGAAAAATACGGAGTCTTAACCAGAACCATCAGAATAGTGGCTGATGAAGAAACTAGAATCAAAAGAGGTTTTCAGTTTCAGTCTGGAGTTGATGACGGAGTGTCTGAGTGTGGCTTGGATGATTATACTGAATGGGATCTTGTGATAGACAATACTGAAGGAAAACAAAAACTAGAGGAACAATTGAGTAGTATTTTAGGTTTGTTGTCTGGGTTATGATTCTGGAGCCATTCTGTAACATGTCAACGCCATCATGATTCCACTGTAAAAAAGGATAGTGCTCTTCGTCCTGTATAGCTCTATCTCTCTCATAGTGGAACTATGATAGTTTTGATACATCAGAGTAAGGCCCCTGGTCTGTAATTATAAGTCTATAAGAGTTATGGCATGGTTTTGGGCAGCTTATAAATTTGCTTAGTTGTATTAAGGTGGCTGGTGTATGTGTACCTAAGTGTGGTATAAGAAGCATTTTTTATTGTTTGTTAATTGTTATACTGTATTTCTCACATTTGTTAAATAAGTAGTAAAAATATTTTTTCTAAATTACAATCCGGTTGACACAGCCAGTTGGTGTTGGCAGCATTGTTGTACAATTGTTTTTTTCCGGATTGAATATCCTCATTGGATGTCTTCTGTGAGGGGTCTGTCAGACTCGTAGTGACTAAAAACCATCCCGGTGTTCCATCTCACACCTACGCTGAGGGTCGCGGAACGTGCGATTCTGCCGCAACCCCTGACTGGTGCCGACCCGCTTCTGCGGACCTCGACGATCAGGTTGGGAGTGAGTGAGGTGTTGAGACTTGAGACTCCCCCCACGACGTCTAAGTGGGGCGCGCGTGGAACACTGCGATGTGTGCGAGGTGAGGCGATGGACGTCCCCGAGAGAGTCGCGTGCGCTGGCGTCGTCGGCCGACTCCATATGTCGCTGCAGCGGCCCTTCGCCCCGCGCCCGCGATAAAGTTACGCGAGTATCTTCGCCTCCATTTCCCAGGGTGGGGATCCGGCAAGTACGCAAGTCGCCTCGTAGGGGATCGTGCGATATCCCCTGATGACTCTGACGGCCATCGCTCTCTGTAGCTCCGCAGAGCAGCGATGCTACCGGCCGTCAAGTCTGGCGCCCGGGGGAGTCCGTGCAGGGCGGCAGCGTTGCTGGCGACGGCTGCGGTCTCACAGGTGGAGAGCCGCATACGGCGCCTAGGCCTGGAGGTGGCTCTCAACAAGTTGTTGGGCACGGCTCGGGCGTTGTCAACGCTGCTGCCCAATCTGGGTCTACGCCCAGTTGGAGTTCGCTCCTCAGCACCCAGTTGTACCCGATGTTCCACTGGGGTGGATTGTTGTACTGGTCAGCAGGTTTGGTGTGTAGAATCCTGTAAAGGTTGCTAAATGACATGATTGTGTTTGCATGATTAGACTCCATAATATAGAAAAGCGCTCACTTGCACCACAAATGCTTAATAATTAAAAGATAATTAGTGAAAAATCTTGGACTTACATTATGTAGTTACGGGTAATATAAATTGGAAATTGCCAACCCGTTTAGAGTAAGTGTGGTGATTAAAGCTCTTGCCTTCTCTGTATGAAAAGAGGCCTTTGCCCTACAATGTCCCACTCCAGCAACAGGCTGCTAGTACTATTCTTATTTATGTTTAAGAGATAGACTTGCGGTGCAAGTGGGCCTTCAAATATTTTCAATAGAAGCATGGGCGTATCCAGGGTTTGCTTAGGGGCAACTCGAAAATAGTAGAAAGTTCAGAGGCGGAACAGCAGCCTAATTGCGTAAGTGAATTCTGCAAAGCAAACAAGTCGATTCCTTCCCAAAAACTACTTTACGCATTAATATGCTTTGCAGAATTCGCTTACGCAATTAAGCTGCAGGTCTGCCGGCACCCAGGGTGGCATAAAATAAACAGGGCCCCTCGAACCTGTATGCAGAAAATCAAAAATGTCAAATGAAAGGTCGATTGGCTCGCGTGGTCGAAAATTTCTGTACCTATCTTGTAGTTTTTTCTCTTGAATAGTAAACTTTTAGTTACGAGTCAGAGTGAAGGGCAAGCTACCCATCTGCTCCACCCTGGGTACGCCCATGAATAGTAGTAGGGTGAATCTAGTATATCACACTGATGTTTAAGGCCTAGTTTATTTATCCGTAATTAACTCAACAAATGATCAAATAAGTTGGGGAGTGCATTATTTGACCATTTGTTAGGCTAACAATTAATGAAAAAACGCGTTTTACCAAAATTTTAAACTTTTTAACCATTGGTTGAGTTAAATACGGATAAAAAAAAATTACCCTAAATGTGCATTCTGTATTCTGATCTCGATTGGTATTTGAATAGATATAAAGTTTTCTGAAAACTCGACTCTGGGCATTAAAGACCAAGGCTGCTTGTTTATGTATGTTATTGTTATAAACACTATTGAAATGGTAATTTTATATTGTAATTTTGTGTATGAGACAACTGATTAGTTTCAAATTATGACAATAATATTTATGAATCTCAGTTGTAAATACATATTTATGATACCAACAAGGTTGCGTGTTTATATTATTATGAAAATATCTAATAATATAAATTATTATAGATGTTGATATCGTCGTAGGTAAATAAATTATCAGAATTCGTAACGCCATAAAATACGGATAAGAAATTTAATGCTATCTAGTGCAGTATTGTACAATCTGTCAGGTGAAATACTTCATATTGCGCAAAAAATATTGTTTCAATGAGAATAGTATAAAGTAGTGAATTATAAAAACGCCTATTTTCTTGCTCCTATAAAATGTACTCGAATGGAATTATGCATTCTGATAATTAGACCATAGATGTGTAAATGTTAGATACGTACTCATTGTCAGTACAATTAAACTTCCGATGGATTGGGTTGACAATAATGTATTGAATTAACAAAATATTAAGCAAACTTCGTTTGTTGTATGTGATTGTAGAATTAGTCTGTCAAATCTTACTAGCCCCCAATTTCTTAACACTTGACTATCGAGATGTAAACGTAATCGACGAATAAACGCTAGTTATCTGCTGTGATTAACTGTTGAAAATTCATTCAACCAATCACAGCAGATAACGCGTGCTTGACAATTTGTCACATTAATTCTGCGATGACTTAGCGGTGAGAAACTGAGGATAAAATAAAGATGAGAATTGCCGATTTATTGTCATTTTTATTTGAATCTAGTTTATCTTGGTACTACTACTAGGTTATCTTGGATACTTATTGGGAGTAATTTGAGAAGAAATAAGAATTTCATAGAATTAACAAGCCGCTGAATGCCATTCAGCAATGTGTTAAGGTTTTTTGTGTGAATGGTAAAGCATACCAAATAAGCTCATTGAAATCGTATGGTGTTGAGTTTAGTTCAACGTTTATTAATTACTACAGATTTATTATATGTATTGATAATATGGGTCATATCCCTTATCATTGTAAGCCCATCCCATTCCAAAGTTAAAGAATACATACAAGAGCTAACGACGCCAACGGTTATGCGAAGTAACTATATGTAAGTCAAAAATTAATTTTACCAAACTACCTCTGAGGTTCTGTTTGTCGTGAGTATGTACGAACAAATTCAGCTCAGTACAATCACAGCTACTACCAGGCGATGATAACAGATGGCGCTGGCTACACTATTTAATTTCTCGACCAATTTATTCACAATGATTCAAAAACTTGATGCAGATTGTTTGCAGCATACAAATTATATTTATATGCTGCAAATTAATTAACCAATTTTTTATTTTTTTATTTTTTTTATTATTTTTATTTTATTATATTATTATTGTACCATTAGCAGTACGTATATTTTACTTTTTTTATTTTTATTTATCGATGGGTTCACGTTTGACCACTATCTCGCCTGATGGTAAGCGATGATGTGGTCGACGGTGAGAAGTAACCTATTCACTCTTGAAGACCCCTAAGTTGTAGCTATCAGGAAGCAAAGACTCAGGGAGGGATTCCGACTAATTTAATAATGGATTTTAGTTTGCAAGTACAGTGTCTGATTAGTGAGTCTTCTGTATAATGTGTTTTTTTTTATAGGTTCTAAGTTGGGTATTTAATTTTTCACTTGTATTGTCTCGCATCCACTTGCCGAATAGAAAATTTAAAGTAAAGAGCTTGTCAAAACCAACTTGTCTGCTTAATTTTGTCAAGTGTTCGTACTAAAGTAGAGTTTGACCTTCTCAACTTGTTTTCTTCTCAGTTGGTCCTTCGAGCCGGATCACTGAATGGGCTCAATTGGGACTTTATAATAAAATACACAGTCCACACTGTATTAAAATAGGTATAATGCTATAATTTAAACTAACAACTCAGGTTGAAAATATATACAAAGAAATGCCCGTAATGGCTGGCGTCTGTGAGCTGAGTGATGCGCAGCCAGCCGTCGCGTCGCGGGTTCGGTACTCCGACACCCCGCGCTTGCCCCGCGGAATCACGCGCATATTCAGAAACTTGAGTGCAAGACTTTTATATTGTTGTGCTTTGCTGGCCAACTCTGCTCACTGGCATTCAAGATGTGAGCGACAGTCTGACAGGGTTTTAAATATCAGATATGTTTCAGGTGGTGCTATAAATTTAATAGTAAAATAAAAAAAAATAGGCTATTTTTACAATAAAAATATATCATGGTCAATATACATTTAAAAGTCCATTTAGATTAGTGAGTTCAAGAACCTCAAAAGTTATCTTGGCGACCAAAAAGCTCAAGAGGCTGTAACGCATTTCTCATTTTTAGGGTTCCGTACCTCGAAAGGAAAAAAACGGAACCCTTGTATTTTTAATACCATAACGTTGGTCCTTTGAATCGTAGGTACTAGGTACGAAATTGGTCCTTTATCACTTAGACTGCCTGTAGTATCTATTGGTGTCTCGAAGGTTAAAAAAACCTGTGCGATCGGCGGACCTTTCTTCTCAACTCTCAATCTTCTAATCTTCAAAACAGCTTCAAGTCACATTAACTAACACATGATGTAAACAAGAAGGGCGGCCAGCGCTTAACGATAATATCCGAAATATAATAAACGGAACTGAACGTCTCGAACATAACGCTTTTTCTTGACGTGACAATTTCTACCAGACAAACCGCGTTATAATATTCGTTTCATACCCCTCTGCTTTGCAATGATGCAAGCATCTTTCACAGTTTCCTTACAATCTCAACTCCTCCATAACTAGTTCTGCAATAATGAACTTTACATTAATAATTTACCTGAAAGCAAGTTTCGAATTTTGCAATTTGCATCCAACAGAAATATTTTTCTTCTATGTAAAGGCTAGGTACGTCTAGTTTCGACCTTTACCTACTGTTGTGCCATTTTCACCCAATTAAACAAATGTAAACGTAAATTTCGCTTCGCTTTTAATTGCTACAAGTGACACGTTTATTTACAAATGTCCTATTTACGGGCGGAGTGAAGTCATTCATGAAATTGTATACTTGATCTGCGACCACAATGCCGATGGAAGTGCGCCGCGCGCCGCCCCGTCTCGCTGAGATAACTATATTTAGTTCTCGACACTCCGATACCATGAATGGTATACAGGCAGCTGTGCCATTTATATCCATAGCCATACCTCATACTCATACTATATGTACGTCAGCCTTTCTCTTTAAAGAATATCATCGTATCATGCCCGCTTATATTAACAGGAGTCCAACCTAGCACAAAGTTAACATATTCACGAGCAAATTATGGTAATGTTTCTTTGTTCTGAACTTTAAATTCTAGGACAAAACGTTGGCGTAGACACAACTAGTTCGATCGCCATGGAACTCCATAATCAGGTCACGTACGAATGACCTTCGGTGCCAGGCTTCCTCGAAGCGCTAACTTTAATTGCTCGTGCAAAGATCCTTGGCTAGCCGCTAATGTTAGTTGATTGTCCTACTTAACCCGGCCATCTTGTGCGCCACTTAACAACTTTATTTTATGCCTCAAAGGATCTAGATTGGAAACCGTGTCCTCGATTTTACAGTAGATAGAAGTTCTGAAGTTAAGTACTATACAGGGGCTAAAAAAGCAATTTATAATATGTTTTCATAATTGGGTAGGTAAGTACTTTGCCTTGTACGAAGCCTGAATAATTATGTCCATCGGTGACGTCCGGCGGCGTGGAAAGCTCGTCGGAGTATCTACGTTACGTCCAGAAATGACTGGTGTCTCCGGTGTAATGTCAATTGCGGATGGCGGTGGTCGTGGTCGGGAGGCGCTGCGGGCGCGGGGCGGGCCGGGGCTAGGCGGGGTGGAGGAGGGGGTCGTGCGGCGCGCGCTATCGATGCGGGTGCGCGCGCATCCCGCGCCCCTTGCGTTCGATTTTCCCAGTCCGGGCGACGGTGGCGGCGCGTTGCATAACTGTGTAGCGGCACTCCGCGCGCGACCCCGCTCCGAGCGCCCGCCGCGAGCGCGCCACCCGCGCCGATACGCGCAACGTCGCGCCCTTTACGTAACGCGCGACCACCGCGCGCACTCGCGCTTACTCCTCACCGCCTTACCGAGGATCCGTCGGAGTGCTCTCTGTTATTGTGGCTGGATATCGTCGTGCTCGCCGCCGCTCGGACTTTTCGCAGGCCGGGCGCGGGCCGCCGGTGCTGGTAGGTGCGCTAGGTGTTGTAGCGCAGTGCGCGCGCTCGCCCTTTGTCCGCGCGTGGTGGTGGCGGTTGCGGTCGCGTGCTGAATAATTGACGCGGAGGCTGTGGCGGCGTATCGACCTGGTCGCGTGACGGCACGCACTACGTCGCCCGCAAGGACGCCGCGCTGGCTGCGACAGCCGCCGCCGCCGCCACCGCCGCCACCGCCGCCACCAACAAGCCTGCTTACACTAACAACCTCTATGCTATCGATTCTCCTCTGTACTTAACCAATTTACAGCTGTCATCATTATTTACATCCCACATATCAGTCTTGAAGCCCCTCGAAAGCTGGGCTGCAGTCAGGATACGTCTCCTGTCTCCTCCTAGGCCGGAGTGAGGTTGGCTCCGTACGAGAGAGCTTGTTGTTCCTCGACATGTTATTGACAGCTCGACAGATCGATAGACTTTTGACGCAAACTGCTCGTATAGTTCCAACAACAATCATCATTCGATTTGACATAATGGTTATAATGGGGTTTTATACTTAGAATCACAGTTTTCTATTAATATTTAGTATTACAAAGAACTTTCAGTAGTTTATTAAGGTTAAAAGGTTCAGGCCGATGTTTTATACTTTGCTCAGCTGGTTACGTAAAGAGATACCTTGCGTTCCATTCACTCTTCGATATTACAGATTACTTCACTTGTTATCCAACAAAAAATATCCTGTCATTAACTTAGTAGTAGTAGTCAGCTTTGCTACGAGTTTTGCTACGGTTGCGGCTACGAGCTACGCGCTCCGTGCTACATATTATGTGCTTCGTAGCACGTTCGTAGACGTAGCGCTACACTGCTACACAAGCGTAGCTATTAGCTACGCCGGTTTTGATTTCTACTTTCTCTAAGCTTTGTCTTGAATTTGACAAATTACGCAACACTTTTCTATTATTATTTGTGTATAAAATTTGCATATTGTACTTTTGTGAATGGAAAACTAATATTTGTTCTAGGATTGATTTTAGACTTATGGTTACGTATTGTACCAACTGTAAGCTAACCAACCACTTCTTATATATTTCATAAGAACTTTTCTGTTATATTTACAACTGAAGCATTATGGAAGGCAGGACTACCTTCCTTGTTTACCATTTTATTTCTGATGACATCATGAATCGCCTGAAATTTTCAATTGGACAGATTTAATAGTTTTGTCGGTTTAAAAACAAGGAATTCTTCCTGTAGATTTTCTTACTTCTGAATGAATTTGCGCCAGTGCGCAAACGTTGTAACATTAAGCATGCGTAGATCAAAGAAGCAACATTTGTAGGAAAACTAAACGATCAGTTTTTCAGTATCGCCGGGTTATGTAAGGATATTTTCTGAAGTTCCTTTGTACTTGTTCGGGAAAAGCCATGAATGGATAGGTTGTAGGTACCTACCAATCAATGAGTTGGGTAGGTTCATGAATTGAAGAGGACGGATTAGTTTATGGAAAGGGATGTCTATCAAGGACAACTAACAGGGAAGAAGTTATGGGAGTATAGACATAGAGATGCTCACTTGAATGTTAATGTAGATAGATAGAACATACATTATAATACACCAAAGTTAGTATTGTGTTAATAAAGAGGCCTCTGTTTTATTGTTGACGATTGAATATTACTGTTTTCCAGACCTTCAAAGAAAATAAGTTCCATAATCCATTGACGAAGTTTTAAAATATGAAATGATTTTCACTGGAAGGCTTTTTGTCTGACTTCTACATTTTTAATAAAAGATCATAAGGATTTCTTTGGGTTTATGTATTAAAAAGATACTTTAACGAGTACAATTAATTCCTAATTCAGTCGTATCGATATCTAAACTATTTGAATTATATGAAAACTGTATAAATCCGTCACCATTATGCAATCCTAAACGACTACAGTTACAATGCAGGCTTTTAATGGCTACTATAATCTGTTATAACATGCTAATAGAACATTAGGCCGGTTTCAATTGAAACGGTGTACATAGAATTTACTTTTCTTTAAGTCGGTTCATGGAAATTGGTCAACATGTGCTGCTAGCGCTCGGTAACGTGGAGTCTAGCTGACTTAACCTTTCACAATGATGGTACATTCAAACGGTTCTTTAGAACTATGACCTAAAAAAGTGTTTCTTGTTCATATAAACAGACCAAATCTTCATTATGTAATCTTAGAGGGATTATGTCGACTATTAAGTCTAGTTTTCTGGTGGCTGGGTGTCTTAAGGCAACTCAAAGAAATATACACCATTTTTTTTATTATTTAATCACAATCCTCGAATCAAAGTTTATTTATTTTATTTAATCATCGATTCATACAAAAGTTGATTATTATGACAATTATAGTTAGAACGATTCTTGTCTATTGGACTGCTGGTACTATTTGATGCTGACTGAGTCATCATTAGATTTTATGAGCTTCAAAAATGCTGCCAAATCTGAGAAATAACCATTATATAGAATAAATCTTTATGTTATTCTTCGATCCATACTTAACATAAAAAATGCGAAAGTAACTCTGTCTGTTGGATTTTTGCGCTTACCTACCAAGGGTTTCACGCCTAAACCCGCCTAAACCTATTAATTTTAATGAATTTTGGTAAAGTAGCTTAGATCTTGGAGAAGAACAAGGGATAATTTTTGTTCCCTTGGTATGATTTTCGATTTTGCGGGCGAAGCTTCTGGCAGAAGCTATAGCATCCTATAAAGTCAAACGAAGTCATGTTCTCCCTCACCCACCTTCAAATCAAGGTTATATTTTACTATTCGAAAGAAAAGTCGTAAAGTCGTTCCTACCAAGTTTCTCGTAAAGGTACAAGGAATGTGTTACTCCATTCGAAGAGGAAATCCAATCATAGTAGGCACAACACAACCGAATTCTTCTTTAAATATTTATAGAAGGTAGTTGCCTATATTTTAAGTGTAACAGATTTCCTAATATGGTTATCCCAGGGATCATATATTGTTGTAAGGGTCCGAATTCATCATCTGCCTAGTACCTAGTTTTTTCCTAACTATAGTTCTCGCCAAACTTCTTGGCCCTGAAGTTGGCTTTCCGATGCGCAAGGCACGGATCGGTGCCGTTTTTGTATGAGATTTACTACTGCGCAGCTATTGTATCCAACTTCAGGGCAGCCAAGAAGTTTGGCGAGCACTATACGTTGGGGTCCAAGTAAATTGGGGCATCCAGTGTAACCATATGCAACTCAATATATCATTGTTGTTGTCCGAGTTGCTACTGAGGTTTTTCTATTTTTACCTTAACATTAGATACCTATCCTGGGAATTGAACCCAACTAAACGCAGTCATTGTAGACAGTTCCAGAGAGCAGAAATTACATAAGTACATAAAACATTCGTTTTTAAGCTACCTAGAAGCTTTTTCGGAATAAAAGGTGACGCGAAAGTAATAAGAATTTATAGGTTTAGTTTGGAAGGCACGCGTTTGACAAAAACTCTGGCCTCTCTGATTTCCTCGGAAATTCCGGTTATGGCAGCTTTTGATTTAGATCCTTTTCGGTGTTGATTGCATAACCCTATAGCCTACATCCCTATTCACCGAGGGACCAAAACATGTTGATTGGCAGTTTTTTGGTAGTCCAAATAAGATGGGAAAACTCATACTGAATTCAAGGCATATAATTTTATGTGAGCATTTTAAACCTTATGTCTCTTAAGTTTAAAAAAGTTAATTGAAACTACCCCACCGTAATGAAACAACGAATTTAATATAATTTAACCAAATTAAGGAATCAAATCAACGTAAAGCACTTTTGTAAATTTAATTACCTACGACCTATCTTTTTTATGAAGCTGATATAGTACACTCTCCCAGCAAACAGCAAAGTTTTCTCGTTGTAATTTCCCTTTCATTTGTCGTATCGGTTCACTTTAATTTCCACATACGTATCACACGTGTGCGGTATTAAAACTGAAACAGACCGTGTAGTGCTTGCGTGGATTACGCAGCACGAGGGGATTACACAGAAAAATACTGTTATAAAATTTACTGTAGTTTCATAAGCTGACACTATTCGCTCGCATCTGAGAGACGACTGAAAAATATTTGGTAAAAGGCTGAAAAGATAAAGCTGGACAGTTTTCCCGGAAGAACTTTTATGGTACAAATATATTTGTTATCACTGAATGATTAATATTTCAACCTGAAGCTATGAAGTCTTTAGCTATTTCTTATAAGAAATTTCAAAATTATATGCACCAAACTTAGTGGCGGTAGTAAAAGCTACGAAAGAATATTAAGACGACGACTAACGCCAACGACCTTGAGGGACCAAAACGCGCACTCGTTTGACACCCGCGCGACCCAACATTTAGTAGTTTTTTGTACTTTCCTTATTATTCTATGACTTAAAAAAAAAAACTTCAGTTAAAAATGTAGATAATTAAATTGTCTTTGGTATGGTGTCGACTTCATTAAAATACGCACAGCGATTTTGGGGCGATTGTCGTGTTTTTGTCCGTTTTAGACAAAACTGTATAAATTAATTACACTTTGTAATATAACTCAATAAAACTCAAAATTTTCTTAGATCAAATTATTAAAAAAATGGTCTCATGTAACATTTTTTTTTTTCCAAAAAACTACGACAAGCCGTTTAGAAGTGATTCTCATTTTAAAATCAGCTACTCAAGGGAATCAGCGCTTTAAATACTACATCATTTTCTCTCTCTCTTCTTCTTGAGGTATTAGTAAAGTGGAAGCGGACTAATATAATTAGTATGTATATACGACCAAATCATCCAATTACCAAGAACCGGCCATAAGTGTATCTGACCCTTATCTAAGTATCTCTTAATGCCATGGAGAGGGAAACGCGATGTTCATAAGGAACATTAATTATTGATAAGGTTTGTTCTCATGCTTGTTTTGGTGGAAAGAAAATTAAGAGTCAGATTTCATTCAGTCTTTTTACAAATGTTTTGGAGTAGTCAAGGCAAGTAATAGATTAATATCAGTATTTTACTCTCATCAATGAAATACATTATGGATGTTAATTAAATGATGCCGTAGAAAGCTTTTGCCAAGCGTCCTTTGACCACCGTAAGCTTCATACGGAACTTAATTGCTAAGGCTTTGTCAGGAGTAATTTTCAATTAAAGTTGGCAATGTTCTGAGCTTCCCACGTAACAGAAAACAACTTGCAAGCTAGAATAACTTGATTTCCATAATAATACGACAATATCTTATAGCCTACTCAAGTTTATGTAACCTTTTTGTTTAGCACCTCCAAATCTATTTGTTATAAGAGCTAGCCCTCGTGAGCAGATTATACCCAAGGTTAGCGATTGGCCGAAAAATATTTATTGCGAAGATCTTTTTTTAGTTCGGATACCTCGTTCGGTTAAGAATTATTGCGGTCTAACTTAAATCCGTCTCGTACCTTCCAGTTTATTTGCGGGCAATGGGGAAAGAGGTTTTAGTTTTAGCTACTGAATGCTCGACTAATGAGTGAAGGTTAGCGCTATTGCATAATTTTCTTTGTTTTTCACAAGGTTTAAAAGTTCCGCAGCATATGCAAGGACTTTGTATTGAAGGTGACAAAATTATAAATGCCTACACTCGAAAATGAGCCTCATTGTTAAGAGGAAATATGGGCAGAGAGCGCCGACTGAATTTCCTTAGTAAAAAGTCATAATTCGAGGTTTGGCTCTCGTCTCTTTCCTCCTCCAATATTGGACGAATTTAAAAGATATTCCATAACGTGGTAAAGTAAGATATATACTATATTCCTATGTTTTCCTTTTTTCATTTATATTTGTCAAATTTGTACACTAAGCCTCTGTTGACAGCGCAATTTTGAGCATTTTTTGAAGGCTCTAGTGCTTCTAAAGATAATGTATCATCAAAAAGGAATATCTTTTAAATTGGTCCAATATTGGAGAAGTAAAGAGACGAGAGCCAAACCTCGAATTATGACTTTTTCCTAAGGAAATTCAGTCGGCGCTCTCTGCCCCCGTTTCCTCTTAAAGTTGTCTGAATCTACCGATAAATATATTGACATTAGACCAAACTGATTCTACGATAACTACGATTCTACGTCAAATTGGTGTGTTCAAGTTCATTGTCTTAATGATAGCGATGTTGAGTCATGGCTTTCCTGACGTCGAAGTTCTTACCATGAACTGCGTGAAACTAATTAGTTTGGTGGATGAAATTAATGACTAACTGTGACACTACTACGAAATCTGTTGACTAACGCCTACGCAAATAGTAGACCTATAAGTTTCATGCGGGTGTTTGACTTGCCAGTTTGTGTACTACGAGAATCTAAAGGTACTGTCTAAACAGCATTCAAAACCCATAAGGGGAACACATATAAGGATACATAAATTGGTTTGGTAAGATCAGGACTTGGGACACTCAGTAATTCTTGTTGATCTTATTTTTGCTGTTGTATTAGAAGGTCAATTACCTAGGTACCATTTCTCAGACTATGTTTTCGGCGAATTAAATTGAGAGTGGCTCAATAAACACGACTTTGTGAATATATAATTCTTAAAATACCAACCCCATTACAATATTGAACACGCTTATTTTGAGAAGCGTATGTATGTCGTTAAATTTTAATCTTTCAAACCACGATAAAATTGCATTAAAATTTTGACAATTTCTTAAGTTATTATCTTAATCCGATCCACGAATTCCGGAGTTAATAGCTATCTTGACTTAATTGAAATACCTCTTTCAAGCTGGTCATTAATCGCCTTTTATTTTTGTCTTTTAATGACTGTTCGTGGTAGAAATTATAAGCTATGAAAAGTTCAAAGGAGTCACTACCTCTTCAAGACATTTTCTTGTGTAACAACAACAACAATCTACAAACAGAGTTATCCTCGAAAGTCTAAAATAAAATTGACGGGGATAAATATTGTAAGAAAGCCTTCCTACGCAAAATATCTTGCCAAAGCAAATCGTCTATCAATTATTTTTAGCTGAGCAAATTATGGAGCAGTGGTGGCCCAGTGGTATCGGCCGAGACTTACAAGTTGTAGGTCGTGGGTTCGAGCCCAGACAGGCGCGCTTTACTTTGTGTAAATTATTCCATCACCACTGCTCTCAAAACGGTGAAGGAAAATATCGTGAGGAAACCGGCATGTCCTAGAACCAATAATTCGAAGACATGTGACATCCACCAACCCGCACTGAGCCCGCGTGGTGGATAACGGCCCATTCCCTCTCACAGAGAGGAGGCCTGTGTCCCAGTAGTGGGAACATTAATAGGCTGATGATGTGATGTGAGCAAATTGTCTACCTATGAAATTACTTGCAGATTAGAGCAGAAACCAAAAGGCACCTTTGCAAAAATTACTTATACCATAGTCATTAACGTCTTTCAATAAATGAAGTCGAACTCGGCACCCATCTCGGATGGCAGGATCTCCATTAAGGTTGTGAGTTCGGGCAGATGAGTTAAAGCAGTGCCTCCATTGGAATATCATTTAGAGTACAATTGTTTATATAGGTATTGATTCTTAACACTTGAATACATGAGCACACATACATAAGTCTTACACACTACATGGTACAAAAATGTCATGTTATAAAATAATTCTGTTAGAGCTGTTATTAAGAATTGTGTTTTAATAATTGATGAACAAGCATTGCGGTACATTGTATCATCAAATAATGACATGAATTATCTAGACAAAGCGAAATATTTTCATAGAATACTTTGTTAAATGCCCAAAAAGACACCACCCACTTATGTAACTCAAGAATCGGGTTAGTCTAAAAACGTAGAGAAAATTCGAGCTATGAGAATTGGCCAGGCGCCTCAGACTTAACGCACAAAATGTTAAATAACTTCAAGTCGAGGTTAGATCATTCTTTGTCTTCACTTTACGTTTTTGATATACTTATTGGGTTAACTGTAGATTACTGCTCCCAGCAGTGGGAATATTAATAGGCTGATGATGTCATGTGATGTGATGTGTGATTTACGTACATTTAGATTTAGATATAATTTGCTATAATCTGTACTGTTGAAAGAGTATGATACAGATACCTGTAAAAAATAGGCACATACTTTTGTTTCGGTATAAAAATATCACTTCAGACGTAAATAGATTGCTTTACACACGAGGCGATTAAAACCTCGTTTCGCGCTAAAATACCTGTTGTCCTATAACTATGTTACTTAGTGATATTAGCAACGCACTCGTGTTAGCTCAGTCTGACGTAGGCACATCACTTAAAAGGATCATACATTTTACGTCACCCATACATTTGCTGACCTCGTAAGCTTTTCGCTCCACTTTTATCAAAGTGAATTTTATTATTCAAGTTTATTCTTTAGGGAATGAAAATACCTGAAAGATTATCTATTATTTCTTGAAGTATATACCGACATGATCAAATACGGATTCTTTTTTAGCTCACGAAAATCATGTATCAGGGAAAATTGGTCCTTTTCTCCGAGAGATTGAAAAAATATTTTGTTATTATTTCGGTTTCGTAATGAGGAAAGGGTTGTTAAATATGAAAATTGAGTGCCGTGATTAATTGGGGCAGGTAGAAAAACATTCGTTCTTGGCCTGTGTGCTCCAACAAACAGGCTCTTATTTTTATGTTCGATTAATTTCGTGAAGGAAGTAATTGCGATCGTATTTGATTCCAGATGTCTTTTTATGTAGGGCAGTAATGAGTTTTTAATCGATTAAAATCAGTCTGATTGTTATCGAGTATTTTTTTGAACTTAGAACCTGGAATTAGTAGGTACTTACTAATTCCAGGTTCTAAGTTCAAAAAAAATCTAATCGTGTTTAAAGTTCATAGGTATTAACCCTTTTTGAAATTGGAACCCTTGGTTTCATTCCTGTCTTTTGTTTCATTTTATTCTCTAATCAACATCTGAGTCTTATCCCTGAAGCGGAAAACGTGTGCACAGGCACACTGATACCTACAATATTGTCACATGACCTAATTCCAGTTTAAAGCACACTTGGTCTTAGCTAATATAATACGTGGGTGTCGTTCCACCTGCATGCGTGATTGTGTCAGAGCAGGCGTTTCATTTACATCGCTGCACGCGAACCGAGAACGTTCTAGCTCTGTTATTATAAGCCGGCATTGGAATATATCGTAGCGATACGCTCGTAATTAAGTTTGAAAAGTTTTTTCTCTAGGTATTGAAATTTAATTTGTTTGGAAATATTTCTTTTTTGCGTAGGTATTGTAATATTATGAGTGAGCCTAAAGTTTTTGACTTAGGCAGGGGTTGTAAGAATATAACTACAAATTATTACTAATTACTGAAATTCCGATTTTAGATGTTATTTTATTTAAATTGTAAGTGACAGTGCTGTTGGTAATTAATGATCAAAAAATCATGGAAATTACAGTGTTCCATTTGTGACTAAAGCTCCATATTGATTCCAATCCGCCTCAGACCAATATGTCTCTTCAGAAGAAGATTCTAAGTAATATTGAATATAAATTGTTATATTCTAAAGTTTTGCCTGATCCCAATTCCCTTGACTTTTTGAAGTATAGCTCTGACTATTTCGCGCGACAATCGAACAAAAACAATATTGGTCTAACAAAGTTGAAATTGATACTTACCAAAAGATTTCCTTAGAAACTTTTCAATCAAAAGTTTATGAAGTAGCTACATATGACTTAGATTATCTTTCTATTGACAGAAAGGCACCTAACAATAGAATAATGAATCATATCTACAGTTCATATATTATCCTCAATTACAAAAACCGGCCAAGTGCGAGTCGGACTCGCACAAAGGATTCCGTACCATTATCGCAAAAAAGGCAAAAAAACACTTTTTTTGTATGGGAGCCCCACTTAAATATTTATTTTATTCTGTTTTTAGTATTTGTTGTTATAGCGGCAACAGAAATACATCATCTGTGAAAAATTCAACTGTCTAGCTATCACGGTTCATGAGATGCAGCCTGGTGACAGACAGACAGACGGACCGCGGAGTCTCAGTAATAGGGTCCCGTATAGATAGTATACCCGAGGTACCTCGCAATTTACTATAACTTTAATTTTGCTACCTACATAATCGAGTTAATTTTCTGCCAAACTAAAACAAGATCGACAAAAACAGAGCTCTCAAATTAGTTTCAAAGTGTCTCAGACGTTACTCGTTTAGCTCCAAAATATCTCTCTTAATTTATGTCAGCCAAATTATTATTATCAGTTTTAAGGGCTCCAAATATCAAATATCTCTTTTATTTACATGTTAAAAATAATCATGTTTTCTGAACGCATAGGTATTCCAATTAATTGGATGTCAACACATTTGATTGGTTCCTGTCATTTGAACTACCAATCAATAAAAGCATAAGTGACTATAGATTAACTTAAGGGTACACTAGTCGACGGCACGAACTATTTTTTGCGCGGGGTTAAAATGCATTTTATATCAACCGACAACACGTGCGGAAGAGATAGGTGCTGTGATGAGCAGTAGAAAGCTAGTTGGCGTACGAATACACACTTTTGCAAATTTGTAGCGAAATGGATAATGATTTAGGACGAAACCGAGCGCGCGAAATTTCATAAACAGACCTTTGGCAGTCTAGATATCATGAAAAAACGACTAAATCTATCTGTTCAAAATAAAATTATTTGCATTGTTGAACTACTAATCTATCCCTGTATGGAGGCCGTTTTGCAATTTTCCGTCTTCTTATGGTATTTATTTGCGCCCAAAAATGCGTTAAAATTAGTGTCGAAATGTGGAACTTTTGACGCTCATAACTTTCAAATATTTTCTTTTTTTACTTTTTTGCTTCAATACAGGGCTAGATAATGATGAGAAAAATTGATATTACTTTTTATTTTGGACGTACATCGTCAAACAGTGGAATAATCCCTAGACTACGTTTGTGTGGAAGAATGATCGACTAGTGTAACCTTAACAGGGATTGTTTCAGGCTTACTGAAACCGAGTGAGAATTATGTAAACTTGGTGCTATTGGTAAAATATCAAGATCTTGTCTACTGAATTTAACGTAGATAGAAGGTAGACTCGTACAAAAGCTTTGTAAGCATCTATAGTAGAAGAGAGCTTTGTTAAAACTGCGTCACAAATATCAGTCGCCCACACTCCTGTATAAATAAAATTTGTACGGCCTTCAGGCCTACACACGAGGACAACGTCACATACCCTGTGTACCTACATAAATGAGTACAGTTATCACAGAGCTTGGCTGCTGAGGCGTATCCTGATGAAACCTGTGAACACTATCCATAAAGACTAAGTCGGTCAACGTGACACTAATGACTTATAGAAACTGACTGCTTTGAATGGCGAAGATGACATAAGTTGTGCGCTAAATGCACTTTCGGCGCCACAAATTTTATTATTGTTATAGTACATTAAGAAAGAGACGAAGTGAAAAAACGCTTCGGCTTAAAATGTACATAATTATCACATTGAGTCCTATTTCGACAACTTAAAGTCGAGTCGAAGCGATGCGTCCAACTGTAGTTTATGTGCGAATTCGCATGTCTTGAATCTTGATAGAAGGGAATACACGTAATCGTGGCGCAGATAGGGGTCAATGTATGCTATTTATTTGCTTCGGCTCTGTCTAAGTGTCCTTTGACCCTTAGCAGCCACTGCCGTCTCGAGACGCTGCCGACGCGACAATTCCGTGCTCTATGGAACATACGTACTACAATACTGACAAGTATTTCATAGGAAACTAATGGTTACTGAAGGAGGAAATTGCGTTTGGTTAACTGGACGGAATCTTAAATCGAATGTGATGGATATTGTGAAAAATCTGTCCGTCGTGTTTTCGGGAAGAGTAGAAGAGTAATAAATTTTACGATTGTGCAGCCTCCAAGTCACATAGTATGTAGTATCATCAGCCTTTTAATGTTCCCAATGCTGGTACACAGGTCTTCACTCTGTGGAGGGAATGGGCCGTAATCCATCACGCGAGCCCAGTGAGGGTTGGTGGATGTCACATGTCTTCGACTTTTTGGTTCTAGGACATGCCGGTTTCCTCACGATGTTTTCCTTCACCGTTTTGAGAGCAGTGGTGATGAAATAATTTACACAAAGTAAAGCGCCTGCCTGAGTTCGAACCTACGACTTACGACATGTAAATCGCGGCCGTTACCACTGGGCCATCACTACTTTTCTACCTACCTATGTATCTCTTTATATCTATCTATACATATATCTCAATGCTTATCGATGGTTTTGCTTTGTTTACGACTCGTCTATGATCCGTGCTTGCACCGCAGGGAGAAGAAAAAGTCAGTACCTTTTTGAATGGCCGAAAGTTTTTATCCAATCACAATTCACTTTTTTCCTTGTTTTTTTATCTTATATAGGCTCGCGCTTGACCACCATCTCACCTGATGGTAAGCGATGATGTGGTCGATGATGGAGCACGCTTGCCTAGAAGTAACCTATTCACTCTTGACTTAAAGACCCCTAGGTTGTAGCTATCGGGAAACACAGACTCCGGCAGGGAATTCCACTCCTTAGCTGTACGCATAATAAAAGTATTTTTAAAACGTTTAGTGCGTATGGGTGGGATGTCCACCATGTACCGATGGCGCATCGCCGTACGTCTGGTAGTCCGGTGGTGAAACGGGCTGGGCGGAATTAGATTATGCAATTCCATCGCACATTCCCCGAAATATAATCGATAAAAAACCGACAAGCCGGCAACTCGGCGACGATGTTCAAGGCTCTGGAGCTTTGACTTAACCAATGCCTCATCACCGATGAGCCTCTTGGCCCGCTTTTCGATCGACTCTAGTGCATCAAGTTGGTATTTGGCAGAGCCATCCCAGAGATGAGAACAGTACTCCATGCATGATCGAACTTGCGCTTGATACAAGCTGAGCAGCTGTTCTGCATGAAGTACCTTCTCACCTTTGCAAGGATCCCCAGCTTCTTGGCAGCCAGCTGAGCCTTTGCCTCTTTGTTTATCCCTTCGGGGATAAAGATCGCAACGTCAATCTTCTTTTGTTCCATATCTTGTTTAGTTCATTTGTTAAGCATCCTCAAAATAAAAAATTGAGAACTACGCTCATATTCATTCGCATGGTTACAGGACGTCCATTTCCTGTTGACATATTTTTGCACTGATTTGTATATCAAATTCATATTTTTCTTTATGTTTTATCTTGCTATAAATAGATACTGTCTATTAAAATTTATCATAATGTGCATATCATTTACTGCAATAAATAATTAGTATTTCCAATAATTGAATCGCATCGTATCCTGCCACATTTAATTACGCAAATAAATCATTATGGTCGATATCATCATTACTAAGCAATTTAAAAATCCAAAATGTGCCACGACAATAAAAGCTTCAATAAAAAGCAGGATACGGAATCTAATGATAGAACTTTAAGAAACTCTACTAACGTGTTGACGTGGTAGATTCATCAAAAACTTAATTGTTGTGTCCACGGCAGATAAAATATGTCCGATATTTTGTTTCCAATTAAACCTCAGTAATTTGAGAGGATGAATACATTAACTCTGTGAATTCTTTTTATGCTGGGTAAAAGCTGAAAGCAATTTGGTTGAGAGGCGCCGTCACAGCGACGTAACGTATGTAAATGTGCGCACGGGTTATGGAAGAGTACCCGGCTTTCACTGGGCGGGATAGTATAGCCCACCAAGGGCCCGATTTTATGGGTTTTCTGTCAGGGCGTTATTCATATAGACATTTGGAGTGCAACAAACATGTTTTTCGTGAAATATTGCGTTGTTTGTTTATTGTGGGTAAGTATTGGATTAGTGTCTATACCGGAAAACGAAACATTACAAAACAGTATGGAATAAGCTTCTTCTTCTTTTCGAGACGATGGAGAACTCTTTAGATATTTTGGGACCAATAAGCAGCCACACCAAAAGCAGCGTCAGTGGCGTTCATTAGGTTCTCCAAAGTGCAAGTTCTCCATTTCGTCAAATTATCTTTGCAGCGTACCTGGATACGCAATCGATCGAGTGCTTTCCATACAGGTCGCTGGACTGATTCGGCTTCTATATATAAGGCTCTATTAGTCTCTTCAGCATGATGTTGGTACCTACATATATTAATATAGGTACCCCGTACCATCATCCTTGCGTACAAGAATTGCTTACCAAGCGTTTTTAATAATTCTGGACGTAAAATAATGGTAAATGTCTTGTGCGTCTCATTGGTCACGCATCCCGCACCAGCCTTCGAGCCTCCCCTCCAAAATCGAGTGCCCTTGGCCCATATCGTCGATCGGAATTGGGGGCTCAAGTGTTTCATTGCCTTTTTAGTTCATACCAAGTCTATAGCTTGCCAAATAACGGATTTTACCAGCAAAGATCTCTTTTTCGTATTTTCTGAGTATCATTAGTTTATTTTTTATGAGGTAACCTCGATAAACGCCTAAGCTAACGCATGTGACGTTTGTTTTCAATTTATCCATCGATCAACTAACTTAGAACAACAATTTTAACCTATATTCGTGTAAAGCTTTTACCGAAATTGTTTTACCGCAAAGTGGGTCACTGTAAAGTTAATCTGTCAATAATAAAATAACTTATGTGGGAGCGAGTTAGGCTAGGTGCCAAAATAGGTAGATAGGACGGGTCACAATAATAGAGATTTTTCTTCTTTATGCATGCAATATGCCCAATAAAAAGAGAAACATTTATGGGTTCACGTAGCCCAAAAGGTTAACTAATTGCCAAATCTTGTCTATGGTAATTCTAAGTAAGCGTGGTAATTTTTGCTCGTTCTTTTTCTGTAGGGATAAGAGGCTTTGAAAAGAGACTCTGCTGTGAGAGAGGGGCAATGGTCTATCTTCTGTACTACGAGAACAAAGAATTTAATAGGTGTGCAGGTTTCTGTTGCTCTAATTAATACAATTTTAATGAACAAAGTTTTACTCCACATCCATGTCAATTCGAGCAACAGAAAACTACATATTTTATTTTATAAATTGTGAGATAGCCGTAGAAAATCAGAATATCGTAAAATATAACTTTCAGCTTAAAAATGAATGTTAGAAAATCACCAACCGTAATGGGGATGCAAAACTGTCGAGGAGGTCTTTACTTCAACCTCTGTTGCTCGAGAGAAGCCTTTGATATCGGATTCAATGTAAATAACAGCACTTTCCCGTCTCTATTTACTGCAACTTTTGCTTTAAAACATTATTTCATATTTTCACCAAGTTGTTTGAATTCAAAATAACAACGTTTATTTGCTTTTTATCGGCAAAGCGGCTTAGGTGTTCTAAGGTTTAAGATTTCTGTCACCGTATTTAAAAGTAACCAACAATTCCTGGCAAAAGATTAGATTCTGCCATCATATTTTCCTACTTGGGAATATAAATTGTAATGTTTGTGACCTCACTTTTATTTATTGCCCACACGTATTTAGCCAGGGATCGTAAACATAAACAAACCACCTGCGTAAAAAATAAGTGTAACATCTCCGCCCTTTGTGGAATAAAGTCAGGGGTCGTCACGGTCGGGTTATGTAAATTGCAATAAGTGAACACCTACGTATGTTGGGAGGCCCTGAATAACTAAATAGGAAATAAACGTTTACACTTCTGGAAAAAGTTGTCGTTATTGTTACTGTTAATTTACACATCGTCCAAAGAAAAAGGACTCAGTCTGCACTTTTTAAACGTTCAGTAGATTAAGGCCCACTTGCGCCAGAAACTTAACACAGAGTTTAACATGTTGCTAACACGGGGTAAATAACAAATACGTTATACTTTATTAGCCGGTAAGCTAAAAACGCCGGGTACTAAGATAATCCAGTGTGGCGCAAGCGGGCCTTACAAAAAACCTGCTGTAAAGTTATCTAATTATTCTGGACAAGTAAATAGGTGCTTACTCAGCGGGAACCGGCAATAAATTAATTTAGAAAGATCCGCTGTTGGTAATTTTTCACGTGGGTACAGCAGCTACAATCCTCCATTAGTCCCGCCTTTTACAGGTGGATGCGTGGATGCGAATTCAATCAACATTAAATGAAGCTCATGTAGTGGGTAATCTGATTTTCGGGCACCTTGTTTATCGGTAAATTGCATAGAATTACATTTAGTATAAATAGATACAAGTATTTAATAACATTATGAGAGTATTCTGGTTAGAACAGGATAGGTCAGTGATTGGTTAAAAATAAAGTAATTAGACACGTCGTAGATATTATCTACCTAAGGTTGGCTAGCACCGCTTGTCTGTGGTGAGTACGAGTAGGTAAGTTTAGAATAATTAAAGATAAAAATATTTTTAAATAAGCTTTTAATTGACTTAAAGTACAAAACGGAATATCGCTTGTTAACACGCCACAGGCATGGTGCGGGGGTGTGGTGGTACTCTTCTTCAAGAAGGGTGACTATGCTATATACTGAAGAACTATATATGGGCCCATCTCACTTCTTAGCCATGTCTACAAGTTGTTTTCAAGAGTCATCACGAATCGTCTCGCGTGCAGGTTAGGATTCCGTAACGGCTTTAGCACCGTAGACGACATACATACGCTGCGGCAGGTTATACAGAAGACCTGCAAGACAACCTGCCTCTCTGCTTAGCGTTTGTGGATTACGAGAAAGCCTTCGATTCGATCGAGACTTGGGCTGTACTGCAGTCTCTCCAACGGTGCCAGATCGACTACCGGTACATCGAGGTTTTGAAGTGTACAAAAACACCACCATATTAGTCTGTCTTCAGGATCAGTTCTCGAAACCTATCCTTCTTCAGTGCGGTGTGAGACAGGGAGACGTCATTTCTCCGAAACTGTTCACTGCTGCGCTGGAGGATGTCTTCAAGATTCTGGACAGGAGGGGGCTAGGCATCAACGTTAATGGTAAGTATATCACTCACCTTCGGTTTGCCGACGTCATAGTGGTCATGGCTGAGACCGTGGAGGGCCTCTGTACAATGCTCGATGACCTCAGTAGAGCTTCCGAAAGAGTGGGTTTTAAAATTAACATGGAAAAAACCAAGGTCATGGTGAATGCCCGTCATGTAACACACACTCCTATCAAGATCGGAGACTCTACACTCGAAGTTGTAGACGATTATCTCTACCTGGGACAAACGCTCCAGTTGGCTAGGTCTAACTTCGAGAAAGAGGTCAACCGTCGAATCCGTCTCGGCTGCGCGGTATCTTCTCGTCCAATTTACCACAGTGTCTTAAGACAAAAGTCTATGACCAGTGTGTGTTGGCAGTAATAACCTATGGCTCACAATGGGCCTTATAAGAAAGCTTAAAGTCACCCAAAGGGCAATGGAGAGGTCTATGCTCGGAGTTTCCTTGCGTAATCGCATCAGAAATGAGAATATCCGTAGGAGAACCAAAGTTATCGACATAGTCTGAAGAATTGCGAAACTTAAGTGGTAGTGGGCAGGGCACATTGCTCGCAGAAAGGTTGGCTGATGGGGCCGAAAAGTTCTGGAATGGCGACCGCGAACCGGAAGACTATGCGTTGGAAGGCCTCCCACTAGGCTGGTCGATGACCTGCAGCCTTATTGCGTAATGACTTCAGCAAGGAGTATGAAAAACGACTAATCACATCGGAGATGAAAGACGTGATGTGGGTTTCCGTTTATGAAATGATGATGATGATAATGAAAAATAGATAAAAAAATATCTAAATCATATCAGCCGAAAGACCTTTTGCTAGACATTAAGAAATTGTGTGTGGTTAGAAACACGCATGATGGTTCCTTCGGTATACAAAAAGTATTGATTTTTTTCACCTACTAATTTAAAGACTGTCTACAAGAATATTGAGGTACTTCTATGAAATTTTAAAGGCCATCGTGTCAATAACGATAACGTTATGCATGTCCCTGATGCACTGTACTGAAACTTATATAATAACGACACGAAATATTGCATTTTACATTAGCTTTCGACGCTTCAATGGTAATCACTTACTGAAGCTTTTCTTGACATTTACATCGTTTAATGTCAGTGGAAACTTGATTTTATTTTATTTTCAGTAGATATTATATTGTATCTTACTTCAACTACTTCTATAAAACTATATTACTCGGAGAAGCGTCAGCTTAGCTTTTAAATCAGAGTGAATAATCCCTGCAAAAGATAAATAGAATACCAATAAATGATTTGCAAACCAATAAATGATGATGAATAACAAGCTTTATTTACTAATAAGTTTGTCCTATTTTGCAAAGCTCTACAATCAAGTGGAAGGAAGAAGAGACATCTGTAAATAGCTACTGAACGTAATCACAAACAATATAGGATCAGAAAAGCCCAAATATGAGTTTCAGCGGCTACTACAATACATCTTGGTAGGTTACAAGGTATTTCATCAGTTAATCGGAGGTCGCCAGCGTCAAACAGCGAGTACGTACACTACGTACGAGCTCCGTAATTCGGCCGGTTAACACACACGTAGAAATACGCATAGTCCGCAGTAGCGCCCCGGCGAACCCAACTTAAACCTTGAAGCCAACCCCACACCCCCTCAGACACCAAGGGGGTGGGTCGTACCCCCGAACAACATTTATTTCTTGTATTCCTTTTATAACAACGGGTAATTGTATTAGGTAGCTCAGTTAGTTGTTACCGGCTGCAATCATTTATATTGCCTTTTAAGAACGACTCATTACAAAAATAAAATTAATCGGATGTTTTCATTTCAGTCAGGTACGGTGGGAGGGGCGTCTATATTTGGGAAACACCCTTTCAGTTCAATTTCGTAAACATTCGTATTTAAGTATTTTTCATGAAAATTCTTTTGTGTGAAGGCAACCTTGAAATTGTTGGAGTAGGTAATTTTAGTGCTCCGCTTCAGTTTCAGCACTGTTTAGTGCAAGTCCTTGAACCTTGCCTTTTTACTTGATTTACAATTCATTTGAGTAACTAATTTTATCCTCTTTTGTCTAATCGGATTGTTAAGCAAATTAGAGCCTAATACGAGGCATTTTCCTAGCACTGTTCTATTTTTTTCAAAGTTCCAAAATATATATAAAAAGATTAATGTAAGCAATCTAGGTTAAACGCCTTACATCTAGCGGAAAATTGGGGATCCCGAGTAAGTCTACAAGGTCAAAAAGTAAGATAAAATGTACCGACAGCAAATCTCTTTTCGCGCCTGTTACATAACACGCCAATACCGAGACTAGATATTTTGCTGACTCAGTTGACTTAAGCCCGCGAATCACGATCTTGATTTTTACTGTGTAAGGAAAAGCTGGGCGGTGACCATAAGCTCTTAGAGTAAGGTTATTTGAGTGTGTTTAAGGGACAGATGTTTATGACTTGTATATATCTGTACCTTACGTACGCTCAAAATAGTCTTACTCTAAGAGCTTATGATCAATGTTGAAAGGTGACTTTTTTCAACACTTATGTCAATCATTACGATGTTTTTGTTACTACTATAATACTGTGCTTGTATATAGTAATATCGGGGTAGTCGCTGCAAACAGTTAATGAAGACGAATAAAAAAAAATAAGAATAACGGCGTACTTGTTTGTCTTTCCAAAAATTATTTGTACTATAAATTCTGCGTAGGTACAAATAGCGAATAATCTCTTAACTCATTTTATATTGTCCTATTCTAACGCAGTACGTGATGTAAAGGTATAATTTGTAACTTTCGACCCGACGAAGTAGGTAATAACCCAAGTACCAACCTAACTATAGTACTGACTACCAACCTCACCAAACGTACCTGCATTTACCTCGAAAAACAAAAACTACGTTCGGCTTTCGTCGCGTGACGTCGCCTGACGTGTCTGTCGCATTTAAGGCCATCCACACACGAGCTCATTTATAATTAACCTGTTACTACATCAGTGTGCCAGAGTTAATCCCTAGCTTTATACCATTTACGAAAAGCTCTGAGGAAAACGAAACGGATTTGTGTGAGTAACGTTGCCTGGGACATAAGAAATCTTATCTTCACGACGGAATCAAAACGTTTACACGATTAGTCATGTTTTGTGACACTTTTTCCTTATTTATCTTGTCCCAGAAATACAGGATCTGCCAACTACCAGCTTGATGCACTAGAGTCGATTGAAAAACTGTCTGTCTGCCCTAGTCGAGTCAAAGCTCCAGAGCCTTGAACATCGTCGCCGAGTTGCTAGCTTGTCGGTTTTTTATCGGTTGCATTTCGGGGAATGTCCGATGGAATTGGATGATCTAATTCCACCTAGCCCATTTCATCATCGGGCTACAAGATGTACAGCGATGCACCATCGGTAAATGGTGGACATCCTACCCATAGGCACTAAACATTTTGGAAATACGAGCACTTTAATTCTGCGTATAGCTAAGGAGTGGAATTCCCTGCCGGAGTCTCTGTTTTCCGATAGCTACAACCTCGGGGTCTTTAAGTCAAGAGTGAATAGGTTTCTTCTAGGTAAGCGTGCTTCACCGTCGGCCACATCATCGCTTACCATCAGGCGAGATAGTGGTCAAGCGCGAGCCTTTATACCTACAATAAAAAAAAAAAGACAACTTTTCCCTAACGTTTCATTCTTGACATACCTACGCAGCACATTATTATGTTGTATACTAAGTATATGTTAGCCGCTAACATATATGTTTTATATTTGTATAATACTTACACATACTCTGACCCACCTTCTGTGTTTATTTTATTTTGTTTGTTATTTATATATTCTATTTTATTGTATTATTTAAGTATTTTCCGTTTCCGTAAGTGTGTCCGTGGCATCAACAGTTGGTCTTATCAGAATATCAGCGCAGCGTTATTTCATTTTTTTTTGGATATCGCTGCACATGCTGAGATAGGAGCCTTTTTGGTCTCGCACGGGGTTTTTATTTTTAATTTTGTTTAATTTTAAGCTGATTTCTCGTGTCTCCTGTGCGGGTCACAAATAAATACTTTTTCTTTCTTTCTTTCTTTCTTTTCTTTCTATATACATAGTATACAACATAATAATATAGCGGCATAGCGGCAGGGGTCAGTGATTACTTTCATTTGAGGTCCGTATTTTAAAACTAGTTGTCCCACTACATACATGAATGTTGCTTAACTTTAACCGCTGCGTAAGCACGCAACGGAAGCTCTCAAAAAGGAATATTTTTTCCCGTTTTTGCAACATTTTTCATTTATGTTCGGCTCCTATTAGTCGTAGCATAATGTTATATAGCCTATAACCTTCCTCGATAAATGGACTATCCAACACAAATATATTTTATCAATTCCAAGTAGTAGTTCCTGAGATTAGCGCGTTCAAACAAACAAACAGACAAACTCTTCAGCTTTATAGTATTGGTATAGATAATATGATCGTCGCGGCCCGTAAGGTTTTAAGCCAGCTATCCCCTCGGCCTCTACATCGAAACGTGTAGGTATTTAATATGGTAAAATTTCAAGTTGTATTGTAAATATACTTAATTTGTAAATATAGATACAATATCAATAAAGATTTTGATAAGATGACGAACGGAAGACGTTGTCGAATCGACAGCAGTAAAGACTAAGCGCAGGTTAAATGATGAACTTACGTACTCATGTAACACAAGTAAATTATATTATACGGTCTAAACAAAGTAGGTTGGCGGTCCGGATCCGGACTGCGGTCCGCCATTTGGTGAACCCTGTGTTAGCGTATAGGGTTCATGATATCAGTCAACTTTAGATTATCTTTTCTAACTTTACTGATATTCACATTCTATCACGAGAAAAAACTTTATTACTTATTGAAAATGTTTGTGCGAGGACGACGTTTTGTTAGGGTTCCGTAGTCAACAAGAATCCATTATAGTTAGGTTAGTGTAGGCTTATAGTTTCGCCATGACCGTCTGTCCTTATGTGCGCAGCTTAGCTCAGAGACTCTTACTACTAGAAAGATATAATTTGGCGGATATACATATTAATTACGCTAACAAAGTGGTAATTTTTTTTTCAACACACTTGCTCATAAAGTGGCTCTTATTTTACCGCAATTAGGCACATAATGATACCTGTTATCAAACTGTGACTTTTTCATTGCTATTATTCACAAGTGAGTTATAGAGTTTTTTTTTATTTATTGGTTGAGTTGCTTTGTTCTTAAAAAAGTTTCGATACAAAAAAGATCGTGCTCAATAGTACAAATAAATTAATGTACCTATTGCTCATTTCATGCAACTTCGTATTTAAATAGATAATTTCAACGTGTATGTGCTTAATAAATAAAACTTTTTTTTTTTTTTCTATAAAGAAGTATCGTGGGTGCGTTTACAAACATAGAATTTCACATACACAAACACCCAGAGCCGGAACAACTATTTGTAGATCATACAAATATTTGCTCCGTGCGGGAAACGAACCCGCGACACGCAGCGCAGCAGTCAATCGCTCAACCACTGCGCCAACCGTGTGCCAAACTTTCATTCAAATATAAATTTTATTTGCTCTGTAATTAAGAAAAATTCAAATTCCCTATTTTGTACGTGGCTATCCACGAAAAGCCAAAAAAAAACAAACCTCATTATATTAGTCTATGGCCGATCGCAATTGTTAAATGCGCGCGCATAGGAAAACTGATTAATTTTGCCCGCCATTGTGAAAAAAAATTCACAACTCGTTTTTACTGTTGAAAATTATTTTTTAGTATTATTTTCTTCACAAGTATGTTGAAAATGTCGTATGATACACGTGTGTATTGATGATTACCGTCCTCGGCTCTCTTAAGACCCTCACCTACGGCTCGGGTCTCAAAAGCGCCTCAGCGGTAATCACAACATTGCACACTTGTACCATAATGTACTATTTCCTCTTGTACTCGTAAAGTGTGGGCGTTTTCTTTTCTCGTCTTTCTCATGGTGTGGGGTATCGTTGGATTGGCCATTTTAAAAATTTGTCAGGTCTGTGAAAACCATTTTTCGATTCATGGATCCGTTTGCGTAGAATTAAGTTTTAAATGGCAAATTTTTGCTAGGCCAGCTAAATGGTTGCTTTTGGATATATAAAAAAATTCACAGCAGTAGTATATATATCGAAATTAAAAGAAAACTATCGCAGCTAAGTAGGCTTTACAAGTTTACTAGTAATAGTCGACCAACTTATAAAAACTCACACAAAAACAATTTTGTATATTGATGTTTGGGGATGAGGACAACAGTTTTCGAATGGCAAAGTTAATTTTGTCCCTTCGTTAGAGCAATGTTCACTGCCTTAATTGTTCATGAACGTTAGTAATGTTACCTATTTACTTCCCGATTATAAAAATCATCACACATCCGTACACTTCAATGTAAGGTGCAGTTGAAAACCAGTGTCAGGCAATACCTAATTTTCTGACATTTGCTGAATTGGACCTATTTGGCGCAGCCGCAGGCCAATCCTATGTAATTGTTTTAAAATTAAGTTTCCTTTTATTTGTACCTGCATTGTGTGTATCTGTGTGTGCCAAATAAACTAGTTTTATTTCTATTTATTTTGGTGAATGTAGCTGTTTATACGACGGAACTCTCTAAGCAAGAGTCAGACTCGCACTTGGCCGGTTGTTTACTTAGATAGATAGCAATTTTATTAAGTAAGTGTTACAATAAATTACGAGAGGTAAAAAACCGGCAAAGTGCGAGTCGGACTCGCGCACGAAGGGCTCCGTACCGTTATCACAAAAAACGAGCCCCACTTAAATATTAATTTTATTCGGTTTTTAGTATTTGTTGTTATAGCGGCAACAGAAATACATAATCTGTGAAAATTTCAGCTGTCTAGCTATCACGGTTCATGAGATACAGCCTGGTGACAGACGGACAGACAGACAGACAGACTGACAGACAGACAGACTGACAGACAGACAGACTGACAGACAGACAGACAGACGGATCGCGGAGTCTTGGTAATAGGGTCCCGGTTTTACCCTTTGGGTACGGAACCCTAAAAATGAATTCGATTCTTTAACTGTATTCCCTTCTTTCGCTCTCTTTATTGCCTATTCTTTGCGGTTTCTGTTGTTCTAAAGTTTTTACACAATAAGGTAGGCACTACTAACTTAATCATACTTTGTGATTGTAGCTACTGCTTTAATCACGAATATATAGATCCACAGATTATAGATTAGATTAGACCTTATTGTCGTAATTACATTGTTTTTATTACGGACGCAAACCCATGTTAAAATCAGATTTAGTTTTTTTATCGGTTTTCAGAAAAGCCCAAAAGATTTATTATGTCTAAATTATCTATGTCTATGTCTAAATTAATCTAAATTTTATTACCTAGAAACTATCTATCACGCTGTAATTTTTCTTAGGAAATCTCTCTCTTGTATAATAAATTAGGCTTTAGTAGATACTGAAATCTGAACACTGAAATTTAGGTTAATGGCTAGAAGAAAATACACAAAACTTTTTTTTGTGTACCTAAGTATAATAAATAATAATACAATAACTGAACTAAAATTAGTTGAAGATAAAATTTGCTTAATACTATTAAAATTAAATTAAATTCATGTTTTGTTGAGTTTTTATTGAATAGTGCCTGGGCGACCGAGCTCTGAGAGGGAGAAATTAGTTTTTTTTTTTTCGATTAAATGGGTTTGCCCAGATATGAGAATTAGCTATAGATCGATCGAAAATTCCCAAATTGCAAATTTGATCAAAAACGTTAGAGCCGTTTTCGAGAACTTGATTACAAATATAATATATAAACAGATATTGCTCGTTTAATAATATAGCTGTTCTCGAGAACGTGATTTCAAATATTTAAATAAACGAGTAATATTTGTAGATACAGAATGAGTTTTCAAGTGGCGTGGATGGCAAAATCCGAAACTGAGGATTAGCGTAAAGCAGTCAAAGGAGTTACGAGCCCGATTTTAATGCAAACTAAAACTGCTTCTTTGGATTTTTAAAAAATCAATGTTCCTAGCCAGGAATCGAACTCGTTGATTTTGAAAAAAAAAACATATTGTATTATTACACCATTCTATAGTGTCGCTAAAAAAGATAACATTCTGGGAACTAATGTTATACGGGAAACTTGAGGAAAGATCTCATTTTTTAGGGTTACGTACCCAAAGGGTAAAAACGGGACCCTATTACTAAGACTCCGCGATCCGTCTGTCTGTCCGTCTGTCTGTCTGTCTATCCGTCTGTCACCAGGCTGTATCTCATGAACCGTGATAGCTAGGCAGTTGAAATTTTCACAGATGATGCATTTCTGTTGCCGCTATAACAACAAATACTAAAAATAGAATAAAATAAGCATTTAAGAGGGGCTCGCTATATTCTTCATAGTTTCGGATTTGGGCATCCACGCCTACTTGAAAAACTCGCCCTGTATATATATGCAAACATTGCTCGAATAATAGTATAGGAGTAACAGTTATTATGGGTGTACATACTATACACCATGAAATGATAGGTAATAATTTTTACCCGACTGCCGAAGGAGGGTTATTTTAGATTTATTCAGCCAACGAACTCTGAAAGCGAAATCTCGAAAACATTTGTTATAAAGAGCGCACATTAATAAAAATGTGTGAACGAATTTAAAGCCGCCGTCAATAAATCTCTACATCAGTAAGTACAGAGGGTCCGGTCATTGAACCCGCCGTCACTCGGCTTTTGATAAAAAATAGCTTTGCCTCTCGCTTTGTGTGAAACTATTTGTATGGGAAAACATTTTTTAGGATAAAAGCCATAAGACTATCTATTACAAAGCTGGATGAACTGTGTGTTAGAAACAAATGGATTTATGAAGGAATCGTCTTTAAGGATAGTTAGTTAAGGGCCTACATACGCTTTAGTGCCGTAAAACGGTAACTTTCTAAAGCATACTCCTTAGTAACGGCTAGGTTAAAAGCTTTGAAAAAAAAGTATATATATAATTGATTCATGTAAATAATTTTGAACACAAGGTTTTTAAGTGTAACTAATAGTTTTGCTTTAAAAAAATAATTAACAACACTATATTTTTTCGCAACTTTTGGAAACTCCTCCAAAACGACTTGGATGTTTATAAATATTTTTCCTCAGAAAAATTGATGGCTGGTATTTCTTCATAACTAACATAGCATATGTAAATCAAATAATATTTTGCAAATAAAACTGTCCAAAAGGAGGTTCAATTTTGATATTTTGGTATCGAGCGCGCGCACTGCCAGTACTGCGTTAGCATTGGGGTGTATATATCGCCTTAAGCTGCTTTTCGATACGCTCGCGCATGACCACTCTCGCTTGATGGTAAGCGATGCCGATGTTGTGGTCGACGGTGAAGGTCGCTTGCCTAGAAATAACCTATTCATTCTTGACTTAAATACCCCAAGGTTGTAGCTATCGGTAAACACAGACTCCGGCAGGGAATTCCACTCCTTAGCTGTACGCATTAAGGTTACACTAGTCGTTTTTTTTCCATACAAACGTACTCTAGGGATTATTCCACTGTTTGACGATATACGTTCAAAATGAAAAGTGATGTCAATTTGTCTCATCATTATCTAGCCCTGTATAAAAGCGAAAAAGTAAAAAAATAAAAGTTTTGAGCGTCGAAAGTTCCACATCAAAAAGTTCAACACTAATTTTAACGCATTTTTGGGCGTAAATAAATACCATAAGAAGACGGAAAATTGCAAAACGGCCTCCATACAGGGATAGATTAGTAGTTCAACATTCCATATAATTTTATTTTGAACAGATTTCGTCGTTTTTTCATGATATCTAGACTGCCAAAGGTCAGTTTATAAAATTTCGCGCACTCGGTTTCGTCCTAAATCATTATCCATTTCGCTACAAATTTGCAAGTGTGTATTCGTACGCGAACTAGCTTCCTACTGCTCATCACATCATCTATCTCTTACGCACGTGTTGTCGGTTGATATAAAATGCATTTTAACCCCGCGCACAAAATAGTTCGTGCCATCGACTAGTGTAACCTTAAGAAAGTATTTCCAAAACATTTAGTGTGTATGGGTGGGATGTACACCATGTACCAATGGCGCATCGCCGTAGGTCTTCTACTCGTAGCTGTGTTTATATTGGCCTAACTAAACAGAAGAATGTAAATAACTTAGTTTCAGCTACTTTCTTTAATTATAATTATTTTTGTCCGTTTGAGTATAATATTGTTTAAATCTAAATTAATATTGCAAAATTCCTTGGGTAGATCTCTGGAAGTACAGACACAAAAATTCATTCACCGCTGCGCTACTGCTGAATGTTATACATAACTATGCTAGTATTATATTATCTGTGACTATAGCATGTTATACGGATGAAGTCGCGGGCAGAAGCTTGTATCTTTTTTTACATTTTGGGTTCGCACGGTTTGTGCATTTAGCCAGTGTCAAGTTTAGAATAGAAGTTCTAGTTTATTTAGATTTTAATCGTCCAAGTTAGGCCCCAATAAAATGGCGGTAACTTTATTAGAAGCCTCTACGGAGTTTTGTCGACACCATGTACAAACTCTTGTTCTACTGCTGTGTTTTACTTGCCCACACTCGTGCACGTTCATTCATATTATTAGAATAAAAACCACCATTTTTACACTATTAATATTCAATTTAACACAATTATAGGAAAATAAAACAGAGAAGCCACATAGACGCCATCACGTTCCCGCCAAAACCTTCAATGTTTCTCTTGTATCTTTAAATTACAGGCAACTACACTTACTACTCACGTGCACCCATGTGCTCATAATACGGAGGAGCCAATTAACTATAAGTACCTACATGTAAGTTATGTACTTATTCTATACGCATTATCTAACAAATCACGTTTTTATTTTCACTGTCCAAATTAGTAATATCTAAGCTTTTTGTTATATAACAACGTTGAATCATCGTATTTATCGTAGTATTACCTCTTGGATAATACATGATGATAATAAAATAATAATTTATGAAATCAGCTCTGTAACTGTGACTTGCAAAGATTTAAATTACTTAGCATAATACAAATAACGTGTGATTGTTAAACGAAAAACGAGTTATTGACAAAGATGACTCATAAAACAACTTAGTTCTCACAGAAAAACATTGCAAAATATATTAAAAGCTGTTATGATACCTACTTTATTTTTAAACAGTATTAATTAGTATGTAATCAGGATCGCGTGGTGTCGCCAGTGGCAACAGCCGTGCACGATGCGCGCCGATGCGGCTGCCACTAAACTAGGTCATTCCTATGTAACCCAGGTAGTACACAGCTTGGAAATATAGACCAAAGAGAAATGCTTTAGTATGTCATGTCCATTTCTTGCATTGCTGTTGTTTACAAGTTATTCTGTCTTGAATTAAAGTTAGACTACAAAACAAATTCGGAATATCATCGTGGTCATGTTGTTATAGCTGTCGTTTAAAGTAAAAGAAGCCTTTGATAAAAAAGCTAAAAGCTTCTAAGAAAAATTCTCATTTCCTATCCAAAGAGGTAACGATTTCATTATTATAACCTCTTTATTTTTCATAAGTTAATGAAATCTGTTGTTCATACTTCGAAAAAGGCTCAAGCCATACTTCATACTTCAAAAGAAAAAGAAACATTTAATTTTTTCATCATTTATTACATGGCGTGCTTTTTATTTTCTCGCGAAGAAACGGCCTCTTTCAAACTTCTTAAAATTATTAAATTGAAATAAAAATCATTACAATAAATTTATTTTGACGAATTTATTTAGATACGTACTGATTTTTTAACACGCTTTTTTTAGCTTGGTATGTATCTATGTATCAATGTAACGGAATCTTTGAACGTGATTTTCACCCACTTCAAAACGTCGGATTGATTTGAAACTTTGCACACCTATCAAGGACCGATGACAATGCAATAATTTAGTCAAAGTCAAAGTACTTTTGAAAGTCAAACAAAAATTAAAATTTGCTAGTAATAAAAGTTGATTCTACCGTGCGCGTTTAAATTGTTTGTCCCAAATGCCTTACCAACATCTTCAGAATTAGCGACTTTTTAGTTCAATTTACCATTAAAGCGTGTTTTTTATTTTTTGATCTACAATTTTATTTAGTTTTACACATTAATTATATTAACTCAACAGTCAAGGAGGTGCTACTATCATAAACCTTTTTTGAACAAAACCTCAAATGAAAGACTAGCGGGGAATCGATTTAAAATTCGAACAAAAAAATCTAGCTAAACTGGCTGAAGCATTTTCAATTATTCGAATAAAAGCAAATTAATAGCAAAAGGCGCGAAAATTCATTATTAATCTGTGGAAAATCTGAAAATATTTTAAATGTAATGTTTGTTTCTCATCCCTCGCCTTGTTTGTAACGACTAGTCGACGAACATGCGACAGTTTCTCGCAGAATTACCTCGTTGTAGCGACGAACACAGGCAGCTTTTACCCGGAATAACCACAATAGCTGCCGGCTCGGAGAGCTCTTTAAAAATTCTAAAAAGAAGTCGTGTGTCGTGTGAAAATGGTGCGTATGCCGTGGAAGCGATGTTCCACATAACACGTTGTTTGACAGAGCATGATAAACTAGGTCGCTTAATTAACATGAATTGTATATTTTAGTGTCTACGTAGGTTTACTTTTGCTTTTTGTTGTTAGTTAATACTCTGCTTTTAACCCCGTAAAAACTTAGACCTGAATTTGAAGTTTTATATTATATTACTGAGTATAAAAGCTTGCTTATAGCCTAGACATCGTTTTATCAGTCTGTAGCGGTCTAAATAGATTGACTACCTATTCTTACAAAAGCACTCAAAGAGATTAAGCCAGTTTTTGGATGAATAGGTATGGTGCATTGAACTTTGCATTTTTTCCCAATAAGTGCTAGTACTAGGAAACAATTAGGTTTCAGAAAGAAACCTCATGTTATTGTTTAAATTCTATACCTATTTGAATATGTATAAGTAGTTTTACTGTCTGTACCATTATGTAGGTATATAATTATGGTAGGTACCTGCGTACTTTGAAAGAGGATTCATTCGTCAAAGGCCGCGTACCATTCATACCTTTAGAATATTTTCCATTGTTCTTTTCACACGTTCCATCCCTTGCTCCCAATCTTTGAACAAATTCCCATTCTCACCTGGCTTACTATTTGTGCCTTGATATTTTTGTCACAAGTGCGTACCTTCTATATCCAAAAGTCTGTTATTTACCGTAAAATTCAGCCATACTGTCATTTGGTCGCGTTCAGCCAATCAAAAACTTGGACGGACGGCATGAGTGACATAAAAGGAAGCGGGAAAAGTGTGGTGCTTTTCCGATACTTCCTCAGTTGTACCACAAAATACATCTGTGGTTGTACTTTTGACTTGTGGCTTGTGGTGTTGACGGCTTTAGCTTAAATTGCTTAGTGATTTACTCACTGGGATTAGCTACTACTCTAAAATATGAACCTTAATCTATCCTAACAGATGCCTAGCGATGGTGATCTAATTTACAAAAGCCCTCCAAAGAAAGCCCGTATGACATGAAACTGAAAACTCCTGAAAGCAACTCCTAGCCACGCTCGAGTTATAACTTACTCATTCTCTGTTGAACAGAAGACTTTTGTTCTTCATAGACATGAGATCCCGCCAATGTTCCCATTCATTCGGGTTACAAGACAATTGGAGCATGTCATTTCTAAAGCCTTATACTATCTCCCTTCCGTTTCACGTTCATTCCTACCAATATAAAGATTTTCGTGTTACATTTTTTCCAGATTTATCGCCTTTGTATTACGACCTACTTACTAAATGGAAGTTGTATTATTAATGGTAAAGAATTTTCAGAACAAACGTCTGTTTATGAATCAAAGGAAACAATGTTTTTATTGCGTTTTAAGTAAAATTTGCGTGAATGAAATATGAAAATGTACTTGTCTAACAAGAAAGTCAACATAATCATCAAATACATAATAGGCTCTTGCTTACAAATAGAACAAAAACTTGTACAGCGAGGGCGATGTCTTAGAAACAACATTTAACAAGGTCTTGTACGGACGAGATTAGAATATGTAATGAATGTTGGAAATAAGCCGTAAAATATTGGTATGTTACATTATCTACTTATAGCCCGTGGGATATAGGCCTACGCTGTACATCGTTAGTAAGGTCAATCTCGGGGATATTGACATAATTATCACGCTTAGCAGGCGTTTGATGATCTAGGGGCAATTACGATCACTCAACACAGTTGACAGTATCGCTTTTAGCCTGCATAACTAAATTGTAGTACTACGACATTTTTTACGATAAGTCGCTTCATCTATACTATATATAATATTATAAAGAGGAAAGATTTTTTTGTTTGTTTGTACCGAATAGACCCCGAAATTACTGGATCGAATTGAAAAATTCTATCACCAATAGAAAGCTACATTATTCCTGAGTGACATAGGCTATTTTTTAATCCCGGAAACGGGTCCTGTGGGGTAGTCCACGGGAGCGAAGCCGCGGGCAACAGCTAGTATAAAATAATCAAGTGGTCTATTTCTATACCACGAAACATTCGACCGTTACTCGATTAAATTTAAAATCGATTAGCGTGATAGCAATCACCAATATTTCAATCGCCGACAACTTGAAGGCTCAAAGGCTCTGTAACTCGGGATTTTCGGCCTGAAACGGATCATGAAGTATGTACAAACAGTAATTGGCCGGGTATCCCCAGGGCAAACACTGGACTTTTGATTGACACGGAACGAACACAATTAACACAAGCGTTTACAGCGGGTATGAGCTTTTATGGAAATGGATGAATTGTGTACTATCACGAATGTAATTAGATAATGTAGGTTAGGTACAAACAAACGGTATTAACACTTTTGATATTAGTTACTTTACATTTTTGCATAATTGTCATGTTGCTAACTAGTAGTTACACAACAAAATACTGCATTATTACTTAGTCTGAAAACATAAAGGATTACGTATTTACTACCCTTAATCATACAACACTATATAATGTGTAATTGATTCTTTTTTTATTTTTTTATTATCTATAGGCTTGCGCTTGACCACTATCTCACCTGATGGTAAGCGATGATGTGGTCGACGATAGAGCACGCTTGCCTAGAAGAAACCTATTCACTCTTGACTTAAAGACCCCTAGATTGTAGCTATCGGGAAACACAGATTCCGGCAGGGAATTCCACTCTTTAGCTGTACGCATAATAAAAGTTCCCCAAAACGTTTTGTGCGTATGGGTGGGATGTCCACCATGTACCGATGACGCATCGCCGTACGTCTGGTAGTCCGATGATGGAACGGGCTGGGCGGAATTAAATCATGTAATTCCATCGCACACTCCCCGAAATGTAACCGATAAAATACCGACAAACTGGCAACTCGGCGACGAGTTGGTCCTCACAAATAAAACAATACAATTAATTTAAGAATATTAATTTATTTTGATCAGAAATCCTACGGCGTTGTCTAGCTTTAGTCGTAAGCAGAATTCCACGTACGCCATAAAACACTTACTTACCATTTAAAAAATTCTATTCTATCGGTAGAAAGTTAGACGTACAATCTTCCAAAATTATAGTATGTACAAAATTATAAGTATTAGATTTTATCACAGTTTATTTAAACTTGAAACAAAATGCTAAACAACAAAATAATAGGTCGCTATAGATTAGTTATTTACGAAGGTTCGCGTAGCTATTTTCGTAAATAAGTACAATAGTAGGGTGTGCGTAGGTTTGCGTCGATTGTAATGGCTGAATTCCTAGAAGCTTTGCGATCGATACAAACTTCGAAATACAGCCACGATTTATGTGGAATAGAAATGCTAATTTAAAACGCTCTGTGCATGTTATTGATATATAAGTATTAGGTAGGTACCTTTCTTAGATTGGGTAAGGTCAGGCAGGTATAGCAGTTAATCCGCTGCTACAAACTTCATGGTTATCTGCTGAAAATAAGTCCCTGACAAAACTTTCTCTGTGAAGAATTAAAATTAAGGCTACACTAGTCGATAATTCTTCCATACAAACGTAGTCTAGGGATTACTCCACTGTTTGACGAGTCAAAATAAAAAAATGATATCAATTTGTCTCATCATTATCTAGCCCTGTATAGAAAAAAAAGTAAAAAATATATATTTGAAAGTTATTAGCGTCGAAAGTTCCATATTTCAACACTAATTTTAACTCATCTTTGGGCGAAAATAAATACCATAAGAAAACGGAAAATTCCAAAGCAGTCACCATACAGGGATAGATTAGTAGTACAACAATGCAAATAATTTTATTTTGAACAGATACATTTAGTAGTTTTTTCATGATATCCATACTCCCAAAGGTCTGTTTATTAAATTTCGCGCGCTCGTTTTATTATTTATTTATTTATTTAAACTTTATGTACAATGGTGATACATAGGCGGACTTAATGCAACAACCATTTCGCTACAAATTTGCAAAAGTGCTAATTCGTACGCGAAATAGCTTCTTACTGCTCATCTCAGCATCTGTCTCTTGCCCACGTGTTGTCGGATGAGATAGCATGCATTTTAACCCCGCGCACAAAATAGTTCGTGCCGTCGACTAGGGCAACCTTAAGGCAATTTCGATAATCGACTAAAAAGAACAATAGTCGCAGAACATTGTCGTGCCCACATGACAGGAAAATAGAAATATCGAGCGTGCTAGCAGGTACCATTGCCATGCAGGGGTCAAACGGCAGGCTAGTTGTCTACCAAGCGTTGACCGGGTCGGCGCCTCGGAATCGATCGGGCGACCTGGAGCGATCGCGGCGCTATGGCCCACGGCCCCACTCCGTGCCAACATGCTAATTTATGCCAATTTTAATTTAACTATGTACAAATCTGGGACTGCGATCCTGCAAGTTATTCGGCCGATCCCGTGTTTAATTTGTTTGGCTAGTTCTATGATGTGCTGAATAATGACTCATAACTTAAGGGCAAAATGTGTTTAAGACTAAAGCCGAGTTTCTCACCTCTAAATTATCGCAGAAGTTATCTGCTGTGATTGGTTGAATGAATTTTAAACAGCCAATCACGCGTGCTTGACAATTTGTGACATTAATTCTGATTTGATATTTTGATAATTTAGAGGTGAGAAACTCGGTCTAAATGCTTCTAAAGATGTTTTTTAATGCAAGTTTAACTATGGGATGTCTTCAGATTCTTTACTAAAAACAACAGCGTTAGAAATTGCTCAGCTCTAAAATTGTCACCATCAAGGTTCATATCGATGGTGACATGTCGCCCCGATATTTGTTTGTTGAAACAACTGGCGGTGAAAGGTCAGGGACGGGACACCAATCGACTAACAGTCGATTGTGAGAACGAGTCGCTATTTCAAAAAGCAAGGGGTAAGTTGATTTTCGTGTAAAACAAATGGTGCTTTCGCTGTCCGATAAAATGATTTAGGGTCTATATTTTATTTAAATGCTAGCTGTCCCACGCGGCTTCGCTCCCGTCAACTGGCTACCTACCTACCCTACCCTAACTACCCTACATACATGAATGTTGCGTAACTTTAACCGCTTACGCAGCGCACGCAACGCAAGCTCCCAAAAAGGATTTTTTTTTCGTTTTTTGCAACATTTTTCGTTTATACTCCGCTCCTATTGGTCATAGCATGATGATATATAGCCTATAACCTTCCTCGATAAATGGACTAACCAACAAAAAAATATTTTTTAATTCCAACGTGTAGTTCCTGAGATTAGCGCGTTCAAACAAACAAACATACAATACTAGTATAGATAATATTAGTATAGATAGATTGTTGTAATAGACATGTGGGAAGATATTTTAACCATTCAAATTTAATATAATTTAATATAAGTTGAGTCGACCCAGATGTTTACGGACCTGCTCCAATCGGGCTCTGCAGTGTCTTCAATGATCTTACAAAGACTAGCGGAGAAAATCTTCGAGATCTTACCAAAACTTAGGCGTCAATTTGATAGTTCGTAGTCGCCAGCACGCAGTGAACAAGCGTGGTGATCGCAAGCCTGTTCTTTCCAGCATGATTTTAAATAGGCTCTTTACATTACCTTCTGTTATTAGCTTTCTTCTTCAATGTTAAGATCACAATTGTTCTATTTATACGACTGTTCTTCTACGTCAATGAGGGATCGATACTGTGTGGCGTCACATTAACCCACGAAGGACTAGCGATTGAAAGCTTTGAACTTAGGGGCTTCCTTACCGGTTGAATTCATACAAAAGCATTTGCAATATGAATATTCTATGCATCTATATAGTAGCTTGCCCGATTTCCGACTTTCTCGTACACTTTTTATGTGTTTGGGTGAATTGTGTGCTATAAGTTTTCATTTCTAAGTATAGTATAGATCTGAATGGGTTCCAATTTATTCCAGTCAATTGTTAAAGAGCGATTTAGTAATAAATATACACTAAAACCTTAATATTTTATAAATTGATTCACGTTTCATGTGATATAACGACCGTTCGTGCTCTTTGAATTGTTCGTGATTACATTTTACATCTTTTTAAATATTTCTCGCGAAAATTTCGGAGTCTGGAGTTTCTATTGAGTACGAATGCATGAAAATTTTATCTAAGGTCATTGGCCTTGACAAATCGGAGAATTGAGAGGGTTTTATTTTTTACTAGCTGTGCCCGCGGCTTCGCTCCCGTCATCTGCCTGCCAACCCTACCATACTTACCAGCCTGCCTGCCTACTCCACATTCTCAAAAATATACATACTACTTACCAATTTTTTTTCTTCCGTCATTCTTTCGCGTAAAATCTTAACACCGCGATTCAGAAAATGACTTTAAATGCACAACGTCATCTATCGAATAGCGAGTTCAACTGTCCGAGTAACTGAATTGCGTGAGCTGTGATTATTTTACTTCTTGAACACTTTAAATTCATCTAACTTTTGATAGAGTGAACCGATTGCGATGAAACAAAAACTAAGTAATTCTTCAAGATACGCACAATTTTTATGTATAAAAGTTATCTACATTTGTTTCGTACATTTCACGTAATGCGTGCACAAATAAACAGACAAAAATTCCAAAAATGCTAGAAATGGGTTCTGTTGGTTATCCTTTAACACCCTGGCTATTTTTTTTGGATTTTTTTTTGATGTACAAAAAATATTTTTCTACAGATTTATTATATGTATTGAATGATTATTGTTTAATTTAATGTTTTTGCTTATTTCTCGTATCTCCTGTGCGAGTCACAAATAAATATTTTTTCATTCTTACTCTAATTGAACCGTGGCACTCGAATGCACATAATAATTGATCGGGCACTACCAGTAACTCAACTGCCAAATATCGACCAAAGTAAACCTGTATTCTTAAAAATTAAAATGATCTAGTAAATGTTTCACCGAGAATTCTCTCAGTATTTCTTCATCATAAATATTTTACCTCTTTCTCGGTATTTTGCTGAAGAGTTGGCAATCTTACTAAGGACCCTTGCCGCCCGCTAAAATCTACCGCTCGACGTAAGCCTAGATTCGCTCGGGCTTATTCGTAAACTCGCCTCTGATTACCGCGGGATAAGTAGCCAATAGAGTCGTTTAATTTTCTAGAGGAAAGATATTCTGTAACTTGATCTTGAACATTATTAGTCAGTGATCGGTAGGTTGAGAAAACTGCATTGTTTCATCGTCAAAATCTGCTTGGCATGGCATCCAAACAGAGAGAAGTTTGCTTTCATTTTTAATTATTGCAATAAAATCTTAATCAACTTCTAGTAAAATGACAGAAGTTGACTCATTGTTTATTAAATAATTTTTATCATTAAAAATGATTCAACATCTATATGGAAGGACATGCTCGATCAAATTAATTTATAGTGACTTAGGTTCCGTGCCGTATATAAACATTTGTAAACATATAATAGAATTTGTTCGTTCTTGAAAGCTTACGTAGGTATGTGTCTACACATCACATCACATCATCAGCCAATTAATGTTCCCACTGCTGGGACACAGGCCTCCTCTCTGTGAGAGGGTATGGGCCGTAATCCACCACGCGGGTCCAGTGCGGGTTGGTGGATGTCACATGTCTTCGAATGTTTGATTCTAGGACATGCCGGTTTCCTCACGATGTTTTCCTTCACCGTTTTGAGAGCAGTGGTGATGAAATAATTTACACAAAGTAAACCGCCAACCTGGGCTCGAACCCACGACCTACAGCTTGTAAATCGCGGCCGATACCACTGGGCCACCGCTGCTCACCACTGCTGAATGTGTCTACGCAATTTACTAAACAACTGTCAACCCAACGTTCAGTAGATTTTGCGTGAAAGAGTAACAAACATCCGTTCATCCTCACAAACTTTCACGTTTATAATAGAAGTAGTATACATGATATTATTGTGACTTCGTCGTATGATTATCATATATTTAGAGTAAATTGACTAACCCCTCATTCATCATAATATCAGCCGAAAGACGTCCACAGCAGGACATAGGCTTCCCCCAAGCGTCGCCACACTGACCGGTCCCGTGCGTCTCGTATCCAGCGGATTCCCGAAACCTTCACCAGGTCTGGGAGGCCTTCAACGCAAAATCCCTCATTAACCCTTAATAAACCGTGAAATAAACTGGACAGTCTTCTAATTTGTTGAACCACAAGGAACGCAGATTGAGTATAAACGTTATAAATACTTGCTGTAAGTAATGCAAATTAACTTACTACGCTCAGGTCCGCCGTAAAAATAATCTTAATTAGAAGCTCAACAGCTGCTCAAGTTATTCTTCAAGGAGTAATTGCTTGAAATAATAACATGGGATTAGTGGCTTACGCATCACAGCTTTCAGTAATGTTTACATGCATAACCACTTCCGAATAGATATAGTGGGTGTTATGACTAATAGAGGTGATAACAGGATAAGACATGGAATCATAACAATAATAATGAAACGTACTCGGTGTATGAGCAATTACACTAATATTATAAAGGTGAAAGATTGCGAGTGTGTGTGTTTGTATGTTTGTTACTTCTTCACGCTCAAACGTCTGGATAGATCTGGATGAAATTTGGCACAGAGAAATGACAGCCGGGACCAACGGCTTAACATGCTTTTCGAGGCACGAAGGAAACTCGGTATGTTGAAATGATCACCCACCCACGGACCGACCTCGTCAAGCGTTGCTTAACCTTGATGATCGACCAGTACGGCTGTTATGATTTAGCCACACAGCTGCTCAGTTAGCTACAAACATTCATCGACACTAAATACGTGTTTTTTTGTATCCCTTTCATTCACACAGTGTCAGTGTCCTTCCAAAGCTCGATGTGCCATATTTACCCTCGCCCGGGTCGTTTCGTCGCTATGCACCAATAAAACCCTCCGCTACATAGTCCTACGTCATTGTACGGCCCTTCCCCCAAAGGGTTCCTTCCTGAATTTTACGGGTCAAGGAATACAGTAAAGGTGAGGGTGCGGACCCGTAATTATAACGCCTTGACGTTGTTCGACATCAAATCGTAAAAATATTTGTTGTTTCTGAATGAAATAGAACATTAAGAATGGCTTTGATTACTGTGTTTGAAAAGGATGATTCTAAATTATGAAATTTAAATTGTTTATCGGATTAAGTTTATTTATGATTCGGGAAGGGCAATGGCCATGCATTCAATTTTGACTAGGATAAGAAAAAATATTGCATTATACAGGTGATGTTTTCACAACACGATATTCCTATTCTAATGCACAAGGGGCGCGGCGGTGGCGGATTTTTCGGGGGTTTTGTGTCGTCAACCTATGTACTTAGCGTACCAGCTCTAAGATCATTAAAATTTCATATACAATACGTATGTCTGTACGTATAATGTGATAGATGAGTTACTACGCCGCAGACATCAGCTTGTATACATCACGGCAATATCATTAGAAGCCGAATCTGGTTCCACAATACTTAAAGTAAATACAAGCCCTCAGCTAAATACAAAGGCCAATTCAACCACGGTACAGCATGATTCAACCTTCAAACCAGCAGGTTTAATATTGATTAGGAATTTTCCTACATTCCTGTCCACAATGGCGCGAGCTCTGTAGATATACGTAGTTACACAGATGCAGGTCGTTGTGACGTAATTACATTTTCATTAAGGTAGAATGCCGCGTGGGAGTGCCCATTGATACTGGCACTTTAACGCACATTACCAATTTAAAACTTTTTAATTTTGTTAACTAATTCACTGGTAGTAAATAAACAAACACATAACGAGATTTGATTTGCTGTTTAACTGGTTTCGTGATGACACCTAATCCAAACGTAATTTGTAGTATCTTCGTCAACAACTTATTAATAGAGACCGACGTGACACAGCACTCTATCGGTTTTTTATATTCATCTAAGTACGTAGTTGATTTTGTATACACGTGTACGAATGACCTTTACATAAAACAGTAAAAACTGTCTTATCCACAATAAGTAGCAGTAATATAAATTTTCCGAATATTAACGAATCACTAAAGATGTAAATTGAAAAAAAAAACAAATATTTTTTTCACAATCTTGAAAAAAACATGAAAAATACTTGGCACCGTCGTTTTTTTTCTAAATTTGGTTTTTTTTCAGAAAAAGTGAAACACTTAATTTGGTTGTTTTATTTTGATTAAAGTAAAATTATGTCAAATCAATGCGTACCTATTATTATGAACTTAGAAAATACTTAATTTGTTACAATCAGAATCATCTTTTCTTTGTAATTAGGAAAATCCCCGTCCGTAAATGGTAATCTAAAGTGCGTGTTGCTAATTATTTTAAGACATTTCTGTACTATTTAACAATAAAACAATGGTATTTTCATATCATCATCACATCATCAGCCTATTAATGTTCCCACTGCTGGGACACAGGCCTCCTCTCAGTGAGAGGGAATGGGCCGTTATCCACCACGCGGGCCGAGTGCGGGTTTCCTCACGATGTTTTTTTCTTCACCGTTTTGAGAGCAGTGGTGATGAAATAATTTACACAAAGTAAAGCGCCTGCCTGGGCTCGAATCCACGACCTACAAATTGTAAGTCGCGGCCGATACCACTGGGCCACCACTGCTCGTTTTTTTTTTCATATTTTTTGTATTCATATTTTCATATTAAACAAAAAAAAATGTAATATCAACTCATATTTTTTGATATGATATTTTCGTCCTCTTGAAAAAAACCTACCCAAAAAAAAAAAATTTACGTTTTTTTTTTCACGTTTTTTTACAACTCTACGAATCACACACTAAGTTCTCTATTATTCATATATTGGATGATGCTATTTCAGTCAAAACTATAGTTTTAGTATCAACCATAAAGCAGTATTTAACAACAGATTAAACCGCACAGCCTTCACAAACCAGGGCTAATACTGTCTATCCGGTCATAATGTAAACAATATCGGAACTACCTCAACACGGGGCCACGGAATATCTATCTAAACCTCTCTACGTTCAACGGGTGGTCAGCGTGAAAGCCATTCAGCTCGCTCGCCATCTGTCCAATGTGTACCTACTAAAATATTCTGCTGAGCACCACAACAGATGTAATGTGATATAAATCGAATGTTTGCAGTCAGTCTCAGTGCCATTCCGGATCGGCCCGTGTCGTCCCGGCCGACAATATCTAGAGACATCTCACTCCCGGAACTAGGTCAGCCAGGCCTTTGAACGAACTCATTGCCTAGAATACTATAGCGCGAATACAAGCGTGGAACTGGCTCATTGTGACTGAATAAGAAGGCAATTTGGCTATAATAAAGCCTGCATAATACGCAAAAACAGAAAGTACCCTTTTTTTTCAAAGACAATATCACGTTATGGAAATCTTTTCTAAGAAAAAGGTCGCCCCATTGATAGTTGGGGGATATTATGATCACAAACAGATGCACGCCACTACCCTCGTCACTTGGGTACAAAAACCATATAAAATGTACTTCATCACATATCAATAAAATACCTACCAACGTACCTGTAACCTTCGTAAAGAAATGTGTATTTTATGAAAGTAAAGATTTTGAAAACTAACATGAATCCATTTGCTCCAAATATCGAGTAATATTATGATATACGATATAATGATTCATTTATTGATAAGTAGTGTAGAAGAAAACAGGGAACCATGACGCATATTAGTAGTTCAGTACAAGAAAACATACATAACAGTACTCATATCTATCTAAAAAAAAAAAACATAAAAGAACAAGATCATGATGATTGAGGTAATTGCCTTTTTTGATAAGCCACAAAAACCACATTCCTATCCAAAACAGCAACACATCATTACAGAGCAAAATAATCTATTGATAGTGAGTCTCTAAAGAGTTTGTTTGATAAGCTCGATCATTACATATGAGTCATTAGCCGAAAATAGATGACGTGTATGGAAAATGATAACACTCACATGACTAACAAATTAAGAATAATTAGCTTCTGCCAGCGGCTTCGCCGCTTATTTTCGTGATATTCGAAAATAAGGCCGAGGGAACATATTCCCAGTATAAAAAGTATCCTATGTGCATTTCCTGACTGATTTGAAGATCTTTGACAGTCGTTACGGGTAGTCACAAGCTTGAGATCTGACACCAGTCTTGCCAAGGGGCACCGTGTTACCCAGTTACTGGATTGTGGAGGTCAGATAGGCAGTCGCTCCATGTAAAACACTAGTACTCAGCTAAATCCGGTGAGACTGGAAGCCGACCCCAATATAGTTGGAAAAAGGTTAGGCAGATTGATTGAATGTTTGTAGCTAACTTCATTTAGAGAATCTTTCGTAAAGAGCACTGAAATGAAAATAAACAAGAGATGTTAAAACAAAGTTAGTGTAAACGAAAGTATAAGTTATCAATATACCAAAAAGTTAAAACATGCAAAAATAATCTTAGGTTTTTGACGTAGACGGTATATACGCCGTTTTTTTCCTTGATTCAGTGTGCCCCCTAGATGGAGAAATTGGTAGTAAGGTTCTCTATTACTGCAGCTATAGAATACGTCAAATCGATGTTCATATTAGATGATATGCTGATGAGTAAGTGCTCTCCGATTCTAATCCTCAAAGCGATAGTCATTAGTAGATTGCAATGCTTGATTGATCAGAGTCATCACAATTAGTAAGAATTTATCAATGTACAGAAGTAACATAAATTTATAGGTCCTACTGGATTGAGCTATGTATTTTTAACCGACTTCGAAAAGGAGGAGATTCTCAATTCGATTGTATTTTTTCAGTGTTTGTTACCTCAAAACTTTTTACTAGATGAACCTTTTTTAATGATTCTTTTTTTTATTAACAAGCTGGTGCTTCACGTTTGGTCCCATTTAAATTTTATCAAGATCTGATCAAACTTCGAACCAAAAAACGAAGAAACAAAAACAGGAACACCGACTGCCGAAATTGAGGTTATTTTTCACTTTGAAGTGTTTTTAGTTATTTTTTTTAAAGTCTAGTATTTTATCATAATGTTCCTGCTTTTGTCCTATATATGTTACTTGGGTTCGGTGCAACACGTATTCTTATTCCATTCCGTCCTGTCAACCCTTCTCTTTCATATTTTAGACCAAAACCTTCGAATTTTTCTATGCAGTTGAAAGTACTATACCTATTCTGACAGGCTTTACCACTCAATTGGCTTATTGGTCTCCCGTAGTAAAAGAGTAAGAAGGTACATGTAATACGTAACTCGATACTGAGCCAGTTCGACCGCCACTAACATGATTTGTTTACAACAAAGCTGATTTCACGACCTAAGCGTGGTCACCATTAAACCTTGCTCTGTCTTCATTAAACTTAGGTTTTTTTTTTATACCTATCACATTATCGCTTCAAAAGCTTTGTGATATACATTTTTAGAAAGTGGAAGGACTTGTAAAGATGTAAAACGTTCCAGTTTTAAAGTATTCGGGACTATTCAGACTGTTACGGGAGAGAAGATTTTGTTGTTCTAAAGAAGCAAGTCGACAATTATAAAACAAAATCAATACAAAAAATAAAATAAAAAGTAATATGCATTTATGTTACGTTAGAATAACAAATTTGTATAGATACAGCAGCAGCCTTATTGCGTAATGAATTCGGAAAGAGCAAAGGGCAAACAGTATGAGAAATCGACAAATCACATGCGAGATGAAAGACGCGATGTGGCTTTTCGTCTATGTGATTGGTCGATTTTACCGATATTGCTCTGGTTTATGACGATCATAATATTGGGTGACAGTGCATGAATGAATAAACGTGGTTCACATCATATCACATCATCAGCCTATTAATGTTCCCACTGCTGGGACACAGGCCGCGGGCCCAGTGCAGGTTGGTGGATGTCACATGTCTTCGAATTTTTGGTTCTAGGACATGCCGGTTTCCTCACGATGTTTTCCTTCACCGTTTTGAAAGCAGCGGTGATGAAATAATTTGGGCTCGAACCAACGACCTACAACTTGTAAATCGCAGCCGATACCACTGGGTGGACGTGGTTACCTTAATTAATTAGCCGAAATCATTTTCATAACTGAAAATTACATATTAATGTAAATTGATCGTTGTCATTTCGACATTCGACTATTGGTTTTCGGTTTACGTAGTAATTAAAGCTAATGCATGAATTGACGTGTACTTTGTATGTGACCTTCAGCAATTAAAAGCTTTTTCTACCTTCTGTGGGCAGAAACCACTACGAAACCTTCTATGTGAAAACTTCATACAGGAACTCCTGGAGGGGCTGGAGGGTATTAGTATTGCGGTTATAGTGAAATCCATGATGTGGATTGCGGTTGTCCTTGGGTGCTCACTAGTGCATAGAGGAATAATTGCCGGTTGGTGTCACATTTCATCTTACATGTCTAGCAAGGCCTCTGCGAGTTGGTTTCGGCCCTTTGTACGCCTTTCAAAGATCCGGGACCCTAGAGTCCCGAGAATCTCAAATATCATCATCAATCATCATCATCAATCAATATCAATATCAATACATATAATAAATCTGTAGAAAAGTAATTTTTGTACATCGAAAATATTTCCAAAAAAAATAGCCAGGGTGTTTAAGGATAACCAACAGAACATATTTTCGGCATTTTTGGAATTTTTGTCTGTTTATCTGTTTATTTGTGCACGCATCACGTGAAATGTACGAAACCAATGTAAATAACTTTTATACATAAAAATGGGCGTAACTTGAAGAATTACTTAGTTTTTATTTCATCGCAATCGGTTCACTCTATCAAAATTTAGATGAATTTAAAGTGTTCAAGAAGTAAAATTATCACAACACACGCAATTCAGATACTCGGACAGTTGAACTCGATATTCGATAGATGGCGTTGTGCATTTGAAGTCATTTTCTGAATGGCGGTGTTATGATTCGCCGCGAAAGAATGATGACTATAGAAACAAAAATGGTAGGTAGGTAATTAGGGTAGGCAGTGGCAGGAAGGTAACTAGGGTAGGGTTGGCAGACAGATGACGGGAGCGAAGCCGCGGGCACAGCTAGTAAATAAATAAAATTATAATCTAATAAAGATCTAAGTCTTACTAGGTAATCATTTTTAAGTCATAATGATACCTACTTGAATAGAGATAATTCTATTTTATTTTAAATCTTTATTTCTCTATCAATGAAAAGGCTCTTTGTGAGTTCCTTATTTAGCTAAAGGCTAACAGAAGTATCAACCACCAGCCACCAAGTAAAATTAGTTTTAAACTTTCTCGTATTCAAAGTGAATGAGTCACCAGCGAGAGGATGGCAATCGATAAAAGCTATGAAAAGCAAAAGCGAGAGCGCGCACGTACTCTGTAAAGTTGTAAAGTACAATGTTTGCTTTCAAACCTCGCCAGAGAGTCTACACTGCCACAAAGTCCGCGCTGGGAATGTACACACGCACGAATTTATCTAGTAAGTTGTTCTGCTATCTATTCATTTCAGACTAATATATTATCACAAGAAAAAACAAACAATTAGTTAAATTGTTAGTTCTTCTGCATATACATAATATTTTTTTTATATTCACTTTACCTACCTAGAAACAATATATTCTTATCAACAACTATATAATAGTTATAGATAAGACTTGTGTTTTTATCTTTACTTATCAACTAAACGCGGTAATACTAATAATAAAAGAATAATAAACAATCTTCATATTTGTGTAGTGGTAGTTTTCTATAGGTAAAACACTCACTATAACTTCGTTAATGCAGTACACTTATATGTTAATTCGCTGGGTACTTTGAAACTCTGTAGCACGCGTCCCACCTACAGTTATTTGCACTATGTTTTATTTATGACCTTTAAGAAACGAGGACATTAAAAGGTTATCAAAATCTTTAGTAGATAGTCAGATCGCTTCTTTCCTTACGGATCATTTTCTTACCATCTTGCTTCTGTATTGAGATTCATTTCATTTATTAACAATTAACATTGTGTGGAAAGTTGGGTAGGTACACAATTACAAGAATTGGTGGAACATAATTTCAGTTAAATTATCACTTGATAATTAATTCAATTATTGTAGCAAATTGTAAATTCCTATGATTGTGCTCGATGTTTCATTTCGGTTCCGTAGTCAACAATAGGAACCCATATTGTTTCGCCTGCATGTCCGTCCGTCCGCAGCTTAGTTCTGAGACTTAGTACTAGAAAGCTAAAATTTGGCATGCATGTATATATTAATCATGCCGACAAAATGGTAAAATTTAAGCATGAAAAATATCTCTTTTAGCGTATCTCCTGGACACGTAAAGTGGGTGTTTTTCTCGTCTATCCCAAGTTGTGTGTCCCGCTCCCTGCCAGCTAGCCAGCTAGGTTGAACATTACTCTACCACAGGTGCGTCGAGTTATGTATTTTGGAAGAGTTGCCTCTGCAATATTTGTTTGAACCATTTCGTAGCTGCACGGAAAGTCCTCAAGGTTCCATTTCACTTGTTTTTACCCGACTGCCAAGGAAGGGTAATACTTTTCGCGCGTATTTTGTTTTTTTGTATTTTTTTATATATATGAACATTTGGTTGCCTTAGTTAATGGGATCATATTATTTATCGAGGAAGGTATGACTACATCTATTGTATAATTTCAACTTTAGGAGTTGTTATTCCAAGAAAGATGTGACTCAAGTCTACTGTCTTTTGCTACCCTAACTGATTCATCGTTTTTGGCAGAGGTTTGTTACACAGAAGAATTTTACGATGAATATGACAAATTATAAAAGCGATTGTTTTTACCAGAATGTATAAATGATTAACTGTAGATCTCCATGAAAAGTTAACAACACATTAAAATAGATATATTAGCAATTCGTTTTTATAAAAGACCAAAATTCTTAATATGAACAGCGCTAACACTTTTAAATGAATTTAAAAGTGTTAGCGCTGTTCATATTAAGACGGCGACAAAAGCCAATACGTGTTGCGGAACCGGCAACCGGCCGAGAAAACCGTATCGTTAGTTTGTTTTCCGATACATACTTAGACATCATATACTTAGAAAGGTCTTCAGAAATGGACAAGATCACCTTAATTGAATTAACAGCTATGTAGTTAAGTTATTTGCCGCCATGAATAATGTCCGTATTGACATTTCTTTTTACAAAAGACTAACGAAAAACACAAAAAAGATAGTGTTTCTTTCATAAAGTGCTGCAATGTACGGGGCGTTTCGCCTGAACCGGTCGCCGTATCGATCTATGCGGCACTGGGTTTGTTCAACTCGCCCGCCCTACCCAGACATATCTACCACTCATTGAATTACAGACACCGAGAACCCGATGTTTATTACTTTCTCTCACACCCTGCCATCTTTGGATACGCTACATGTGCCATTTTGGGTTTAATGTTCGTGATTACTGAACATTTTGTAGGTGATGTAACTGTACTGGGTATGTTCGTATTCAAATTGATAACTATGTTGGATATATTACCTTATTGTCTTCTAATCACTATGATACGTGTTTCTGATCAGGGGGTTTATTACCGTGTATAAGTACATTAAAAAGCACTTAGCTCGACAAATATGTAATCACCTTAGAATTTTCGTGCGAAAGTTTTGTATCCAGGATTTAGCTTCTCTAGCACAAAAGCAAGAAGTGAGCTAATAAGTCAAGTAGTGTTAAAACACATTAAAGCTTTAGCTATCTTCTTGTAACATCAAAGAAAAAGGTCTTCAGATCTCACTAGTGAACGCTGTCAACGTTATTAAAGTAAGCCGCGGAGATACTCGAGTCTGAAACAAATGCCTTGACCTGATTGTGCGTGAACGAGACCCAGTATTTGGCGGGGCCGCGGCTTCAGAGAGCCAATGGACTATTAAATACTCCTCGAGAGATTGCCAACTCTTAAGTTTAACATGGATATATTACTACATACGGTCACACGTATTCGGGATTAGTTTTATTAGTGAATGTGCTCATGAATGGGATCTGTGGGGGGATCGAGAAAACTAATTATGCACAGTATTCCCTACGTAATACACGCAGAAAGTAACTACCAGTAATATTAGAGAATCCACTCATTCGAAGTCAGACAAGCGTTCCTGAACCGTAAATAGATTGCTATAGAACATTGAGTTTGTTTACGTTTTTAATTCAATACGTAAAACCCTGATATCAATCTCATGGTTCTAGGTTCATATAATACCTTTATCAGTGCTGAGCTGAGACATTATCAAATTTAAAAATAAACCAAGCTTTAGTTTTTATTTAATTAAAGTATTAAACGTATGTTGGATGGTGAATATTATAATCCAGTCTTTAAAGTAATAGGTGACGAATTGGTAATATTGTCGAGCTCTATTTATGAAACTCATTCTTACAATAGATTAGCTAGAGATATAATGTTTTTTTTTTGGGTTCCGTATAAAGTCGACAAGGAAACCCTAAAGCGCTGTCCACACTTTTCCGGGTTCCCGTCCCTGACTGAACACGGCAGGGACGGAGAAAAATCGGTTACATGCGATTTGTACGAACGTATCAGGGGATCTGGATCGTTCATACAAATCGTATGTTACCGATTTTCCGTGTTCCGTCAGGGACGGGCACCCGGAAATTTGTGAACAGCGCTTTATAGTTTCGCCATGTCCGTCTGTCCGTCCGTCCGCAGCTTAGCTCAGAGACTCTTAGTACTAGAAGGCTATAATTTGGCATGGATATACACGTCGACAAAGTGGTAAAAGTATTTTTTTCTTTTTGGGTTTTATTTGTCCTTTTGGTTCGGTTGGATAGGCCATTCAATAATATTACGAGTCTGATAACACAAAATTTTCGATTCCGGGATCCGTTTGCGTAAAATTAAGCGTTAAATTGCAAATTTTTGTTAGGCCAGCTAAATGGTTGCTTTTGGAAATTTGAAAAGAATCACGGCAGTAGTACATATAACGAAATTAAAAGGAAAACTATCACTACTAAGTAGGCTTTACAAGTTGACGAATAATAATCGACAAACTTATAAAATGCACTGGGATAAGTTTATTTTATTTATTTTCGTTAGTAGAGCAATGTTCGGTGCTTTCATTGTTTATGAACCTCAGTATTTTACCTAATTATTAAGCTTTTTGTACGGAACCCTCGGTGCGCGAATTCGACCCGAACTTGGCCAGTTTTTTACTAAATTCAAATAATTTAATTGCATAAAACATGGTATAAAATGGTGTTTAATATGATGGAAAAGATACAAACATGTTTAGCTAAATTATGACATAGCATGGGAAATTGTGTCCCATTGCTGGGCAAAGGGAGACGATCTATCATATATCATAATGATCAGTTTGACCCCGGATATATTAAAAAATTGGTTACCTATGTAACTAGGCAGTAAATTATTTTAATATTAAGTGGCTCGAAAACAAGAAATTCGTTTATTATATGGTATGAGTAGGGACTATAGTAACAGACTGTTAGGATGGCGGTCCGCAGGTCCTTTAAAAGAACACTTTGGTTGCTAATACACATAATTTAAATAGAAAAACTGTACAGGGAATAAATATTACATGAAATCTTACTAATATTATAAATGCGAAAGTTTGGATGGATCGGCTGAACGCATTTGCATGAAATTTGGCACAGAGATGGATTATAGTCTGGCATAGCACATAGGCTACTTTTCATCCCTGTATAATGTTTCCCTGGAATAAGAAGACACGTTTCACGCAGGCGTAGCCGCTAGCAGAAGCTAGTATTACATACATTATGGTTAGATTTATGATTCATCAGGAATTATTCCTATAAATAAAAATTATGCATAACAGTAAGCCTACATTTATTGGGAAAAACTCATATTAGTTAAAATGACCTTTACAATAGAATCATCTCTAGGCTCTGAACAAGTCTTCTTAAGCGTTTAAATCTCTAGGGATAATATTTAGACGTATTCCTCCTTCAGGTCCAATAAGCGATCTGTGTACAGCAACCTTCAAATTCATGTTGGTATTCGCTGATGGCTCCACTCTGAACTTGGACAAAATCTTCGCTATACATAATTGAGACTGAAGCTTGCCAAACCGCATTCCTAAAAATAACCAAACAAATGTATTTTTAACAAGATGTACAATAACCTTGAAATGTTTGTACTTACATAAAACATTATTGTGTCTACGTGAATCATTATTATCGTATCATGAAATAGCAGTAATTGTTAAGCCAGATTAAATGTAATTATCAGAAATAGCTTTATTCGTGACTAATTAATTGTCTCTATTTAAATGATGCTATTTTTAACACTTGACGGAAAAAGAAGTATGTTATAAATTTGACGTGTTTACTTGTGTGTTTCTGAGTTTGTGTGTCTGAATGATGACTTTATTGAAACTGTTCTTAGCTATGTTTGCTGAAAATCGGTTCAGCCATTCAAAAGTTATGAGCGTTTTACTATTTGAATCGGGGTATTTTCGCAAGATACCGTGTCATAATTTTGTGTTCGATAGATTGTCGATCAAAGCGTGTATGTTAATAGATAAATTATTTAGTTTAAAAAGCAGGAAATACTAATGTGTCGGTTATTTTTTAAATTTTACTTGTGGTCTGAAGTGATCATAAAATCTGTACTCACCAATGCAGTTCCTTTGTCCGACTCCGAATGGTAAATAAGCACATGGGTGTCGCTTGACAACCTCCTCCGCGTCAAATCTATCAGGGTTAAATACTCCAGGGTTAGTATAATATTTCTCGTCATAGTGTATACCCATCGGGGATATTAACACGATCATGTCTTTTTCAATCACCAGATCTGTACCGGGTACTTTGTAGTCTCTTACGGCCTTTCTTTGCAGTGGTTCTACTAATGAGTGCATGCGTAGAGTCTCATCGAATACTTTGGACATGTATTTCATATCCTTTATAGTATCGTACGTTATTTCTCCATTGTGTGCTTGAATAACTTCATCAATTTCTGCTGTCAATTTAGCTTGGATGTCTGGGTTTTTTGCCAGTTGGTACAGCATGTAGGCCATGGTTGTTGCACTGGTTTCATATCCTGCTATATAAAATACAAAAGCTTGAGCTGCCATTATTTCTTCTGTTATTTCAACAGACGCCTCATTATTTCCGTATTTTGAGTTAGTGACCTGTCCCAGTTCACGGAGTTCCAATATTAGATCCATGAAATCACGTCGGCCTGATGGTTTGCCATTCCTTTGAATAATAATGTTGTTTACAAGATTTCTGAAAAAATCTTGAATAGCCTTTGGAACTGGAGAATAGTTGAGATTTAACAGAATTTTTGGATACATCATCAGTAATTCACCTGCATAACTAATCCTCGTAGTCATCTTATCTATAAGTTCCAGTACCTTTATTTTGTCACCGAGGCTATCATAGTTAACGCCGAAAGCGCATGCAGATATCGTAGACACCGTGTATGTCTGGAGAAGGGAATGCACTTCAAACTCTTGCTTCTTTTCACATTCTGTGCTGACGTAATCCACAAATGTATTAGCTCCCTCATGCATCAGATAAAACATGTTTCTCAATTTACCAGATGTAAAAATTGGGGTAAAGCGATTTCTTAAAGCTGTCCATGTTTCTCCATCAGCTGTAAACAAATTTTGTCCCAATCCTTCTTTGCTGAATTCAATGCCACGATCAGTGAATACATCGAAATCTTTAATCAAGATATGTTTCAAAATATCCAAGTCTCGTACAAGAAGAGCAGGTGACGTCATCCTATAAATACCGACCACTTTTTCTTCTGGAAACATGTTATAGAGTTCTTTTATCACAACGCCCATATTTTTCTTGCGAAATACGGAATCCTTCATGTTGCCGATTAATACAGTTGGTTTCGGTCCGGGAACATTCCGACTCTTCCAGTAGTTAAAATTTCTTGTAAAATAATAATATATAGCGGAAACTAACACTATCAACACTGTCAATAAAATTACCGCCATTTTGGAGAGCTCTTAACACAATCACCGTATACTATGATATGAGTAGCAATATTGCTTGACATGATTTTATATACATATCAACGAAGTAATATACTGTTTACGATATATTGATAATGATAATACTTTGATAATGCTTTGTTTGGAGAGCAGTGGTGGCCCAGTAGAGCAGTGGTGGCCCAGTGGTATCAGCCGCGACTTACAAGTTGTAGGTCGTGGGTTCGAGCCCAGGCAGGCACTTTACTTTGTGTAAATTATTTCATCACCACTGCTCTCAAAACGGTGAAGGAAAACATCGTGAGGAAACCGGCATGTCCTAGAACCAAAAATTCGAAGACATGTGACTTCCACCAACCCGCACTGGGCCCGCGTGGTGGATTACGGCCCATTCCCTCTCACAGAGAGGAGGCCTGTGTCCCAGCAGTGGGATCATTAATAGGCTGATGATGTGATGTGATGTGAATGCTTTGTTTTACTTACCTATCGATTCAAGGACAAATTTTGTTGTTTTTCGTTTACATGGTTTTTTTGTTAAGTTTTTAAGACTATGACTACTCATTTAATTTCAATAATTGTGTTCTAAAGTTTGTTAGCAGATTGAAAACTGATCAATTCTTTTTTAGGGTTCCATACCCAAAGGGTAAAAACGGGACCCTATTACTAAAACTCCACGATCCGTTTGTCTGTCTGACCGTCTGTCACCAGGCTGTATCTCATGAGCCGTGATAGCTAGACAGTTAATTTTCACAGATGATGTATTTCTGTTGCCGCTATAAAAACAAATACAATAAAAATAAAACAAAATAAATATTTAAGTGGGGCTCCCATACAATAAACGTGATTTTTTTGCCGTTTTTCTGCGATACAGAACCCTTCGTGCGCGAGTCCGACTCGCACTTGGCCAGTTTTTCTACTTTAAATAACCTCAGGTACCGGTGTTGCAAGCTTAACACTGCCCACCACTGCCGTTCATAATGATTTTTCACATCAAAAAAGCCCTTTAGAAGCAGAGAAAATGAGTAGATGGCTTTCAAATCAAATACGTTTGTATCGTTTTACATCAACTAGCTTTTCTCCCGCCGCTTTGCTGCCGTGGCCTGGAACCGTACATTTCTCACATCATGACAATCGACGATTGTGTAGGTGTACTTAATATTGTATCTGAAGGTGGAATCTGGGACCGCGGTGCCGGTCCCGAAAGCCCCACTACCCTTTAGCTCTATCAGTGAAACGGTTTACGTAATCGGATACTTCCAGAGATTAACTTTTACAAAAAAATACACAATCAATTTGTAATATAAAGTTAATTATTTATTACTTTAGATCAGGGTTCCCCAAACCTTTGTATTCCATGGACCCCTTAGCGAACTTTTCTGCTATGGTAGACTCCCACAGTTCTGACTTAGTTTTTTTACGCGAATGTTAATCCCGCCATATCACCTTTACTAATGCTGTGGTAAGCGTAAGTGAGCTTGGTCGGATGCCCCAAAAAACCCAAAGCAGCGAGAGTCCTGGCAAGGTCCATGAAGATGATTCAGGAAGCGTATTAATTGGCAACCTTTCTTTCTCGCAACACTTCACCTCATCCCATCATCATCACCATCTCATTCACCCCCAAAATACAGGTTTAGATTAAAGTAGCTAATTAACAGTTGTGGCCCGACTTACATGTCGTAGGTCATGGGTTCGAACCCAGACGGGCGTTTTATTTTATGTAAATTATTTCATCACCACTACTCTAAAAACGGTGATGGAAAACATCGTGAAGAAACCGGAATGTCCTAGAACCAAAAATTCGAAGACATGTGATATCCACCGACCCTGACCTGGCACTGGACCTGTGGGGTTGATTAAGGCCCATTCCCGCACTCATAGAGAGGAAGAATGTGTCCCAGCAGGGGACACATTAAAAGGATGATGATGATGCGATCATTAGAAATCAAAAGATATTGACTTTTCCTTTTGGGAATCAAATGAGAGCGTATTGTGGATAACAATAACTTTTATTTCAATAACATATACCCTGATCCAAGTAGGGCAGAGGTACAAATATTAAACAAATAAAAATTGTTTACTTACAAATAAATTCAGTGCTGTTACTATATTACTTTGTACGAGTATTTAAGTTTATAAAATAATCTTAATTAGATAATTACATATTAACTATATACTTATTTAAAGTAATTACATGAATGTACACTGTACCTGTTACTGTACTGAGGTGGACTATGCCTTAATGCTTTTAAAAAATATATTACTTTTTCCTAATCTCGCTTCTGGCACAAAAAACATCAATTTACCTTATTATTTAAAACTAAAATATGTATAATACCGATTAAAAATTTAATCATTATTAAAGAAATATGAAATATCGGATTTATGAAATCTCAAATTCATGCAATTATTAGAATCGTTAGGTAGCTACGTCTTATTGATACATTCGGTTGAACATCATACTTAGATCTCACAGAAAGTGTAATAAACATTTTACAGGTGGTCCACGATTAATCACCAACAAATAATAGTCTTTTAAATCTTCGTTTTCTTAAGTTTTCAACTTTCTAGCCACAATATTAAGATGTATTCCTCCTCCAGGTCCAATCAGAGCTCTTTGTGGAGCAACTCCTAAATTCCTGACAGTCTTTTTCGAAGGCTCCACTTGAAACTTGGACAAAATCTTGATGATGCATAATTGGGATTGAAGTCTGCCAAACCGCATTCCTGAGAAAGTGAACACAAATGTCAAAATATATCACCACGTCATCATATTCAAACGTATAACAATCATCATCTGCCTAGCCTTTTCCCAACTATATTAGGGTCTTCCAGTCTTACCGGATTCAGCTAAGTGCCAGTGTTTTACATGGAGCGACTGCCTATCAGACCTCCACAACCCGGTAACTGGGTAACATGGTACCCCTTGGCAAGACTGGTGTCAGATCTCAAGCTTCAGACTACCCGTAACGACTGTCAAAGATCTTCAAATGACAGCCGGGACCAACGGCTTAACGTGCTTTCCGAGGCACGGAGGAAACTCGGTATGTTGAAATGGTCCACCCATCCACGGACCGACCTCGTCAAGCGTTGCTTAACCTTGATGATCGACCCGTGCGGCTGTTATTATTTAGCCACGAGCTCCTGTGAGCTAATCAAACGTATAACAATGTATATTGTAAAGATATATGTAATCGTTTAATAATACAGATAAGATAATTTTGTTATATTGAAGTACTACCCTATACCAGCTGCTTCGCCCGCGTGAAGGTCAAACATTATTGCTAATTAAGGAACTTACTACCGAGATAAAAGTATTCTCTAAGCGAAACAAAATCACTCTAATCCATTCAGTGGTATAATTGATTTTACATTGCTTGCTGAAATAACTAGGTAATCCCAAATATTAATGTGATATTTACCTATTAAACAAAAGTTCATGACTAAATATCTATTATTCTCGGCATTCTCGAACAAAAATTCTTGCACAAATTAATTCAGAAGATGATTCTGGGTTAAATCAGATATTTTTCATTTAAATACGTCGGAATTTAATTTCAACTAAAATAATATATGGGCTTCTGCCATAGTCCGTTACATCAAACAAAACATTGTTGATTAGATACAGGTAAAATCATGTCAGTATCGTAATCACAATTTATAGTTTCCTATATGATAATAGAAGATTTCATGGTCTGATATAAGTTTGTGATAAGTTTAAATGACTTACCAATACAATTCCTTTGTCCTATTCCAAATGGCAAATAAGCGCATGGGTGTCGCTTGCCCACCTCTTCTGGATCAAATCTATCAGGGTTGAATACTTCAGGATTGGGATAATATTTCTCGTCATGATGGATACCCCTAGGGGATATCAACACTATCGTGTCTTTTTCAAGCACCAGGTCTGTACCGGGTATTTTATATTCTCTTAAGGTTTTTCTTTGCAGTGGTTCTACAATTATCAGTGCTGAGCTGAGACATTATCAAATTTAAAAATAAACCAAGCTTTAATTTTTATTTAATTAAAGTATTAAACGTATGTTGGATGGTGAATATTATAATCCAATCTTTAAAGTAATATGTGACGAATTGGTAATATCGTCGAGCTCTATTTATGTAACTCATTCTTAGATTAGATAGAGATATAATGTTTTTTTTGGGTTCCGTATAAAGTCGACAAGGAAACCCTAAAGCGCTGTCCACACTTTTCCGGGTTCCCGTCCCTGACTGAACACGGCAGGGACGGAGAAAAATCGGTTACATGCGATTTGTACGAACGTATCAGGGGATCTGGATCGTTCATACAAATCGTATGTTACCGATTTTCCGTGTTCCGTCAGGGACGGGCACCCGGAAATTTGTGAACAGCGCTTTATAGTTTCGCCATGTCCGTCTGTCCGTCCGTCCGTAGCTTAGCTCAGAGACTCTTAGTACTAGAAGGCTATAATTTGGCATGGATATACACGTCGACAAAGTGGTAAAAGTATTTTTTTCTTTTTGGGTTTTATTTGTCTTTTCCATGGTTCGGTTGGATAGGCCATTCAATAATATTACGAGTCTGATACCACCATTTTTCGATTCAGGGATCCGTTTGCGTAAAATTAAGCGTTAAGTTGCAAATTTTTGTAAGGCCAGCTAAATGGTTGCTTCTGGAAATTTGAAAAAAATCACGGCAGTAGTACATATTTATTTATTTATTTAACCATTAATGTACACACACATAATACATAGACAAAAAGAAGGAACAGAAAATAGGTACAAAGGTATGCTTATTTCTAACGAAATCTCTTCCAGCATACCTGCGAGAGGAGAGTTGCAAAAAAAAGATATGTAGACAACGTGTGTAGAGGGGAATAAAAAGAAAATATATTAAACAATTCACAATAAAAAAGATAAATACTGTATATATAATTAATATATACTCTTATATACATGCATATCAATAAAATAAATATTACAATAATAAATACTAGTTAATATTATAAATAATAATACATAAATTATATGCAACTAAGACGGAATGGAAAGATAATGCTCTTTCACTCTCTTTTTAAAAACTGCAAGAGTTTTGCAGTCCCTAATATCAGGCGGTAACGAGTTCCACAACCGCACCGCGTGCACAGTAAAGGAGTAGGAGTAAAAGTCTGTAGTGTGGGAAGGTGTTTCAAGGAGATGCTTAAGATGCGACCTGCAAAGTGCATCTGAAGGACGGGAGTAGGAGAAGCGTTCGCGGAGGTAGGAAGGCGTTTTAGGGTTGTGAAGGACGTTAAATAGCAGACACAAAATCCGAGAGTTCCTGCGAAGTCGAATAGGGAGCCACTTGAGCATTTTGCGAAAGCCTGAAACATGGTCATACTTTTTGAGGTTGAAAACAAAACGAATACATATATTTTGCAAGCGCTCAAGCTTATTTAAAAGCTCCTCGGTGGCATCCAAATAACAGGCGTCGGCGTAGTCGATGATGGGCTGAATAAGAGTTTGGGCAAGGGAAATTTTGGTGTTCAAGGGCAAAAAGCTCTGGAGGCACTTCAGCGAGTGGAAAGTGTAGTGCACCTTGCGACTGGCTTCAGCGACATGTGCAGTCCATGATAAATAGGAGTCCATGATCACCCCCAAGTTTTTAGCCGTTCTGGCGTATTCAATTTTAACTCCATTCAAACTGAGAGGAGATAGCACCGCAACATCAAGCCTGTTTCGCATATGCCTACCGCCGATAACCATGGCCTGAGACTTCTTAGGGTTGATTTGCAGCCCAAATGACCGCGACCACTCTCCAATCAATTCCAGTTCACTGTTAATGGCGGACACAGCGGCTTCTGCATCTTGAATTTGAAAATGATGGTAAAGCTGCAAGTCGTCAGCATAGAGATGGAAGTTACACGAGATGACTCTAGTGACAGAGTTAATAAAAATAGAAAAGAGAAGAGGAGAGAGAACGCCACCCTGTGGCACACCCGCAGTAAGAGAGCACCAATCCGAAAAAGTCTCGTCGAGGTGCACCCGCTGCGAGCGGCCTCCAAGATAGGAGTTGAACCAATCAATAGTGGAAGAGGAGAAATTGAAAGATTTAAGGATACCAAGAAGGATATCGAAGTCAACAGAGTTGAAAGCGCTGCTGAAATCGAGAAGTACAAGTAAAGTAAGAGATTTTTGGTCCATAGCCCGGCGGATATCGTCAGTAACCTTTAAAAGAGCTGTGACAGTACTGTGACCGGGCCGGAAACCAGATTGAAAAGGACTAAGAAGATCATTACTAGAGAGAAACAGAGACAATTGCTGATGGACAATGTGCTCAAGAACTTTGGAAAGATAAGGAAGGATGGAAATGGGTCTGAAATCGGTCAGTGTGACCGGGTTAGGGGTTTTGGGTAGTGGAATAATATGGGCTAGCTTCCAAGCATCGGGAACAGTGCAAGAAAACAAGGAGAAGTTAAAAATATGGGTCAAAACAGGCAGGCAGGGCAGTAATGTGGAGAGGATAGGAGAAATCATTCTTGAGCAAAGCCCGTCATTACCAACAGCGGAGGAGGAGATAGCACAAATAGATTTTTTGACATCACTTTCACTCACAGGACTGAAATCGAAAGACGAACACCGCGGCACTGGCAAAACGGAAAGTTTATTTAATGTAGATAATTTGACGTGTGGATCCAACGTAACGGGTGGGAGTGAAAAATGTTTGTTTAGAGCACACACGTCAATGCCTTTGCTAGAAGCGGCAGGGGACTTTCCAATGCCGACAGTTTTCAAGAACTTCCAGACTTCAGAGGAGTTCCGGTTGTCAAGAGAATTATGGAAGTAGCGTCTCTTTGCATCTCTACACATACGACTACAGCGATTACGCATCTCTCTATACGAACTCAGGTTGTGCTCGGAAGGACGGCGCTTTAACCTCCTTTTGGCTCGGTCTCTAATTGCCATTGCTTCCTTAATAGCAGGAGTGAGCCAGGGTGCCGGCATATATTTTACTCTGACTCTGCGGATAGGAGCATGACGTTCGTAAAGGCTTAATATTTGTGAGTTGAAAATATGAACCATCTCGTTGATACTTGAACTCTCAAAAACATCCGTCCAATCGATGACACCAGCATCCCGCAGCAGTGCCTCCTGATCTATGCCCTTGTAGTTCCGAAGGAAAAAGAATGATGGCTTGCGCTTAGGAGGACGAATCTTGTAAGACATGAAAATTAAATCGTGATAGGAAAAACAAGCCGTGAGCTGACCGTGGATCGACACATTATTAGGTTTTGAAACAATCATGAGGTCCAAAAGAGAAGGGGTGCAATTAGGGAAATGATGAGTAGCGGAAAGAGGGAGAATACTCAGATTAAAAGAAGATACAAGAGATTGAAGTTTCATATAACGAAATTAAAAGGAAAACTATCACTACTAAGTAGGCAAGTTAACGAATAATAATCGACAAACTTATAAAATGCACTGGGATAAGTTTATTTTATTTATTTTCGTTTGTAGAGCAATGTTCGGTGCTTTCATTGTTTATGAACCTCAGTATTTTACCTATGTAACTAGGCAGTAAATTATTTTAATATTAAGTGGCTCGAAAACAAGAAATTCGTTTATTATATGGTATGAGTAGGGACTATAGTGACAGACTGTTAGGATGGCGACCCGCGGGACCTTTAAAGGAACACTTTGGTTGCTAATACACATAATTTAAATAAAAAAACTGTACAGGGAATAAATATTACATGAAATCTTACTAATATTATAAAAGCGAAAGTTTGGATGGATCGGCTGAACGCATTTGCATGAAATTTGGCACAGAGATGGATTATAGTCTAGCATAGCACATAGGCTACTTTTCATCCCTGTATAATGTTTCCCTGGAATAAGAAGACACGTTTCACGCAGGCGTAGCCGCTAGCAGAAGCTAGTATTACATACATTATGGTTAGATTTATGATTCATCAAGAATTATTCCTATAAATAAAAATTATGCATAACAGTAAGCCTACATTTATTGGGAAAAACTCATATTAGTTAAAATGACCTTTACAATAGAATCATCTCTAGGCTCTGAACAAGTCTTCTTAAGCGTTTAAATCTCTAGGGATAATATTTAGACGTATTCCTCCTTCTGGTCCAATAATCGATCTGTGTACAGCAACCTTCAAATTCATGTTGGTGTTCTCTGATGGTTCCACTCTGAACTTGGACAAAATCTTCGCTATACATAATTGAGACTGAAGCTTGCCAAACCGCATTCCTAAAAATAACCAAACAAATGTATTTTTAACAAGATGATATAACAATAACCTTGAAATGTTTGTACTTACATAAAACATTATTGTGTCTACGTGAATTATTATAATCTTATCATGAGATAGCAGTAATTGTTAAGCCAGATTAAATGTAATTATCAGAAATAGCTTTATTCGTGACTACTTAATTGTGTCTATTAAATGATGCTATTTTTAACACTTGACGGAAAAAGAAGTATGTTATAAGTTTGACGTGTTTACTTGTGTGTTTCTGTGTTTGTGTATCTGAATGATGACTTTATTGAAAATGTTCTTAGCTATGTTTGCTGAAAATCGGTTCAGCCATTCAAAAGTTATGAGCGTTTTACTATTTGAATCGGGGTATTTTCGCAAGATACCGTGTCATAATTTTGTGTTCGATACATTGTCGATCAAAGCGTGTATGTTAATAGATAAATTATTTAGTTTAAAAAGCAGGAAATACTAATGTGTCGGTTATTTTTTAAATTTTACTTGTGGTCTGATGTGATCATAAAATCTGTACTCACCAATGCAGTTCCTTTGTCCGACTCCGAATGGTAAATAAGCACATGGGTGTCGCTTGACCACCTCCTCCGCGTCAAATCTATCAGGGTTAAATACTCCAGGGTTAGTATAATATTTCTCGTCATAGTGTATACCCATCGGGGATATTAACACGATCATGTCTTTTTCAATCACCAGATCTGTACCGGGTACTTTGTAGTCTCTTACGGCCTTTCTTTGCAGTGGTTCTACTAATGAGTGCATGCGAAGAGTCTCATCGAATACTTTGGACATGTATTTCATATCCTTTATAGTATCGTACGTTATTTCTCCATTGTGTGCTTGAATAACTTCATCAATTTCTGCTGTCAATTTAGCTTGGATGTCTGGGTTTTTTGCCAGTTGGTACAGCATGTAGGCCATGGTTGTTGCACTGGTTTCATATCCTGCTATATAAAATACAAAAGCTTGAGCTGCCATTATTTCTTCTGTTATTTCAACAGACGCCTCATTATTTCCGTATTTTGAGTTAGTGACCTGTCCCAGTTCACGGAGTTCCAATATTAGATCCATGAAATCACGTCGGCCTGATGGTTTGCCATTCCTTTGAATAATAATGTTGTTTACAAGATTTCTGAAAAAATCTTGAATAGCCTTTGGAACTGGAGAATAGTTGAGATTTAACAGAATTTTTGGATACATCATCAGTAATTCACCTGCATAACTAATCCTCGTAGTCATCTTATCTATAAGTTCCAGTACCTTTATTTTGTCACCGAGGCTATCATAGTTAACGCCGAAAGCGCATGCAGATATCGTAGACACCGTGTATGTCTGGAGAAGGGAATGCACTTCAAACTCTTGCTTCTTTTCACATTCTGCGCTGACGTAATCCACAAATGTATTAGCTCCCTCATGCATCAGATAAAACATGTTTTTCAATTTACCAGATGTAAAAATTGGGGTAAAGCGATTTCTTAAAGCTGTCCATGTTTCTCCATCAGCTGTAAACAAATTTTGTCCCAATCCTTCTTTGCTGAATTCAATGCCACGATCAGTGAATACATCGAAATCTTTAATCAAGATATGTTTCAAAATATCCAAGTCTCGTACAAGAAGAGCAGGTGACGTCATCCTATAAATACCGACCACTTTTTCTTCTGGAAACATGTTATAGAGTTCTTTTATCACAACGCCCAGATTTTTCTTGCGAAATACGGAATCCTTCATGTTGCCGATTAATACAGTTGGTTTCGGTCCGGGAACATTCCGACTCTTCCAGTAGTTAAAATTTCTTGTAAAATAATAATATAAAGCGGAAACTAACACTATCAACACTGTCAATAAAATTACCGCCATTTTGGAGAGCTCTTAACACAATCACCGTATACTATGATATGAGTAGCAATATTGCTTGACATTATTTTATATACATATCAACGAAGTAATATACTGTTTACGATATATTGATAATGATAATACTTTGATAATGCTTTGTTTTACTTACCTATCGATTCAAGGACAAATTTTGTTGTTTTTCGTTTACATGGTTTTTTTGTTAAGTTTTTAAGACTATGACTACTCATTTAATTTCAATAATTGTGTTCTAAAGTTTGTTAGCAGATTGAAAACTGATCAATTCTTTTTTAGGGTTCCGTACCCAAAGGGTAAAAACGGGACCCTATTACTAAAACTCCACGATCCGTTTGTCTGTCTGACCGTCTGTCACCAGGCTGTATCTCATGAGCCGTGATAGCTAGACAGTTAAATTTTCACAGATGATGTATTTCTGTTGCCGCTATAAAAACAAATAAAATAAAAATAAAACAAAATAAATATTTAAGTGGGGCTCCCATACAATAAACGTGATTTTTTTGCCGTTTTTTTGCGATACAGAACCCTTCGTGCGCGAGTCCGACTCGCATTTGGCCAGTTTTTCTACTTTAAATAACCTCAGGTACCGGTGTTGCAAGCTTAACACTGCCCACCACTGCCGTTCATAATGATTTTTCACATCAAAAAAGCCCTTTAGAAGCAGAGAAAATGAGTAGATGAAGGCTTTCAAATCAAATACGTTTGTATCGTTTTACATCAACTAGCTTTTCTCCCGCCGCTTTGCTGCCGTGGCCTGGAACCGTGCATTTCTCACATCATGACAATCGACGATTGTGTAGGTGTACTTAATATTGTATCTGAAGGTGGAATCTGGGACCGCGGTCCCGGTCCCGAAAGCCCCACTACCCTTTAGCTCTATCAGTGAAACGGTTTACGTAATCGGTTACTTCCAGAGATTAACTTTTACAAAAAAATACACAATCAATTTGTAATATAAAGTTAATTATTTATTACTTTAGATCAGGGTTCCCCAAACCTTTGTATTCCATGGACCCCTTAGCGAACTTTTCTGCTTTGGTAGACTCCCACAGTTCTGACTTAGTTTTTTTACGCGAATGTTAATCCCGCCATATCACCTTTACTAATGCTGTGGTAAGCGTAAGTGAGCTTGGTCTCATGCCCCAAAAAACCTAAAGCAGCGAGAGTCCTGGCAAGGTCCATGAAGATGATTCAGGAAGCGTATTAATTGGCAACCTTTCTTTCTCGCAACACTTCACCTCATCCCATCATCATCACCATCTCATTCACCCCCAAAATACAGGTTTAGATCAAAGTAGCTAATTAACAGTTGTGGCCCGACTTACATGTCGTAGGTCATGGGTTCGAACCCAGACAGGCGTTTTATTTTATATAAATTATTTCATCACCACTACTCTAAAAACGGTGATGGAAAACATCGTGAAGAAACCGGAATGTCCTAGAACCAAAAATTCGAAGACATGTGATATCCACCGACCCTGACCTGGCACTGGACCTGTGGGGTTGATTAAGGCCCATTCCCGCACTCATAGAGAGGAAGAATGTGTCCCAGCAGGGGACACATTAAAAGGATGATGATGATGCGATCATTAGAAATCAAAAGATATTGACTTTTCCTTTTGGGAATCAAATGAGAGCGTATTGTGGATAACCATAACTTTTATTTCAATAACATATACCCTGATCCAAGTAGGGCAGAGGTACAAATATTAAACAAATAAAAATTGTTTACTTACAAATAAATTCAGTGCTGTTACTATATTACTTTGTACGAGTATTTAAGTTTATAAAATAATCTTAATTAGATAATTACATATTAAGTATATACTTATTTAAAGTAATTACATGAATGTACACTGTACCTGTTACTGTACTGAGGTGGACTATGCCTTAATGCTTTTAAAAAATATATTACTTTTTCCTAATCTCGCTTCTGGCACAAAAAACATCAATTTACCTTATTATTTAAAACTAACATATGTATAATACCGATTAAAAATTTAATCATTATTAAAGAAATATGAAATATCGGATTTATGAAATCTCAAATTCATGCAATTATTAGAATCGTTAGGTAGCTACGTCTTATTGATATATTCGGTTGAACATCATACTTAGATCTCACAGAAAGTGTAATAAACATTTTACAGGTGGTCCACGATTAATCACCAACAAATAATAGTCTTTTAAATCTTCGTTTTCTTAAGTTTTCAACTGTCTAGCCACAATATTAAGATGTATTCCTCCTCCAGGTCCAATCAGAGCTCTTTGTGGAGCAACTCCTAAATTCCTGACAGTGTTTTTCGAAGGCTCCACTTGAAACTTGGACAAAATCTTGATGATGCATAATTGGGATTGAAGTCTGCCAAACCGCATTCCTGAGAAAGTGAACACAAATGTCAAAATATATCACCACGTCATCATATTCAAACGTATAACAATCATCATCTGCCTAGCCTTTTCCCAACTATATTAGGGTCTTCCAGTCTTACCGGATTCAGCTAAGTGCCAGTGTTTTACATGGAGCGACTGCCTATCGGACCTCCACAACCCAGTAACTGGGTAACATGGTACCCCTTGGCAAGACTGGTGTCAGATCTCAAGCTTCAGACTACCCGTAACGACTGTCAAAGATCTTCAAATGACAGCCGGGACCAACGGCTTAGCGTGCTTTCCGAGGCACGGAGGATACTCGGTATGTTGAAATGGTCCACCCATCCACGGACCGACCTCGTCAAGCGTTGCTTAACCTTGATGATCGACCCGTGCGGCTGTTATTATTTAGCCACGAGCTCCTCTGAGCTAATCAAACGTATAACAATGTTTATTGTAAAAATATATGTAATCGTTTAATAATACAGATAAGATAATTTTGTTATATTGAAGTACTACCCTATACCAGCGGCTTCGCCCGCGTGAAGGTCAAACATTATTGCTAAGGAACTTACTACCGAGATAAAAGTATTCTCTGAAGCGAAACAAAATTACTCTAATCCATTCAGTGGTATAATTGATTTTACATTGCTTGCTGAAATAACTAGGTAATCCCAAATATTAATGTGATATTTACCTATTAAACAAAAGTTCATGACTAAATATCTATTATTCTCGGCATTCTCGAACAAAAATTCTTGCACAAATTAATTCAGAAGATGATTCTGGGTTAAATCAGATATTTTTCATTTAAATACGTCGGAATTTAATTTCAACTAAAATAATATATGGGCTTCTTCCATAGTCCGTTACATCAAACAAGACATTGTTGATTAGATACAGGTAAAATCATGTCAGTATCGTAATCACAATTTATAGTTTCCTATATGATAATAGAAGATTTCATGGTCTGATATAAGTTTGTGATAAGTTTAAATGACTTACCAATACAATTCCTTTGTCCTATTCCAAATGGCAAATAAGCGCATGGGTGTCGCTTGCCCACCTCTTCTGGATCAAATTTATCAGGGTTGAATACTTCAGGATTGGGATAATATTTCTCGTCATGATGAATACCCCTAGGGGATATCAACACTATCGTGTCTTTTTCAAGCACCAGATCTGTACCGGGTATTTTATATTCTCTTAAGGTTTTTCCTTGCAGTGGTTCTACAATTATCAGTGCTGAGCTGAGACATTATCAAATTTAAAAATAAACCAAGCTTTAATTTTTATTTAATTAAAGTATTAAACGTATGTTGGATGGTAAATATTATAATCCAATCTTTAAAGTAATATGTGACGAATTGGTAATATTGTCGAGCTCAATTTATGTAACTCATTCTTAGATTAGATAGAGATATAATGTTTTTTTTGGGTTCCGTATAAAGTCGACAAGGAAACCCTAAAGCGCTGTCCACACTTTTCCGGGTTCCCGTCCCTGACTGAACACGGCAGGGACGGAGAAAAATCGGTTACATGCGATTTGTACGAACGTATCAGGGGATCTGGATCGTCCATACAAATCGTATGTTACCGATTTTCCGTGTTCCGTCAGGGACGGGCACCCGGAAATTTGTGAACAGCGCTTTATAGTTTCGCCATGTCCGTCTGTCCGTCCGTCCGTCCGCAGCTTAGCTCAGAGACTCTTAGTACTAGAAGGCAAGGCACGGCTATAATTTGGCATGGATATACACGTCGACAAAGTGGTAAAAGTATTTTTTTTCTTTTTGGGTTTTATTTGTCTTTTCCATGGTTCGGTTGGATAGGCCATTCAATAATATTACGAGTCTGATAACACCATTTTTCGATTCAGGGATCCGTTTGCGTAAAATTAAGCGTTAAGTTGCAAATTTTTGCTAGGCCAGCTAAATGGTTGCTTCTGGAAATTTGAAAAGAATCACGGCAGTAGTACATATAACGAAATTAAAAGGAAAACTATCACTACTAAGTAGGCTTTACAAGTTAACGAATAATAATCGACAAACTTATCCCAGGATAAGTTTATTTTATTTATTTTCGTTAGTAGAGCAATGTTCGGTGCTTTCATTGTTTATGAACCTCAGTATTTTACCTAGCTTTTTGTACGGTACCCTCGGTGCGCGAATCCGACCCGAATTGGCCGGTTTTTTACTAAATTCAAATTATTTAATTGCATAAAACATAGTATAAAATGGTGTTTAATATGATGGAAAAGATACAAACATGTTTAGCTAAATTATGACATAGCATGGGAAATTGTGTCCCATTGCTGGGCAAAGGGAGACGATCTATCATATCTATGATCAGTTTGACCCCGGATATATTAAAAAATTGGTTACCTATGTAACTAGGCAGTAAATTATTTTAATATTAAGTGGCTCGAAAACAAGAAATTCGTTTATTATATGGTATGAGTAGGGACTATAGTAACGGACTGTTAAGATGGCGGTCCGCAGGTCCTTTAAAAGAACACTTTGGTTGCTAATACACATAATTTAAATAATAAAACTGTACAGGGAATAAATATTACATGAAATCTTACTAATATTATAAAAGCGAAAGTTTGGATGGATCGGCTGAACGCATTTGCATGAAATTTGGCACAGAGATGGATTATAGTCTGGCATAGCACATAGGCTACTTTTCATCACTGTATAATGTTTCCCTGGAATAAGAAGACACGTTTCACGCAGGCGTAGCCGCTAGCAGAAGCTAGTATTACATACATTATGGTTAGATTTATGATTCATCAGGAATTATTCCTATAAATAAAAATTATGCATAACAGTAAGCCTACATTTATTGGGAAAAACTCATATTAGTTAAAATTACCTTTACAATAGAATCATCTCTAGGCTCTGAACAAGTCTTCTTAAGCGTTTAAATCTCTAGGGATAATATTTAGACGTATTCCTCCTTCTGGTCCAATAATCGATCTGTGTACAGCAACCTTCAAATTCATGTTGGTGTTCTCTGATGGCTCCACTCTGAACTTGGACAAAATCTTCGCTATACATAATTGAGACTGAAGCTTGCCAAACCGCATTCCTAAAAGTAACCAAACAAATGTATTTTTAACAAGATGATATAACAATAACCTTGAAATGTTTGTACTTACATAAAACATTATTGTGTCTACGTGAATTATTATAATCTTATCATGAGATAGCAGTAATTGTTAAGCCAGATTAAATGTAATTATCAGAAATAGCTTTATTTGTGACTAATTAATTGTGCCTATTAAATGATGCTATTTTTAACACTTGACGGAAAAAGAAGTATGTTATAAGTTTGACGTGTTTACTTGTGTGTTTCTGTGTTTGTGTATCTGAATGATGACTTTATTGAAACTGTTCTTAGATATTTTTGCTGAAAATCGGTTTAGCCATTCAAAAGTTATGAGCGTTTTACTATTTGAATCGGGGTATTTTCGCAAGATACCGTGTCATAATTACGTGTTCTATAAATTTTACTTGTTGTCTGAAGTGATCATAATATCTATACTCACCAATGCAGTTCCTTTGTCCGACTCCGAATGGTAAATAAGCACATGGGTGTCGCTTGCCCACCTCCTCCGCGTCAAATCTATCAGGGTTAAATACTCCAGGGTTAGTATAATATTTCTCGTCATAGTGTATACCCATCGGGGATATTAACACGATCATGTCTTTTTCAATCACCAGATCTGTACCGGGTACTTTGTAGTCTCTTACGGCCTTTCTTTGCAGTGGTTCTACTAATGAGTGCATGCGAAGAGTTTCATCGAATACTTTGGTCATGTATTTCATATCCTTTATAGTATCGTACGTTATTTCTCCATTGTGTGCTTGAATAACTTCATCAATTTCTGCTGTCAATTTAGCTTGGATGTCTGGGTTTTTTGCCAGTTGGTACAGCATGTAAGCCATGGTTGTTGCACTGGTTTCATATCCTGCTATATAAAATACAAAAGCTTGAGCTGCCATTATTTCTTCTGTTATTTCAACAGACGCCACACTATTTCCGTATTTTGAGTTAGTGACCTGTCCCAGTTCACGGAGTTCCAATATTAGATCCATGAAATCACGTCGGCCTGATGGTTTGCCATTCCTTTGAATAATAATGTCGTTTACAAGATTTCTGAAAAAATCTTGAATAGCCTTTGGGATTGGAGAAAAGTTGAGATTTAACAGAAGTTTTGGATACATCATCAGTACTTCACCTGCATAACTCGACTTCGTAACTACCTTATCTACAAGTTCCAGTACCTTCATTTTGTCACCGAGGCTATCATAGTTAACGCCGAAAGCGCATGCAGATATCGTAGACACCGTGTATGTCTGGAGAAGGGAATGCACTTCAAACTCTTGCTTCTTTTCACATTCTGCGCTGACGTAATCCACAAATGTATTAGCTCCGTCATGCATCAGATAAAACATGTTTTTCAATTTACCAGATGTAAAAATTGGGGTAAAGCGATTTCTTAAAGCTGACCATGTTTCTCCATCAGCTGTAAACAAATTTTGTCCCAATCCTTCTTTGCTGAATTCCATGCCACGATCAGTGAATACATCGAAGTCTTTAATCAAGATATGTTTCAAAATATCCAAGTCTCGTATAAGAAGAGCAGGTGACGTCATCCTATAAATACCGACCACTTTTTCTTCTGGAAACATGTTATAGAGTTCCTGTATCACAACGCCCTGATTTTTCTTGCGAAATACGGAATCCTTCATGTTGCCGATTAATACAGTTGGTTTCGGTCCGGGAACATTCCGACTCTTCCAGTAGTTAAAATTTCTTGTAAAATAATAATATAAAGCGGAAACTAACACTATCAACACTGTCAAGTAAATTACCGCCATTTTGGAGAGCTCTTAACACAAACACCGTATACTATGATATGAGTAGCAATATTGCTTGACATGATTTTATATACATATCAACGAAGTAATATACTGTTTACGATATATTGATAATGATAATACCTTTATGCTTTGTTTTACTTACCTATCGATTCAAGGCCAAATTTTGTTGCTTTTCGTTTACATGGTTTTTTTGTTAAGTTTTTAAGACTATGACTACTCATTTAATTTCAATAATTGTGTTCTAAAGTTTGTTAGCAGATTGAAAACTGATCAATTCTTTTTTAGGGTTCCGTACCCAAAGGGTAAAAACGGGACCCTATTACTAAAACTCCACGATCCGTTTGTCTGTCTGTCCGTCTGTCACCAGGCTGTATCTCATGAGCCGTGATAGCTAGACAGTTAAATTTTCACAGATAATGTATTTCTCTTGCCGCTATAAAAAAAAATACTAAAAACAGAATAAAATAAATATTTAAGTGGGGCTCCCATACAATAAACGTGATTTTTTTGCCGTTTTTCTGTGATAATGGTACGGAACCCTTCGTGCGCGAGTCCGACTCGCACTTGGCCAGTTTTTCTACTTTAAATAACCGCAGGTACCGGTGTTGCAAGCTTAACACTGCCCACCACTGCCGTTCATAATGATTTTTCACATCAAAAAAGCCCTTTAGAAGCAGAGAAAATGAGTAGATGGCTTTCAAATCAAATACGTTTGTATCGTTTTACATCAACTAGCTTTTCTCCCGCCGCTTTGCTGCCGTGGCCTGGAACCGTGCATTTCTCACATCATGACAATCGACGATTGTGTAGGTGTACTTAATATTGTATCTGAAGGTGGAATCTGGGACCGCGGTGCCGGTCCCGAAAGCCCCACTACCCTTTAGCTCTATCAGTGAAACGGTTTACGTAATCGGTTACTTCCAGAGATTAACTTTTACAAAAAAATACACAATCAATTTGTAATATAAAGTTAATTATTTATTACTTTAGATCAGGGTTCCCCAAACCTTTGTATTCCATGGACCCCTTAGCGAACTTTTCTTGCTTTGGTAGACTCCCACAGTTCTGACTTAGTTTTTTTACGCGAATGTTAATCCCGCCATATCACCTTTACTAATGCTGTGGTAAGCGTAAGTGAGCTTGGTCGGATGCCCCAAAAAACCTAAAGCAGCGAGAGTCCTGGCAAGGTCCATGAAGATGATTCAGGAAGCGTATTAATTGGCAACCTTTCTTTCTCGCAACACTTCACCTCATCCCATCATCATCACCATCTCATTCAACCCCAAAATACAGGTTTAGATTAAAGTAGCTAATTAACAGTTGTGGCCCGACTTACATGTCGTAGGTCATGGGTTCGAACCCAGACAGGCGTTTTATTTTATATAAATTATTTCATCACCACTACTCTAAAAACGGTGATGGAAAACATCGTGAAGAAACCGGCATGTCCTAGAACCAAAAATTCGAAGACATGTGATATCCACCGACCCTGACCTGGCACTGGACCTGTGGGGTTGATTAAGGCCCATTCCCGCACTCATAGAGAGGAAGAATGTGTCCCAGCAGGGGACACATTAAAAGGATGATGATGATGCGATCATTAGAAATCAAAAGATATTGACTTTTCCTTTTGGGAATCAAATGAGTGCGTATTGTGGATAACAATAACTTTTATTTCAATAACATATACCCTGATCCAAGTAGGGCAGAGGTACAAATATTAAACAAATAAAAATTGTTTACTTACAAATAAATTCAGTGCTGTTACTATATTACGTTGTACGAGTATTTAAGTTTATAAAATAATCTTAATTAGATAATTACATATTAAGTATATACTTATTTAAAGTAATTACATGAATGTACACTGTACCTGTGACTGTACTGAGGTGGACTATGCCTTAATGCTTTTAAAAAATATATTACTTTTTCCTAATCTCGCTTCTGGCACAAAAAACATCAATTTACCTTATTATTTAAAACTAAAATATGTATAATATCGATTAAAAATTTAGTCATTATTAAAGAAATATGAAATATAGGATATCGGATTTATGAAATCTCAAATTCATGCAATTATTAGAATCGTTAGGTAGCTACGTCTTATTGATACATTCGGTTGAACATCATACTTAGATCTCACAGAAAGTGTAATAAACATTTTACAGGTGGTCCACGATTAATCACCAACAAATAATAGTCTTTTAAATCTTCGTTTTCTTAAGTTTTCAACTTTCTAGCCACAATATTAAGATGTATTCCTCCTTCAGGTCCAATCAGAGCTCTTTGTGGAGCAACTCCTAAATTCCTGACAGTGTTTTTCGAAGGCTCCACTTGAAACTTGGACAAAATCTTGATGATGCATAATTGGGATTGAAGTCTGCCAAACCGCATTCCTGAGAAAGTGAACACAAATGTCAAAATATATCACCACGTCATCATATTCAAACGTATAACAATCATCATCTGCCTAGCCTTTTCCCAACTATATTAGGGTCTTCCAGTCTTACCGGATTCAGCTAAGTGCCAGTGTTTTACATGGAGCGACTGCCTATCAGACCTCCACAACCCGGTAACTGGGTAACATGGTACCCCTTGGCAAGACTGGTGTCAGATCTCAAGCTTCAGACTACCCGTAACGACTGTCAAAGATCTTCAAATGACAGCCGGGACCAACGGCTTAACGTGCTTTCCGAGGCACGGAGGAAACTCGGTATGTTGAAATGGTCCACCCATCCACGGACCGACCTCGTCAAGCGTTGCTTAACCTTGATGATCGACCCGTGCGGCTGTTATTATTTAGCCACGAGCTCCTCTGAGCTAATCAAACGTATAACAATGTTTATTGTAAAAATATATGTAATCGTTTAATAATACAGATAAGATAATTTTGTTATATTGAAGTACTACCCTATACAAGCGGCTTCGCCCGCGTGAAGGTCAAACATTATTGCTAAGGAACTTACTACCGAGATAAAAGTATTCTCTGAAGCGAAACAAAATTACTCTAATCCATTCAGTGGTATAATTGATTTTACATTGCTTGCTGAAATAACTAGGTAATCCCAAATATTAATGTGATATTGGCCTTTTGAATAATAAAACCTATTAAACACTATACTAACAGTTACTTAGGCATAGCCTACAAAAGTTCATGACTGAATATCTATTATTCTCGGCATTCTCGAACATAAATTCTTGCACAAATTAATTCATAAGATGATTCTGGGTTAAATCAGATATTTTTCACTTAAATACGTCGGAATTTAATTTCAACTAAAATAATATATGGGCTTCTGCCATAGTCCGTTACATCAAACAAAACATTGTTGATTAGATACAGGTAAAATCATGTCAGTATCGTAATCACAATTTATAGTTTCCTATATGATAATAGAAGATTTCATGGTCTGATATAAGTTTGTGATAAGTTTAAATGACTTACCAATACAATTCCTTTGTCCTATTCCAAATGGCAAATAAGCGCACGGGTGTCGCTTGCCCACCTCTTCTGGATCAAATCTATCAGGGTTGAATACTTCAGGATTGGGATAATATTTCTCGTCATGATGGATACCCCTAGGGGATATCAACACTATCGTGTCTTTTTCAAGCACCAGATCTGTACCGGGTATTTTATATTCTCTTAAGGTTTTTCTTTGCAGTGGTTCTACAATTGAGTACATGCGAAGGGTTTCATCAAATACTTTATTCAAGTATTTCATTTCCTTTACGGTATCATACGTGACTTTCCCATATTCGCCTGAATAACTTCATCAATTTCTGCAGTCAATTTGCTTTGTATATCTGGATTTAATGCTAGTTGGTACAACATGTAAGCCATAGTTGTAGCACTAGTTTCATACCCTGCTACGTAGAATATAAAAGCTTGCGCTGCTATCACATCGTCGGAAATTTCAACAGAGGCTGCGTTTCTGCCGAATTTTGAACTACTAACCTCTCCCTTTTGACGGAGTTCCAGGATGAGATCCATGAAATCATTTCGTCCTGATGGTTTGCCATCTCTTTGAGTAATAATGTTATCCACAAGATGTTTAAAGAAATCTTTCACAGCACTTGGAAAAATGGAAAGGTTGAGGGATTTGAGAAGTTTTGGAAACATCATATCTAATTCAACAGCAAAACTTGGTGCTGTTATTATCTGGTCGACAATTTTTAGCGCCTGCAGTTTGTCGCTGAGACTATCATAGTTAACGCCGAAAGCGCAAGCAGAGATAGTAGACACCGTGTATGTCTGAAGAAGGGAGTGTAGTTCAAACTCTTGTTGCTTTTGAATTTCAGCGCCGATATAGTCCACAAATGAATTGGAACCCTCATCCAATAGATAAAACATGTTTTTCAATTTACCTGATGTAAAAATGGGGCTGAACCGACTTCTCAAGGCTGTCCATGTATCTCCATCAGCGTGGAACAAATTTTGTCCTAATCCTTCTTTACTGAATTCTACACCACGATCCGAGAATACTTCGAAATCTTTTATCATGATATATTTTAAAATATCCAAGTCTCGTATGAGGAGACGAGGTGTTGTCATCGCGTAAACACCGACCACTTTTTCTTCCGGAAACTGGTCGTAGATTTCTTGGAACACTACGCCCATATTTTTTTTGCGAAGCGCTGATTCCTTCAAGTTGCCGAAAAATACAGTTGGTTCTGGACCACGAACATTCCGGCTTTTCCAGTAGTTAAATGTTCTTGTAAAATAATAATATAGAGCGGAAACTAACACTATTAACACTGCTGACACGTAAAATACCGCCATTTTGGGGAGCCCCTGTCACATTAACCGATTGCGATGATATGAATAGACAGATGGCTGCGGATGATTTTATATACTAACCGCGGAACTTGATTACGATAAGGTTATCTTTGCCCGCTCACACTAGTTTGATAATTAGAATATCTTTTATATATTCTCTGAATAGAATGACATGACAGTTGCACGCACAAGCGTGGCCAGATTGGCAGTGTTTTGAAGTGTGCAATAGGATACAATTTTATAAAAAAGTCAAAACTTAAGGTAATAAAAGCCAACAAGTCGTTTATTGTAGGGGAGCAGAAACCTGTACTCGTCAGTGACTTTCCGAGTTATTTGCTTATCTAATATGATTTTGAATATAAATTGTAATAATTTGAGTTTTTAGATGTTATGAAAATATACTGTAGTACTTTCACTTCAGTTTGTTAGTTAAGTTTTTAGTTTTTTCATAAATCACATAGTTTCGCCAGGAATTAAACCAACCTTTTTAAAAATACTACTCAGTTTTGTCCTCGGGTCCTCGGTAGGAAATAGTGTCGCAGCAATTGCTGATAATGATCAAATCCTGTAAATATAATGTGTCAAACCAAAACGAGGCGTTTTTCTCGCTTTTCGTAACTGCCTGGTCTGCCTGCCTGCCTTTCAGGCAAATACTTCTTCTCAAACAGAATCACAAGCAACTTTTGCTCTAGGCGGCTTGGCGATTTCAGACTTACACTAACTGTAAGCCCAGGTTTCCGCAGGCGGTTTTTCAGGTGACGAATATTATTTATATATCTAACGGAACTAAACAGTTACTTCAGGTGCTAAAAATATTCATCTTAATTCATTTCATCCAAATACATTTAGCTGTTGAGGTAAGAATAATTATTATTTTTAAGATTAATAGGATACTAGGTACTTTGGATCGCAAAACTAGTTTTGAACTTCCGTACTCCGTAATACGTTTGGTTAGCTCAAGGTCAAGCAGTTACCTACTACCGACAACGTGCGGTTTATTGTATTTATGTGACTGTATCCATCTGATAGTTTAGTCTATTTATATTCTTTCGATTAGACACTTTGTGTGCGAATTCGTATACAATTTATTTTCTGACCTTTTCTCATGCATTTTTTATCAAAGTCAAAGTCAAATATATTTATTTCAATTAGGCCAGTAAGCGGCACTTTTGAACGTCATACATATATGAATAAAAATTTACAAGTAATAAACATTGATTCTACCGTGCATTCGGAAAAGTAGCTTGTTATGGAGAAGAACGCACAAGAAACTCCATACTTACTCTTTTAAAAAAATTGGTGTTTCACAATATTTACATAAGTACATATATTGATAAATTCATATATGTGAGGACGATGCTCCCAAAAATAGCACTACACACTATACTACGTACAGGTATAAAGTAATAAAAGCATTAACAGGTAAATTTATTAAATTGATAAATAGGAACATGGTTTTCACATACTTACAAATATTGCAAACATAGGTAAAATACCTAATTCAACAACAACGGAACAGTGTGTGAGCCAATTTCTAAAAAAAAATTAAAATTAATACAATAACTATGAATAGGAATATAAATTAGCAAATTTGATTTTGTCTACACTAAAGATTGCCCTACGGAGCATGACCAGCATGTTTCCAAACATTCTTACCTTGAATATAATCATCTAGTTTGTAATATGCTTGTTTACAAAGCGTGCCTTTAACTAAACTTTTAAATTTACTTTCATTTAGTTTTAATATATCACAAGGTATTTTGTTATAGAATTTAACACCGTACCCCATGAAAGAAGAGTGTACTTTAGCTAGTCTATAAGATGGTTGATCTAACTTATCTTTATTTCTCGTATTACAAATGTGACTATCACTGACTTTACTAAAGATATGTATATTAATTCCGTACACAAATAATATTTTCATAAATGAATTCGCAAGAATCTGTCATAATATTAATATACAAAGTACATATTATAAAAACTACTCTGTTTAGTGCTTTTGATATATCTATACCTGATGCTGAGAGTAAGCATGCATGGTCAATTGACCACACGTTTATTGGACACGTTACTAGCTGTTCTCCGCGACTTCGCCCACGTGGACCATCCCACAGGACCCGTTTTCTGGATTAAAAATAGCGTATGTAACTCAGGAATAATGTAGCTTTTTATTGGTGAAAGATTTTTTTAAATCGGTTCAGTAGTTTCGGAGCCTATTCGGTACAAACAAACAAAAATATATTTTCTCTTTATAATATAATTAGTATTAGTATATTAGTACAGGAAAGCAGTTTATTATTGGGTCAATTAAACTGCAGAATACATAAAGCATTTAAATAAGATATTTAAAAAAATCGTTTACGTACCGTAATGTATTCTGATTGACTTGTAAGGGTTGAGGAAAACAAAACAGTATTTTATGATGCCAGCTCCCAACTGAGTCACAGCGTAATTTATATTAACGGGGTGTTATCCGGATTTTGGCTGTTTTAAATCAATTTTAAATAGTAGTAGTGAATTTAAGCCAAAAAAAAAGAGAAAAACCTTGTTTTAGATAAATAGGATTTATTTGTAAAACAAAGGTTTAATTAAATAAGTTACTTAAACACTAAACATAAGTAAACTATACAAAATTATACTTAAACTAACTACTTACACTATATGGATCCGTATTTGTCGTGGACTGCCCATGTCGCTGAAGTCAGTCGCAAGGTGCACTACACGTTTCACTCGCTGAAATGCCTCAAGAGCTTTTTGCCCTTGAACACCAAAATTTCTCTAGCTCAAACTCTCATTCAGCCCATCATCGACTGCGCCGACGCCTGTTATTTGGATGCCACCGAGGAGCTTTTAAATAAACTTGAGCGTTTGCAAAATATATGTATTCGTTTTGTTTTTAATCTTAAAAAGTATGACCATGTTTCTGGCTTTCGCAAGAAACTCAAGTGGCTCCCAATTCGACTTCGCAGGAACTCTCGGATTTTGTGTCTGCTATTTGACATCCTTCATAACCCTAAAACGCTATCCTACCTCCGTGAACGCTTCTCCTACTCCCGTCCTGCGGATGCACCTTGCAGGTCGCATCTTGAGAATCTCCTAGATACTCCTTCCCACACAACCGACTTCTACTCCTACTCCTTTACTGTGCACGCGGTGCGTTTGTGGAACTTGCTGCCGCCTGACATTAGGGGCTGCCAAACTCTCGCAGTTTTCAAAAGAAGAGTGAAAGAACACTACCTTTCCATCCCGTCATAGTTGCATATAGAATAGAATAAGAATAGAATAGAATAAGAATAGAATAGAATAATTTATTGTAAAGAAATTACATTCCAATGCGTTGCTTCCTGGACTCACACTAGGATTCCCTGTGTCGTGAGATCCAGGCTCCTTCATTCCGTTTACATTTATTGTTAAATAAATAAAAATAAATATATACAAAAGAAAGGTACACTTAGGCTTCGAAGTACTCCTCCACATCGCTGTCATCCGGGAACGTGACCAGAAGACTGGCAGCATTGCCACGTTGAATAGCAATGCTGATCCTTTGCGCAAAGAAAGAGCCAGCCCTCTGGTCACGCACTGTGTCGATCAGTCGTCGAGATAAATTTAGATAAATGAATTAATTAGCCTTGCCATAAGTCACACAAATATAATCTATACATACATATAACAAAACTGTAACTCGGCGATGTCTGAAGATATATAAGAAAAAATTATACAGGGGGTGCTGTGCTTTATAACAGTTGGCAAAAATTATTTTATTATTATTATGAGCCCGTTACGTCCCACTGCAGGGCAAAGGCCTCCCTTCCGTCTTTCCATTTTTTCCGGTCTCTTGCTATATCTGGCCAATCCTTCAGGCAAAAATTATACTTTTTTAATTTTTGTTTGGCTGTCACGGAGTACGCAGTTGACGCAATTCGTTTATTGCGAGAAATTGGCATCTAGACGCACAGCAAGTTATCATCCTTACCTTGTTGCCATTCCACCAATTCGCACCAAGTGCTTACAAACATCCTTCATATTGCGCACAGCGAATGAGTGGAACTCACTACCTGCGTCTGTTTCCGAACGCTTTCAACCCGAATCTCTTCAAAGTTAGAGTGAACATGCTTCTTCTGGGTAAGCTCACTCCATCGTCGACTCTGTCTCTGTCACCTATGACCTAGACTAGAGTCAAAAGCAAACCCATCACAAATAAAAAAAAAAATTGGATGCGGTTTTCAATATTGTATTATTGATGGCCTAACTTAAAATATGGTACTTAAATGTTTTAACCTTTTTTTTTTATAATCTATAGGCTCGCGTTTGACCACTATCTCGCCTGATGTTGTGTGATGTCGAGTTATTAAAAGAGTGTTTTCCTTAAGGCCGTACCCTGACTAAAAAAGCTTAAGAATTCCTAGTGCACTAGCGGCACACTGGTGGCGCATGAGTTACAGTAGTGAATACGCTCAGATTTTAAAGTAAAATCTTTAAAAATCTAATTTTGGTCTTTTGAAAAAAATAGTTACAAAATGTTCTTTATTAAATTGTCTATCCATTAGTGTTAGTACAAAAAATAATTAATGAACACTTTATGAGGAGATGCATGCTATCAATCATTATTTGTCATTTTTAAGGTTTTGTTGGCAGGAGATTTGTTAAACATATACTTCTTTAAAAAAATAAGAATACTACCATTTTAGAATCAATATTATGTAGAAATTTAATGTATTTTTTCAACACACTTGCTCATAAAGTGGCTCTAATTTCACCGCAATTAGGCATATAATGATACCTGTAATCAAACTGTGACTTTTTCATTGCTATTATTCACAAGTGAGTTATAATTTTTTTTATGGTTTCCTGCCTTCATTTTAAATACTTTTAAATTAAACTAATTTTAAAAGTGTCACAAATCAATCCAATAAAAATGAATAAAATAAGTCATTAATTCTAATCCAGTTAAAATTGAAGTATTTTCAATATAATAAAATGTAACACTATTAATCAATTAAAAGTGTCCCATTCGACATTAATCTCTTTCTATTCCTGTCATGGAAGTAGTACTTACTATATCCATAACATGATATGGGTAGTAATTACTATTTCCATGATATCAATTAAATACATAAAATGTGGCATAGCTTCTAGTCAAACAAGTCAGCAAAATGCTAGAACCTAACATATTGCTTGCTCATTTCATGCAACTTCGTATTCAACTAGATAATTTCAACTTGTATGTGTTAAATGAATAAAATTTCCCCTTAAATATAACTTTTGTTTCTCTGCAATAAAGAAAACTTGAAATTCCCCATTTTGTTCGTGGCTAAAACGCTATCCGCGAAAAGCAAAAAAAAAAGTAACCTCATTGTTTTAGTCTATGGCCGATCGCCATTGCGCGCATAGGAAAACTGATTAATTTACCCCGCCATTGCGAAAAAAAATTCACAACTCGTTTTTACTGTTGAAAATGATTTTTTTGTATTATTTTCTTCACAAGTGTGTTGAAAAACGTCGTATGATACACGTGTGTATTGATGAATACCGCCCTCGGCTCTCTTAAGACCCTCACCGCGCCTCAGCGGTAATCACCAACATTGCACACTTGTACCATAATGTACTATTATTAGTTGAGATTTCTTCTTTTTAAATAACGAGAAGATAGCTCCTAAAAACTGCACAAAACGGCTATCGCGGCGTTTTGCTCGGGGAGGCGCCTTAACTGGTTCAGTACCCACGGGGAATTCGTAATCCTTAAGAGATACTAGGCAACTAAAAAAATGTTTATTTCATCAACTTATGTAAATTACATTGTTAATTTTGAAGTCACCTTTTAAGCAAAGATTTGCTTGCATTTGGTGGCTTCGCTCCTCCAGATTACATTAACTATACATATGTGTGAGAAAAACAGTAGATAATTTTGAAAAAATGCCAGAAGACTAACAATACAAAAATACCAAAACTATTGTAAGTAAGGAATAAGGAGTGCGCTCGGTGTTATGAGTGTGTGAGGGGCAGTATGTGTGAGGTGGTGGTGTGTGTGATGTAGGGGTGTGAATGTTGGTGTGGAAGGTGTGATTTGTGTACTTTTTGTTTAGTCTAGCGACAGTTTGTATCTGTAATTATGTGATTGTATGGAGCAGAGCCTCGATTTCTTCGTAGGTTTTGCTCCTCAACCATTCTGTGAGTGTCTTTTTGCAGTCGCGGTATGTCATTGGGTATATGGTGAGAGTTTTGTTGAGGAAATTGTATAAGCGAGAGGATTGCTTTGTGAATTGTCTTGTAGCGAATGCAGTTTTGACTGGGGTTTCTGGAGCTACTTTATTCGTCCTCCTAGTTTGTATTCTGGGAGTGACAAAGGGAAGGGATTTATGCTTTTTCAAAGTTATCAGGAGGACATAGAGCTTTCTAACTGACAAGAGGTTCGAAGTTGAGTATAGATAGGGTTTCAGTGGAGAATAATCGTGGTATAAAATACATGACCTTCAGTAAAGCTCTCTGTGCCCTCTCAAATTCCAAAAACTTTGTTTTTGATGCTCCACCCCAAATTGGTAAACAGTACGTCAGTATGGATTGTCCAAGAGATACAATGGAAATTTGTTCTCACAACAAAGCAACTATCTGAGGAATCTTAGTTGCTTTGTTGTGAGAACAAATTTCCATAGTCAAATTTTTTGTCAAGCATTGTCATTTTTTCTACAGTTAACTACAATATTGTTCTTTGCGGAAATGATACAAGAAGCCAAAACTGTGACAAAATTGCAAATAAATATACGGGTTTACCACATACATTATTATCATATTATATCTTCGAGAAGCTAAGCAGTCAATCATCTTTACATTAAGACCGTCTATTTTACGTCTATTCAACGGAATCCGTTGAGAGTCTATTTTAATAGACGTAAAATAGACGGTCTTAATGTAAGACAAAATACTTTAAAACAAATCGTCGCAGTATTTAAAAAAAAGTATTCACAAACCGAGTAAACCCTTTTGCTTGCAAGTCGCTGCTAACACCATCTCCTCTCTCACCATATCCATGGAACGAGACCGAACGCTATTGATGTTCTTAGAAAAATAATCAATTTAATCAGACGGAAAGCGCTAGTTACGTCAGCACGGGTTCTTTGTATGGGATGAGGCATTTGTATGCTAGTAATATATTACCTGTGGTATAGGTCAGCCTTCCAAACCGTACGTTGTAGGTGCGATCCCCAGCTTTTGAAATTCTTTTTCAAATACAATTAACTCATTTCTACTACTACGAATTTTTTGATCTATCTAATATTTACAAATAATAATAATTTCTGCATACTTTTTATGTTTATGCCAATATGAATTTAAATATTCTTATGGAATGCTATGCGGCATTACAACGCAGTTATATATTTAGTCTGTTAAGTACATAAATCCTTGCCCTGCTAGGACTTTTTTTCGAGAGTATCCAGTCTCTCGGACAACTTGAAAATTTACCAAACAGCAGTGGAAGTAAATTTTCTGTGCTACTGAAGGAACTACTGTCATTGATTAAATACCGAGGAAAACAAAGAAATCGTGAAACGAATTCAAGCTTACCTACAGTCGACAAACTGCGCAAACTTAACTTACTTAATTTATTATCCTTAAAGACCATTTCAGACATCAGTCTACATAGTCTTCACATGATCTACTACTAACTCTGAGTTTGTTTCGGCCTTTCTTTTCGGAGTAGTCAGATAGGAAACGCCGACATCAATTAGTTTTAAAAAATATGATCGACATGTAAAAGTGTTTGTACAAACCAACTTACAGAAATAAAATCATTTATCATTTATCTGCTAAGCGCTAAGCCGCCTACTCAGGCTTACCATTTTAGGGTTCCGTTCCTTAAAAAGAAACTCTTATGAATCACTTCTTTGTCTGTCTGTCAAGATCTTTTTCTCAGAAACGCGAGGAGGTATCTAGTTGAAATTAATGTCAAGTACTCTCAATGATCCACGAATGACAGCCCGGTACCAATGGCTTAACGTGCTTTCCGAAATAAGGAGGGTCCTCGCTATGTAAATATGGTCTCCCAACCAAGGAACGGCCTGCTGCAAATCTTTATCCGTGCGTGCGGTAGGTAATTCGGTGGTAAAAATATGGCAAAAAGGAAAAGACTTATCTTATCTACTCTATTATACTTATCAGATTAGTTCTAGGTCGTATGTCCTAGCAAGTCCCGGCAAGCCTATTGCCAATGGGGCACCTGGGCACTTAAAATCCTATCTTAGGGTAAACCTGAAAAATTCTTCTAGTAGTCTGCTAGTAATTCTTTCAGCTATTTTATATAATAATAAAATTGTCTTCTGTCTGATAATTTTTGTTGTTGAGTCTTTCTTTCTGCTTTATTACCATCATGCTGCGTTCCATTTTTTTCTTTTAATAAAAGGAGGCCTATGCCAAAGAGGCAACTACTGCTTAAAGGCGTTATATACATTCGTACAAAGTCGTCGTCGTTTGTAAGTCGGAGTAATTACTTATACTATTCTCAAAAAACCGAGTTTCAATAGATCGAATAACAAAAATTCTGACTTAATGATAATTCGAAACATCAAAAATACGAATGCCGATTATTAAAATACCGATTAATACAATTCCAAAATAAAAACGCCTTGTAAAACTGAATAGCAAGACAAATAAACACATAATTGCTCGTCAGCGAGAAGTATAATATTATGTTTAGTATGAGGAGATAGAATTAAAAAACTAATGACAGATGCTTTTTCCTACTCATAATTGCAAAGATTGTTTACAGTTATTATGTAGTGTATATATCCTATAAAGTAATTAATTAGGTGTCATACTATTCATACTGCTTGTTTTACTTTATACTGTGCAACTACGTGTACATTATTAGATCATATTATAATATCCATGTTGCATGGCACCGCCAACCGCGAACCGGAAGACGTTGCGTTGGAAGGCCTCCCACCAGGTGGACCGATGACCTGGTGAAGGTTGCAGGAATCCGTTGGTTGCGGGACGCACGGGACCGGTCAATGTGGCGACGCTTGGGGGAGGCCTATGTCCAGCAGTGGACGTCTTTCGGCTGATATGATGATGATGATGATGAAGTTGCATGCAACATGCAAGCAGCCATGCAGCATGCAAGCAGGCATGCAGCATGCTAGCAGGCAAGCAGCAAGCAAGCAGCAAGCAAGCAGGCATGCAACATGCAGCATGCATTGTTTCTATCACGACTCCGGCGCTGCGGGGTTTGGGCGGCCCCACGCGAGCTTATCGTCGCAGATGGTTTTAACGCTCACCACCGCAATATAAAAGCACTACAAAGGGAAAAATAACTTTCTTTTTGGAAGTCGGTGTCTGGTAGGTACCAATATTTTTCGTTATCGACTCTTTTTCGAGAGTATCCAGTATCCCTGACAGCTTGAAAATTTACCAAGCAGCAGTAGAAGTAAACTTTCTGTGCTACTGAAGGAACGACGGTCATTGATTAAATACCGAGGAAAGTAAAGAAATCGTGAACGAATTCAAGCTTACCTACGGTCGACAATTGCGCAATCTGAACTTATCTGCTTACCGCTAAGCCGCCTACTCGGGCTAATCATTTTTGGGTTCCGTTTCTGAAAAAGAAACCCTTAAATGAACACTTCGTTGTCTGTCTGTCAAGATCTTTTTCGCAGTAACGCGAGGAGGTATCATGTTGATATTAATATCAAATACTCAGGTCTGTATTTCCTTGGCAGTGCGGTAGTCGGTTTCATCATCAGTCTTTCGAGTTCTCACGACCCCCTAACGAGAACAACTCTCAAAGATCCACGAATGACAGCCCGGTACCAACGGCTTCACGTGCTTGCCGAAATAAGGAGGGTCCTTGCTATGTAAATATGGTTTCCCAACCAAAGATCGACCTGCTGCAAATCTTCATCCGTGCGTGCGGTAGTTAATTCGGTGGTAAAAATATACTAATAATATACTAATAAATAATACTCTATTTTACTTATCAGGTTAGTTCTAGGTCGTATGTCCTAGAAAGTCCCGGCAATTCTATTGCCAACGGGGCACCTGGGCACTTAAAATCCTATCTTAGGGTAAAACTGAAAAATTCTTCTAGTAGTCTTCTAGTAATTCTTTCAGCTAGTTTATATAATAATAATTTAATTTATTCACAAAAAAATTGTCTTCTGTCTGATAATTTTTGTTGTTGAGTCTTTCTTTCTGCTTTATTCCCATCATGCTGCACCCATTTTTTTCTTTTAAAAAAATATCAGACGGAAGACAAAATTAGTTGACGTCGTAAAGAGGATAAGGCTACTTTAGTGGAACTGGGCTGGCCATGTCTGTAGGTTAGAGAATAGTCGATGGACCAAAAAAGTAACTGAGTGGATATTATGAGATCACAGCAGAAGTAGAGGTCCTCGGCAAGGTGGGAAGTAAAGGAGGACCTGGTTGGATGACTAAAGCTAGAGACAGGAATCAGTGGAAGGAAAAGGGGGAGGCCTACGCCAAAGAGGCAACTACTGCTTAAAGGCGTGATATACATTCGTACAAAGTCGTCGTCGTTTGTAAGTCGGAGTAATTACTTATACGTACTATTCTGAAAATACCGAGTTTCAATAGATCGAATAACAAAAAGTCCGACTTAACGATAATTTGAAACATCAAAAATACGAATTCCGATTATTAAAATACCGATTAATACAATTCCGAAATAAAAACACCTTGTAAAACTGAATAGCAAGACAAATAAACACATAATTGCTCGTCAGAGATAGTTATATTATTTAGTCTGTTAAGTACATAAATCCTTGCCCTGCTAGAATTCTTTTTCGAGAGTATCCAGTCTCTCTCCAATCTCTGACAGCTTGAAAATTTACCAAGCAGCAGTAGAAGTAAACTTTCTGTGCTACTGAAGGAAAAAAGGTCATTGATTAAATACCGAGGAAAGTAAAGAAATCGTGAAACGAATTCAAGCTTACCTACAGTCAACAACTGCGCAAACTGAACTTATCTGCTTACCGCTAAGCCGCCTACCCAGGCTAACCATTTTTGGGTTCCGTTTCTGAAAAAGAAACCCTTAAATGATCACTTCGTTGTCTGTCTATAAATATCTTATTCGCAGTAACACGAGGAGGTATCATGTTGAAAATAATATCAAATACTGAGGTCTGTATTACCTTGATAGTGCGGTAGTCGGTTTCATCATCAGTCTTTCGAGTTCTCACGACCCCCTAACGAGAACAATTCTCAAAGATCCACGAATGACAGCCCGGTACCAACGGCTTCACGTGCTTGCCGAAATAAGGAGGGTCCTTGCTATGTAAATATGGTTTCCCAACCAAAGATCGACCTGCTGCAAATCTTTATCCGTGCGTGCGGTAGTTAATTCGGTGGTAAAAATATGGCAAAGAGGAAAAGACTAATGTTATCTACTCTATTATACTTGTCAGATTAGTTCTAGGTCGTATGTCCTCCGAAGTTAAATATCTAGGTATAACGCTTGATAAAGAACTCACGTGGAAAAATCATGTGGAAAATATTACGACAAAGGCCTTACGAGTGTTCGGCATGTGTCGTTCTACCTACGGTAAAACTTTTGGGCTAAAACCCAAAGTGATACGATGGCTGTACCGGACAATGATAATACCTATTATCACATACGGCAGCATAGTGTGGTGGCCAAGAACAAAGCTTGCCTCGTGCAAAGCGCCACTCACCAGGTTACAAAGAACAGTGTGTCTCGGTATCACGGGTGCTTTCAGGACAACACCTACGGCAGCTATTGAGAGATACCTCCATATCCCTTCTCTGCATATGATGGTTGAATTCGAGGCAAGGAAGACATTACATCGTCTCGCTGTCGCTGGACTATGGGATGCCTCTAAGCCAAAGACTAACCATACAAAGTTCGATGAGAATGAAGACCTGGATCGGGTAACAAGCATGATATCCGATAAAATGCAAACTATGTTTGTGTTTGAGAGGTCTTTCAAGGTCCAAATCCCTACAATAGAGGACTGGACGAAGGGACTTGATCCATCAGAACAAGATAGTCTGGTGTGGTACACTGATGGATCCAAAATGGAATCAGGTACAGGAGCGGGAATATACCCAAAAGGCTACAAATGTAGCAAAAGCTTAGGGAAGATGGCAACTGTATTCCAAGCGGAAACATATGCCATTATAACCTGTGCTCAAGAGAATATAGATAGAGGGACCAGAGGTAAATCCATATATATTCTTAGTGACAGTCAGGCTACAATCAAAGCCATGGCATCCTATAAAGTGGACTCCGGACTTATTCTGGATGCTATCCAAACCCTAAACAGGCTTGGGAAGCACAACAGGGTAAGACTGATGTGGGTCCCTGGGCACAAAGGATTCCATGGTAACGAAGTGGCTGATGAACTGGCAAGGGAGGGCTCAGCGAATGATTTTGTGGGTCCAGAACCATGTGTAGGCATCTCGACGTGTCTCGCAAAAGCCGCATTTAGGGAGTTTGCAGATCACAGACAACGAACTTGCTGGCTGTCTATTACCGGTCTACAACACTCCAAGAGATTCCTGGGCTCTACTTTCAAAGCCCGGGATTGCATTTGGAACATGAGCAGGAGGCAAATCCGCTACCTGCTTGGGGCCTTTACTGGGCACTTTGGAACCAACGACATGCTCATGAAGATGGGTCTAACCGCGACACCCATGTGCAGGTTGTGTGGGGAACATACGGAACGCATAGAGCACCTACTGTGCACATGCGATGCACTGGCTGGTAAGCGAATGAGTCTCCTAGGGGTTGGATACACAAAACCAGAAGATTATAGGCTCATATCTCCTAGTCTCGTTGTAAAACTCATGAAAACAGTTTTCAACGAGAATGAGGAGAAGTAAGTTATCTAGGGGACCACAAAAGATCCCAATGGGTCGAAGTGTCCGAGGTATTTCTCGGCCCCTCCATAAGATAAGATAAGATGTCCTAGCATGTCCCGGCAAGCCTATTGCCAACGGGGCACCTGGGGACTTAAAATCCTATCTTAGGGTAAAACTGAAAAATTCTTCTAGTAGTCTGCTAGTAATTCTTTCAGCTAGTTTATATAATAATAATTTAATTTATTCACAAAAAATTGTCTTCTGTCTGATAATTTTTGTTGTTGAGTCTTTATTTCTGCTTTATTCCCATCATGCTGTGTTCTATTTTTTTCTTAAAAAAAAAAATATCAGACGGAAGACAAAATTAGTTGACGTCGTAAAGAGGATAAGGCTACTTAAGTGGAACTAGGCTGGCCATGTCTGCAGGTTAGAGAATAGTCGATGGACCAAAAAGTAACTGAGTGGATATTATGAGATCAGAGCAGAAGTAGAGGTCCTCGGCAAGGTGGGAAGTATATTTTGGGAGAAAGGTGGACCTGGTTGGATGACTAAAGCTAGGGACAGGAATCAGTGGAAGGAAAAGGGGGAGGCCTACGAAAAAGACGCAACTACTGCTTAAAGGCGTTAAATACATTCGTACAAAGTCGTCGTCGTTTGTAAGTCGGAGTAATTATAAACGTTAGAAATATTGACATTACTCATATTTTTATAATTCCTAAATTTCAATATTCCTAACGATTATAACTACTATTCTCAGAAAACTTAGTTTCAATAGATCGAATAACAAAAAGTCCGACTTAATGATAATTTGAAACATCAAAAATACGAATTCTGATTATTAAAATACCGATTAATACAATTCCGAAATAAGAACACCTTGTAAAACTGAATAGCAAGACAAATAAACACATAATTGCTCGTCAGAGAGAAGTATAATATTATGTTTAGTATGAGGAGATAGAATTAAAAAACTAATGACAGATGCTTTTTCCGACTCATAATTGCAAAGATTGTTTACAGTTATTATGTAGTGTATCCTATAAAGTAATTAATTAGGTGTCTTATTATTCATACTGCTTGTTTTACTTTATACTGTGCAACTACATGTACATTATTAGATCATATTATAATATCCAAGTTGCATGCAACATGCAAGCAGCCATGCAGCATGCAAGCAGGCATGCAGCATGCTAGCAGGCAAGCAGCAAGCAAGCAGGCATGCAACATGCAGCATGCATTGTTTCTGTCACGGCTCCGGCGCTGCGGGGTTTCGGCGGCCCCACGCGAGCTTATCGTCGCAGATAGTTTTAACGCTCACCACCGCAATATAAAAACACTACAAAGGGAAAAATAACTTTCTTTTTGGAAGTCGGTGTCTGGTAGGTACCAATATTTTTCGTTATCGACACCGACTTCCAAAAATAAACTTATTTTTCACTTTGTAGTGTTTTTATTTGGAAGTCGCTAGTATTTTTTTGTAAAAAAGTATTTTTCAATTTTTGTTGTACCTACCTAATAGACAAGTAGTTAAGTAAGGTACCTATAATGCCAGAATAGGTTACCCGAATATCATGAAACTGAACATAATCGGTGAAATGAGAGTGTACCAAGGTGAACTGTACACATCTGCGTACATCTTTAGAGCGTACTGGCGTGATGTTATGTTATGAAATGATATAAACAATAAACAGACATGCGATAATTGTTTCTGTAACTTATATTTACCACCTATATGTGCAGGTACTCTCTTTCTTCTCCTAAAATTGTTTGTCCGAAAATCATTATCCATAACACGTTTGCTATTAACTTCAGTAACCATAATGTTTGTTTATGTTTGTATGTTTTTTTGTCATAGATTTAAGATCCTACTTTGTAAACCTACATTCTAGCAAATAAATGAATTTGAATTTGAAAATCCCGAAATTTTGTTTAACATAATAATCTTTAGTTCTAAAAGTATTCTGTCGTAATATCGAGTACCTACTATAATAATTGAATCTCCAAATTTAACAAGACCTAAAGTCATATGTCCTAAGTATTGTGTTAAATAATGTGTATTGTTCCGAATGTTCAAAAATTTTAGTCGACATTTGTTATAAATTAGGTTTTAGTTACAGAAATGAATCGCTGTAAATCCGACTCCACGCAGTCTTGTCTGCTCTACCACTAGAGTGTAATTTAAAATCGCGTAGGCGCGGAGGGACGAGGCGGCCCGCGAGTTGGTCGTAACACTCGCAGACGCGGCTGAGGCTGGTCGGCGAAGCCGGCCGGCAAGCCGAAGCTGCGGTGGTGAGCGTTAAACCCATCTGCGACGATTAACTCGCGTGGGACAGCCGGAGCCCCACAGCGCCGGAGCCCCACAGCGCCGGAGCCCCGCAGCGCCGGAGCCGTGGCAGAAACCATGCCTGCTGCATGTTGCATTATTGCTTGCATGCTGCATGCTGCGTGTTTGCTTGCATGCTGCATGCTTGCTGGTATGCTGCATGCTTGCTTGCATGCTGCTTGCTTGCTTATTGATTGTAATATTTATGACAAACGGATTTAGGACATATTATATTTAGGGATTTCAATTTTATGGCATGTGATGTTATGTGATATTAAGTTTGGGTAAGTTATCATTCGGACAAATGATGATTAGGACAAAAAAAGTTATGGCACTTTAAATTATGGATTAAAAAGTTAGGTGACACAATAGAGAACCATATGTGCATTATGGATGCAATTAATTTAATTTGAATTTGGTTTTATAGGTGCTATACATGATGCCTTTTAATTTGTGAGAATTTTTTTAGGGGGTAAAAGAACTCATGAATATGAACAAACTTCACTATCGTATCAACTCAAGCATATGTATATCCGTTCCCTATATTTATCGAGTTTTACAAACATCAATATATTTATCTACTAAATATCAAATTTCTTTTTATAATTTTTAGAGTTGGTTCAACAGAAAATGATTGTTCATATTCAGTTTACGTCCATTACTGGAAATTGCAGAAAAAGCACCATGAATAAAAATATAAGTACCTATGCACAAAAATACATAAACAAAAAAACACTACCACTTTGTAATAATAATATTTTTAATAACAGGTTCTTACATAGTCGTCATTCTTGCAATTACTGTTTAAGTATGAACACCTTATTAAACAATTTATTCATAGCGACTATTCGTGTGACTGTGTAAGTTTTCTTAAGCTTTTACTTTTCTGGGGAAAACATTGAGGTGTATTCCTCCCTTCGGCCCGATGATAGCTCTGCGTGGCGAAACCCCTAAATTCCTGTCTGTGTTTTTCGACGGCTCCACTCTGAACTTAGACAACATCTTCACTATACACAACTGAGACTGAAGCCTGCCAAACCGCATACCTAAAAAAACAACCAATTTTTAAACACAACAAATTACAAAATACAACAAATAAAAAATAAAAAAAATGTTAATTTTTAACCGACTTCCCAAAAAGGAGGAAATTCTATGTTCGAAATTATGTAAATTATGACCTGTGGGCTTAGTGCGAGTTTTTACTCATGCTCAATCGCTTTAACGTAACCGTCAATTAGAATTGAAACTGAATAAGCGCCATCTGGTGAAAGTATAGAAAGTAAATATAGTAATAAATAAATAGAGCAATTAAAAAAAAACTGAAAAAGGTCTATGGTAGGTGCTCATAAATCTGACGATGCGGTAATCAGTAGTGTTATAACAATCTTCAAAATCACAATACGACGCAGACATGAATTAATATAACGGAACTTTGCGGGCTCCTACTGAAAAAAATACCATTTTTATTTAGTGATCGTTTGATAAGTAACGTGCGAAAGTAAAGCAATATTCCATATTTATGGATTTAGTATCGAACTGTTATTTTTATATTACAGACACTTAAATTTCATTTATTTGTAAAGATGCGGATTCATTAAGGGAAAAATATTTACGCAAGTAATTAATGTCAGGCGTAGTTATGGTTTCGAATTGAATTAATGCACATACAATGACTTGGCCTATTACAATCCCACTGTATGGACAGTGACGACATTTTCATGACGTATTTACCACTGCGCGGACCCAATGCGGATTGGTGACTTTGAAAAGCACAGAGACCGGCCCTAATTTCTGATTTTTAATTCGTAAACAGACATTTGGGGGGTTGTCACTTTATCGTTCATCTGAGTAATCGTAAGTTGATCAAAAATCGAAGTAGATCGAACAAGGAACAATTTCACGGCAAAAAAAATATATATTTGATAAGAAACTAGCGGCCTTTTTTAAATTTCTACTCATTTATTTCAGACTTCATTCTATCGATCGCATTTATTTTATTGTTGATTTGTTATTATAACAGTTTGTGTACTATGTGTGTTAATACTGTTATATTTAAATATATTACGTTTATATTCACAAAACATTTATTAACATCAATTCATAAAATTTAATTGAAGAGTCATGTCACGTCGATTCGATGAATCACTTTTGAAACATTAAAAAAAAGAGATAATTGGCAGCTGTCAGTTTAGTCGACCAAAATAAAAATCACAATATATACAAGTGAAATTCTATCATCGAAAGCGTTAGCGAGTGTTAAAAAGGCAAAATTTTATAGGAATGAAAAGCGATATCGAAAAATCACGTGAACAATTCCTTACATTTCGACTACCGCTTTCGCTGACATCGAATGCCACTTGTCTAGAACCTTAGATGCATGTTTTGTTTTAGGTTCAAAACAAACAATAAGAAGTAACTCACCGATGCAATTTCTTTGTCCAAGACCAAATGGTAAATAAGCACATGGGTGACGCTTGCCCACCTCCTCCGCGTCAAATCTATCAGGGTTAAATACTTCAGGCTTGGTATAATATTTTTCGTCATAGTGGATACCCCTCGGAGATATTAGCACAGTAGTGTTCTTTTCAATTACCAAATCTGTACCAGGTACTTTGTAATCTCTTGTAGTCCTTCTTTGTAGTGGTTCTACTATTGAGTACATGCGAAGAGTCTCATCAAATACTTTATTCAAGTATTTCATTTCCTTTACGGTATCGTACGTTATTTCTCCATTATGTGCTTGAATAACTTCGTCAATTTCTGCCGTCAACTTGCTTTGAATGTCAGGGTTTAATGCCATCTGATACATCAAGTATGCCATTGTGGTTGCACTGGTCTCATACCCAGCTACGTAAAATACAAAAGCTTGCGCAGCCATCACATCTTCTGTTATTTCAACAGACGCCACACTGTTGCCGAATTTTGAACTCTTGACCTCTCCCATTTCACGGAGTTCCAGTATTAGATCCATAAAATCGTTTCGGCCGGTTGGCTTACCATTTCTTTGGGCAACAATTGTGTCCACAAGATTTTTAAAGAATTTTTGAATTGGACTCGGAATAAGAGAAAGATTTAGTGTTTTTAGGAGTCCAGGATACATCATATCCAATTCATTGGCGTAAGTCGGAGCCGAAATTATTTGATCTACTAGTTCCAGTGCTTTCATTTTGTCGTTGAGACTATCATAGTTAACACCGAAAGCACAGGCGGAGATCGTAGACAACGTGTATGTCTGAAGAAGGGAATGTATTTCAAACTCTTGCTTCGTTTGGCATTCCGCACTCACATGGTCCAGAAATGTATTAGCACCTTCATGCATTAAGTAATACATGTTCTTTAACTTGCCAGATGTAAAAATAGGACTAAACCGATTTCTCAAGGCTCTCCATGTTTCTCCATCTGCGTGGAACAAATTTTGTCCCAATCCCTCTTTGCTGAATTCAATGCCGCGATCAGTGAATACTTCGAAGTCCTTAATAAAGACATGTTTCAAGATTTCTAGGTCGCGTATAAGAAGACATGGAGTTGTCATTCTATACACACCGACCACTTTTTCATTTGGAAACATATTATAGATTTCTTGAAAAAGAACACCTTGATTTTTATTTCGTAGAGCTGATTCCTTCATGTTGCCGAAAAATACGGTTGGTTCTGGTCCTCGAACATTTCGGCTCTTCCAGTAGTTAAATGTCCTTGTGAAATAGCGGTATAGAACGTAAACTAACACTGTTAACACTATCGGCAAATATAATAGCAACATTTCTAAGGAGCTCTTAACACATCCACTGATCGCTAAATTATGGAGAGAAATATGACTTAAGACGATATTATATAGCAAGCGACAAACCTGATTACGATAATTTTGTAGTATTTATGTCCATTATTCATTAAACACTTTGGGTGGGTTATCATTATTATTACTTTCATTATCACTGTTATCAGTAAGCAACTGCATTGAAATATTTTTTTCAATACAGTTGTTAAACATGGCGTACTTTCAGAGGCTATAATTATGATTCGAAAGTTAAATCTTACGCATAGGCATCTTTCTGTTACGCGGTCGTGACTTTTGTTTACGAGCTCGATCATTATGTTTGCAGTTTAGTTTTAAATTTATAAGTCAATTTAAAAAAGTTTAGGAGCAAGGAGTTTTCAAACATAGAATAAAATGGGATAGATTTTCTAAGAGGAAAAATGAATGATTCCGTACGTTTTAGCATTGAATTCTCAAAAGTCTTATAAATGGTTGTTTAATATATTTAATTACCAGTTTTAATTTAATTATTTTCACATCAACATTTGTCAAAAATCGAATAAGCTGTATAGCTGTATAGGCTGTTAACGTTGTAAAAAAATAAGTCCAGTTGCAAAAACGCGCCATAAGTCAATTTAAAAAAGTTTAGTAGCAAGGAGTTTTCATACTTAGAATAAAATGGGATACGATTTTATACGAGGAAAAATTAATGATTCCGTACGTTTTAGCATTGAATTCTCTTTTTTTTTTTAAAGTTGTTATTATGTTTAATTAACAGTTTTAAGTTAATTATTTTCACATTAACGTTTGTCAAAAATCGAATAGGCTGTATAGGCTGTTTTCTTTGAAAAAAAAATATGTCCAGTTGCAAAAACGCGCCATATTGAAAATTTTATTTTTTGTGAATAAACAAATCTAATTCTTTGATTTGTTTTTACGGTTTCTCACAACTGTATTGAAAAACGTCGTGTGATACACGGGTGTGTAGGTTATTGCAAACTCGTGTCATTAAAAACCCTCGCCTTCGGCTCGGGCTTGTTAATGACAGCTCGTTTGCAATAACCTACTTCCCACCCTTGTATCACAATGTACTATTTCAATACAGTTGTTAAACATGGCGTAACTTTCAGAGGCTATAATTATGATTCGAAAATTAAATCTTTCGCACGGGCAACGGGCATCTTTCTGTTACGCGGTCGTGACTTTTGTTTACGAGCTCGATCATTAGTTTTGCAGTTGAGTTTTAAATTTATAAGTCAATTTAAAAAAGTTTAGTAGCAAGGAGTTTTGAAAATGGGATAGATTTTATACGAGGAAAAATGAATGCGCACTAACACCCGGTTTCCCAGCTCTCGATTATCGGGGTGTTAACGTAAGACAAATAATCGCCGGTAATTTCTACTTTCAGTTTCTCAACACCAAGTGTGTGTGACAAGCGGTTGACGATTTGTCACATTCGAGAAAAATCTCGAATTAAATACATGTTACAGCAGTTTTGGGTTTCTGAGAACCTTTTTTAATGTTAATCAATTGTCAACGAGCCTAATTTATAATTGTTGGAAATTGGTCGATTATTCAAAGATTAAAATAATATTATGATTTTAAAGGCTTATATTACGATAAAAAGATAATAGGGGTCGGCGAAAACTATGGTATGGGTTCAGTTATTAAAATAAGTTAATTGAAAAGCGGCCGGGGTGATGTGGTGACCCTGCCAGGGTAAACAGCACTTAACAAGGTCAGACTTTGGATGGAAAAATGGCACTTGTATTAAAAGACCGTCCATAACGTAACAGTTGCATAAATAGCTATAAAGTTACTGATTACGTTACAGTAGTGAATGAAGTGAATGAATACCAGCTAGGGTAGCCATCCGAAATAAATTGATGCCGATTATTTAATGTACGAGTAACAAGCGATTACGTAATTCTTCCATGATGCAGTTTTGTGAAACCCACTGACAACTGAGGGCTGGCTAATTAGTGACAAATTGTCAGCGGATTTGAGATGTGACATCGACTTCAGAAACCGGCCCTAAGACAAGTAGAATATACTTGTCTACAGAAATGTATGCCTTAATGGTTTTGATGTTGTCTGTTTAACTGAAACATGGCTAATAGACGGAATCTCTGATTCAGAACTGTTCGACAGGTCACATAAATACAGGACATCTCGTTTAGGGACGGAACCGAAATTATTCCAGAACTGGTCAGTCTATGGGAGGGTCTGTTATTATCGTTTTTAATCGTGAGCTAGTGGCGGACGTGCGCAGTGGGTGTCAAAGTCAAAGCCATTTATTTGCATTAAATGCGGTACAAAGATGGTATAATTATGTTATTAGCACGATGACACATTTTGCCATAAGTTGGCATGCAAATAATAAGATCTGAGTTAAGGTGCTTACAATAAGCAGATCTCATAACACATTATTTTTATTAGGTATTTAACCTGTTAAGTTTAGTAAACTCTCCAAAACACTTAGTTTACTTACTAAAGTAGACTATGAAATTATATGGTTAACAACACAAAATATAAATCAAATAATATCATAAAAGGCAGTAGGTAGAAATTACAACAACTAATAACAAGATAATCTACAATATATTCCTGTAGTAATAAGATTGACATGGAGATTTTTTTAGAAATTCGTTCATAGAATAAAAGCTGTGAGCTGGTGCTCGTCTGCTGAGGAGTTATGGTTCACGTTAACGTTGAAACAAAAGAAGCCCAGAATAACATATAAAATGCAAATACTCGTATGTGTTGCTTTTACATCTGCTGTCAGACTCAGGAAAATTCATTCGTAAGCTCAGTTGGCTAGTTTCTCGGATAACTTTGTGGATGTAGATATATGTAGTTCTCAAGAATCCTACCGACAAGTATTCTCGGCGACTTACATCAACCAAACATTGTATGCACGTTACGGCATTTTTAGAAGATCATATTTACCGTTACATCATTCTCGGGAAATATTAGGCAGAGGAGTACAGTAGGTACACACTGTACCTACACGTACAGTAAACCCAATTTCGCCGGTTATGTTAAGTCTCTTGCAATTTGGAGTGTGCTCCATTACACCAGACTGCTACTGAGAAATGTTCAGATAAAGATCCTAGGACCTCACGTGTAGAGTTACCGCGGCCCTGGCTCAAGCAACTGAAGGAACACGGGTGGGTTTTAGTCAGTAAAAGTCTGACACGCCCTCCCGCTTCATCCAGAGCGGGAGAAGTCACTGGATGATTTCACACCCAAAACAAAAAAAAGGACCACACGTGAGACGTTTACGATTATAAGATTTTATTGGGTTCGAATTCGAAACATGAACTGTGCACAGTATCTACCATTGAAAGTAACCATCCCGATACTCGTATCACCGTATACCGTCAAACAGTGTATGATGGTATACGGTGCCATGTAGATGGGGCTTCAGCACCAAATCTGTGACTAAAATAGGGTAAAATGATCAAAGGAAAGAAAATTTTTTGGATAAGGCAACCTTTATTAATGTATGGTTTTTACCCTACGAACAAACGTCTTAGATTTGACGTCAATCAAATGCAATGAGAGCAGTGGTGGCCCAGTGGTATCGGCCGCGACTTACAAGTTGTAGGTCTTGGGTTCGAGCCCAGGTAGGCGCTTTACTTTGTGTAAATTATTTCATCACCACTGCTCTCAAAACGGTGAAGAACATCGTGAGGAAACCGGCATGTCCTAGAACCAAAAATTCGAAGACATTGTGACATCTACCAACCCGCACTGGGCCCGCGTGGTGGATTATGGCCCATTCCCTCTCACAGAGAGGAGGCCTGTGTCCCAGCAGTGGGAACATATTAATAGGCTGATGATGTGATGATGTGAAATGCAATGCAAAAAAATTACCTATTTCCTTTTTGCCAAAGTGAAGAATTTATCCCGGGAAAATCCGAATCCCGTTTACACTTATTCAGTCATTTTTTAACCGACTTTCGAAAAAGGAGGAGGTTCTATGTTCGACTTCTTGTATGTTTTTTTTTTTTTTTTTTTTTTTTTTTTTTTATGTATGTTCACCGATATCTCCGTCAATTGTGGACCGATTTTGAAAATTCTTTTTGTGTTTGAAAGAGTATGTTCCGAAATTGGTCCCATTTTATTTTGGTGAAGATCTGATGAAGGACTTCGAAGATATACAACAGAACTCTTCAATAAATAACGGCAAATCTCTCGGGACTGCTGCAATCGCATGTCTGTTTATTGTTTATACCATTTCATAACATAACATCACGCGATTACGCTCTGAAGGGGTAAGCAGATCTCTCATTTGATCGGTTTTGTTCAAGTTTCATGATATTCGGGTAACCGATTCTAGCGTTATAGAAAACTTACTAAACAACTTGCCTATTAGGTAGAAACTAAAAAGTGAAAAATAAAAAAACTTTTTACAAAAAAATACTACCGACTTCCAAATAAGAAAACTACAAAGTGAAAAATAACTTTATTTTTGGAAGTCGGTGTCCATAACGCAAAAAAAAGGTACCTACGAAAGACACCGACTTCCAAAAATAAAGTTATTTTTCACTTTGTAGTTTTCTTATTTGGAAGTCGGTAGTATTTTTTTGTAAAAAGTTTTTTTCTTTTATCAAGATAAACTTTTTTATCAGATTATTATTTTCATTTCTTTCGACTATTTCTTTCTGTGCATCTTTACTACGTATATCTTTACTTCCTGTCTATAATTTTACTAATTAGTAAAACCTACCACCTATTCGTCTGGCAATTGCCAGACGAATAGGGGTGGGTTGCGGACAGGATGTCAACAAAAAAAACTTCTAATACTTATTATATTTATATTAAGATTAAACTTACTCAAGAAAATTAAAACAAAGAATTATACAGTCGGTTTATAACATCCAATTTATTTTGATTTTGACTTAAAATCCCTTAATAATTCCAAATAATAAAGAATCAAAAAATATACAGTCTTACATTATAACTTATCAGTGCTAATAACAAAAACAATATTTTATCGTTGCTAACAATAGGAATAAGTATACTGTGTTAAATTAAATTAATGATTAAAAATTATTATAACCAAGGCTAACAGCGTGGTCAATGGCCTCTAGTAGTGTAGAACAGTTGCTTAAAATTATGGTTTTTTTCTGCTTATTTAAATTCAAATTCAATTTATTGCATCCATAATGTACATAGGTGGTAAATATAAGTTACAGAAACAATTATGGACCTTGTCCGGCACAGCAACATTCTAGATACAGGCAGTGTCTAGGAGAGAGGAATAGCGCTCAATATTTTCCTAATCTATACATTCATTCATTCTACATTTTAGTTATCTATTCCCTTTCTATTTGTTTTTATTTGGTTTATACGTATACCTTTTTATTTCCATGTCAAATTATATATTATTCTTAAATATTAATTATTCCTTTTAGTGTTTATATTACAATACGTATATTTGATTTACATAGTTTATATTTAATAAAAAAAAAAAAAAAAAAATTATATAATTTTTATTATAAATTTTTATTAACTTTGTTTTTGTTTAATTTATTAGGGACTCACAACCATTTACAGATTATGTCTGTCTATTATATAATTAAGCTAGTAACACACACTTCACTTAAGACTATTAACTATGAACTTATTACTAAACCTAGCTTTAATGCTTTCGGGGTTTTCATCCATTGAAATTTACCTAAATCAAATGCATTTAATTTTAGCATTTTACACAAATGTTGCCTTTCTATATTATTGCGAATTTACAAATACCTATTTACTGGGACCTAGGATGCCGTCTCTAGCCTGCAGGATTTTCTGCAACCAGGGCAGGTTGTCCGGGATCCCTGAGTTGCAGAAAATGGCGATCAGTTTTACACAATTATCATTAAATTCACAACTCTAGTTACATAATAACTGTCCAATGCTTTAAGTAAAAACAGTCAATGAAAGCAACTGCAGTAAATAATGGTGTATTATTGAAAGCCTATTCTACTACTAAAATTACTATTCACAGGAAAGATATTGAAACGCAGATTTTCATTGCAAAACAGTTACAGTAATGCCATCTTTTATGGCATATGACCCACAATGATTTCGGTAACAAAATCCTCTTCGTTTTCTTAAGCTTTTAATTTTCTAGGTATAACATTAAGATGTATTCCTCCGTGTGGTCCGATAATAAATCTGTCTGGATCGACCTTTAAATTCCTATCGGTGTTCTTCGATGGCTCCACTCTGAACTTAGACAACATCTTCGCAATACATAGTTGAGACTGAAGCCTGCCAAACCGCATACCTAAAAATACATATTAAATAAATTTAAATTATAGTTATCGTGAAAAGGTCGATACTAACAGTACCTAATAGAATTCAATTGAATCCTTAGTATTAAAAATAAACAAATCCAAATAAGTAAAATTGGTTTTAACTGTATTATTGTGTAAACGAGGACTCAGGTAATACTTGGCTAAGATTAAATTTAAAGAAGCGTCGTGCACGGCACGGGCACGTGACACTGACGGTGTTATCACGTATTGGATGTCTAATGTCTACGAATACATATAGTGATCTAATGCATGTTTGTAGATGGATACCAATCACACGTTCACCTGATGATAAAAATGAATAAAAAAACCAGCCAATTGCGAGTCTGACTCGCGCACATAAGTTCTGTATAAAAAGCTATACATTCACCAAAATAAATAGGTAACATTACTAACGTTGAGGAGCTCGTGGCTAAATAATAGCAGCCGCACGGGTCGATCATCAAGGTTAAGCAACGCTTGACGTGGTCGGTCCGTGGATGGGTGACCATTTCAACATGACGAGTTTCCTCCGTGCCTCGGAAAGCACGTTAAGCCGTTGGTCCCGGCTGTTATTTGAAGATCTTTGACTGTCGTTACGGGTAGTCAGAAGCTTGAGATCTGACACCAGTCTTGTCAAGGGGTACCGTGTTACCCAGTTACTGGGTTGTGGAGGTCAGATAGGCAGTCGCTCCATGTAAAACACTGGTACTTAACTTAATCCGGTAAGACTGGAGGCCGACCCCAATATAGTTGGGAAAAAGGCTAGGCAGATGATGACTAACGTTCATAAAAAATTAAAGCGCCGAACATAGCTCTAACGAAGGGACAAAATTAACTTTGCCGTTCGAAAACTGTTGTCCACATACATCATTATACTAAATTATTACTTTTCAAGTACATTTTATAAATTTGTTGACTATTACTCGTAAACCGTGATCCATGCCAAATTATAGCTTTGTAGTACTAATAGTCTCGAGCTAAGCTGCGGACGGGCGGACGGACGTACGGACAGACAGATGCACATGGCGAAACTATACGGGTTACTTGTTGACGTCCAACTAGCAAAGCAGTCCTATAATCTATGCCTATACCTCTAAAAAGACATATAAATGAGTTATAAACGTTTTAGCGGTGACAGTGTGTTGTATAAACGAGAACACAATTTTGCTCTGTAAGCTTATAGGGCAAAAATGACCAATAAAAAAAGGATGTGCGTTCTATGGCTTATTATAGAACTAGTTTTTTGTTACTTGAGGGAACCCTAAAAAAGGAATAGCCAACTTACCGATGCAGTTCCTTTGTCCAAGTCCAAACGGTAAATAAGCGCATGGGTGACGCTTGCCTACTTCCTCTGCATCAAATCTATCAGGGTTAAACACTTCAGGCTTTGGGAAATATTTCTCGTCGTACTGAATACCCCTCGGTGAAATTAGCACTGTAGTGTTCTTTTCAATTACTAGGTCAGTACCGGGTACTTTGTAGTCTCTTGTAGCTCTCCTTTGCAGTGGTTCTACTATTGAGTACATGCGAAGAGTCTCATCGAACACTTTGTTCATGTATTTCATATCATTCATGGTATTGTACGTTACTTCTCCATTATGCGCTTGAATAACTTCTTCAATTTCTGCCGTCAACTTGCTTTGAATGTCTTGGTTTAACGCTAGCTGGTACATCAAGTAGGCCATGGTGGTTGCACTGGTCTCATACCCAGCCATATAAAACACAAAAGCTTGTGACGCCATCACATCGTCCGTTATTTCAACAGTGGCTGCACTGTTTCCAAACTTTGAGTTATTAACCTCTCCCATTTCACGGAGTTCCAGTATGAGATCCATAAAATCATGTCGGCCTGATGGTTTGCCATTCCTTTGAGCGATTATGTTATCCACCAGATTTTTGAAGAATTTCTGTATTGGGGTTGGTATAATAGAGAGGTTCAGAGATGCCAGGAGACCAGGATACATCATATCTAATTCGTTTGCATACGAAGGTTCCGAAATGAACTTGTCTACAAGTTTCAAGGCCTCTAATTTATCGCCAAGACTATCGTAGTTAATACCGAAAGCGCAAGCAGAGATCGTGGACAACGTGTATGTCTGAAGAAGGGAGTGTATTTCAAACTCTTGCTTACTTTGGCATTCTGTAATCACATAGTCCACAAATTGATTAGCGCCCTCGTGCATTAAATAATACATGTTTTTCAGTTTTCCTGATGTGAAAATAGGGGAAAACCGATTTCTCAAGGCTCTCCATGTTTCTCCATCCGCGTGGAATAAATTTTGTCCCAATCCCGCTTTGCTGAATTCAACGCCGCGATCAGTGAATACTTCGAAGTCTTTAATGAAGACGTGTTTCAGTATTTCCAGGTCACGTATAAGGAGACAAGGTGTTGTCATTCTGTATACACCGACTACTTTTTCGTTTGGAAACATGTCGTAAATTTCCTGCATCTCGACTCCTTTATTTTTTCTACGAAGGGCGGATTCCTTCATGTTGCCGAAAAACACTGTTGGTTCCGGTCCAGACACATTTCGGCTCTTCCAGTAGTTAAATGTCCTTGTGAAATAATAGTATAGAGCGTAAACTAACACTGTCAAGCCACTAGACAAATAAAACAACCACATTTTTCTGGAGCTCTTAACAAATTCGCCGAACTTTACGTAATGAATAGCATTATCATTGAGAATGTTTATATAAGAGAAGCGAGTAGAAAACCTGATTACATTAATGCATAATATTTATCAATGTTTATTAACAATCTATTTTTGGATATTTGTATTGCAGTATATGGCTAAAGTCATGACTGCAATACAAATATGCAGCAGTACTAAATGAAATCAAATGTATCTATGTATATCTACCTACATATTACAAGTTTGTTAATACAGTAATTTTTCATGTCTGTCATGTGACCGCGTTGTTTATTTATTTACTATATGCTATATGTGGCAGTGGGCAGGGCACATTGCTCGCAGAATGGATGACCGATGGCCGATGGGGCAGAAAGGTTCTGGAGTGGCGACCGCGAACCGGAAGACGTTGCGTTGGAAAGCCTCCCACCAGGTGGGCCTATGACCTGGTGAAGGTTGCAGGAATCCGCTGGTTGCGGGACGCATGGGACCGGTCAATGTGGCGACGCTTAGGGTGGCCTATGTCCAGCAGTGGACGTCTTTTGGCTGATATGATGATATCCTTTATTGTACACCTTAAAATACAATTATTATAATTTGGGGTGGGTATGGGATCTACCTCCTAGCGGTCCACCCCGGGCAACGGCACCACAGGCTTGCCTGTGGTACGGCTGAACGATCCCACTTAAGCGGTGGTAGGCTCCGCAAGGGGCCGCCTGGCTCGCGACCACCATCCCACCGGAATCCGGCGCCAAGCAGCTTGCTGTGTTCCGTCGGTGTGTGGGACTGCCAGTGCCTTTGGGGGAGAAGGAGGATGTTAGTTGCGCTGTTCAGAACCGGTCTTGGTCTCTGGGCAAAACTGGCCGGGTAACTCATTTTGGAGGGTAGCGGGATCCGAAGCACGGTGCCAGCCGTTGGCCGACTGCAGTCAGTAGGGGGCCCAAGTAGCACGCCAGCCACGTGCCAAAGGCTGCCCCGCCAACTCGCGAAAAATCCCGGTATGCTCCACCGTGCCAGCTGGCGACTGGAAGGGAGGACCCGGTGGCCATATCCGGAGGGGTTCGGGCGTCCCCGCAGTCTCCAAATGAGTTCCCCATAGGTTGGGTTAGCTCCAGTGTTCCACTTGGTTCACTGAGCAGCGCCTCGACAGTTCGACTTCTTCCCCAAAAAACTAACACAAAATGAGCAACAAAAAGAAGAATAAGGTGAAACAACGGCTGCACTTCCTCCCACTAAAAGTGCACCTCACTAACATCAGGGGGCTGCACTCTAATCTCGATCCGGTCCACCACCACCTCGAGACCGAGAAGCCGCACCTGTTTTTCCTAACGGAGACGAAGATAACAACCCCGTCGGACGTGGCGTACCTCAACTACCCGGGTTACTCTCTTGAACACAAGTTCAAGAAGCAAGCTGGGGTCTGTGTGTACGTCCGCGATGACATTTGTTGTCGTCGTCTCCGTTGCTTTGAGAGATCGGGCTTTTCTGCCATATGGCTACTAGTGGACACTGGCGTGGAGAAGTCTCTCTACATCGGCGTCTACCGATCGCACTCCGGTGACCAGGAGACGACAGCGCTTTTTAATTGCCTCGTGGAATCGGCTGACATAGCCCAGCAACGGTACCCAACAGCGAAGCTTAATTTTCTGGGGGACTTTAACGCCCATCATAAAGAGTGGTTGTACCCACACCGGAAAACTGACCATGCCGGGTTGGATGCGCGCAAGTTTTCTCTTTCGCTAGATCTAACCCAGCTGGTGAATGTGGCAACGCGGGTACCGGACGTTGACGGCCATACACCCAATTGCCTAGATCTTCTCCTGACAACTGATCCGGACAGTCATTCGGTGTCGGTCTCAGCCCCGCTGGGAACGTCTGACCACTGTCTAGTGAAATCCGTTTCGACTTGCTCTCCTCCAGATGAGAGCCCTAGAGGCACGAGGCGAGTATGGCGATACGAGTCAGCAGACTGGGACGAGATGCGGCACTTTTTTGCGTCTTATCCTTGGCGGCATGTGTGTTTCTCCTCGGGTGACCCCTCGAGCTGTGCGGACGCGGTTGCGGATGTGATTCGGCAGGGAATGGAATATTTCATTCCATTCTCCGACATTCCGCTCGGTCCCAAATCCCGACCTTGGTATAATGCTGATTGCGCCCTCGCTGAGGCCCGAAAAGAGTTTGCCTACCAAGCCTGGGTCGGGGCCCGCGACCGCAAAGTTAGAGCGCGAAGGGTTCGCGCGAAAAAAAGAGCCTTTAATTCTGCCGCCAAGTTCTGCAAGCAGGTTCTGCGTCGGGCACGTTTTGACCATACTGGACGTATTGGGGCCAAGCTGGCATCGCACCCTCCGGGTAGTTAACAGTTTTGGTCCCTGTCTAAAGCGGTCGAAACGAATTTCTGTCGGCCCACTTTACCTCCGATGCTGAAACCTGATGGGTCGCTGGCTCACTCTGCGAGAGACAAAGCAAATTTATTTGCATCTCTTTTTGCTGGCAATTCACGTCTGGACACTGGCTCCAAGCAACCACCTACTGTACCTCACTGTGACTCTTCCATGCCGGAGATCGCTGTGCACGCTAAAGAGGTCCGGAGAGTATTGTGCAGTCTAGACGTGAACAAAGCCAGCGGGCCTGACGGCATCCCAGCGAGAGTGCTGAGGCAGTGTGCGCCAGAACTGTCTCCTGTGTTGACTCGTTTGTTCCGCCTCTCTCTTGTAAAAAGAACGGTACCGAAATCCTGGAAGCTTGCAAATGTGCAACCAGTGCCCAAAAAAGGCAACCGTGCAGACCCTGCCAATTACCGTCCGATCGCCATTACCTCCATTTTGTCCAAAGTTATGGACAGGGTACTGAACAGTAAGTTGCTGACCTACCTTGAAGACAACAATATCCTCAGTGACCGTCAATATGGCTTTCGCCGGGGACGGTCAACTGGCGATCTTCTTGTGTATGTCACGCACTGCTGGGGCGAAGCCATCGAGAGACACGGCGAAGCACTTGCTGTTTCGCTTGATATCTCGAAGGCCTTCGATAGGGTCTGGCACGCGAGTCTACTCAGTAAGCTTCCTGCTTATGGCATCCCCGCTGGTTTTTGTAGCTGGATATCAGACTTCCTCAATGAACGGTCGATCCGAGTGGTCATTGACGGCTGCTCCTCTGACTTCATGGCTATTGATGCCGGAGTACCTCAGGGGTCTGTTCTCTCTGCAACTCTTTTCCTGCTACACATCAATGACCTACTTCAGCCTGGTATTATTGGGTACGCAGATGACAGTACTGTTGCAGAGAGATACTTGTCCAGCGCAAGAACCAGCGTGGATGAAGTTCGTTCCTTGAGAGAGGCTATGGTGGAAAGGACAGATTTGACCTTAAGCCTTGTCTCCCAGTGGGGTGATGACAATCTGGTCTCCTTTAACGCCACCAAAACACAGGCGTGTCTTTTTACCGCAAAAAGGAGTATATTCGATCAAACTCCTACTTTTCGGGGTGCGTCTGTTCCTGTGACTGATCGGCTCGAGCTCCGGGGCATGGAGTTGACATCCAGCCTCAACTTCGGCGCCTCCATTGAGTACAAAGCCCAAATTGCGGCCAAAAAGCTGGGCATCCTAAATAGAGTGAAGCGATACTTTACGCCTGGACAGCTTTTAACCCTTTACAAAGTGCAAGTCCGATCCTGCATGGAGTATTGCAGCCACCTTTGGGATGGCTCAGCTAAGTATCAGCTTGCCGCGCTTGACTCGGTGGAACGCAGAGCCAAGAGGCTCATTGGCGACGTTGAGCTGGCGGATGCCAAGCTACACAACTTGGCTCATCGCCGCAAGGTTGCCTGCTTGTCGGTCTTTTACAGACTGTATTTCGGTGAGTGTGCTCAAGAACTCCACGACCTCATCCCACCAGCCCCCTTCTACCATCGGACATCTAGACGCACTGCAAGTTACCATCCTTACCTTGTTGCCATTCCACCAATACGCACCAAGCGCTTCCAAACATCCTTCATAATGCGCACAGCGAATGAGTGGAACTCACTGCCTGCGTCTGTGTTTCCGAACGCATTCAACCCGAATCTCTTCAAAGTTAGAGTGAACAGGCTTCTTCTGGGTAAGCTCGCTCCATCGTCGACTCTGTCTCTGTCACCTTTGACCTAGACTAGAGTCAAGAGCAAACCCATCACAAATAAAAAATAAAAAAAGAATATTAACTTAATGCCTAAGGCATTAAGTCCGCCTTTGTCTCTTTGTGCATGAAATCTAAATAAATAAATAAATATTAAAATTATAAATACAAATACAATGGGCGGCCTTATCGCATTCCGCGGACTCTTCCAGGCAACCTGGTATGGACAGTAATTGTCTGGACATGAAGTGGGGTTGTGGTGTTCTTCTAAACTACGCAACGGATTTACATGCATTATTCACCACCACTCTTTTATGGGTGAAACATTAATTTCAAACTTGTTTAAATTAAATAAAACATATTTAATTTAAAAAAACCGGCTTAGTGCGAGTCGGACTGGCGCACGAAGGGTTCCGTACCATTATCACAAAAAACGGCAAAAAAATCACGTTTTTTGTATGGGAGCCCCACTTAAATAATTATTTTATTCTGTTTTTAGCATTTTTTGTTATAGCGGCAACAGAAAAACATCATCTGTGAAAATTTCAACTGTCTAGCTATCATGGTTCATGAGATACAGCCTGGTGACAGACGGACAGACAGACAGACAGACGGACCTCGGAGTCTTAGTAATAGGGTCCCGTTTTTACCCTTTGGGTACGGAACCCTAAAAAGCAGTACTTTTTCAGTCTCGCTCAAGGGCTTGTAGTCGACGGACCTGTGTCGTTTTTATTGTTGTCATTATGTTTTTTATCATATATCTTGTAGTTATTGAGAAATTTTCGCTGAAAAACTAGCTGTTTTCTGTTTTTGGCTCGTGAAACTTGTAGGGACTCCTTTTCATGCGGACGAAACCGCGGCCACAAAAGCTGGGAACATATACAATTAAAATTAGTTTTCCACTAGAATTCGATCTTCCTTGATGGATAAACCATACTGATAACATTTTTAAATCTAGTGGGTTTTGCTTTGCTGGCCCAGGTATGTCGTGGTAGCACAGCGGCTTAATAGACCTCGCCTCTGGTTCTTGAGGTCGTGAGTTCAAATCCGGGCAAGTACTAAATATGACTTTTTCAATTCATATGTATTGTATTGCCTATACATATTTATAAGTTTATCTCGGACATTGCAGACATCGGTGAAGGAAAACGTCGTGGGCAAATCTGGACTTAAAGTTAATACATGATGTCTGAAATTGATAAACCGCATTGAGCAAGTTAACTCACCTTCTGTGTTTCTACTATTTTGTTATTATTTATCATATTCTATTTTTCCCTTAAATATGTTCCGTTTCTGTGAATGTATCCGTGGCATTAACAGTGGGCACTATGAGAATATCAGCGCAGCGTTATTTTCTTTTTAATACCGTTGCACATGCTGAGATAGGAGCCTTTTTGGTCTCGAACGGGGTTATTTATTTTTATTATATCTTGTGCTCTTGTGCAGAAAGAAAAAAAAAATTATTTGTGACCCACAAATAAATACTTTTTCTTCCAACTATGCTTTAATTTCATCACAATCACACTAAAAACTCAGTACAAAGCGAGTCTTTATTGCTCTAGAGCAATAAAAATGTATGAAATTTCATTATTGCACAGTTTTTTTTTTTAATCGCACCAAAAGGTGCCAATCTCAATGGATTAGCTCTATTCAGCCAGCCGATATCAATACTTTTTTTTTTTACGTACGTATCATTCGTTTCTATCCTACTTGTTCCAAATTTAAAAAATGATTGCTGCTAACTCTGATTTAAAAATGAAAGAAATTTAAAAAAGTGATTTTCGTCATCGCCGCGCCCGTGGCCGCGCCCATCTACTTCCCGTGATAACGACTTCATTGTAACAAATCAGCCAGGCCCATCTAACTCGTCTGATAATATTATTCAGTCCCATGTTAAACAAACAAATATAAATTTGCCCAACAAAACTTAACCTTACGTTTAATAATTGCTCAAGTATAACTTTTAATTTCAATAATTAAACTTCTATTTTAACTGTTTGATCTGAGTTTCTTTTATCTACTATTCCTATAGGTAATAGTTGAAAGAAAAGCAGATTATGCACCTCGCCTTAAGTAATTTATATTGCTCTCGTGCCTGTTAGCTAACGCTCGGGCTCTAAATCAGGCACTCGGTGCAATAATTTATTTATTTATTTGATCAGTAGTAACACATACATGTAATATATTTAAGTTGGTGCCAACATAAACTCATTAGAGTTTTACCGTGCACCAAAAACATCGACTACATAATATAAACAAAAAATCATAACCACTTAAGTAGGTACTTAGGTAAAAAGTAACAGTAAAAAGAATAAAAATTACAGCGGGTATATGTGAAATAGTTCCTTAATACTAACAAGCGCACATCAGTGACCACTCCGGCCTTCCATCCTTAAAACAAAAGTGGTAGAGAGTTTTTAAGTTGATACAGGTTGTTCCCAAAATAAAAACTACTGTTTTTAGTAATTGTTAGTTTTCAAACGTTGTTTTGATATTATTGTTAGGTATTATTTTTGATTTTTATTGCTTTAAACAATGTATTTATAGTTAATTAAATAATATATTTTACTATTGAATATATATAACTATAGATGTTAGGTATTTATATTTTGTAAATAGTATTCCTTTAGTTTGTATTTTATGTTTTTCTGAGTTATTTTGACCCTCAATGATATGGGTAGTTCAATAATAATAAATTACTTTGTGCTCGATGCAATAATCTACTTTTTTTTTTCAAGTCTATTGATTAATGCTCGTGGCTTCTCTGTATCCTCTGTAAGGCCTTTGCCATGCAGTGGCACAATAATAGGCAAGGTATAATTTTCTTAGGTGTTGATAAGATTACATCAAATCAAATACCAAGTTAACTAAGATATTCTTCGATTTTGTGATCTGTGTTAGAGAAATGGTGACATAAAAAGGCTGGAAGTGTATTTTCAAACATATTCATTGTTTTAAATTAAACACAAGTTTTTTTTAGATAAACGATTATTTACTGATAACCTTCATTCATTAAGTTCAGGCATTATAATAATATTATATATGAACGTAATTACTTTATATTTTATCAGTATCGTATCATTATCGTATTTTATTACATTAAGGGTACACTAGTCGAAAATTCTTCCATACAAACGTAGTCTAGGGATTATTCCACTGTTTGATAATGTACGTTCAAAATAAAAAGTGATATCAATTTGTCTCATCATTATCTAGTCCTGTATGGAGGCAAAAACGTAAAAAAAGAATATATTTGAAAGTTATGAGCGTCGAAATTTCCACATTTCGACACTAATTTTAACGCATTTTTGGGCGCAAATAAATGCAATAAGAAGACGGCAAATTAAAAAACGGCCACCATACAGGAATAGATTAGTAGTTCAACAATGCAAATAATTTAATTTTGAACAGATACGTTTAGTGGTTTTTTCATGATATCCAGACTCCCAAAGGTCTGATTATAAAATTTCGCGAGCTCGGTTTCGTCCTAAATCATTATCCATATCGCTACAAATTTGCAAAAGTGTGTATTCGTATGCGAACTAGCTTCCTAATGCTCATCACAGCATCAATCTCTTCCGCACGTGTTGTCGGTTGATATAAAATGCATTTTCACCCCGCGCACAAAATAGTTCGTGCCGTTGACTAGTGTAACCTTAAGTAAATAATACATTTTGCTACAAGCTGCGTTTGCCCTGCAAATGGCAGACAGAAAAATAAGATTGATTAAATTAAATATACTTAAGTATTGAACGAAAATTAGAAACTCTCTTTTTTAAATAAGCCAGAGATTTCCAATGTTAACAATCGATGGACTAGATATAATTAAGTTTCGGCGACGACATTTCAAATGTTTTATGAGGTATCTCTGCTGCAGTCACGTTGGGTTGTCAAGGGGCGACATTGTGCGAGACGACTAGACAAGGAAAATGGCAGACTTGTCGCCGCCAACCACTACTGAATGGAATCGAGGCTGAATATAATGAAAGCACCCCATGAATGGAAAACAAATATTCCTCGGTTTTGCTAAAAAAAATTGAGCTAGTTTAGATGACAGATAGTATATAGGTCTATTTAAACCTATTTACATACAGTACCTACTTATGACGTAGACATATAGTTCCTTCCTTTCACATCTTGAAATGACTATTAATTTAACGATCTGGATACGACAGATTCATGTTTAATTTCTAACTTAGTTTCATTTTCATCATGGAAATCTGTAACTTATACAAAATCTACGTATGCAACCTAATAGAATCACGTGTTTTGACAAAACTATTATTGACAAGTTTTCATTCGCATAGCCACTTTTGTCTGTATAATCATCGTTTATTTTTACCCGACTGCGGGAGGGGAAGGTACTTAATAGACCATTACAAAAATATATATATCGTGATTTTCACCCACTTCAAAACGTTGGATTGATTTGAAACTTTACACACATAACAAGGACCGATGACAATGCAATAATTTAAATAGTTAATCACATTACCCTTACCAGGATCTTAAGGATTAGCGACTTTTTAGTTCAATTTACCAATAAAGCGTGTTTTTAGGGTTCCCTACCCAAAGGGTAAAAACGGGACCCTATTACTGAGACTCCGCGATCCGTCTATCTGTCTGTCTGTCAGTCTGTATGTCCGTCTGTCACCAGGCTGTATCTCAAGAACCATGATAGCTAGACAGTTGAAATTTTCACAGATGATGTATGTTTTTCTGTTGCCGCTATAACAAAAAATACTAAAAACAGAGAAATAAATATTTAAGTAGGGCTCCCATACAACAAACGTGATATTTTATCAGTTTTTTTGCGATTATGGTACGGAACCCTTCGTGCGCGAGTCCGACTCGCACTTGGCCGGTTTTTAGTTTTTAGAACTATAATTTATTATAGCTAATAGGTATGACTTTTTCTATTTATGACTATGATACGATTACGATAAAACGATTTAGCAGTTTCGTAATATTTGCGTAATGGGAAAAGTCAACTAGACGATGTTAAGGTTACACTAGACGAAAATTCTTCCATACAAACGTAGTTTAGGGATTATTCCACTGTTTGACGATGTACGTTCAAAATAAAAAGTGATATCTATTTGTCTCATCATTATCTAGCCCTGTATGGAAGCAAAAAAGTAAAAAGAGAAAATATTTTAAAGTTATGAGCGTCGAAAGTTCCACATTTCGACACTAATTTTAACGCATTTTTGGGCGCAAATAAAAACCATAAGAAGACGGAAAATTGCAAAACGGCCTCCATACAGGGATAGATTAGTAGTTCAACAATGCAAATAATTTTATTTTGAACAGATACGTTTAGTAGTTTTTTCATGATATCCAGACTCCCAAAGGTCTGTTTATAAAATTTCGCGCGCTCGGTTTCGTCCTAATTCATTATCCATTTTGTTACAAATTTTTAAAAGTGTGTATTCGTACGCGAACTAGCTTCCTACTGCTCATCACAGCATCAATCTCTTCCGCACGTGTTGTCGGTTGATATAAAATGCATTTCAACCCCGCGCACAAAATAGTTCGTGCCGTTGACTAGTGTAACCTTAATGAATGGTTCAGGTAAAACGACTAGTTAAACGATAAACATTATTGGACGTGAAATATGAAACTACATAAAAATGTGAAGTTGCACCGAAAAACGTAACGGCAAATTAATTAGCCCAAGTTCACACGTGTGGTGTTGGTGTTTTGTACAGCATTCTCTTTTTACCGGAGGAATGTGTTACCACAGTTTAATTCTGTAAAATATCGTACTGTATCATCACACGACGCTGCGTGGACAGCTTACCTAATCAGATAAAATTGTTGCTCTAAAACTTTGTACTGATTTATTTTCGCAGTCGTTTAATCCCTGTTGTTGACAATTCAAAAGTACCTTTGAATGGTATAAATAACATATTATGATCTCTTGGGGTCTTGTGGGTTTAAGGACGCACCAGTTCTAGTTTAGGTTATTAATAATAAGGATAAAATGTAATGTGAAATTGTTGCTTATTTCATTCTGAATTTTGATATTATAATGTAATGTAATTTATTGATTTTATTCATTTTATTTTATGGCTTTTTTATAAGTTAATAATTGATCAATTAATCTAATTTGTTTGGACTTTTACAGTAATTAGATAAATGTACTTACTATATTTTTTTATGCACTAGTAACAAATATTGTGATCCAAAGTTGACGAAGTTAGTGAAAAATTATATTTTATTTAATCATCAATACCTACCAAATGTGTGTGCACCGACTTCCAAAAAGAAAGTTATTTTTCACTTTGTAGTGGAAACAAAACATTTGGAAGTCGGTAGTATTTTTTTTTAGTTTTATTATGTTTCACTTTTTAGTTGTACCTAATAGGCAACTTGCCTTTAGTAAGGTACCTATAATGCCAGAATAGATTACCCGAATACCATGAATCTTGAACATAACCGGTGAAATGATAGTGTACCAAGCTGAACTGCACACATCTGCGTACCCATTTAGAGCATACTGGCGTGATGTTAAGTTATTTATTTAATTTTAAATAAGTTTTACAGACTAACAAACCAATGACATAAAGAATGTAACTTACTGTAACTCTTCAAAGTTAGAGTGAACAGGCTTCTTCTAGGTAAGCTCACTCCATCGTCGACTTTGTCTCTGTCACCTCTGACCTAGACTAGAGTCAAGAGCAAACCCATCAAGAATAAAAAAAAAATGTAATATAAAAAAATTGCTAATAACAAGCCTCCACATATAGATAATGAAAAAAAAAGTCGATAAAAAGAAATTACATACAAGTTAACATAATTACAGTAGAAGATAATTTAACTTTCCTTGAAAAATTACTGCGCCAATGTCTCAAGGTCGCTGGTCGCCACACTGGTACAAAATAAGTCGACATTAAGGTCCTCAGGAAGCTTATTGAAACTAAGTGCACTTCTTATTGAAAAAACATTCCGCCTATAATTAGTCATTGCGATAGGTACACTTAATATTGGCCGCTGTCGTAATCCCATCAGGTTCGTGCGTAATGACAGATTAGCAACGAGTGCAGGACAGTTAATGTGGCCATTTGCTATACCCAAAAGAAGACTCATGTCCCCAATATAACGTCTCATCTCAAGAGGCATGAAGTGGTCCCGTTTGCAGCGGTGCTCGTAGTCAACTGAGTATTGCGGAGCCCTATAATCCAGATAACGTAGGCATTTTCATTGGATGCCTTCAATACGGGACTTAAGTCTCATACTGTGGGTTCCAAACCTGAGACGCGTATTCTAAATGGCTGCACGAAAGAACAATACAAGATCTTAACCGGTTTTAGAGATCGGAAACAGGCTGTGGTGCGTAGTATAAATCCCAGAGCTTTGGAAGCCTTTGCAACTATGCTATTTACATGTTGATCAAACAGAAGGTTGCTGTCTCTGATTACCCCTAAATCTCTTATGCTATTGAACCTGCCAATGAGCTGACCGTTCAAGGTGTAATTAAAAGTTTATCAAAGAAGTACAACGTGAAAATGTTAGGAGGAAACATTTAATTGGAGTTTGTTACGGATACAATATGTTTCAAACCTATGCAGGTCGTCTTGTAATTGACATGCATCAGACATGTCTCGCACAACTTTTTGAATCTTCATGTCATCAGCATAAAGTAAAATATACTAATGACAAAAGCATTGTTTGATATCTGCAATGAACAATATAAATAACAGAGGACCCAAAATGGACCCTTGAGGTACGCCTGAGGGGACAGAACTCCAACCAGAGGTACGTTGAGGTAGCCCTGAAGCACGACAGCCTGTGTTCTGTTCTCTATATAGGAAACAAATTTGTTATGAAATGGATAATCAATAAACAGACATGCGATTGCAGCAACCCCGAGAGATTTTCCGTCATTTATTGAATAGTTATATTGTATATCTCTTCATCAGATCTTTACCAAATTAAAATGGAACCAATTACGGAACATACTCATTCAACTAAAAAAAAATTCAAAATCGGTCCACTTTTGACGGAGAAATCGGTGAACATACACAAAAAAAATGTACAAAGTCGAACCTATGTTCGAAGAGGTTCTATAACCACCTACTTTTTTGTAAGTCGGTTAAAAACAATCGAAACCGGTTGGTATAGCCACACGACGACGAGCCACACCTTTATTGATTGTTGTGAGTCAATTATGGGATTATTTGTGTTACTATGTAAACGAGCGCAGACGGGTCAAATTGTAGAGCGTGATGATCGGTACCATCATCCCACTTCATGGTCTTTGTAGGGGATTCCATGTTTATGCATTTCAATTATTTTTCTCATAAATAAGAAAACTTTTTAGCTTGACAAGTGGAGCTTTCTGATCTGGGTCTGTACCATAACGTGTCTACGCCATCATGATTCCCCTCTAAAAAGGAGATAGTGCTCTTGGTCTTGTTTAGCTCCGTCTCTTTCTCACAGTGGAGCCATGATAGTTTTTATCTAAGCCCTCTGAACTAAGCCCAAGTTAAGTTTTTGTTGACTCAACCTCAACCTGTTTTGGTCAATAAGGTGATATTTTTATACCCAATATGTACTTGATAATATTTATATTTTATAGCGAAAGTTAATACCTAACTACACACATTACCGTACATTTTCTGAGATTTAAGTAAAGGGAAGAATGAAATGAGCCTAATTCACAGACATAAATCTATATAGATTACGCAAGTCCCTCCATCTGTATGAAAACCAAGCGTGCCACTTTTAAACACACAATTTAAAAACAAATTTACTTACTAATGAAAAAAACATTTCCAATGCCTCGGCCAACTTTTTCTATACAGTCTCTACAGCTCAATATGGCATAATTAGGCATTTTTCTAGATTTCAATGGATTCCCGGTGCCGATAATGCGAAAAGAAAAGCTCAAAGTACGATCACTGATCGTAATTTTAGTCCGTTTTTTGACACGCGAAGTACATACAATCGCAACATCCTGTTAGATTTATATCTGTGGAGCAGGCCAATAGACTTATAACAATATTATTAGCATAATTAATACATAACAAAAATAAGTTGGACGGACAACCTTGTTGAAAATTTTGCCCCATAATTACGATTAGATTTGTGTGAAAAAAGGGATGCCTTTGGGACAAAAAGGCTACATTTGCAGATATTTTATCCTCGGCATCTATACCTCCACATACAATCTACAAAAATACCTAAAACCCTACATAACGCAATCAAAGTTGCCATAATATACATACAATAACCCGTCAACACCCGTCTGGTCGGAAGATCCTGCCTTTTCAATGGAGGTTGCGCAACTTGCCACCTTGTTCTGCATACCTCGACGTCTTAGTAATAATAGCCTTTATTGACAATCTGCACTTAATACATGTCCTCTATACTTAATACCTCTGTACTTCGCCTTCTTCTTCTTATATCAGTCCCTTATTACTGAGGATTGTGGTCATTGGAACCCTTTATGCGGACAATCTGTCTTTATCGACTCCAGTCCAAATTTGTCATCACCAACTGCTGAATGCTTGAGGACATTGCTTCTTTTACTTGGTGCATATTTAATTGCTACGTATGTAATAGTTATTAACCTAGTGTGTTTGTTGTACAGACGCGGCTGAGGGCTGACGCAGATGTTGCGCGCGTGCCAAAACTGGAGAGAGGAGCGCGCGCGGCCAGCGGGCGACGCGGCCACCACCCCGCGCGCCCTCTAGACCTACACACACCCCTAGGCACTGCACTATATACGGTACACGCTTCATTTACTGCCTAACTTAACTGCCTCGTTGATACTGCTGAGCTTGAGGTTCCAGGTTCGATTCCCAGGTCGGACACAAAAGGGATATCGGGTTTTTACGGGTAATTGGAAGTAAGGGTATGAGACCCTCATGCGTTGGAAAGCAAGTGAAGCCGTTGGCCCTACGCTTGATCTCGCTCCTGTCGTGCGCACAAAGTTGTATACAACAATATTTGCCACGCCGATGGCTTGTCTTCACTGTGATTGACCGAAATTCGGTCTGGAGGACTATTATTATTACAATTCATCATTTACCACATTTCCCGCATCCCGATCGTGTAACTAACTTACGTATGTAAGTTTCAATTCGAAGGATTTTGTATTCAAAATCGCTTCGCTTCACTTGTCGAGCTTCATTACCTCGACGCTTTTCTGGCGGTCGCCGCTATTGAATCTGGTTTTTAGGAGTTGCAGTGGTTTGTCAGTGCAGAGCAGTGGTGGCCCAGTGGTATAGGCCGTGACTTACAAGTTGTAAGTCGTGGGTTCGAGCCCAGGCAGGCGCTCTACTTTGTGTAAATTATTTCATCACCACTGCTCTCAAAACGGTGAAGGAAAACATCGTGAGGAAACCGGCATGTCCTAGAACCAAAAATTCGAAGACATGTGACATCCACCAACCCGCACTGGGCCCGCGTGGTGGATTACGGCCCATTCCCTCTCACAGCGAGGAGGCCTGGGTCCCAGCAGTGGGAACATTAATAGGCTGATGATGTGATGTGATGTGTGTGGTTTGTCGAAGCAAAACAAACCAAGCAAACACCCAACCACCCCCTTCACATCTTTAAGTATATGTACAGTTCTCACAGCGGAACTTTGTGTCTCTGAAGTTGGCTGCAAGACGCAGGTTCTTTTTGTGTCAATGTTGATGTAGAAGATAGCATTGTATAACTGCTTCTTTTACTCCCTTACGTTGTTGTACTTACTGTATACAGTATACACGATGACAAACTGTTTCTTGCGCAATGGTTCGCAGAACGTGTACCCCATTATTGCGAAGTTCATTACCGCGATGTACGTTACTGCGAAAGTTTACCATTGCGACGTACGTTGTCGCGAAAGTTCTTTACTGTGACGATTTCAGTTTCGATAACACGTTTTTGCGATTTAGGTTTGTTAGTCATTGCATTTGCATTTGTTAGTCATGTCCAACAATAAAATATTTCCACTATCACCAGTATCAGCAACCGTCCTAGATGACCTAAATCGCAATAGCGTGTTATCGAAACTCCAATCTTGACTGTAAAGAATTTTCGCGACAACGTACTTCACAATGGTAAAGTTTCGCAGTAACGTACATCGCAGTAAAGAACTTTCGTGACAACGAACTTTACACTGATAAACTTTCGCAGTAACGTACATCGCAGTAAAGATCTTTCGCGACAACGTACGTCGCAATGGTATACTTTTGCAGTAACGTACATCGCAGTAAAGATCTTTGGCGACAACGTACGTCGCAATGGTATACTTTCGCAGTAACGTACATCGCAGTAAAGAACTTTCGACGAACATCGCGATAGTAAACTTCGCAGTAACGTACATCGCGGTAATGAACTTTGCAACAATGGGGTACACTCGTTCGCAGAGCCACAAAGACACAAAGAATATCCGCTGTGATTACTGTAGTAAGATGTTCCACAGTCATTGTCTTGGACTGGTTTCTTAAATATGAATCGTTTGTTACAGGTCGGTCATGAAAAATCTTGCCCATTTGCTGGCTGTCCCTATCAGCGATCACGTGGTAACTTTCATCTCTCTAGTAGCCGCGGTCACACTGCTCTCGCGGACGACAGGTCAGTACAAACATATTATAAACACCATAATAATATTTATATTTAGTTCCACTTACATCATAACAGTGTCGCTGGTCTAGCGCTAGGTACTGCTGGGTTCGATTCCCGGCTGGCTTATTACGTAAGAAACAGCGATCAGCAATCATCGCGCGATCAACCACTTTATGTCATAAAAGTAACCTACAGAATTACCTTCAGTATAGGTATGCTGTTTGTCAAATGCAAATTGTTCCTAAAACACCGCCAAAACCTTTAAAACTTCTGTATTAAAGAGCAATTATTTCGCAAAAATCACCATCGTTTTGCTCTTGCAAGATACGTAATAACCCTGCCGGTCAGGAAATGTTTTATTGGGTTTTTATATATCAGCATATCTCAGTAGCAGTCCGAAGTATGAATTGGTGTCTGGTTGGTGGTCCTATTGCATGGGACTTAAAAAGATAACTTGGGAAATGTGGACCTCTGCCTGCCCTGCGGAGAATACGCGGCCGTGATAGGATACTGTATGTTGTTATTGTTACACCATAAATCATTAAACATGTAGGGAAGACTGTGTAATTGTCAGGAAAAGGCCATTATTGCATGGATTCTTTTCGGGCTAATGTTAAACAAACTAACTTCTGCTTGTATGTAGGGTCACAATGAAACTAATCACGTTATGTGTTGGAGAATAACGTAAACGACATTCCACCAAGCACGTAGTTTGATCTACACGAGCAAACGGTAACTCGCACTGTATTTCTCTATAGGTTTTATAATGAATTCACAACTCAATCCAACCTGCCATATTCATACTCGATCTCCTCTCCGATACCCTCCCGTTCGCGCCCAAAAACTAGTGCTTAGTGTTACGTCAAATTGACATCTGTCAGAGTCATTAGAAACCATATATCCATAGAATATTAAACTCTTCAGAACGACATCTTTATAAGTGCCGACAAATACATTAAACCCTAGACTTTTTAACACGCTTTTATTAGCTTGGTATGTATGTATCTATGTATCAATGTAACAATGTATCAATGTAACGGAATCTTTGAACGTGATTTTCACCCACTTCAAAACGTTGGATTGATTTGAAACTTTGCACATTTATCAAGGACCGATGACAATGCAATAATTTAAACAGTTTGTCCCATTATCCTTACCATTAAAGCGTGTTTTTTAGTTTTTAGAACTACAATTTATTTAAAACATCATTGTGTTGTGACTCTTTAAATAAAAGAAATAGAATGAGGATCTGATAAAATTGGCTGTAGCCTGCAAGTCATTCGATTGAAAAACTTGCCTTAGGAACTTTTGCTAAAATGATACTAAAAACATTTCCTTGATTTCAAAACCATTGCAATATTAGAATGGCGATCAAAATAAATCATTTTATTTTCAATCTCGTGACGCCGGAAGTAATTGCCTTTTATGATTTAGAAGAGCTATTTACAAAGTATTCTTTTATGAAGCCTTATTTCTACATCGCCAGCAATTTATCTCTATAGACTCTCTTTAGCCTTGGCGGCCTCATTTTGACATCCTTGAGACAATGCTATTATTTCTCAGTACTATAAAAAGCTAAAGACGAGATATTATGCTTATCTTTAATCAGTAGTAAATTATATTCGCTTGAAACTTGTGCAGAAATAACATTAATGAAACCAACTCAATAACAGAGTATATTTTATGAAGTTTGATATTTCCGTGTTGGATAAAACTTAAAAAAACTCAAGATTTAACAAATAGATATGAACAATTGAATTGAACAATGAAAATTTTCTTTAAATTAAGATTTAAAATCTTCCATGAAATCTTGAGCAGCATGTTGCTATCTGATTGTAATTTATCTCTTAATATACACGAAAACAGAAGTAGTATTAACAATTCTAATCGGATAATCGCTTAGAAATGCTAATACCGGTAATTAAGTTCGAACAATGTGAGGGAACACCACGAGACTGATGCCCAGTACTTCCTATATTTGCCACCCGGTGTACGCACACTCTGTAGGTTACTTAGTGCACCAGATTAGCTTAGATTAATCCAGTGAGCGATACATGTGGTAAAAAAAAAAAAAAAAAAACTGTTTATTTCAATTAAAATACAGTTTATACAATTCTTAACTTAATCTTAAACAAAAATAGAAAAGATTTTACAGTTAAGGAGTTGCTATTTGATTACAATTCATTAAATGTCGCTTGAATATGTGGTGGTGGGGTGCATGACCACCGGATTACGCTTGCGTTTGTCCATAATTTTTTCAGGCGATCAAAATTACCAAGGTATTTAGCCCTAGCCAAGTTAAAAACGCTTCATATCGAATCCCTTTTTAAATTTTTTAACGCCTTCTATTTGTATGGTCTGATCACGTGATTTAAAGTTCAGATTTATTGTGTCATTTCCATACATTGATTCGTTTTCTACTAGCGTTATCGATTGTAGATTGTCAACTTGGCTACAGGTGCTGACTTCGATCGACCGCTCTGAACCTTAATGTGACTCATGGGATCGTGGATCAGGACATTTTGCTACACATACAAGTCACAAAACTCGCTAAATAAAATTAAGACGATTCTAGACGATGATTTCACACGGAACTTGCTCACCAACATTATTTAATGTGACTATGTGTACGAATGTTTAATTTAATGGGTCTATGAAACTTGAAATAAAATAATTATTATGTCCTTTTATTTTATTTGTTTCTTATTTGTTACAGTTTTAAATATTTTTACAAAAAAGAAAAACATTTAAAAATGTAAAAAATAGAGGCCCACCCGTATCGGAAACAGGGTCCAACGAAACTCCTAACAATACGAGCCGTGTCCAGCAGTACTGCTTTCTGGATAAGGCCCTTGACCCAGCTGTCTAAGGAGAGCCTCCTAAGGTGTTGCTCGAGGCTCGTGGCTATTAAGCCATTGGCTGACACGACTTTTGGTACAATGATCACTGTGTCCACAACCCACATGTCGACAACCTCGCGAGCCAAGTCAAGATACTTGATTTGCTTATCTTTCTCGGCTTTCACGAGGTTCCCGTCATGTGGGACGGTAATGTCAACAATCATTGCACGCTTCTCGATTCGGTCCACCACCACAATCAGGCTTATAGGCTGCAATCGTCTTGTCAGTGATGATTATTATTTAGTCGTTTTGGTATATTTTTTGGTAAATAATATCATTCCCTCAAGGTTAATTTTAATTGTTTTAAACTCTGTGTGCACACAAAAACAGGACGTAAATAACATAATATATCACAAAACATAGAAGCAAAGAACACATCTAAACTGCTTGGGTATCCGGTAACATGCCTTCAGTCTACGAAAGATGCCTATACCGTATTGTGTATTGATACAAAGAAGCCTTGTGTCCTCACAGAAAGTAATCTTCCTTATGCGTTGACCAAAAAGGCATTCCACGACAACCCGCTACGTAGGCACACGATGGGGAAAAATGGGCATCGCGTGTCAAACTGAAAATAAAAGAACCTGAAACAAATACGCTGTGTCAACAAAGGTCAATAAACTTTGCACCTACGCGTATAATATTTGACTACTCACACTCATTGTCAAGCGCACGTACCTATACATAAATATCTTTGTATACGGGTACATAGTGGTCTGTATACGGGTAGACAATGACTTTACACGGGATTCGGGGAAATTGGGTAATAAGGGGGACACTTATGACGTTTACTTACTCAGCTCTGCTAATCGCATGTATATGAACGGTCATACGAGTCAAAGGTTCCACACTGCTGTTGGTAGCCAGTTTGACATAATTCTACACGATATAGAATAATATTGATAACATAGGTTTAACATAGGTACAATAACAGTCATTTGTTTAACATAGGTACAATAATAGTGGTATAAACAGCTAATAAATAGTGCGCTATGTTATGCCAGAGGGCGTACAAATGTTTGCAAATCATTTTAAAAAATCAAGCCCGCTAAATCTCAGTAATTAAATAAAATAAGCCTGGAAAATAAAACAACAATTATAAAGAATTGCATAATACAAATTAATAAAAATCAATGTCAATGTAAATATCAACAGAAATCAATGTCAATAAAAAGAGAAACAAATAAAAATAGGAACAATAATACAAAATGTCAAAACAACAAACAGATAATAAGGCTATGTCAACATAGGTAAAAAATTACAAATGCATCAGAACCTGAACGCATCGTCTTGGAAAGAAACAAAATATTTATTGCCAACTGTAACAGAACATGAACAAACACAAATGAGCTAAGTGGCTAAGTGGTAGGCTTATAATTTTCCTGACAAAGTACGATTTTTTTCTTCTCTTTTCCAGAAGGGCGGTCCGCCCGTAGGTGGTCGGCGGGAGAACGCGGGCGTAGAGCGTGCGGCCGCGCGCGTTTCCCGCACCACACACAACCGCCCATTCACTGTTAGCAGGTACATCTCATTCATTCAACCACTGCCATCTAAATATTGCTGAAATGGCGAAAACCATCGGGGAAAATGGACGCCAGTTATTTGCTATGCCAGTAGTGGTGCAATGTGAATAGACGTGACCTATGACCGGGTACAAGAACCTACTTTTTTTTAAGTTAAGATAGCAATCTTAAAACGTAACTACACCGGTCCTGGCTTGAAACATGCTAGTACTAGTGTTGTAGCTGTTTATATGATGCTAAGTAATTTTAAATACGCGAGCCAACCAATAAAAAAACAGTACCATTGCAACATCACGTCCGTGAAGTAGCTCCTAAGACAATGAAAGAAAACATCTTGAGAAAACTGTAAATGATCCCTGCCAACCCGCACTGGGCCGGCGGGCTTGGCGGATCACGTCCCTGTCCCTCTCATGGATGTGTCTCTCGGATCCGCAGTGTTAACTTTAAATGCTAAGCTTTTGTTATGTCATTAAAATTATTTCGAAAAAAAAAGAAGCAAGAAAAAATAAGAAGTTTTGATATGGATTGTTTAATTTTGCCATGACTGGGGCGTCTGATTACGACAAGGTACATAATTGGTGGCACGTGTCTCAAAATGTTTGAAGAGAATTAAAGTTTATTTCAACTCAAATTATCATTTTTTTGTTATCAGTAATAAGGCTTACCGGACTTCATCGCGTAGATAACAAATGATTACTGTAGGTAATTTCATCAAAACAAGCATAACAATCATTATCTTGTGAGAAAGGTATCGTCAAGCCAACATTTTAATCTCAGATATTATGGCAATCAATTTTCCTGATATAATGATAGACCAAGATTAAAACAAAGAAACAATATGGAGGTGTCACTAGGAATGCGCACTGCGGGGAAAACAATTTCCACACCCGCATTGCGTATCTGTCGAAGGAAAACCAGATTACTTTGAAAGATATACGATCCATAGAGTAGCTTATAGAAAAGTTGTAACGATAACTTTAAATGATCTGTTTTGTATTTGAAGAAGTGAAGCATAAGATCTTATCTGTGAACTATCATTTAAGGGATGGCAAACAATTCTAGCCACCCTAACCGCAATAAATAATTATTATTTGTACGAAAATTAATCTTATATAAGCTATCCTAAAGCGATAAAGAAATGAAATAAAAATAACCCAAGAGAAGTTACGCACAATATAAAAGGCGTCCTTGGCCTAGTTCTGTAAGGCACAAACACTGTCTTATACAACAAGGCGTCGGGGAATTGTACTGTTAATATGTATAACCACATCTCATCGTTCCCCTAATTTGTATAAGACTAACAGTATTTTACGTCTCTTTATATACAGAGTTTAATCGGGGCCTTGAAGTTTACTTTTATTAGATGCGGCCTTATTTTTTTGCCGGAAAACTTATTTATTTAACCTGATTCAATCAAATTCAACATCGTGGTGTGCGGTTGCCGAATTATTTAAGAACCCTTTTCGTTGTTAAATCTGTTAAACATTGATAAAGGACAACGCGAAATATTGGTTAAACATTCTCACGTATACTATCTATCGAACATACTCAATCCAATAAAGAGATACAGCTAGGTCTTATAGAACAAAACACTAGTCCATACTTTAAACAAAATGCTCTCAAGGCTAAAATAGCCCACAAAAGAAAATAAGGCCGCATCAAGTTGCTTGTTCATCATTTTGGGTTAATGCCAACTATCGTAAATCGTTACTGGGTATAATTTTGAGAAGATGTTCTACTAGCTTATTTGCGCAATGTAAAGCACCTTGTATGGTTTATCTAAAAAAGTTTTTTTGGCACGAGCTCTTCTCGCTGTGAGCGTTGAACCAACGTGTTATATAAGATTTTAACGTATCTTCTTTTCGTATACAGTAGGCAGTTCACTCGGGGGGAGTTCGATAGACAATGTCCGAGGACTTGGACTCGATCAGCGAGGAAGAACGAAGCTTGTTCCGACCCTTCACAAGAGAGTCACTGGCCGCTATCGAAGCCCGCATAGCTGAGGAGCATGCCAAGCAAAAGGAACTCGAGAAAAAACGAGCGGAAGGCGAGGTGAGTGTACCCTCCTTAGACTAACTGGGTGTCTTCCGTTCAACCACACGTGTGTCGAGTGCTGAAAAAATTCAAAACAAAAAAAGAAGAAACACTGAAATACTATTAGGTACAAAATTATATAATACTTTCGACACGAGTGATTATATGTTAGATAGCACACAAAGACTTCACTGTAACTACAAATTGTGTGGCACACACAACTTAGCAGCGGATACAAACCAAACTTAAACTCTGACGGATAATTTTTAAATTATTCCAGAACGATTTGGGGCGGACGAAAAAGAAAAAAGAAGTAAGAATGCTTGCTTGCCCCTTTTACCTTTTTACGGCTCGTTTTTATTAGAGAAAGTTTTCAGCAAGTTATCGCTTTCACTAACGAAATTTCTTTCAACATAAGATATTGCAAGCTCCCACTTACATTGGCGCCACATTTGTTCAAGTGCGATAACTTGTAGTGCATTCTGATTTATGCATATTGACCGCATTTAAAGCATTATCCTTAAACACATCGCTTTGTTGGCCAATTATCTGTAAAGAACTGAGTTGACAAGTTTAGCTGTTACTCGTGATTTAACGCAATCGTAACAGCTAATCTTATCGTAGCTAAAAACGAAGGCTTGTCATGTTTATTTGCATTTCGACGGAGAAAATGTCCCTTCCAGTTCTAACTGATGAATAGAATAAAGAAATGCATAAATCGAATAGTAATCCTAACATTCACAAAAAAAAAATACCTCCCATATAGTTACTAACAGAAACACGTAATATCCTTGATTAGATAATAGCAAAGCCTCTAGCCAACCTTGAACCCGGAAATACAATTCATTGAGAATTTAGTAGTCAATGCCCCTTGAATCCAAAATAACTTTCAATAGGAAACAATCGATTTGAGAGTCCTCTTATTTAGTAACGGCAAACATGTAAATTCTAGGATCTGCAATTACAATAAGCGTTAGTGATCAAAGTACACCAGCACATAACATATACCATTATCAAGCATTGCACAGGACTGGCTCATGCTCGTCACATCATCATCGACTGCCGTCATCTAGGTCTAGCATGGTGGCATCACCTAGCTAGCGTTTAGTGCATAATAGTTTACAATTAACAATTCAGATGGATATCAAGTTTTGTTGGTTATGATTCGTATTTTGTAACATTTTGAGCTTGCGCTAGTCACGCCTCCTATTCTGAGACCGTTTTCGAATAGACCTCAGTTAGATTCAAAATTTTCCTGATGTTATAAACAGGCGAATTATTCGGAAGTTTCCTTTGTACATTCGGAATGGTAACATAATAGTAGGAATGTTTGAAAACAACTGCTTTTAGTAATGCCAGATACGCATCATAGTCACACAGACAGCAGCACTGCACAAAATAAAAATAGCTTAAACGCCTTCACAAGACATGCTGACTCAGTATAGACTCTGTAATAATACTAGTTGAGTGTGAGGCCAACAGTATTGTTACGAGTACATAGCGCATTACAAGCTCATGGTATGGTCTGTCACATTAGGCTTACAGTAGGCTAGCTTGTTTCAGTCATTGGATGGGTACAATGACTAAGCGTAAGTAAAAATATCAAACAAAACTGGATGGAGACGGTAAATGGGTAACCTAAGTGATCAATACAATATTCATACATATATTTGTCGCAAATCCTGAGGTCAACGCTCCGCATTTCATATTCCTATGTAAATGACTGAATGTTATTTTCTTTTCTTTAAGAACAGACATTATCTAAAGCTCGGGAGCATTACGTGGACTTTGAAACAAAAGAGAATTCTTTAGCATTCGTTATAATAGCGCCTTAATATTTGAGGAGCGTTGATAGCCGTCTCGGGATCTGCCATTGGCCTGTCAGTAGATTATTCATGTATTGCGTGACGTAGTTGTGACGATAGTGTTGTGAAATAGGTGCGTTACGATGACGAGGACGAGGACGAAGGTCCCCAGCCGGACGCGACCCTGGAGCAGGGCCTGCCGCTGCCGGTGCGCATGCAGGGCACCTTTCCGGCGGAGGTGTCCTCCATACCCCTCGAGGACATCGACCCCTTCTATCATAACCAGAGAGTACGTATAGCTACACTATGTATACTGCGACGAGCTGCGAACGGTACCAAAACATTTTCAGCTAGCTTTTGTGTAATATTTGAACCGAGGCAACACAGATACGGCGCGTTTGGCATTTTGCAAGCTTCTGGAATTTTGTTATTAGTGTAGTCTCTGACTATTTAATGGTTTAAGCTGATTATAAGTACGTAGTAACATTTACGTACTTAGTGTAATATTTGGAAAATCACATTGCAAAGTTTACTTCTTATATAATCTTATCTTTTTATATAATCATCATAATATAAATATGGAATAAATACCTACTCGTAACAAATGTCGTCAACAATTAACTTACTTATCGGAGCTTAAGATATAATATTTACATTCACCTTGCAAGTCATGCTTAGTATCAATATGTTCTGATAACAAGTTTAAGACAAAAAAATAACATATTATTAACATAAGAACGATGACCACACTGATTTTAAATATTGCGATCTCATAATGATACTGCAAAAATATATTATCTTGACAAAATGACCGGTGTCCGTTTGTCCGTAGTTTATTTTATTATCCACTATTCAATTAGCATTAATTTTGCTTATAGAAAACAAATATTTAAAAACGACGTGACATAAATGCTTATTTGGCAAGTCTGCAATTGGTTTTTATAAATATGTATACATCCTTATTTATGTTCATCGCAGAACATCGTTTCTTCTTGGTCTCTTTACACATTGTGTCCACGTTTCTCATCCTACTTATTTGTCTGCTGAAAGATATTTCTTTCGAAATAATAATAGTTTTGTGTCTTCTTATAATCTTATTATATCTTTATATTAAATTTCAATAAAAAAATATATCATTACTTAAGCTCTTCTTATAAAGAGTATCAAATGGCATCGGTGTTCATGCTGTCAATTTCTGACCATATTTTAAACCAATTGTATTTCCCGTTTGTTAGTCTTACTTAATTGTTTCTTATTGTTAAAATTCACAAGTAAAGACGTATGAAAAAAGTAATTTAAATGAATAAATTTATCATGTTTGCAAGTAGAGGTTATCATCAGCAATCATCATCAATCATCAGTACATATAATAAATCTGTAGAAAAGTTATTTTTGTACATTGAAAATATTTCCAAAAAAAATAGCCAGGGTGTTAAAGGATAACCAACAGAAACTATTTCCGGCATTTTTGGATTTTTTGTCTGTTTATCTGTTTGTCTGTTTATTTGTGCACGCATCACGTGAAATATACGAAACCAATGTAAATAAATTTTATACATAGAAATTGTGCGTAACTTGAAGAATTACTTAGTTTTTGTTTCATTGCAATCGGTTTACTCTATCAAAAGTTAGATGAATTCAAAGTGTTCAAGAAGTAAAATTATCACAACACACGCAATTCAGATACTCGGACAGTTGAACTCGATATTCGATAGATGGCGTTGTGCGTTTGAAGTCATTTTCTGAATGGCAATGTTAAAATTCTCCGCGAAAGAATGATGACTTTGACCAGATGACGGGAGCGAAGCCGCGGGCACAGCTAGTACAAAATAAGAACACACTCTCACGCTAACGTCTGCAAAATTTATCTAAATCCTTTGTTTGCACCGAAATATTTTGAGTTGTTATGGAAGCTCGTACCCACAAGACAAGTCATTATGACTTTTACTTTATAATTTAAAGAGTTGTGCCCAAAACATCCGTTACCTACTATTTAATGCGTTAGGTATCCCAATAATCATTACCATGATAACAGGTTACTACTTAAGGTTACACTAGTCGAAAATTCTTCCATACAAACGTAGTCTAGGGATTATTCCACTGTTTGACGATGTACGTTCAAAATAAAAAGTGATATCAATTTGTCTCATCATTATCTAGCCTTGTATGGAAGCAAAAGTAAAAAAAAAAAAAAAAAAAAAGAATGTTATGAGCGTCGAAAGTTCCACATATCGACACTAATTTTAACGCATTTTTTTGGGCGCGAATAAATACCATAAGATGACGGAAAATTGCAAAACGGCCTCCATACAAGGATAGATTAGTAGTTCAACAGTGCAAATAATTTTATTTGAACAGATAGATTTAGTAGTTTTATCATGATATCCAGACTCCCAAAGGTCTGTTTATAGAATTTCGCGCACTCGGTTTCGTCCTAAATCATTATTCATTTCGCTACAAATTTTCAAAAGTGTGTGTTCGTACGCGAACTAGCTTCCTACTGCTCATCACAGCATCTATCTCTTCCGCAAGTGTTGTCGGTTGATATAAAATGCATTTTATTTAACCCCGCGCACAAAATAGTTCGTGCCGTCGACTAGTGTACCCTTAATACAAAAACCTAATTACAAAGTTGATAAGAACACAAACAATAAGAACACATAGGGGACAGTGATATGACTTAAATTATGTTTATTCATAGTTAATCAGCCAATTTACCAAACTGCCGAAGGAGGGTAATGTGTTTATCAGTCTATGTATGTATGTATATTTGTTCCTATGTGGAATTCTAGAGACAAAACGCGTTGGTCGGTTTTGATGATTCTTACGTCAATCGTCTCGTCTTAACCTTGCGAGTGTCACTGGCCACATTAAAATTGGAAAATAGAAGAATGGCGGATTGTGGGCCCCATATCGTGGGGGCCCAATTTTTTTCTTCCAGGCCCATCGCGTGTAGTATCGAAATAAAGGGTTTTAAGAGGTGATTTCAAAAATATAAAACACTTATATATTTAAATTTACCTTATTCGAAAAAATAATGTTAACTAAAAAGTTAATTAAAAAATTAAATACCCGACTGCTTAAGAAGCGAACCAAAAAGAACTAAACAAGAAGAAAGTCATGCTGTGCAGTCGGATGATACATATTTGCGAGCTGGCCGACCAAAACCAGACGTAAAACTAGTCTTAAGCAAGTAAGCATCGCCTACGACGGATTCCGTACATAATATTAAAAATAATAAACATGATTTCCCTGCAATTTTCTTTTAAATATTTCACGCTAGGCTTTCTTGATAATCTAGTTATTCTCTTAATCTTGATAATAAAGTACCTAAGGGAAACTTGTGCACATATATTGATAGAAAAAAACTTTTTAAGTTCAACTAAGTTTAATCACAGAAGAAGAATATTTTAAACTATGTTTTTCCTTTAAAAACATTATTCACCTTGAAGATTTTAGGCATGCAAAATTCGCAGCTGTCAAACAAACGGTACCACTTTGTACCCAATGCTAAAAACTGGTTACAGATTCAACACAGAAGTTATGTAACAAAAAATTGTGCTAAAACCAACCTCAACAAAATCTGGATTACGTTGTTCTTACAGCTATTGTTGAGTGATACGTATAAATTGTTGTAAAGCTTATAAACTGATCTTATGCATGACTGACTATATTCTAAGATACATATTGTTTAAGAGAACCTTGATATCTTAGAAAGAAAAAATCAACATAACAAAAATTTTAATTAATTCATAGAAAAATTGCAATTCATCCTTAAACGAATTTTCGAACCGATTATCGGTTTGGTTCGAAAATTCGTTTAAGGATGAATTGCAATTTTGAAATGTAAACAATAGTCAGTAAAAACTTATCACCTTACATAATGGATGTAAATTTATAAACTAAAAAAAAAACAAAAGATTACGGTTTCGTTTCAAGTTAGGTTTGTGTACAAAATTTTATGATGTCATTAAAATACTTAAATTATGTAATAAGTTGAAAGCTCGGGGCTAAATAATAACAGCCGCACGGGTCGATCATCAAGGTTAAGCAACGCTTGACGAGGTCGGTCCGTGGATAGATGACCATTTCAACATACCGAGTTTCCTCCGTGCCTCGGAAAGCACGTTAAGCCATTGGTCCCGGCTGTCATTTGAAGATCTTTGACAGTCGTTACGGGTAGTCAGAAGCTTGAGATCTGACACCAGTCTTGCCAAGGGGTATCGTGTTACCCAGTTACTGGGTTGTGGAGGTTAGATATGCAGTCGCTCCTTGTAAAACACTGGTACTTAGCTGAATCCGGTAAGACTGGATGCCGACCTCAATATAGTTGGGAAAAAGCTAGGCAGATGATATAATAAGTTGAAAGAATGTGCAAGTATTTTGCACTGCATTGGACCTCATGTATGTATTCTTACAGCACAATACTCATGCGAGATTAAAAATCCAAATAAAGATTATAAATAGACCATTTATATGATGCTACAAGTAAAATAGATTTTCAACATGGTCTGGAAATAATAAAAACAAGTGTGCAACTGTATTGCCAGCAAAATCTATGGCTGTACCTAGAACGTAAAAAAAATATTTTGGACGTAAATAATTATAACAATAAATATTATGATTATTTAATTAATTCTTAGTGAATTTAATTGATTCTTATCTTTAGATAGCGCATTGACCTCTAAATGCGACAAAACAAGATCTTCACGGTCTTAGGTATTTACCGGCAGCACTTGACAAATTCGAGTACATAACAGTGTTATCTTCTTTACGATATTTGTATTTTATAGTTTTTGCGATGCCGCAAGTCCGAATGAACAACGAAACTTTTATAGGATAACTCGTGTGTCTGTCACAGCCAATTTTGTAAGAATTTACTGGACCGATTCAGTTGAAATTTGGTACGCATATGAGCAGAAAGTAGTTTTATACTTCTAGATAACAATAAAACCTATAAGAAGTATATGGTTTTGAAATAATATGTTAAAAATATAATTCATTCGGCACCTTGCGTGCACTTAGCAAATTTTCTTCTTTGATCAAAACTTAATTTCCAACTCTCATATTTTCATTTTCTCTATTTCTGGTGGTTTCTTTCACCTATCACAAATGTTTTTAATATTAATAAAGATATGAAACCACTCAATCATAATAAGTACCTACAAGTTAAAATCTCATTACATAATATGACTTTAGTTAATTGAACGTTTTTGTAAATTTTGCATGACTCGCAAAATGTCTAAATAAATATTTTCCGTTTACATAAACGATAAAATATCTATCTTATCCGCTGTAATTATGTTGTATTTATTATTATTGCAATAATTTGGAATTGTCTAGAAGTTAAAACAAGCTAAACACGAATCGATTCAGAGTATATGAATCCTCACGTCTTTATAGAAAGAGTAAATCCTTCTTTTTAAGGATTCATTAATACTAAAATATTATTGGTACCGTTCGTCTCGTCGCTACTAATTTGTCGTACAGGAGCAGCACTAATGTGTATGGTTTTGTTCCAGACCTTCGTAGTCATAAGCAAGGGTAAAGATATCTTCAGATTTTCGGCCACCGACGCCTTATGGTTACTAGACCCATTCAATCCTATAAGAAGAGTGGCGATATACATTCTAGTACATCCTTTGTTCTCGTTGTTTATCATTACCACAATTCTAGTCAACTGTATTCTTATGATAATGCCTACGACGCCAACCGTCGAAAGTACTGAGTGAGTATACATTCTATATTGCAATTCTTTTTTCAACATCTAAGTTAGATTTATTCGATACGAATTTCAATTTGCAATTTTGAAAAACCACCGGACGACAGAACATATCCTTTCTTAGGTTCTAGAATATTAGTAGAGTGCACGCTAGTTTCAAAATTGTTAGTGTTTCAGCTAGTTTTCCAATTGATATAATCAATATTTAGATAAACGGACGTAAAGTTTTAGAAATTGTTTATAGTAAATTATTGGAAAACATTTATAAAATTAAACATGTATATTCAATACATAGTTATCCTGAATCGCTTTAGACAGGCGTTTAGACAATTATAAATTTTCCCTGGCTGTAACATGTGTAATGTCATTTTTACATTCAACCAATAACAAACATGTGTTGTACAATACAGCACAATATATTATTAAAAAGAATTTGGTACACAAAAATAAAATCACAGGTACATATGTACCTGTGATTTCATTAATGAGTTTTGACACACCCAAACTACAAATTATTTCATTAACTGTACATATCTACATCCGTTTTATTATTATATTGGATTTAGACGTATTAATACTTATATTTATTATACATATAATATTACTTTACGTAATTCTATTTAGAAATAATATTTTGTTCATACATTTACCTACCATCTCCTACAAGTTGAGATGCTGGACTTATATATTGTATCTCATATTGTAGATATGTTTTGTTATTATTTTACGAGTGGCGTTCCTCAGTGGAGGTGAATTTTTCCAGAGTTATCTTTACCGGGATCTACACGTTTGAATCAGCGGTGAAAGTAATGGCCAGGGGTTTCATACTACAGCCATTCACATACCTTAGAGATGCATGGAATTGGCTTGACTTCGTAGTTATAGCTTTAGCGTGAGTAGTAGACAATTTTATTGATATATGTAGAAAGTTAAAATCGTTGAATTGTAGATTATATATCGGTATATATTTGATGTGTCATTTCTAGTTGTTAATAGAAAATTTTGTAATAATTTTAGACAAACTGTTGAAGAATTGATAAATGACCATAAATGCATTGGATTGTAGATAACAATTTGAAGACAATGAAAACAAAATGTTTCCTGATATTAAAAATATTCATAGGAACAATGAATTAGAGAGTATTGTTTGTAGTGTTGTAGTGATGTATATTAACTTAGACGTTGTTGTTGTGGGTGTCTGTTTCCAGTTATGTGACGATGGGCATAGATCTCGGCAACTTGGCCGCTCTCAGAACGTTCAGGGTACTCCGAGCGCTGAAGACTGTGGCCATCATACCGGGTAAACATTATAATATAGCGTCTTACAATAGTTACAATTAATATTAGAAGAGGTTGCCTAGTTGATTAAAAATAAAGCCATCCCAAAAATAATGAAATGAGAGTTTCACTGATGTCTGGCTCGAACGAAGAGCGTCATGAAAAAAGTGACAATATTCTTACTAACATAGATAAATTATTCAACTTTTTCAAATATTTTAACCTACTAGACATTGTATAATAGACGTAAAATGTATTTAGGTTGTTACTTAAATATTTTGTAGATGTTAAACGTATTTAGATATTAGATACAACAGTTAGGACTAACTAGATAACTTATTACAAACAAAATATGTCCTGAAATTTTACAATCAGTACTGAAAGCATTGGCAACTACCAACTGCAATCAAAATTCTTGAGGTTTGTGAGATTTACTGTAGCGTATTCAAATTCGTAAATTGTAACAATATGTAAATGAGATCGTATCCCCAGGTTTGAAGACGATCGTCGGCGCCGTCATAGAATCAGTGAAGAATCTGAGAGATGTGATAATCCTGACGATGTTTTCACTGTCTGTGTTCGCGCTGATGGGCCTACAAATCTACATGGGAGTGTTAACGCAGAAGTGTGTAAAAGTGTTCCCAGAAGACGGCTCCTGGGGGAACCTCACCGATGAGAACTGGGAGAGGTTTTGCCAGAATGAGAGTAAGACTTCTATCAAGTAACACTCAAACTTGTTTTGGTGGTATATACGAATTTCTTTGACACGTTTACCTCTTTTTCAGCCAACTGGTATGGGGATGGAGGGGAATATCCACTTTGTGGAAATTCATCAGGAGCAGGGTAAGGAAATTTCACACAATATCGAAAATGTCTTGTCTACTTGGATGATTCTCTTATTGTTGTGGTATATCGGTTTCAGTCAATGTGAACCCGGTTATATATGTCTGCAAGGCTACGGTCCAAACCCTAACTACGGATACACGAGTTTTGATACATTTGGGTGGGCATTCTTATCAGCATTCCGACTCATGACGCAGGATTATTGGGAAAATCTTTATCAATTGGTAAGTTAACTGCAATAATTTAGTATAGGTATGGTCTTTTTGTTATTTTTTTAACTCAGTATTAAAAAACATGTGAGTTAATCAAGAACATTAAAAATCTGGTCAGCTGTTTTCTAAAGATAATGTAACGTTTGAAGGTGCTGAGGTCAGCGGGGTCATGGCACGTCTTGTTCTTCGTAGTGATCATCTTCTTGGGTTCTTTCTATCTCGTGAACTTGATCTTGGCCATCGTCGCCATGTCTTACGACGAGTTGCAGAAGAAAGCCGAAGAAGAGGAACAGGCCGAGGAGGAGGCTCTCAGGGTAAGATTGAATATGTTAAAACAGGGGAAGATGATACATGTGTGAATAACAATGTTGTGTAACAAACGTTTTTCGATGTTTTAGTTTGACAGAGTACAAATACCTGGCAAAATGTTGGTTGGTGCGTTTATGCACATATAAATTTTATTCATCTGTAATATTCTTCCAAAGGTTAAGGAACTTTTGAACACTGTCAAACTATACTGTTGGTCTTTGGGTACTTAACACATGTCAGTAATGTGTAAATTGTGTGTGCGCCTCAGGAAGCCGAACAGAAAGCAGCGGCGCGGGCAGACAAGCAAGAAGCGCGAGAGGCGCACGCGCGCGAGCAGGCGGCGGCGGCGCAGGCGGCGGCCTACGCGGAGGCGCACCCCGCCAAGTCGCCGAGCGACTTCTCGTGTCAGAGCTACGAGCTGTTCGTGAACCAGGAGCGCGGCAACCAGGACGACAATACCCGCGAGCGCATGTCGCTGCGCAGCGACCCCTTCCAGGACTCGGTGAGCACTCAGCCCGCGCACAAGCCAACCGAACCGCACCACGACGCACGCCGCCCGAGGAAGGTCAGCATGGTGAGTATGCAACGCTCTACACGCATCCACTCGCTGACAATGATTCTCTTCTTATAAAACTACACTATTCCACATTTTATCATTGACCGCGACGTTGCCATCTTTTCTAAACGATGACTTGTTACTCATGACTTTACATTTGTCAAGTCCTGTCGCGTTCTGTTTGATTCTACAAACGAAACCTTTTTTACTTTTCGAATAAATAATTCTAACTTTAGAACTTTATTAGATTTAGTTTGCATATTTTTTAATCGTAATGAATTATTGTCAGTCGAGCAGTATCTTTTCAACTTGACCCTAAGAATAACACGCTGCTTAATGCAAATAGTAATTCATCTTCTCAAAAAGAAGTTCTAATTTCACTCTTGTCTCACTCTCATCATCATTTAGCACTTTCAGTAACTTACTCAAGTTGAAAAGAACTATTTTATTATTCTGTGTTTACCGCCAAGCTTACAATTATTTTGTTTTTGCCAGTGATGTCTAATGTTTTTTCTTCTACGCTAGTGCAAATATGCAGATGAAAATAAATATCTTAGACTGTGTCCTATTAGACTTGTAGATTCTTCTGTTTTTCGCTATCTGAATATTTGCAGTGACTCTGGTTATTTTTCTTTTATCTGTACCTAAAGCTATGTGATCCTTTGTCACTACTTTTGTCTTGAAGCATGTGTATTAGTTACATGATCTCTGTTAAAAGCTATATTTTCCATTCTCTAGGTGTATCTGTAACATTCTGTTTTAACATTTATCTGTGCTCTGATCATGTTTCCAAAAGGATTTGGTTCATCAGCCCCTCACTTGAACCACTCATTAGGCCTCGTTCCCAGCACAATGTACAGCACAGATAGATGCATTAGAAAACAAAAATAGATGATACATTACATATTTCCTCAATTAGATCTAGTTTTTATTATGTTTTAAAACATTTAGCAAGCACGACAAATATTTGGTTAGAAATGTTATTTTATTTCATTATTGCAAGAAAAACTTTTTCATTAATTTCGTTCAATGTAATTTACTGAACGGTTATGATTAATGTTAGCATGGTTCCAAAAAGTTGCATATTCGCTCATTGAATGATGCACTGTAGTTCACTTTAGTTCTACAGTTGATCTCCAATAATATTTCTTTAAAGTACGCGCCATATCTACATCTTCCTCAAATTATTTGACTCATAATAATATATTACCTTAAATCTTCGATCTTAATGGCCTTATTAATGAAAAACATTTGAGTAATGTGGGATTGCCAGTAAGAAATAATATTGGAGCGAATGAGTCTATTGTCATGGTAGATTGTTTCTTTTGCAATGTGAGTGTTTACGAACGGGCCGGGCCGAAAACTGAACGTATCGACGATGAAGAGGTAGGTTCAGTCTAAATGTATTACCAATAAACTGACCATATTAATATTGAAGTAACATTTAATTCCTCAATTTCGATTAGCGACATGCGGAGGCTTCAATATTTGGACGAACAAAGGAACAGTCGTCATGACTATAGATGTAGATTAAATGAAGTAAATAGCTACGATAGGACTATGAATTAGTCGTATGCAAATATGCATGAGAACCCCACAATACTTCATGTGTTTATAAACAAAGTTACTTGACTAACTGTTGCTTTCATTCATTACTATCATTGCTATTTCAAACCATTTCGTTACTACAATAAGAGTTTTATCGAGCATCCTCATTTTTATTTTAATCCTTATAATTCTCCTCATGGATGCTACACTGAAAGGAAAATTCTTGTTGTAAATATTTTTATAATCATAGGCCGTTTCAATATACTCTCATTGAAAGCTAGTGACACATTACTCGTAGAGCTCAAAAAACCTCTCACAAGAGTAATTTTGTTTCTATCACGAGTCTCGCTTTTAAGCTGCAATGTTCAGTTATTATTGTATGCCAATTTGGTTTGTTTTGTTTGTAATCTGTGTAATATGGCAATGCCTATTCTCCATCCTTTTATCCTATTTGTTGGATGCTAGATATTTGATCGTTATAAGTTTCTTTAAATGTAATAAACTCGAAAATTTGTTTGTGTATTGAAGGTCCCCCACCCTGAACGCATAAATAAAATCAGCCAGTTACCATATGGGCCACTGCGCGAAGGCTCACAGGTTTGTCCTTCAATCCTCATTGGTGTTTGTGCTCCCCTACCTCTTCCTTTACAATAGGATTAACTCCACTTTTATTTTCTCTGTTTAGCTCTTGTACCTCTTACTTGACTATTAGTGATGACCTGTATCTTCCAATTTCTTTTGCAGTGATCCATTTTATTTGATTAAGGTAAATTAACCGAGTAGACCATTATTTGCACCGATCATTTACTTTACTTCATTATACTTTACCTTTTCTGTATTCCTCAATTTCTGTCTTTATTTTCTTGCTATTGTTTATCAGCACATGAAAGTAATTAAATCATTAACATAACGGTAACATTAAGGACTACTTACTTCAAAAAGCTTAAGTCAAAGCCTCTGCAGCCGGTTCAATAGACTTTAATACTTAGTGAATCCTTTCTTGGTGAGATGACAATAGTGTGAGCGAATTAAAGCTACTCGATCTGAATTGAGGAAAAATATGTAAATGCAGGATAATTGATTTGAAATTAAGAATAAAATTGTACTAATGTCAATAATGAATTTGTAAATTAGGATGAATTTAATTGTTATTGTGGATATGTGTCAGTGTTTTGAATTAGAGGTATGGCCACAGGCTTCGTTATCACTGCCTGGTTCGCCGTTCAATTTGCGGCGCGGTTCCCGCGGCTCGCACCAGATGGCGCTGCGGCCGAACGGTCGGTCGCGCTACCCGCCCGGCGCGGACCGCAAGCCGCTGGTGCTGTCCACGTACCTGGATGCTCAGGAACATCTGCCTTATGCTGACGACTCCAACGCCGTCACACCCATGTCTGAAGAGAACGGTGCTATCATTATTCCAGTTTACTACGCTAATTTAGGTCAGTATGTTTAAAAAATTATAAAATTCTTTAAGTAAACGAACAAAGAAACTTTATTGTACTACTGACAATCTGCAAGTGTTTATAAATTAGAGAGATATGGCAGTTTGCTTGAAGGGCACAGTATTGTGTCCCTCATTCTACTACGGCTTCTAAACATGCTCCTCAAACATTTGTCATTCATTCTCTAAACTAGTCCATTTGACTGCTCCAGGGTCTCGTCATTCGTCCTACACATCCCACCAATCGAGGTTGTCATACACATCACACGGCGATCTGCTGGGTGGAGGCAAAGCACAAACAAAAGAAGCGCGGCTTCGGAACCGCTCAGCGTCCAGGAACCACAGTGTGACGTCACAGCCACATCCTTATCCGCTGCCTGGACAGGACTTCTCAATAGTTTCTAGGCCGCTTAGAGAATATGTACGTACAGAAATATTTATTATACTTACAGGATTTTTTTCCACCGTTTAAATTTTGTCAAAATAAACGTAAAGGAATCTTAATAAGCACATATGTTTTATGTTGATACGTGTTAGTACTACTAAAAAAAATAGGTTATCGTCTACGAAAAATGTTTGCGCATGCAATTGTGTAAATATTTTGCTGATTTGAAGGCGGATAAAAAAATGTATTGAGAAATCTATGGTAATGTGTTCTTTTACTGATACTGAACCACCAAATAACATTTCCAAGGTGGTTACAAAATTTTCCTGTTTATAACTTTTATTTGACAGGAATCCTTTTGTTTTTAAGTTGTAAACGATCATCTAACTCGAAAGCCAATTCCCAAACAAATGGAAAACAAAAGCCTTTCTATCAAGACTATCCTCGTAACTAAATTAGATTTTCAATTAGAATTCTAAATGAAACTCCGATTTTATAAATTCCTATAACGTGTTAGGTAAGACAGGCCAATAAGAAAACTTATTTAGTGATTGAATTGTTTTATTTTAGGAAATGAGCACGACTGAATGTACGGACGAAGCTGGAAAAGTTTTGAAACCGTCAACCGACAATCCGTTCATAGAATCTTCGCAACAACCAAATGTAGTGGATATGAGAGGTATGGTTCCAGATTCGAGTTTTAAGCAATATAATTTTGATAAACTTTTGTTTTAATCATCTTAACGTTAGTGTGGTTTGTATCATGAATTAAAAGTTACACAATCGTATAGCTGTTAAATCGTGTAACTGATTTGTTCCAGATGTTATGGTACTGAATGAAATCATTGAACAAGCAGGGCGCCAGAGTCGAGCAAGCGATCAGAACGGTATGGCATACACCACACACTTTTAATAATATTGGTGCCAAGACAACGCTGTCTCCGCATTATATTTTATTTTATCAACGTTCGATGTTTATCTCGCTTTCTAACAAACCTACAGTTTTTTTTGAACAAAGATAAATAAACAATGAACTTGTACACGAACACTAACAGATCACACTTGCCCGGTATTTGCTCATTATGCAATAAAAAAGCATAATTGGCAAAAGAAAACAACAGAACATTTGTGGATGTCATTTATTGGCGATGAGCCGTCGCATTTAGAATATTGCACTCGCACGCACATATAGTTGAAGAAAAAGAACTGGAAAGTTAGAAAAAAAAAATATTGTCTAGTACGTAGATTTGGCAATTAATTAAGTTCTTACATAAAAGAAAATAGTTGAAAGACTTAAAAAGTCCTTGCTTAGCATCAACATGCTGACAAAAACGTAGATAAAGATGAACTTGATAAAGAATAGATGGAGAATTTTTCTTCGACTGCCTACACGAGTGTTGAACAGTAGTTGCATATACATCCTACTTTGCGTACATATACATTATCCTACAATGTTGATTACACTAACATATTGTGTTACACTGTAGTCTTATCCATTTCCTATGTACTTGTGTGCCACGCTTTTTAAACAACCTTGATTTTCATATGCACCTTTGTCTATAACTTCAATAAGATATTGAAGACCAGTATTTTAGTAGCTTTAAAATGTGTTCCTTTTTTGCATGGATTGTGACCACGTGTTTTGCTAGTTTTTGCTAATACTACGATCTAGTTAATAATCATGACTATTACTGATTTTTGTCATGCAGTAAAACCGTAAAAACATCATAACAATACTTGATATCAAAATATTTGTTTCTATCATGCAAAAAGCTTCAAAAGTTTGCTATGCTTATATCACTCTCTATGGATAGTCACGATATTCATATTTTTTGATCTGCGGAAGTCAAAGTTGATGAGATGAGCTCAACATCATTCATGATGAGCATTTCAAGTAGTTAAGCTAAATATGCTTCAAAGCATTTGAGAGTTTTCGAGTATTGTTCACCGCTAGTACCGTTTGAGTTTGATTTGCACGAGGTTACCTGGCACCGTGGTGTGATTGATATTCTTGTAGAGTATCTCCAACAGCACCGAGTGCCACAAGAGTTTGCGCAACCCTTCAATCATTTGTAGATAAATGACAGCCAGCAAAACTACAAAAAATATGGATATTGGTGTCTAGATTTTAAGACTGTTAAAGTTCCAATAAAAGAATGAATTGGCAAAATCAAATCAATAAAAACTCAATCGAAATCAACTCCATCTTTTATTGGAAACATATCTGATTGTAATAATAAAATAATGAGCGAATACTAACAGAAATTGTTTCTCTCTCTCTAACACACTCACACGCACACTGCTGGTAATCGGGACAACAGTGTCAGTGTACTACTTCCCCCAACCAACAGCGGAAGACGATGAGGATGGGCCCACGTTTAAAGAGAGGCTCCTCGAGTGGCTGATGAAGGCGATAGACTTCTTCTGTGTTTGGGACTGCTGTTGGTTGTGGCTGGAGTTTCAGAAGTACGTGGCGCTGCTGGTGTTCGATCCGTTCGTGGAGTTGTTCATCACTCTGTGTATCGTGGTCAACACGCTGTTCATGGCGCTCGACCACCACGACATGGACAAAGACATGGAGAGGGCGCTCAAGAGTGGCAACTATGTGAGTATAACTACTCAATTCCATAATATCTATATTTTGAACATGGATATGTCCAGATGCACTAGGACTGGACACATGGGATTACATTTTTAAATGATTACCTTATGCTAGGGCAGGTGTCACCAAATGGCGGACCGCGGTCCACCATCCGGGCCGCTGACCTATTTTGTACGGACTTATCCAAGATAGATCATCATCATCATATCAGCCGAAAGACGAACACTGCTGAGCTCCCCCAAGTGTCGCCACATTGACTGGTCCCATGCGTCTCGCATTCTGATAGTTTCTAAGATGAACTTTCCGTTGAACATCTCCAAGATTTAATGTAAATAGCCGGCACCAACTTTAGTCTAAACTTCGGTCGGATAGTTCAAGGCAAAATATTTTTCACGTTAACATTTAAAATAAAAGATCTTGGTACTTACTTTAATTGTTTACATTTGTTTCATCATCATCGTCATCAAGAAACGGACCCTAAATTAAAGTAATTGGTGACCCCTGTGCTAGGGTATTAGAAAAAGACAAGTCCATTTCAAATAATTTTAAACAAATTATTATTTGTAGATACCTAATTTGTAACTTGATGTTTGTTTCAGTTTTTCACTGCTACATTCGGTATAGAAGCCATGTTGAAATTAGTAGCTATGAGCCCGAAATTTTACTTCCAAGAGGGTTGGAATATATTTGACTTTATCATTGTGGCCTTATCACTGTTGGAGTTGGGATTGGAAGGAGTTCAGGGTTTGTCAGTGTTGCGTTCCTTTCGTTTGGTATGTATTGCTCTTACTGTATTACATTTTTATAAGAGTTCATAAATCAAAATCATTCATCTGTTCATATCGATACTTTGTTCTGTCTCTTCTTTTTTAATTATTACAACAAATTTATTTGCTATACCTTCATCTATTAATGTTCCATTCATGCTTGATATTAAGGTGTCTGTGTTTTCTTTATTAAGATTATTAAGGTTACTTTTTACATGGTCTTGGTTTCCACTTCATAAATCACCCGTTATGTTAAGACTGATACTAATAATATTCAACTTATGTATAAATGTGGTGAAATATTTTCAGCTACGTGTATTTAAACTGGCCAAGTCTTGGCCGGCGCTAAACCTAATTATATCCATAATGGGTAGGACGGTGGGAGCTTTAGGGAACTTGACCTTTGTACTTTGCATCATTATATTCATATTTGCGGTGATGGGGATGCAGTTGTTTGGCAAGAACTACACAGGTTCTAATTTAAAAGAAAATTTAGCATCTCTAATTAAAGAATTAAGCTTCATTATTAATTATTCAGCTTCACACAACAGAAATTTTTACACTGGGCTTGATTCAACATTATTTTCATGACGGACTGAAGTCCTCGCTGTGGCTTTATAACACGGAATGTGGCTCAGAAACGCAGGCGAGCCTGAAACGAGACACGTTATAAAGCTATGCCACGCAGCTTCAAATCATAATTATTTAAGCTTTGCATCGAGTAACATAGATTTGACTTGCAGCTTCGCTTCCGAAGGGTACTTTGATGCATCAGGTCGTCTACTGATGGGATCTATGTCGTTATAAGAGACAAACAGAAAGTTAGAACCTATAAGAACATAAGAAAGTTGATCAAAAATGTTATCGATCCAAAAGCTCTCACGATAAGAACTAACATAAATCCCACTCATACAGAAATAACTCTGTGCACATCGATAGGTAACTCAAGCACACATCTGCTAATGGTGGCCCCCAATCACTCACAGCACGCACTGCAACTGTTGAGACACGTGAGTGATTGAGGGTCGTGGAAGGGTTCCGCAGTAGCATAGGTGAAGCGCCGGTAAGCGAGCTTGTGTGACGCCTTGTATCACAATTTGTAATTGCAGCTTCGAGTATTCAAATTGGCAAAGTCATGGCCGACACTTAATTTACTCATCTCCATAATGGGTAGGACAATGGGTGCCTTGGGCAACCTGACCTTCGTATTGTGCATCATTATTTTCATATTTGCGGTGATGGGTATGCAACTATTCGGGAAAAATTACGTGGGTAAGTGTAATTGGTGGGAGTGTTGCATGTACATTGGTGTTTGATTGGAGATGTTGACTGTTGGTTTGCGGCGGCGGCGCCCGATGTAGCGCATAAATATATTTCAACAGACATAATTGTGATTCATTCTATCTCGGGTTTGTTCTATTTGGCCACTTGTGGACAAACGTTGTGCAGAATCACTTAGCTTCTGGTATGGTTACTTCTAACTGAGTTTGTTTATATCTTATTTTTCATCCTACCGAAGAAAGTGTCATGTAAATGAAGTTAAGGTTTCTTCATCCTATTCTGCTCTTTATTCATGTTCATGTATCATCCTCTCTTATTGTTGCATACTTAGATTTTAAACCCTATCATTTTATTCATTTGTGATTCTTGCTTTTATGTTTTACAAAATCAAATGTACGTTATAAAATGAATATTCTGTGTACAAAAGCTTAATTATCAGTTAATGAAACCTTAGAGCGATGGAGAATCAAGTCTGATTTATTATTTATTTATTGCTTTTATTCTAACAATTGTATTACCGTTATCTTATAAAATATAGAAACAGAAAACGCTATTTCTCTGGTTTTGGTTATAAACAGCTCGCAAAAAAACAATATTATGAGCGATACATCAAAACTATAAGTCATTACTGTTGAAGTATATTTTGTGTTGCATCTTTTAAAGCGTGGATGAAATGTTTTAAACTAAATTCTTTGCTCAGGAAACAGACATTTAAGTCGTTTAGAATCATGTTAACGCACCAACACTTGCTCAGAACATTTTATTGGTACCGATTGTGATACCGATCTCTATTTACCCCGAAGAAAAGAGGAGGCGGTCTTATTATATTAAACATTACGGGGATCAGTTTTTAAAGACACAAGACTTTAAGAAAGACGAGTACCTCAAAACATAAGTCAGCCCTCAGATGCCCTAGGATGAGCACATAGATTTAACTAGTAGCTAGCCATAGGGCTTACAAGAATGGGATCGAAAACCCCAAATAGAAGTCTGGATGTGTGCAACCAGCTTGATACATAGTTTTAGCATATGTATGAACTACTGAATGAAAGAGACACAGTACATTGGTTACACCCGGGTCCAGAACGTGAGGTTTACACTACAATCGATCACACAACGTTGCGCTTAACAAATCCTAAACGGCCCTGATCTAAATTACTTCCCTGAGTCCACACTTTAATTGGGGCTCGCCGTCGCTGTTTGAATAGTGAATATTGTGTTTATGTGCGTCACACTGTTGTGCTCATTAGAAGATTGGTAAGATTCGATGTGTCCCCTTCCAAGTTAGCCTGATACCCTAAAAGTATGTACAGTCCTCTTTCTAAAAGCCCCATGGAAAAGGCGCCTCACTTGTGAGACATTACGCTAGCTACCTTTCATGTTTCCTTTTACATCTTTTCTTTGGACATTCTCAATCTTTACGTTTTCTAAGCCTTCCGTAAGCGCTATATTTATATCTCTAATGTTCTATAGTACTATTAAATGGCATGCTGTAATTATTATAGTAAGTATGATGTTGAAGTTTTGAAGCTTTATGTTTTGTAGGCTCATGGTAGAGAACCGCATGACCTAGCTAGCTTTGGGAATGTTATAGAATAATAGTCAAATAAATTTTGGTTCCCACAATAATAGCAATTACACAGGAGCTTTTTAAAATAGTCGCAGTATATTAATTCATTATTAAGAATATTTCAAAAATTTAATTAAACATTCGTTTAATTTTATTTGGCTCATTAAACATTAGTTGAAACTTAATTAGCATACTGCGACGATTGTAAAACTTGTTAATTAAAATTATTCTGAATTGCTTATCTTATATCTACTAACTTAAAATGCAAAAATAAATCAAAATATATCTCTTTACTTATATGTATTTATTTAAAAGTATATTTAAAATAAATACAATAAAAAATATATACATATTTTATTATTAGATACTATATCTATTGTTGTTTTATCGTGATGTGTTGTGGTTGTCTTTCACATAGATGTCTCTAGACCTAATCACAAACCCGAGGCTTTTAATAAGTAAAGAGGAGATATTTTTGTGACGTGAACTCTCTTTAATTAATTGTTATCCTTTAGACACCTGGGTACATTACTAATGTGTTGGTATGTATGCACAGATTACGTAGACCGTTTCCCGGACGGGGACCTCCCGCGATGGAACTTCACGGATTTCATGCACAGCTTCATGATTGTGTTTCGAGTACTCTGCGGAGAATGGATTGAGAGTATGTGGGACTGTATGTTGGTGGGCGATGTCTCTTGTATACCCTTCTTCTTGGCTACCGTCGTCATTGGTAATCTTGTGGTCAGTATCATAAACATTATAGATATAAGAACATTAAATGATATTCCTTTAACTCAATCTTTATTAGTGGACACATTGCCTAAATATTACATTTTCCAGGTACTCAACCTTTTCTTGGCCCTGTTACTGTCCAATTTCGGCTCATCGAGTTTGTCGACGCCAACTGCCGACCAAGATACCAACAAAATAGCAGAAGCCTTCAACAGAATATCAAGGTTTATCGATTGGGTCAAACGAAATGTGGCAGACATTATGAAGCTTCTGAAGAACAAACTGACCAATCAGATAGCGATCCACGCACCCGGTAAGATGTGTGTCTTGTTGCCCGTATGTTGTGGCATGTCGTTGTATGTACCTCTATGTATTTTTGTACGTATGTAGATAAATATGTATACAGTCTTTATTGCCCCAGCTTGTGTAAAAACATAATGTGTTCTAAACATTCGAAATTAAAAAAAAAACAATAGCAATATCATCTGGCTAATATGATTTAATAGAATTTAAAATGCTAATACAGAAGAAAAATTTAAAAAAATGTTTGACTGTCAAACAATCAGTTTATGCACAATGAATTCGCCGCCATCAAAAGATTAATCGTAGATGTTGCCAAAATTCCGACTCTAATGTAAAAACTTCGAAATATATTCTAATTTGAATTGTAGCATGAATTTTGTGTGATTAAAAAAAATTGGATATATAGCATGGAGTTGATGTATCGAATAAAATTATTTGAATTGCGTGTGAACACTGTGCGTTGCCTGCGCCCTAGCGTTCCAAGTGTAGAAAGCAGACCCTTTATGTATAAATGTCGTGTGTTTGAGTCCTCGTTACACTGTTAATTTCCATTTTGTATCTATTCCTTTTATTTATGTGTCTATCATTTGAAATATTCACTGTCTCTTCTTCTATTATGATTGTCCTTCAAAAAAAAGCTTTGTTAGTCGGCGAATAATGCATTAGACGGGCAGAATACCTTAAAAAAAGAACTCGCTATCTGCAGACTACTGTCTAGTGTGTTTCCTCGCTGAAGATAACTCCTTCTCTCGTTTGCATACTCGAAATTAATTAGAACAAGCCCAGAATCTATTTATAAAATATTTTACAAACTCAAATAGTAGGTAAAGCATATGCAAAAAAAAACACGTTCTATATTTTATTTCGTCATTTGAAGTGACTGTCTGAGTTAAAATATCCAAGAGAATGGCTATCAAACTTTAAAGAAACTGAAAGCCTAAGTTGTCTTAAATTCAACTAGTTAATGCTAGTTTTTGAGAATCCCTCACAATAATGTGGTAGGCACTTTCGGTGTATCTGTTATGGACCAAGAGATTAATACAGTATTATTCATAATGCCCGGGCATATTGAAAAATGCCCAATAAGAATTAGCAATATAATAAAAACTATTGAAATAATTTAACTGACCGGACTTTCTGAATAATGCCCAGCACTTATTGGGCCGGGTAATAAAAATGTGTTTTTTAATTTTAATGTTGACATTGGTTTTAATATAGAATAGGTAAGTACGAAATTACTATTTAAACGACAGAGTCGACGGAGACCCGCTGCGCGTGGCTCATATTTCTGTCTGCAGGATCTAAAGTAAGTAAGTCGGGGTACCCTAAGCTCCCGAGCTCGCTTCGCTCGCTCTTGGTCTAATTCATTGTCCATAATTATCGAATTGCCCAACCGTTACGTAGCAATATTCATAATGACCAGACAATGTGATATACAGGGTTACTGGTTAAGTCGACCTAGATCCATTAAGAGGTTATAGTTCCCATCATTTCTGACTAATTTGACTATGAAACACCCCAGCCTAAACTTCTGACCCTGGTGATAAGTTTGATCTTAAGTCCCATTTTTTCATTTTATAATTTTTTGTGTCCATCTGTGAGCTTTTTATTAAAGTTTTTTCTAAGAATTGTGATAAGACCCCTAGCTTGTTATACCTTGTTGGATAGCTAATAGAACAAAGATATTATTTAGCATATCTGCAGCACAACTGCCATACATTTTTTTTTTAAATTTTGCTAAAAGAAAAAAAATGTTTTTATAAATTTATTTCTTTTTTACACTTTCAGTCCTCTACTATGACTCCTATGGTTCAGATATTTGGACTTTTTGCATTTAGAATAATAAACGAGGTTCTCTAGTACTCATAAATCGGAATTAGAAAAAAAATAAGGCCATAGAAGACAAAAAAAATGCCAATTCTTAAGAAATAGGCATATTTTTTTAAAAAACCTTCTAAGTCCAATATCTCAAAAACGGTTAGGTTTAGGCTGGGGTGTTTCATAGTCAAATTAGTCAGAAATGATGGGAACTATAACCTCTTAATGGATCTAGGTCGACTTAACCAGTAACCCTGTATACAGAAGTTTAAATCAGTATTCATTACATTGCCCGATTTGACTTGACTAGATTCATAAGGGATATTATAAATTGCATATCAAATAAAATAATCGTCTATCAATACATACTCATCATTTATATTCTTTTTTACATCAAATAACTTACTAAATGTTTAGCAAAACTCAAACTGCAGATAATTCGAAATTATACATCAATATGACATTACTTTTTTCCTCATAATGCAATACAGTTAAATTTATTTTTGTACAAAAATACTACATACATAGCAGAAATACTAACTGCACAGCAAATTTTCCATATTTCGTAGCAAAATAACTATCTCAGTCGCATATTAACCAGTAAGTACAACAAAACCTGTTCATCACATTTGTCCTAATTTTCAAGAAGTCATTAGTCCAAGAGCGAGCGAAGCGAGCTCGGGAACTTAGGGCACCCCGACACGGACAGGTTAGGTTCGAAAAGATGACGGCAGCTGAAGTGAGCGAGCAAAGCGAGCGTACTCAGCTCCCGTCACCTTCTTCGTGTCAGGTTACTTTAGACCCTTTAGACAGAAATAGGAGCCCCGCGCAGCGGGGCTCCGTAGACATTATCGTTAAATAGTAATTGTAAAAACTTTAACCATGGATTTAAAAGAAAAAGAGTTAACATGTATGATGTGCATTAAGATTATTAGCTGTGCATTAATAAAAAAGCTTTTGCTTTAGGAAAAATCACTGTACGCTGCGAAAATAAATTGTAGTGTGTTTAGTGATATTTTGCGTTGAATATTTTGCTGCGCAATCAGTAATTTTGATGAGAATTCGGAATTTTATTGCATAGAAAAAGGATATTTTTTGATTTGCGTTTAAATACTACCCGATTCATAATGCCCGGGCATAATACATAGTGCCCAGTTTAATCACTTGGTCCATGACATATCCATTGCATATCGCGATAGACTTGCATCGAGCAATAAGTCATACCGATTTTATCCTCCTACTTCCGTAATCCTTTTACAAAGCTACAGTCTTCTTCTGATTGGATCTTGGTCGTGCCTTCCACGCCCCAAGTATTATCATCGACTAGAAAATTATTGAATTATCTAAATATCTGTTTTAATAATACCTAATTGATGATAATGGAGGCGTAATCTACAACTTTTGTAATATTGGACGGAGCTTATCAAATAAATTATCAATGATTTAGTAATTCCTAATTACTTCACGCTTTATGGTGTATCATCATTACATGTAACTATCCCTATACATGTTCGTGTTCCTGGCTTTGTGTGTGTTTATGCATGATTATTGTTTGTGTATTGTATAATCTCCATTTCAGTATGTATATTATCTATTACATGTATCAATATTTCATTATCATGATTTGGATCTTTGGTGTTGTCTTACGATTAGTTTAAGATATTCTGGTGATTATAGTCATTATTTGATAAATGTGAAAGATTATTTCAAGATTTTATGTAAGTACCTATTTGTAACAAAAAATCTAATAATAAATTTATGTCACTACAAAGTTTCACAAGAGAAAATTCATCACATTTTTTTGTATTCACCATATTGTACTGAGGATTTAAAGACAAAATTTCACTAAATATGACATGATTTTATGAACATTTTGACAAATTTTCGTCCTGGTCTGATTTCTATGCTTGGTCGTCGGGTGGCCTCTCCGTGAACGCACCGTGGACACACCATGCGACATGTAGGCTTAAAGGCGGCTTTGTGTGGCCGCTGTGTCTCCTCAGAGCGAGTGGACAACGAACTGGAGCTCGGCACAGACCTCGACGACGCTGTACTGTACAAAGACAAGAAACTCAAAGACCAAGTAGAAGTAGCTATAGGTGACGGTATGGAATTCACTATACCAGGTAATTTATCAATATTTTGAAATAATAACTAAGGTTAACATGAATACACAGTCTACCAAACTAATCATTATATTTCAGGTGACAATAAATACAAGAAAGGAAAAATTTTGTTAAATAATATTAACGCGATAACAGATAATCATAGAGACAACCGGTTAGATTGTGAATTAAATCATCATGGGTATCCTATACAGGTAAATATTGTAGAAGACACTCTTATTTGTATTGGCATCATTAAGTTTGTTATAATATCGTTTTTTTTTTTCAGGATGACGATACAATAAGTCAAAAGTCGTACGGCAGTCACAAGATTAGGTCATTCAAAGATGAAAGTCATAAAGGGTCAGCAGACACTATAGATGGCGAAGAGAAAAAGGATGCCAGTAAAGAAGAATTAGGGTTAGAAGGTCAGTTTAATACCAAGCATTTGTGTAATATAATTTTTGAGATAGTATGATTTGTAACTTATTTTTTACAGAAATGGTTGAAGAGGAAGAAGATGGAAAGCTAGATGGAGGTCTGGGTAAAACGGATATCATAGTGGCAGCAGATGAAGAAGTCGTAGACGATAGTCCTGCTGACTGCTGTCCAGAGCCGTGTTACGTGAAGTTCCCATTTCTCGCAGGAGACGATGAGTCACCCTTTTGGCAAGGATGGGGTATGCTCCGGTTGAAAACCTTCAGACTCATTGAAAACACATATTTTGAAACGGCTGTGATTACCATGATTTTGCTCAGTAGTTTGGCTTTGGTAAGTTTTCAAAAAAAAAACAATGTTTGGACATTTTTTTTGCATAAAAGTTAAATTTAAAAAATAATCTCTTTTACAGGCTTTAGAAGATGTAAATTTACCACATCGGCCAATTCTCCAAGACATCTTGTATTATATGGATCGAATCTTCACCGTCATTTTCTTCCTCGAGATGTTGATCAAATGGCTTGCCCTTGGCTTCCAAAAATACTTCACGAACGCATGGTGCTGGCTCGACTTCATCATTGTCATGGTAATATATTGATATTTCTTTAGATATAATATCTGAATTCGTACTAATAGTTTTTTTGCAGATTAGATTACTAAAAACTAAATCATGACAAATGGATTTCACTTATATTATTATGTAATGAAAAAGACAAAGTAAAGGTCTATTCAGGTTGGTCTTACAATTCTTTGTGAAGGTCTGAACTATCATGACAGCTTCTGAACGTGATGTTGGTGGGAAGACCAAGTACCTAATACCATGAAGTAAATTATAAATGTAGATGTAAGAAATATGTGTTGTTAAGATAAAGTAAATGATGAATGGTGTGGCGTTAGTTGTCGCTCGTAAACCACGGCGCGGTGATGGCGGGCGCGGACGACATCCCGGCGTTCCGCTCGATGCGCACGTTGCGCGCGCTGCGGCCGCTCCGCGCGGTCTCGCGCTGGGAGGGCATGCGCGTGAGTAGCGCACTGAGGCGCGCACACACAGCGCGCAGTCGCAGGCGGTACTGTTGCGCTGCACATCCACACACACTTTCCTGACCAATGTGTTTTCAGCACAACAGAAAAATTTATGTCGAATTTCATCCGGAGTATCATACACAAATCCGTTTACAAAAAATAAAAAAGGTTGCCCATTACACTGTCCAATATGTCATTGCATTGATTGAATATTGCTTAAAATATTTATGAGCCTCGTCGTGTATGATGTGCAGCGCAACTCAAAGCGTGCAGCTTTGATTGTTCGATGTCTATGGCAGTGGAAACTCCGAACGGCCTCACCTCGCTGCCTCGAGCTCTCGATGTCGTACTGTTTGTTTATGGATACCGCTTCTATGTGACTATCTTACTCACAACCCTGCTAACCGAAATTTACCTGTGGCCAAAAATATTATGGCCTTTACAGAGTGACTTGAAATCCTGATATTTTCAAGTGCATGAATAAACACGACTTCTATCTTTGTGCTGTCGTACGAGACAGTGCCGTTTTCACGAACAATAAATATTTTATATCTCAAAACATTCTGAAATAAAAAAGAAAAATATTTTAACTGAAAATGGCACATGGTCTTGAATGCTGTCGATGTCATAAACTGCAAAATATATAACTATACATATATCTTGATTATGTTCTTAACATGTTATGTAGCTTTCTTTGGGACATCAGAGAATCGATTATGAATAATTTAATTTAGTTGCTTGTTAACTGTAATTTATTATTTGGAAATTCACTGATGTCCTAAAACTTACTTTGATGTACAAATGTGTGTAACTTGAGTGATATATCACATTTCTATCCTTTTTGATATTCTGCAATAGGCGTTACTTCCATATCTTTAAACAAGTCTTCATCTTCCTGAAAAGATTATTCTGTCCTTAGGTTTGTTATCCAGGTCGTGAGTCTTCAACCAAATTATGGAATACTCAAGTTTAGCGTTGGTGGGATTTTGTCTTATTTAATTTTGTCTTTATTGTAGGTGCAGCAGTAGAAGACAGAACTTAATTTTACCAGCAAATTGTTGAAATATAAATTGTCTCAATATGCAACCCTTGATTTCATCAGGTCTCGCTTATAAACTTCGTAGCGGCGCTTTGTGGCGCCGGCGGCATTCAGGCGTTCAAAACGATGCGAACGCTGCGCGCACTGCGCCCGCTCAGAGCCATGAGCCGCATGCAGGGCATGAGGGTACGTACCGCCCTGTGCGCCGACACACCCTATCGCTCATCCATCCACCACACACTTCGCTCCACACTTCACATTCACATTTCTATTTCAACTTCTACGATCATTAAAAACATTATTAAATTTTCAACATTCGAGTACGGCTCCTTTTCCGATATTTCTGCATCAATCACCTGATCTAAATTTGTTTAAAATTGTTAATTTGAACAGTTGTTACCAATTCATTGGCAGTAGTCTATTATCGAATTAATATTAGTGAATCATTTTGAAGTGGTCGGTGGCACCCCTGAATGGCTTAGTATCATCACTGTTCGTCATAAACCTCTTTTAGCAATGGTTCAATGGGATTTATTTTTGGAGAGATTTCATCCATGTTTTGGTCTCTTTTTCTATTGGTCTTATTATTATTAGCTAGATTAGAGTTTTGTAATTACTTAGTTATTTGGAATGCTAATTTATATTCTGCACCTTAGATTTTTTCTTCTTGTATCTTCATCGTACGAGCGGCAAGTCGCATGCATTACTACTAATTCCCTATATTGTGGATGGCTAAATTAGTGGACAAGGTAAGAGTAGTGTAGTATATATGTTGCTTTGAGATGTGCTTCGGTGTTCTCGATGTTATGTAAATTAATTCATGTTGTGTACATACTTGTACTAATACCATTTTCAATCAGTACCATTGACATGATCACTCAAAGTATGGAATAATTCAGAATCAATATTAACCTTGAGACGCTACATAGAATTGCACAATACATATAAAATTAACTTCCTTGCTTCCGAACTAATATTTTGCGCCCACTAACAAAATGCACGCCAAATAAAACAAATGAGAGTGTAACTATATTTCACTGTACACTCATAATACTTGATTGCAAGTCTACGTATGGGTCCCCATGGGCGGTGTTAGTAACGCGTGTGTATGTGGCAGGTCGTGGTGAACGCGCTGGTGCAAGCCATCCCGTCCATCTTCAACGTGTTGTTGGTGTGTCTTATCTTCTGGCTCATCTTCGCCATCATGGGGGTACAACTCTTCGCTGGAAAGTATTTCAAGGTAATGACTCAACGCAAAAAATAATCGAATCTGTTGATTTTCTAAACAAAAGCTATAAAATATGTCTTATGGTAAAATCTTCCTTTTGGACTTGCTAACGAGTTTAATTTTGAATGTTTCCAGTGCGTCGACCTGAACCACACGACGCTCAGCCACGAGATCATCCCGGACCGGAACGCGTGCATCTTGGAGAACTACACTTGGGAGAACTCGCCAATGAACTTCGACCATGTTGGCAAGGCGTACCTGTGCCTCTTCCAAGTTGCTACTTTCAAAGGATGGATACAAATCATGAACGACGCTATTGATTCGAGAGAAGTACGTGTTTTATACGTTACTAAGTAAAGTGTGCTTGAAGACATGCTATATCTATATTATTTCCTTTATTCAATTTATGTACATATTTTTTACATTTTTAAATATTAGCTTATAAAATTAGATTAAAAAATAAAGCATTAAAAATATAAAAAATAGAAGCCAACCGGTATCGGGAACAGGGTCCAAGCTACCGGTGGTTAGGGCTCCAGAGACAGGAACCTCCTCACAATGCGAGCCGTGTCAAGCCTTCTGTATCAGGCCCTTGATCCAACCGCGCAATGACAGCCTCGACAGATGGTCGTCGAGGCTCTTGGCCATCAGGCGGGTTATTATTATCATTTGATTGGATATAAACAAAATTCCTTTATTAATTTCAGGTGGGACGCCAACCAATCCGAGAAACAAACATCTACATGTATCTGTACTTCGTGTTCTTCATTATATTCGGCTCATTCTTCACTCTCAACCTATTCATCGGAGTGATCATCGACAACTTTAACGAACAGAAGAAGAAAGCCGGTGGAAGTCTCGAGATGTTCATGACTGAAGATCAGAAGAAATACTACAATGCCATGAAGAAAATGGGTTCAAAGAAACCGTTGAAAGCTATTCCGAGGCCGAAGGTAAAATCTTAAAATTTGAAAAACAATATATCACGGGCATTTAACGCGATTATTTCGATTATTCCCGTGATATATTGTTTTTCAATTATGAAACACGAAAGTTTTAAAGTCAATATCTTAAAATTTTATGATATCCGGTATAGACTAGGGATGTTACGGAAGTGATGATATCGGAACAAAAGTCGGAATCCGAGGTTTAAACCCTTTTTTTATTTGGTTTATCGGAACCGGAACTGAAGAAAGATGTGTAAAAAGAAATCAAGTATAATCAAATAAAATAATACATTGTTAATCAATACTGTATTATTACATATATGTTTTGATTAACAATGTATTATATTATTATTACCAGGCTTTGAAAAAAAAAAGTAGTAGTACCCTACACCTACGCTACACCTACCCTACACCTACCCTACACCTACGCTACACCTATATCCTCCACATCCCTACACCTCCCCTACACCTACCCTACCTACCCTACATACATGATTGCATAACTGAAACCGTTTACGCAGCGCACGCAACGGAAGCCCTCAAAAAGTAATATTCTTTCCCGTTTTTGCAGCATGTTTCATTTATGCTCCGCTCCTATTGCTCGTATCGTGATGTTATATAGCCTATAACCTTCCTCGATAAATGGACTAACTAACACAAAAAGATTTTTTAATTCCAACCAGTAGTTCCTGAGATTACCCCCTACATACAAATTTACAAATTTTACCTCTTTACAATAGATAGATAGATAGTATAGAATAATAGTATAGATTACTAGCTGTTGCCTGCGGCTTCACTCCCGTAAACCACCCCACAAGACCCAATTTCGGGATGAAAAAATAGCCATGTCACTCAGGAATAATGTAGCTTTCTATTGGTGAAAGAATTTTTCAATTCGGTCCAGTAGTTTTGGAGCCTATTCGGTACAAACAAACAAAAAATCTTTCCACTTTATAATATTAGTATAGATTATTATATTATATTAGTATTAGTACCTATAGATTTTATTATTATACATAATGAGTGAAAGCTTCGCAGCTTTACCTCCTGCCAGTCTATTTCTCTACGGGTCATAGATTAGGACAGCACCACTAAAAAGTTGTTCGCTTGCTACTTACTGAGCTTGGTGGCCACATAACAACGGGCAATCTAGTTCATGAGTTTGAATTTAGTATAATTACTTTCCACTATAATAATTTAAGGGATCGTCACTTGAATTTTGTACGCGTTAACTGAGGCCGTATGCCGCCGCCGCATCGACCTACGATTTAAAAGTTTCGGTACCAAAACCGAAGGTATAAAAACTATCGGAATTTTTCGGAATCGGAATCGAACCTCTGTAATATCTCTAGTATAGACCAACTCATATTCCCAGGATATATTCACCTTGCGACACAGATGCATCATCCAGATAAGACAGTATTATAAGTTACCAGAATCCTGATACGTGTATTTTTGTTACAGTGGCGACCACAAGCCATCGTGTTCGAGATAGTGACGGACAAGAAGTTCGACATGATCATCATGTTATTCATCGGCCTGAACATGTTGACGATGACGCTGGACCACTACCAGCAGTCCGAGACGTTCAGCACTGTCCTCGACTACCTCAATATGATATTTATCGTGATATTCAGTTCAGAGTGCCTACTAAAAATGTTCGCCTTACGTTATCATTACTTCGTTGAGCCTTGGAACTTGTTCGATTTCGTAGTAGTCAATTTCTCAATTCTTAGTGAGTATGCCGAATTTTGATGTTATTACCATTCCAAGACTTTTATCACTTCACTAATGATCCATTTCTTTGTTCCCAGGTCTCGTATTGAGTGATATTATAGAAAAGTATTTCGTATCACCGACTCTATTGAGAGTGGTGAGAGTAGCAAAGGTCGGTCGTGTGTTGCGTCTCGTGAAGGGCGCGAAGGGTATCCGGACGCTGTTGTTCGCGCTGGCGATGTCCTTGCCAGCTCTGTTCAACATCTGTCTGTTGCTCTTCCTCGTCATGTTCATCTTCGCCATCTTTGGCATGTCGTTCTTCATGCACGTCAAGGACAAAGGTGGCCTCGACGACGTATACAACTTCAAGACTTTCGTGCAGAGTATGATCCTGCTATTTCAGGTCAGTCATCCTATATCGATATTTATCGACATACTGTTTGCTTGACATGAATATCGGCAATCGGATCATAAAAGGATGTTGGCTCTTTATCTTCTAGTAGTAATCAGGTCTGTGTATTTCATGTCGTGCCCTAGATGTCGACATCAGCGGGATGGGATGGCGTGCTGGACGGCATCATCAACGAGGAGGAGTGCGACCTGCCCGACAACGAGCGCGGCTACCCCGGCAACTGCGGCTCGGCCACCATCGGCATTACCTACCTGCTGTCCTACCTCGTCATCTCCTTCCTCATCGTCATCAACATGTACATCGCCGTCATCCTCGAGAACTACTCGCAGGTAACTCAGCGTTATCCACTGTTTCCTGACAGCATTTTTAGAGGATTTTGTTCGATGCGATTGTAATGGTTCGATAATTGTGTGCAGGCGACGGAGGACGTGCAGGAAGGCCTGACGGACGACGACTACGACATGTACTACGAGATCTGGCAGCGCTTCGACCCGGACGGCACACAGTATATCCGCTACGACCAGCTGTCGGACTTCCTCGACGTGCTGGAGCCGCCGCTGCAGATCCACAAGCCCAACAAGTACAAGATCATCTCCATGGACATCCCCATCTGTCGCGGCGACATGATGTTCTGCGTCGACATCCTCGACGCGCTCACCAAAGACTTCTTCGCTCGGAAAGGCAACCCCATCGAGGACCCCGGCGACCTCGAGGTGGGGCGGCCCGACGAGGTGGGCTACGAGCCCGTGAGCTCCACGCTGTGGCGCCAGCGCGAGGAGTACTGCGCGCGGCTCATCCAGCACGCCTGGCGCCGCCACCGCCGCGCGCACGACTCGCCGCCGCCGCCCGGCGCCGGCGCGCCCACCGCCGTGCTGCTGGACGGCGCGGCGCCGCGCGTGGTGCTGGGCGGCGCCTGGGCCGGCGGCGCGCCGGGGCCGGGCCCGGCGCCGGCGCCGGTCTGACCCGCGCTGGCGCTGGCGCTGCTGCCCGCGCTGGCCGCCGACGCGCCGCTGCCGCTGCCCGCACCGCTGCCCGAGCTCCTGAGCCCACCCAAGCGCACTTAATTATTGTTTACGCTAGTGTCGCGTGTACATACGGCGTGTAAGCGTGAGTAGCAGTGTAGCAGTGGCGGCGGCGCCCGGCCCGCGCCCGGCTGCGCCCGCGCCGTGCCGGACTGCCCGGACGATTGCCCGGACGTTGTTCTTTCGCGTTTAGAGACGTTCGACGTGTTTACTGGAGTGTTTTGTATTCGCGTGGCCGAAGCTTAGTGACTGTTTGTTTTGCGACCGATGTTCGCGCGCGTTCTGTCGTTCCGATTCGTATCCGTTCGTTTGCGTTCGCGTGCGGACCTGTTCCCGGTGAGTGAAGCCGTCGATCGGAGAGGATCGTTCTCGCGAGCGTGCCCTTTTTTTATTCGTCACTAGTGATGTAATGTAAGGTATTGGATAAAATTGAGGAAACTCTAAAAGCTTATTTTTGTATTCGATGAATATCACTGTCTATCTGTAAAATTCTAAAACAGAGCTGTACTTATAAATATTGTGAAGTTCGATGATTTGTTACCGATTGTGAGATATCATTTTTCTTCCCCGAAATGGTGTCGAGCAATAGCACAAGTAGATGTCCCGGTCCGGCGTGTGTGTGTGTGTGTGTGTGTGTGTGTGGTGCGGCGGAGTGCGGCGCGCAGCACGCTTGTCCAGCTTCTCACGGCTAACATGTTCGGCTCCCACTCGCGTCACCACACTGGGTTACATTACATGCATGACGTCACACGAGCCCGCGCTCACGGGCGCTAGTATTATCGTATCTTAATAGACGCTTAAGAGAAGCAATGGCTACGCCGATTCATATCAATTTTGTCCGTATAGTTTTAATAGTTCCAATTTTTAAGCTTCTCACTGTACCGAAACGACGCGAGGTAGCGTCTATCTATGCGAGGACGGCCGCCTGCCGGTCCTCGGGACTAAGAGAGTTTAGAGAAATTTTTGCAACGTTATCTATATAAGCTTAACAAATCAGCTGTGAAATCGGTACCAGAATTCACTTCCGTCCTAATTCAGTACGCATCATAGGAATCGAGCCATTTTATGTAACGCGCACTTTCCACATTCCTAGTTAATGTAATTGCCTTCCCCTGGTTACATTAGCGGCGGGCCCGGCGGCCTTCCCCTCCGCCGGCCCCGTGCGGGCCCGCATGCGGTCGCGCGGCGAGCGGCACACAGCAACGACACTTTCTGCAATCTTCAACGCTTATTCACCCAACCATGTATGAACTACCTCAAGTTAACCTTATACATTGTTGGTTTTTGTACCGGCAGCGTTGCGCATGTCAGAGAGTGTTCGCCCCGCTGTGCCGCCCCGCCCCGCGCCCCGTGCGTCGCCCGCCCCATAGACCTATAATATCTGACATAGCGAGCGGGCTGGTACTGCTTCGACGAGTGTTGCTCTTGCAGATTACATTTTGACGATGTTGATAATGTTTAATGTTCATTCACGATGTACAACCGATTCGGCTACTTGAACGACATCACTATAATTAGCAATAAGATAATATTGATATACCTAAGAGATCGAACGTCCCTTACCGAGTAAGGTAGATATTATTGAAGTATTGTTTATTTTTCGATTGACATCTCTCTAGATAGACGGCGCCGCGGCTGCTGCCCGGACGTGCCGTGCTCACGACGGTTCACTTCTGTGACAGTATTGTCTTTTCTAGCACAACAGACTAAATCATTAAATTTTTGTAATTTAACTTTGGAAGTGGTCAATTTTCTACTACTCTGTAAATATTGAGAGCTTATTGCCGGGTAGATCCCAAACCGCACGTCGCAACACGTACTTTATTATATTATGTCTACAATCTATTGATATCAGCGATACGTAATAAGCTTGAAGCAATAACGTTAACGTGTGCTCGACGAGAGGTTTCGCTTTTCATTACCTTGTACGGAACATGTCACCGAATACTTGTATGCCGGTTGTTTTCAATTCGTTTACATAAAATGTGAAAAGTATCTGAAGTGCAAGACAATTCTAAGTGTTGCAAGGTTTAAAGAGTCAGTGTATCGTAAACTAAAAGAGACGCTTACAGTTTTGCACATATTTTGCAATAATTATGGTTACAAGATAACGATTATGTAGATAATTTTATAAAAGAGAGCGAGAGCGCGCGCGAGCGAGGTTCCCCGTCGCCGGCGCGCGCGGCTCGCTGCGTCCCTCTTGCGTTACGTACGTCTGGCGTCTTCTTACGTCTGGCGTTACTTTACGTTCAACACAAGGTAACTAGTTATCTCAGAGCCGTGTGGAGCCACTCAAGCTCTGTCCTTTAATATATAATATTATATTGCGCTTTGGAAGACTGATCGGATAAGATGATCTTGAACATTTGTTTTAATGTCCTTGTTGACGTGTTTGTAATAATCTAAAAACAAAATCTGTAACTTAAAATCACGTAAGTATTTTAAGTTTAGAAGTATGATTTAACTCGACAATACTGAGATTCTCACCTAGTTAGTGCCGTGGAAACACTTATGTACACCAATAGATATTTATTAGCTATTAAGGTAAACTTACCGCTTATCACAACATTAGTGAATGTGAATATATACCTATTGTTAGCCAGTAAACGTTATAAACAAGCTAGATAATTATTTGCTCTTATTACAACAACAAACCAGTCAAGAAATCAGAATTTATTTTAACGAATTCCTTTTAATCAAGACGAAAACGAATTTATCTACAAAATAAATGAAATTAGGATTCGGAATCCTTTTTCCCGTTTCAGGTGTATAGAAATCAACGAAACGTTGAAAACGACCATAGGTAGTACAACTAACGTGATCAATTCTGATTTCTTTCAATTTTGTTATCACAAAAATGCATTTGTTAAAAATGTGTAAGCATTTATGTGATAAGAACTACAATCTAAGAGTATTTTCTTATTTAAAGCTCCTTATAGCGTTAGGTATCGAGGTTGACCAGTTCCATACGGCTCTACGCGACATTATCTACCAATATGTCGTCTCTTTACGTTGGTGAAACCAAAGATTATAACTACTATTAGGCATATTTGCACAAAGAAGTTGTGTTTAATTAAGTTTAGACAATAAGTTATAATATCATTGTATTGTTTATTTTAACTATACTTATGACAAAAAAGTGAGTTCAGTTTGCTGAATGATAGAGGTTTAATTGAGTATTTATTATATATATTGTTGAAGTTTGTACAAAATAAATTAAGTAAACGATAAAATATAGAACTTGACTGCTTTGTTCCGTGGTTTTATTTCAATCTATGAAAACAGACTTATCATCAATTATCTCCTACGGCTAATTCACAGAAGTTCTCGAATTACCTTAAGGTTACACTAGTCGAAAATTCTTCCATACAAACGTAGTCTAGGGATTATTCCACTGTTTGACGATGTACGTTCAAAATAAAAAGTGATATCAATTTGTCTCATCTTTATCTAGCCCTGTATGGAAGCAAAAAAGAAAAAAAGAAAATATTTGAAAGTTATGAGCGTCGAAAGTTTCACATTTCGACAGTAATTTTAACGCATTTTTGCGCGCAAATAAATACCATAAGAAGACGAAAAATTGCAAAACGGCCTCCATACAGGGATAGATTAGTAGTTCAACAATGCAAATAATTTTATTTTTAATAGATAGATTTAGTCGTTTTTTCATGATATCTAGACTGCCAAAGGTCTGTTTATAAAATTTCCGCGCGCTCGGTTTCGTCCTAAATCATTATCCATTTCGCTACAAATTTGCAAAAGTGTGTAGTCGTACGCGAACTAGCTTCCTACTGCTCATCTATCTCTGCCGCACGTGTTGTCGGTTGATATAAAATGCATTTTAACCCCGCGCACACAAAATAGTTCGTGCCGTCGACTAGTGTACACTTAATTCACGATGCAATTTAACTTGCGTCGGTATGTAATATGCACGTACTTTCTAAGAACATTTTAAGAGTAAATCGCTTATTAAAAATCGCCTATCGATATGATATAAATCCAATCGCCTCGAGCAATCAGGAAGGTCATCAAAAAGGAAATAAATGGCATCTTAAAAGTATTGTTAAATATCTACAATTATCTAAATTAATGAAACAAAAAAATTAAATCGAATTGTAAATGAAAAGAAAATTAAAGCTTCTATCGACTAAATAACTGGATGACAAAACTGCAACGTTAGCAGTCCCACTAACCGAAAAATACGTAAATAGGATATGAGGATGCGTAGTTACGCTACTCCGCAAAATAAAACTGCGCTGTCTATTTTTATTTATGTTTTTTATTAATAATACAAAACTTTCCTATACATTTTTATAAATTACAAAATGTCATGAAGTTTTTGGATATACTAGTATGTACCTAACAACCTAACTAGGGCAGCAAAATATAATATTATTCATTTAGTCTTTATTCACTTGTATGATTTTACATTGATATAGAAAACATTCCGAATAACTGAGTTGCGCCCTGAAACAGAAATGTGCATTAGTGAATGTGTAACGAGATCACAGACAAGGGGAGTGACCATAAGCTCTTAGAGCGGTATCAATTTGAGATCGAATAAGGGACAGATGTATCTGACGTGTATACATCTGTCACTTACTCGATCTCAAATTGATACCGCTCTAAGAGCTTATGGTCACCCCCCTGATCCACAAGAATTATAAGGCACTCTCGTCTTGGGTTATGCCAATAATCCAATATTGAAGTAATTTCGAGACATATTTATCGAATCACCGAAACATTAGTGACATTATATTTTACCAAAACTCTACTCAGGGTTAAAACACATAGGCACACACGTTGCTACTTCGTGTCGTGGAAATCATCCAGCATCGTATAAGTGGCGATAAATTTTGAGTCTTTTTGTTTTTATTGGATGTCATCCATCAGCGCCGGCATTCGCATTATGCTGAGTGATGGCCGTTTTGCGCAGAGGTAAAAAATAAGTAGGTATATTTTCTCTAGCCTTTAGTTAAAAAGTGTCGTAACTCACCATTCTATTGCTAAGCTTTACTAGGTCTCGTTGGAGACGGGGCCAGAGCATCCCTGTGACAACAAACAACCTCTTGTAGCTATCTAGTACCCTACGAACTAGATTCATGTTTGTACGTCCAGTATAATTAACGACAAAGTACTAACTACTTTATGGAGTGTGCGATGCTACGAAAGTAAATAAATAAAAAACTAAAATACTAATAGATTGCTTTTAAAAGGTTACGTACAATTTTCTGATTAGAAACGAAAATGTCGGTCAATACAGTCGAATGTGCTGCTACGCGTTTATTCTTAGCGGATGCTAAAGAATGCGTAGCACTACGTCGAATGTAGTGCTACGCGTCAAGACGTAGCGGTTGCTAAAGAAAGCTTAGCGCTACGTCAAATGTACTGCTACGCGTTAATTCTTAGCGAATACTAAAGACTTCGTAGCACTACGTCGAATGTAGTGCTACGCGTCAAGACGTAGCGGTTGCCAAAGAAAGCGTAGCGCTACGTCAAATGTGCTGCTACGCGTTAATTCTTAGCGGATGCTAAAGAATGCGTAGCACTACGTCGAATGTAGTGCTACGCGTCAAGACGTAGCGGTTGCTAAATAAAACGTAGCGCTTCGTCGAATGTAGTGCTACGCGTTAAGTCGTAGCGGTTGCTAAATAAAGCGTAGCGCTACGTCGAATGTGGTGCTACGCGTTATGTCGTAGCGGTTGCTAAATAAAGCGTAGCGCTACGTCGAAAGTAGTGCTACACGTTAAGTCGTAGCGGTTGCTAAAGAAAGCGTAACGCTACGTCAAATGTGCTGCTACGCGTTAATTCTTAGCGAATACTAAAGAATTCGTAGCACTACGTCGAATGTAGTGCTACGCGTCAAGACGTAGCGGTTGCTAAAGAAAGCGTAGCGCTAAGGAATTCGTAGCACTACGTCGAATGTAGTGCTACGCGTCAAGACGTAGCGGTTGCTAAAGAAAGCGTAGCGCTACGTCAAATGTGCTGCTACGCGTTAATTCTTAGCGAATGCTAAAGAATGCGTAGCACTACGTCGAATGTAGTGCTACGCGTCAAGACGTAGCGGTTGCTAAAGAAAGCGTAGCGCTAAGGAATTCGTAGCACTACGTCGAATGTAGTGCTACACGTTAAGCCGTAGCGGTTGCTAAAGAAAGCGTAACGCTACGTCAAATGTGCTGCTACGCGTTAATTCTTAGCGAATACTAAAGAATTCGTAGCACTACGTCGAATGTAGTGCTACGCGTCAAGACGTAGCGGTTGCTAAAGAAAGCGTAGCGCTAAGGAATTCGTAGCACTACGTCGAATGTAGTGCTACGCGTCAAGACGTAGCGGTTGCTAAAGAAAGCGTAGCGCTACGTCAAATGTGCTGCTACGCGTTAATTCTTAGCGGATGCTAAAGAATGCGTAGCACTACGTCGAATGTAGTGCTACGCGTCAAGTCGTAACGAATGCTAAATAAAACGTAGCGCTTCGTCGAATGTAGTGCTACGCGTTAAGTCGTAGCGGTTGCTAAAGAAAGCGTAGCGCTACGTCGAATGTAGTGCTACGCGTCAAGTCGTAGCGGTTGCTAAAGAAAGCTTAGCGCTACGTCAAATGTACTGCTACGCGTTAATTCTTAGCGAATACTAAAGACTTCGTAGCACTACGTCGAATGTAGTGCTACGCGTCAAGACGTAGCGGTTGCTGAAGAAAGCGTAGCGCTACGTCAAATGTGCTGCTACGCGTTAATTCTTAGCGGATGCTAAAGAATGCGTAGCACTACGTCGAATGTAGTGCTACGCGTCAAGACGTAGCGGTTGCTAAATAAAACGTAGCGCTTCGTCGAATGTAGTGCTACGCGTTAAGTCGTAGCGGTTGCTAAATAAAGCGTAGCGCTACGTCGAATGTGGTGCTACGCGTTATGTCGTAGCGGTTGCTAAATAAAGCGTAGCGCTACGTCGAAAGTAGTGCTACACGTTAAGCCGTAGCGGTTGCTAAAGAAAGCGTAACGCTACGTCAAATGTGCTGCTACGCGTTAATTCTTAGCGAATACTAAAGAATTCGTAGCACTACGTCGAATGTAGTGCTACGCGTCAAGACGTAGCGGTTGCTAAAGAAAGCGTAGCGCTACGTCAAATGTGCTGCTACGCGTTAATTCTTAGCGGATGCTAAAGAATGCGTAGCACTACGTCGAATGTAGTGCTACGCGTCAAGTCGTAACGAATGCTAAATAAAACGTAGCGCTTCGTCGAATGTAGTGCTACGCGTTAAGTCGTAGCGGTTGCTAAATAAAGCGTAGCGCTACGTCGAATGTAGTGCTACGCGTTAAGTCGTAGCGGTTGCTAAAGAAAGCGTAACGTTACGCCAAATGTGCTGCTACGCGTTAATTCTTAGCGAATACTAAAGAATTCGTAGCACTACGTCGAATGTAGTGCTACGCGTCAAGTCGTAGCGGTTGCTAAAGAAAGCGTAGCGCTACGTCAAATGTGCTGCTACGCGTTAATTCTTAGCGAATACTAAAGAATTCGTAGCACTACGTCGAATGTAGTGCTACGTGTCAAGACGTAGCGGTTGCTAAAGATAGCGTAGCGCTACGTCAAATGTGCTGCTACGCGTTAATTCTTAGCGGATGCTAAAGAATGCGTAGCACTACGTCGAATGTAGTGCTACGCGTCAAGACGTAGCGGTAGCTAAAGAAAACGTAAAGCTACGTCTAATGTAGTGCTACGCGTTAAGTCGTAGCGAATGCTAAATAAAGCGTAGCGCTTCGTCGAATGTAGTGCTACGCGTTAAGTCATAGCGGTTGCTATTTAAAGCGTAGCGCTACGTCGAATGTAGTGCTACACGTTAAGTCGTAGCGGTTGCTAAAGAAAGCGTAGCGCTACGTAAAAGTAGTGCTACGCGTCAAATCCAACGGTTACTTAAGGCGGTTTAGTATAGATTTAGTACTAAAAATCTATACTTAGGAGTAAGTAACAGTTAACGTCTCTGAGTGCGGCAGTAAGTTGTCCAATGTATGTCGTTGTGCTAAGCAGTCCAATGCGCCCGTTACGACTTGACGCGTAGAACTACATTCATCGTAGCGTTACGCTTTCTTTAGCATTCGCTACGACTTGACGCGTAGCACTACATTCGACGTAGCGCTACGCTTTCTTTAGCATCCGCTAAGGCTTAACACGCACTGTGATTTTTATTCGCGCGAATTTTTTTCCGCGCATTCTGTGACCTATGGAAATGTATGAAGCTGCACGCACTGCGGAAAAAAAATCGCGCTCAAATTGTACTAAAAAGTCCGCGCGAATAAAAATTGCAGTGCGTGTTAAGCCTAAGACTTAACGCGTAGCACCACATTTGACGTAGCGCTACGCTTTCTTTAGCAATCGTTATGTCAAGACGCGTAGCACTACATTCGACGTAGCGCTACGCTTTCTTATTTTGACAATTACTATTGCTGGCATGATAACACTTTGTCTAAAGCCTCAGTGAGCTTAGTGCGAGCCTTTACTCGTGCTCAATCGCGTTAATGTAAAATTCAATTTATATTGAAAGTGCTGTCGGGCGTCAGTAAGGGTAAACCCCATTTTGTAAACAAATTGACATAAGAGAACGTTTACATTAACGGAATCGAGTACCTTAAAAACTCGCATGAACCGTAGATATGCTTTCGATCAAATAGTAATATTCATCTGTTCTAATTATTGTTGATGGCCATCTAACTTATGTCAGCCCAGAACAGCTGTTTAAAATTTAGTTTTTTTTAAGTTGATTATTTTCACGATCTATGCACATTAATTCATTTTGACCAGTTCTTTTTTTGGTGAAATGTTTTGTTGTTAAATCCGAGATTATTTTACCTTTTTACTATTTAGTGTTATATTTCTCTTCCCAAACTTAAATTTAATTTAGAGAACAAGGATCAGGAACGGTGGGAAGGTAAGGACAAAGGTAATGAGATAAATAACAAGCTTTCTTTCGATGTTACTATTTTTATTTATTTTTATTTCCATCTTAGTCTTACTTAAGACAAGTGTGTCCTTAACATAGGCACACATACAAGATGCTTGTCAATACATAGGCATGTCAACCATATAAATATCTAAACAGCATCTATATGTACAATAGTATGTGTACGACGAAGCCCTCAGAGGCCGTATTTTGACGTGACAATGCCATCATGATTACTTTGTAAAAAAGGGATGGTAACATACGTCCTGTATAGCTCCGTCTCTTTCTCTCTCATAACAAAATCATGACGGTTTGAAGACGTCATAGTAGGGCCCCTATGATTAAGTAGAACACGTCTTGTCCCGGGGGCTACTAGTACCGTCCACTATGTGAACCTCGTATAACAAGCTTCTTAGATTAATTTACGACATTTACTGGCAGTGCAACTGACTTGTGCACGTTTCGTACCACAATTCACTGATTTATTAATCATTAATGACAGATATGTAGCGCGAGAGTTAATTTACAAACAAGCGGATTATCGCGAATCGAAAACCTTCAAAAATAGTTATGTATCTATTTGTACGACGTGGCTCCGTTGCCAACCAGTCCCGAATGCTTACTTAGTGACAAAATATTTGTGAACACGGCACCATGTTATGTTGCGGCTAATAGTTCGCGACTCCAGCTCTAAATAAATATAGCTTTACAGTACCAGTCGTTAATGTTATTGGAAAACTTTATAATTACATTATTTTAATATTATTGAATTATATTATTATTTGAATAAGTGAGCAGGCATGATGTCACATCACAACGAGCGCCTTGCAGACGCTAAATCATAACTTGATCACAGAATTAAAACATACTAATTGCAGAACTAACAGTTTTATATTGATATACAGTACTCTAATAACAAAAATAGGTTTTTTGGTAAAAATATTTTTTGTTTCTTCTTAACCAATAATCGTTATTATATCATATTGTGCTATTTTTATTTAATTAAAAGACTCGTTATCGAGGATAAAGTCGACAATCGAAACAAACCACCGCTATGTGAACTTATAATACACCGTAGTACTTTACATGAAATGAGGTCGTAATAATACAAAGATTCAAACTTTTACTACACTAAGCGATTTACACAATGCTAAGACAACTTTAAAATATCAAAAAAAAAATATTAATATTAAAAATCATAAATTCTAAGATAACAGTCGAAAAAAAAATGAACTCTATTAAAATTATTGCAGGAGATCTGAACGTTTACAATGTGAGACTTATGTTACGAGATGTAGCAGAGTAGTGTGTCCGGAGTACCTAGCTCGCGACTAAATGCTGCAATCACGAAATCACATCATAATCAATTCGATAACGGTCTTCTTTGGAACCTGCTCTAATACTGACGGGTCTCGATCCCACGGTTAATAATAACTATTATCTCGTTTTTTTTTTTTTATCAATTCCTACAAATGAAACATATTGGCTTACGGGGCTTAAGATCACAGTGTAATCAGTCAATTTAGTTCCAAAAACATAAACTTAATGTTTAGCATCTTCTAACCGTTTATTACGGATCGAGAACCGCTACGTATTAAAAACAAGTTGAATGATTTTATAAAGAGAACAAATAAAGGCGAAAATAACATTTATTAATTTTTTATTACTAATTTAGAATCATATAAATTAATCAAACTCCTGGTATTTTAATTGCATGGCTTTATTATAAATAATCCCATAGTCTCCTAACTCAGTTAGAATAACATACTATTTGAAACCTTGACAACAAAATGAGTGAAAAACCTGTCACGCACGCAATTTTTTTTCACGAAAATATGCCATATTTGAAACATTGTTGTCCTATGACGTGACAAGACAAAAATATACCCTTGTTTTGTGGTAGTTAAGTAGTTTTATAGATATCATAAACGTAATTCAGTACCACTGAATTTTTGAATTCATTAAGATGCCTTCCATAATATAGCATATTACATCACTGGACCAAAATGTTTAATTGTTTAAAGAAATGTATATAAAGCACAGAATTTAATTGATGTGGTTAGATTTCATACTTTCAAAACTCTTTAGAACTGAGATCTACACATTGTTTGTTAGCCAATCACACTCTTGCAAAATTTGAAAACCTCATAAACATCACTTTGCTTGCAAAACACGACAACGACACGGCAACAGCTATTCAAATTAATCTGATTTCAAATCTTATATCAAGTGTTTTGTTCAATTGCCAGCAACCAATCACACGAGCTAACATGAGAATTGACATTAGATCAACTAACCTTTCAGAAGCCGAGTGTTACACACAAATACACGGCTTTATTTGCTGTTCAAAGATCATTACGTTTTTCATTTTATTCAAAGGTAGTCAAAATGTTTTAATGAAAGGAAATACCAGTTCTTTTTAAAACTGAAGCGAACTTGCAGGCCTGTGCAAAGTTTAGCAGTGTACTTATGTTTATATCAACAAGTCATAGTCCTGAACAAGCAGTCTACAGACACACAAGTAATTCTTATTCATTCAGTATTTGTTAGTCAGTTATTCACCTAATGATTTCATAAACTTTAAACTAGCATTAACTCAGATTTCATTCACAACTAAATCAAATCAAAATAAGGATCAATAAAAGCCTTTTTACGAACATAAAACTTTATATAATTCTGAAATTAAATCGTCATTTTACCTGAGAAATACATAAATTACGGTGTGACCGTACCATTCTTTAGGATCAAACATTACCTAAATATTAGAATCCAAGCTGCTAAAACAAATTTATTTCGTATTGCGAAGTGAATTTAATTTCTATCAATTTTCAATAACCCTATTTACACTTTTTTTTCAAACATATTTTTTTTATTTTTGTTTTTTTTTTTACATTTTCATTCATTTGTTTAGGGGCCAATCAGAGTTCATTAGTCTTAGTTTAAAGTATGAAAATCCCTTGTCTATCGGAAGACAGCCGTTTTAATTAATTACAGAAATTGGCATAAATCATCACACTAGCTAGCATCATTATTACAGGGATGAATTATTTAAATCTCAAATATGCTAAAGCTGAATTTGGACCAGCGAGATTACTTCTAGAACCTTCGCCAGATAGGACCTAGAAACTATTCATTACCACACTAGTTCTATCTATTAATGTCAGTGTCGAAGTAAATTCTCTCGCTCGTGAACTTAAATATACGCTATCTGCTATAAGATCGGTCCCAGTAGACAGGAAAGTTAATATAATGTGATTTTGTTCGCAGCTTTTAGCCTATACACGATAGAAACAAAAGCTTGACGCGGCAGTATTGAGGTGCGCGCACGTCGGCAAGTGGCGCCCACAGAGGGACTGACGTGCAGGTAAGACTGATAGAGACAATGCTCTAAATATGTATGTGCCATATTTATGCCCAGGGCTCATACTATGACGTGCCATTGTCACCATGAATCTTTTGAGAGAGAGACAGAGATATGCAGGTCGAATAGCACTATCTCTTTCCACAACGGAATCATGATGAAATTGGCACATTATAGGCCCCAGGTACTGTGCGTCGCCAATTGGCGCCCAGTGTGGGACAGACGAACATCCGGGCGGTAAATGTGACACATCGAGATTTAAAAAGAGACTCACTACGTGAGTGACGGAGACAACGCCGAGCATCTACTAAATCTGAATGTGCCTTAATAAGGCTGCCTTTCCTATATGTGTGATATCATATACATTTATCTCTTACAGTTCTCGCCGGTTTTTGTTTAGAGATTTACTACTGCGCAGCCATTGTAGCCAATTTCAGGGCGGCCAAAATGCTTGGCGAGAACTGTACTCATCTCTGGTGAAAGCAAGCTACTCTATGAAAACCAAATCCTATATGTTGTTATCATACACGTCTATCTACGCTGCTAAGAACTTCTCTGTAGGAAAGGCACCTGTTCAGCCGGGTATTGAACATCGTCAAGTGGCGCCCAGACCCGCCCATGGGACAAACAAATAGGGAATATGCATGTTATATTTATTTTCCAAAAAAGATTTTTGGAAAGATGATTCGCATGCTAGTGAAAGGTAGTGAAAGGAAGGAGGCCTTTGCCAGAGAGAGAGTATAGATAAGAAAAAACAAGGATGAACATTTAGATGTTTTTAAAAATCCTTCAGTTTTAAACAAATATCAAGGATTTTTTAAATATCTTCGTCAGAGAAAATAAAGTTCATGGCGGTACAGAGGCGAGCTTAAATCAAAATGGAGTAAATTTTTATCCTGTTTTCACTGGTAGTGATCTATTTTTGTAAAATAAATATGCAAAAATTTATTAATATAAAAATAGAGTAATATTTTAAATGTCATGCATATTCCCTATTGGCGCCCAACTGGGTCAGTCGTGAGTGTGGGCGGTGCGTAGTGTGTGTTGTTGGTATGTGTGTGTAACGGAGAGGGGGCAAGATTACTCTGTGTAGTCCCAGCAGTCCTTCTCGTAGCCCTCGTGCACGTGCTCCAGCAGCACCTTGCGCCGGCTGTCGCAATATCTAAGGACAACGGACGACTGTTAAAATGCCTGTTTGGTATTGCTAAACTGGTTCATAATACGGTCTTCATACAGATACAGGTTGTTAATTAATAAACCGGCCAAGTGAGAGTCGAACTCGCGCACGAAGGGTTCCGTAGTTTATTGTATGGGAGCCCCACTTAAATATTTATTTTATTATGTTTTTAGTATTTGCTGTGTTAGCGGCAACAGAGATAAATCATCTGTGAAAATTTCAACTGTCTAGCTATCATGGTTCATGAGATACAGCCTATTGACAGACTGACGGACAGAGTCTTAGTAATAGGGTCCCGTTTTTACCCTTTGGGTACGGAATCCCAAAAAGGAATAATTAATCTGGGTCTGGCAGAATGCATATCATTTTCAGACCTATTTCAATAAAAACGTAAACTAGCAAGAAGCATTTTTTATCAGATCGTTTGAAGACCAATACAACGGGTCGTGAAAAAAATTATACAAAATAATAACTCACCTATACTTATCCTGGACCTTCTGTTTGATGTCAGCCAGGTTCTCGCTAGTGATGTCACGCTCCAGGTACTCGGAGAGTGTCTCCGTGGCCGACTCCAGATCCCGCTGGTTGTCCTCGAAGATCACCGACTGGTTGTTCTTGCGCAGGTAGTACGCGAACACGTACGTGTACATCAGCGTCTGCCGGCACTGGCACAGAATGTCCACGGCCTTCTTCAGGAATTGGACCTGTTACCAGTTTTAGTAATCACATTTTGGTTTAGATGGTGGGTACTTTAATATTTCGGTTTTCGGTTCAAAAGCAAGCAAGTTTTGTATGGCAATTCTTTTATTCTAAGGATCATTTCAATTTCGGTATCAGTTTAATTACGACTTGAATTTGCTCTAGTGATGATTATGATTATTATTACATTCAAATTTACGTAATACGCAAATGAGCATCGCTGTTACTTAACAATAAAGAAAGTTCTTTAGATTTTTTATATAATTTACAGACTTTTTATACATCCTCGCATATAAAAAGTGTCATTTCAATTGAATATTTTACGTATCGCTACTGCAACGTATTTTTACATAGATCTAGTTCTACACAATACTACATATTTCTAAGAATAAAAACAGAACGTTTCCAATGAGGACGATTGGTAGAAAATGCTTTAGTCATGAAATCCACCTTTGTACGGTATTTTCTACTTGTGCATAAAGTTAGAATGAATAAATAAATGCCATACTTCAATCCAGCTCATGTTGTGTTGCTGCATCTCCTCCATCTTCTCCTTGACGGACGCGTACAGCTTGGACTCGAAGCGCAGCGACTGCATGTGGTTCATGTATCGGTTGCAGTAGAACAGGTAGCGCTGCAGCGCCGCGCGCGAGCGCTCCTGGGCGTCGCGCGCCGCCTTCGCCTCGTCCTCGTCGTACCTGAGGGACCAACCATTCATGGCCCGGATTGAGTAGCGGTCACTTGCAGGTCGTGGGTTCGAACCCAGGCAGGTTGGAAGTCTAAATGCGGAAAAGGGGGTCCATCTATCCTATCCTATGGCCCGGATTCTAGAGTGACCAAACTTTAAATGGTTGGTATGATGCTTGGACTCCAGACAAGTGTCATTCGATGTCAGCGATTTCGATTACTGAAATGCCAAAATGTCTAATGCGACGCTTTCTTTGTTAGAATATAAATTGTCTAGAGCTTCTTGTGATTTTCCTCAGAATGAGAAAGGGATGGAAAAGAAAATCTAATTTAGGATACTCGATCATCTGTCTGTGTCTCGTGGCTAAATAATAACAGCCGCACGAGTCGATTGTCGAGGTTGGTGGATGGGTGACCATCTTTACATAGCGAGTTCCCTTCGGAAAGCACGTTAAGCCGTTGGTCCCGGCTGTCATTTGGAGATCTTTGACAGTCGTTATGGGTAGTCAGAAGCCTGAGATCTGACACCAGTCTTGCCAAGCGGTAACGTGTTGCCCAGTTACTGGGTTGTGGAGGTCAGATAGCAAGTCGCTCCACGTTGGTCGGATTCCAGTCTAACCGGATTCAGCTGAGTACCAGTGTTTTACATGGAGCGACTGCCTATCTGACCTCCACAACCCAGTAACTGGGTAACACGGTGCCAATTGGCAAGACTGGTGTCAGATTTATGGCTTATGGCTCCCGGTAACGACTGTCAAAGGTCTTCAAATGACAGCCAGGACCAACGGCTTAACGTGCGTTCCGAGGCACGGAGGAAACTCGCTATGTAAAGATGGTCACCCATCCACAGATCAATTAGATTCAAGTTTTTCAAACTGAACAGGCAGGGAGTTTGTTGCGCCACTTCTGCTTACCAGCTAAAACACTAGAAAGTGGTGATGGGCGGGCATTTCTGGGGACTGTCTTTATGTAGAACTTTGCAGATCTAAAAGTGCTGGCTCTCAGCCTACTTTGAATAATTGACTATTGATTTTGAGTCTAACTGGATACAGCTAATATCATTCAACATTAGTGCAATTGTTTATGTGGTTTTCAATCTTCTCCGTGGCAAAGTTAGTTATCGCAAAAATTTCGTTTATTATTCAAAATAACTAACCATCCTACTAATAATAATAATGATACATGTGTAAGTCGTTACGCTTGATAAATCAATCATGCCTTAATTTTTTTGTGGATGGATTTCACCCAGAGTGGGAAAAGTCATTGGATCAAAATCCAATGACTTTTCCCACTCTGGGTGAAGCGGGCGGGCGTGTCAGACTTTTACTGACTAAATCCCACCCAGGTTCCTTCATTTGCTTGACAGGGCCGTGGTAAGTCTTTTCAATTTATTTTTATTTTTTTTTATCTATAGACTTACGCTTGACCACTGATGGTAAGCAATGATGTAGTCGACGGTGAAGCACGCTTGCCTAGAAAAAAACCCATTCACTCTTGACTTGAAAGTCCCCTAGATTGTAGCTATCGGGAAACACAGACTCGGGCACGGAATTCCACTCCTTAGCTGTGCGCATAATAAAGTGTCCCCAATTTTAGTATGTATGTATGTCCCCGGTTTAAGTTATCCGCGACCCAAATCAATCATGCCTAAACAAATGTTTAGATTTGGTTGAAATTTGGTACAGGGGTAGACTACGATCTGGATAAGGACGTAGTATACTTTTTATCCAGATAATATGACCCCTAGGTATAATTGCTCGGTTTAACAACGCTGGCAAAAGCTAGTTGGTGCTTGGTAATAATGAAAAGATGAATGAGGACCCGTACCTATTGCAGTTGTACCAGCTGCTGCCGTGCGGCTCCCAGGGCCCCAGGCACACCCAGCAGAAGTCCGCCTTGCAGTTCTGGTTCTTGCACACCATGTGGTTGCAGCCGCCGTCCTTCTCGATCGTCACGTTGCACTTCGGGCATTCCTTTGTGTTCGCCGCGATCCAGTTCGAAGTTTCCGAATCATCGTCGCATTTCTGAGAACAAAAGTGATGGTGATTTAAAAAAAAAACTGGAATTACTAATTGAGACGCGCGTGAACCTGCTGCGCGTGAGTTGAAATAGACTAATATACAGTTATTGACTTTGGACTTTTTGTCCTTAGCTTAACTTGCGACTGTTAACTAAAATAAAAATTATTATTAACTCAAATCCTAACTAATAATCGATTCTATAGTTTCGATCCAAACACTAGGTTATGATGACGTATGCATTTTAGTTCGGTTTTTACTTTTTTATTGATTACTAACTGTCCCACGCGGCTTCGCTCCCGTCAACTGGCTACCTACCTACCCTACGTAATATTATATGAATGTTGCGTAACTTTAACCGCTTACGCAGCGCAAGCAACGGAAGCTCTCAAAAAGGAATATTTTTTCCCGTTTTTGCAACATTTTTCATTTATGCTCCGCTCCTATTGATCATAGCGTGATGTTATATAGCCTTCCTCTATAAATGGACTATCCAACACAAAAATAATTTTTCAATTCCAACCAGTAATTCCTGAGATTAGCGCGTTCAAACAAACAAACAAACAAACTCTTCAGCTTTATAATATTAGTATAGATTATATATACTCTTGACGTCGCCTGGTGGAAAGCGATAGATGAGATCAACGAAGGAACGACCGTACCATCCAGAAGATGCTTGGTTCAGATGATGACGATGATGATGCTTCTGCAGAGTGAATTTGGTCTGCCCATCACTCACTACGCTTCAGCTCTTCTCTGGTGGACTTCAAACGAGAAGATTAAAGATAATTTCCTTGCGCAATTATATAATATTAGTATATATAGTGTGAGTTTTATATGTGGCTGTTGATGGTCAAATCAGAAACTATGAGCAACAGCGAAAAACACTCAAGAGGAGTCACGTGGATGTTTTTTTTTGAAAACTAAAACCGCATGGCTTATTTGTTGTTGCATATTTATACTCTTTTCATGCATATTTTAAGCATTTTTTTTGTCATGTTTGCATGCATATTTTGAGCTTTTTATGTTGCATATAATCTGAACTCTATATATGAGATACCAAAGCTACGAGTAGTAGTTACCTTGATCCACTTCCTGAGCAGACAGCACCTGACAGGATCGTGCCAGTTCTCGCCGCACGCGAAGCAGAAGGTGTGGCCGCAGCGGCACGTGACGGGGGCCGACTCCACGTAGGCCACCTTCAGCGCATTGCTACAGTCCGGGGACGGACACCAGCGCAGGAGACGGTTGCACTGGAAACACAAACAGACGTAAAGTATTTAAACTGTCATGGTCACTAACACTAACATTAACATTAAAAGCGGGATATTTACCATGATCATGGTGCTTGCAACAGCACCGAAATATCGGGAACTCGCAACAAATAGTAAACATGGTAAATATCCCGCTTTTAATGTTAATGTAACATACTATAATATATAGCTCGTGTTCCCCGAAGGAATAGGTAGAGGTGGAAACATATTACACCCAAAGACAAAGACAAATATATTTTATTTCAAGTAGGCCACCAAGCGACACTTTTGAACGTTAGGAACATTAAAATTTACAAGTTATAAAAGTTGATTCTACCGTGCATTCGGAAAGTAGCTTGTTATGGAGAAGAATGCACAAGAAACTCCATACTTACTCTTTAAAAAAAAAAAGTTTTTATACAATATTTCGACAATTATGTTTATATACCATGTAATAGAGCAAGCCTATTGCAATCAACCGGTCAAGTCCGGACTCCGGCAGGCTATTTATAAATACCAATTTTATAAAAAACGTTTTCTTTTTGGCCTTTTGCCTCAGCCTCCTACTGCACAGCATGTTTTTTTTTATTGTTTACAGCTTTTTCGCTTCTGAAGCAGACGGGTTTTTGATTTATAAATCAAGTTTTTTTAGTTATATGTTTTTTCGAATTACTTTTAAACATATAAGTGGTCCCCTTCATTTTGATACCCCACTCGGTGGGTTTGGAAGAAGAAAAAAATTGGGACTCGCACAATATGGCGACCAAATCCGCCATGTGTGTTTTTTTTTAACTTCCCCTATCTAAGAACACTTGTGCGGTCAAAACGTATCTAAATATGTCACAATTATATATATAAGATCTAGCGATTTGAAAGATATGAGGTAATAAAGAATACATACAAACAAACAAACATAGAAGATACGCGCGAAAAACATTACCCGCCCTTCCGGGTCGGGTAAGGTAGGTGTAATTGAGTTATCGAACCCAGGACCTTATACATATCAGTAGCGCGTGGACCACCAACCAACTAGGTAGTCGTATGTGTAGGTAGAAGTATAGTTATGGAATAAAAAACGAGAAACAAGGTCCAGAGATGGCGCCACAAGCACTAAACTTAACTTCAAATGAAATGGTTTATCTGCGGATATTCGAACTTAAGAACCTATGTCAGAACAATCCATGATGGAAGGAGGATTAAATTAAATACTTTCTTCGGTTACGTAACTTATAGCATTCTAAAGTTACATAACGATGGACAAAAACCGTTAAGGTCTATCCACACATATCAGGGACGTGCCCGGGACGTGACAGGGCCGGGCCCAGGCATTGAAGCTCCGTCACTGGCCCGTGCACGAACGTGTGTGAACGATTTCATATAAAATGTACACCGATATTTTATTGAGCCCCTGACGAGGCATGGTCCGACCACGTCTCGGGCACGGCCCTGATGTGTGTGGATAGACCTTTACAAACTTTTTTTTTTACCTATTTTTTGTTGCAAAATAGCAATACAATTAGCAAATTTTACAGTTGTTTTATCTTCCTAGAGTATTGATAGCAAATATAGTTATTAAATATTATGATTGGCCCAGATTTCATCTACGGTAACACTGTTTGCTGACACAGCCATAAGGCCTTCGCAAGTATGTACGTTAGACAGGGCATGAGGTGCAAGAAGAAAGAGACATGGTCTGCTGAGAGATGCTGCACTAACACTGATGATCGGAGCCATCTGAGAAACCCCACCTATGCAGGTGATCTTTGCTGAGGCTGCTTTATATCTTACCTCCACAAAACTATTGGTGATGATGTGTTGGTACTTGAGCTTGACGCGCGGGTCACGCACCAGTCGCATGACGGTCGCGTCGTCCACGAGGATGTCGCAGGCGTGAGCCGCGCACGCTATTGTCTGACCCTATAATACAACAAAAACATATTATAGGTAAATGTCTTAAAGCCAGAATGAAAATAAAATACCATTTAATCCTCCTTTTGGCTTCGCCGTAGTCGGGTAAAAATAAAACAAGGATTTAACTGAACAAGCAAGGTCAATGAGTAACATCAATGTTCAATCCAATGGCATTTTTCCATTGTACAGTAACTTTAAAGTTTGACATTTTAAAACCTTTATTTTTGAATTTAGGGTTTGGCTAGTAGGTACTGATCTGGTCATCTTCAATTAATATTTGTAAGCATTAATACGAAATGTTTTTTTTTTTTGTGAAATGGAAGATCAACAATAAGTAGCATTAAAACTTCCATACAAACGTAGTCTAGGGTTTATTCCACTGTTTGACGATGTACGTTCAAAATAAAAAATTATATCAATTTGTCTCATCATTAACTATCCCTGTATGAAAACAAAAAGAAAAAATTTCAACACTAATTTTAACGCATCTTTAGGCGGCAATAAATACCATAAGAAGAAGGAAAATTGCAAAACGGCCTCCATACAGGGATAGATTAGTAGTTCAACAATGCAAATAATTTTATTTTGTTAATATACATTTAGTCGTTTTTTCATGATATCTATAGACTCCCAAAGGTCTGTTTTTAATATTTCGCGCGCTCGTTTTCGTCCTAAATCATCATCTATTTCGCTACCTTGCAAAAGTACTAATTCGTACGCGAACTAGATTCTTACTGGTCATCACAGCATCTATATCTTTCGCACGAGTTGTCGGATGAGATAGCGGTCATTTTAACCCCGCGCACAAAATAGTTCGTGCCGACGACTAGTGTAACCGATGTTTTGATATTTAAATATTATCGGCACTTTCTAAATAAGAATGCAATAACAATTAAAACAATAACAATACATATTATGATTCTATTTAAATTGTATTGAATGGCGACTTGTGTATTTGTTATCTTTATAGAAAATATTCAACACCGAAGTTTCAATCGCTAAAAGCTGTCAATAACAAACACACACACACATAAAAGAGAGTGTATTCTTTGCATGTGTGTCCGTTACTTTGGTAATTCATGCAGGGGTAACCTCGAAAACGGAATAAAATTTTGATTGTAATATTTATGACGCATTGAATATCTGCATTAAGGTCAAATACGTACGACCAAAACGAATTTGTTTTGTTTCGATTACGTTAGTTTATATTCTCTGGTATTGTTTTCCATCCTTGTCTCTCGACTTACAACCAACAAAAATCGACAAGGATCGGATAGACTCAATTTTTTTTTAGGACAAATCATTCATAAGAGTTATGTGTGTTGAAATATTAACAGCATACATACCAAGTATGTTCTATTTTCGTCGTCTTCTATTGACCCATTTTTTATCGGGACGACTGCTTTGCTTTCATACAAATTGTCGGCCATACAAGACATTTTATGAACAGAAAAATGTTTTATTACTGGTTCTTTCTTGTTCCCCGCTACATTGCCGTCTCAAACTATGAATATATTCAAACAGCATTTAGATATACTTACTAGGCCCTCCTCCATTATTTTAGTAGTTAAATATTCACACCAACATTGTGTGCAAAATCTGTGGCCGCACTCCAGACCCGTCATCAACTGTAAAATAAAATAAAATGCATCATTGACTTCGGTATAAAAAAAAACCGGCCAAGTGCGAGTCGGACTCGCGCACGAAGGGTTCCGTACCATTATGGCCAAATAAAAACCGCTTGTTGTATGGGAACCTCACGAAAATATTTATTTTATTGTTTTTATTATTTGTTGTTATAGCGGCAACAGAAATACACCATCTGTGAAAATTTCAACTGTGTTGCTATCACGGTTCATGAGATACAGCCTGGTGACAGACAGACAGACGGACCGCGGAGTCTTAGTAATAGGGTTCCGTTTTTACCCTTTGGATACGGAACCCTAAAAACAACTTAAATTGGAAGAATTTTCGGTAAGCCATACAAATGTTTGTTCTATGTAGGAATCGAACCAACAAAACAAGTATCGGCAGGCTTATTTAGTATCTTGCAAGAGCAAAACGATAGCGATATTTGCGCAATAGTTGCTCTTCAATACAGAAGTTTTAGAGTTTTTGGGTTTTTTTTAGACATGTAAATGCATTTGACAAACAGCGAGCGATTAAGAAACGATTGTGTAGGACCTACTATATGATATAAATTATTTGATCGCGTGATGATTGCTGTTTCTAACGTAATAAGCCTGCCGAGCAAGCAATCGCTCAGCCACTGCGCCTGCGCCGTGCATTCAAACACGTACTAATATAGGTATAATTCTTGTGACATTATGTAGTATGTAAGATTAATAAAATAATATTCAAAACATGTGGTCAATTAATGTATTTTAGTCACATACCTAACATTTGATGTAAGTACCTACCTAGTATAGTAGGTCAACTAATTCTAATTCTAACAACCATAGACGTTGTGTGAATAAATAAATAAATAATGATTATATTGCGCTATTTATTTTTCTTCTCTTTTGAGAGAATTTACGACCTTTCTATTATTATATGTTGCATTCAGATTACGACACTGACAAAGTGTGTGAATCGCGAAGACAACTCGTCGCTACGTTCAAGCGCAATTTCATATAAAATGTAGGTAATACGAATAGAAAGTCGCGTCGCACCGTGCTCGCGCGCAGCAAACTCTGCGCAACTACTTAACAGAGTATTATACTTTTTCTTATTTTGATTCTAACTAGGGCCTGCTCTAAAAACATAAAGAAACCTTGTGCTTCAATATTCGTACCTTAAAATGCACATTCTATATCACTATTGATCCAATTAAACTAACATTATAAAGATTTTGTTTGTGAAAATTTTTGAAATTGTTTGTTTGTGGTAAGAAGGAAATATCTGAAACTAACGAAAAATTACGAAAATTATTTCACTGATAAAATGATGCACTATCCCAGAGTGTCATAGGTTCTGCCTAGCCTTTTTCCCAACTATATTGGGGTAGGCTTCCAGTCTTATCGGATTCAGCTATAATAAGTACCAGTGTTTTACATGGAGCGACTGCCTATCTGACCTCCACAACCCAGTAACTGGGTAACACGGTATGACTGGTGTCAGATCTCAAGCTTCTGACTACACGTAACGACTGTCGAAGATCTTCAAATGACAGCCGGGACCAACGGCTTAACGTGCTTTCCGAGGCACGGAGGAAACTCGGTATGTTGAAATGGTCACCCATGCACTGACCGACCTCGTCAAGAGTGTCATAGGTTCTATTTATCAATTTTTAACCGACTTTCCACAAAAGGCGGAGGTTCTATGTTCGGCTGTATGAATGGTTTTTTTTAATTCAATATGTATCATTTGGTGAAGTGGAACTAATGAGGAAGACCAACGATAGCTACTGGAACTTAAGTATATTTTGGGTATAAGATATCTCCAATAGTTAAATTAATGTGATGAAGCAAATTTAAATAAATTGTTCTAATGAAAATGGTACCATCGAACTGATCTGGTGATGAAGCAGAAAGCACCGGAACTCCGTATTAAAACAATGTATCCCAGTCGTGTTTACGCATGTTAAAATTGTTATGAAAAGCCCTTTAAGTATAAATCATTTTCATGGTAATATAAGGTACCAAAACTAAAAAGGGAGAAATAAAGAACTTTGAAGGGAAAAATAAAAGAATTTGAATTTTATCAAAAAAAAAATAACAGACTTCCAAAACAAAACACTACAAAGCGAAAAATAACATTTGTTTCGGAAGTTGGTGTTAAAAACAAAAAAGAATTGATACCAAAGACACCGACTTACAAAAAGAAAGTTATTTTTCGCTTTGTAGTGTTTTGTTTTGGAAGTCGGTTTAATTTTTTTGATAAAAAGTTTTTTTTATGCAGTGTAATAGGCCACGGCAGCGAAGCCGTGAGAAAAGGCAATTGCTATGATACCATTGTGCCCAAACTTTCCACTATATTGGTTAGGTCAGTGCTGAAGCTTTAATAAACAGAAAAAAAAATTGATAACTGTATTATTGAAGGCTTCGAAAAGTAGTGTACTGATAACATTGTTACACATACTACATCCTGCCGAATGAACGTAAACATAGGCAGTTTAATCAAATCTAGTTAGAATAAAGTAAAAAATATAGAGCACAGAAATTAACTGACAAGTTACTCAAGAGAAATAGTTCTTTTTTGGTTTAAAAACTATCAGAACAATTATTATAATATCATCATATCACATCATCAGCCTATTAATGTTGCCACTGCTGGGACACAGGCCTCCTCTCTGTGAGAGGGGATGGGCCTTAATCCACCACGCGGATGTCACATGTCTTCGAATTTTTGGGTCTAAGACATGCCGGTTTCCTCACGATGTTTTCCTTCACCGTTTTGAGAGCAGTGGTGATGAAATAATTTACACAAAGTAAAGCGCCTGCCTGGGTTCGAACCCACGACCTACAACTTGTAAGTCGCGGCCGACACCACTGGGCCACCACTGCTCCATTATAATATAATCTGTCTAAATTCTATTTATCACAATATTATTATAAAGGCGAAAGTTTTGTGAGTGTGTATGTGTATTTGTATGTTTGTTACTCTCACACAAAAACTACAAAACGGATCTGGATGATATTTGGCACAGAGATAGATTATAGTACGCTGGAATAGCAAATAGGATACTTTTTATGCCAGGAATATGTTCCTTTGGGATAATTTTCAACATTCACGCGGGCAAGACAATGGCAGAAGTTAGTAAAGATATGAACCTAAAACAATCACAGTAGCAAATATAAATATGTATGCTAAAGGTGAAAAACCTTTTGTCATTGGTATCTTATCATTTTCAAGATAACAATAACAAGATAAAGTTAATAATAAAAACAAGTTGCTTACGGAGGTTGGAAGGATTGAAAAACATATTTCACATTCCTCTGTCCCTGATGTTGATATCCGTCTGGGCAACTGGAATAAAACACATGATAAAAGTTAACTCAATAATATCCTGCTGCTAGATATTAGTGAAGAAAATCAACATGATACCAGCCAACATACATACATTCACTGCTGGACATAGGCCTTCCAGAGCGTCGTCGTAACAACCAGTCCTGTGCTAGAGAGTAAGAGCAAGATAAAATAATAATATTCTCATTTCGCTTTCCTGTAATCTTATTAATGACACTAATCTATACTAATATTATAAAGAGGAATGATTTGAATTTTTGTATGTAACAAATTAAGTAAAAAACTACTGATATAAATATTATATAAAGAAAGTTTGTGAGTGTGTTTGTTACGTCTTCACGCTCAAACGGCTGAACGGATCTGGATGAAATTTGGCACAGAGATAGATTACAGTCAGGAATAGCACATAGGAAACATTTTATCCTGGGAATATGTTCACTCGGGATAATTTTCCACTTTCACGCGGACGAAGCCTCTGGCAGAAGCTAGTATTATAAATGTAAAAGTTTGGATGGATGTATGTTTGTTACCCAATCACGCCAGAATGGCTGAACGGATCTGGATGAAATTTGGCACAGAGATAGATTATAGTCTGGAATAGCCCATAGGCTACTTTTTATCTCGGTATAATGCTCCCTTGGGATGACAAAACACTTTTCTCGGGGGCGAAGCGCTAGCAGAAGCTAGTGTTATCATAAATGTAAAGATAGACATTAACAGAGCTTACCTCAAAGGTACAAACTATTCTTGGTTGCTTTAGTATGGCAATAAAGATAAATAATATATGTTAAGATACACACTAACAGTGTTTACCTCAAAGGTCTTTCAACATATCCTTGGTTGCTTTAGTATGGCAATAAAAAAAAATACTTAACACTACCTGATTTTCACAAAAGGCATTTACAAACGACATGGAAACGTCGGGAAGCGACGCCTTGAAGGACATATAAGGATCTTATTGGTGATGTTCTTGCATGCTTCATTTACATTCATATATTTAAATGTATGAAATTATGAATGTAAATGCAGCACAAGGAATATGTACGGTTCGTAGCATTCTGTAGTGTCTACCTATCCCCATGGGAAAGAGATATGAGTTTATGTATGTGTATGTTCTACCTGATTTTAGGGCATAATATATTCATACTCTAAAAATCCTATCATTATCTCTTACAAAATGTAGGACAAAAGAAAGTCTAGCGACTGATAAAACAATCAGTTCTGTCTGTAGTTGTATTTAGGCATCAAATTGTGTAATTGCATATCAGCTAATGTAAGATACTCGTATAATATGCCATAAGAAGGAGCATATTGTGAGGGTCAGGTTTAAAGCTGTTTTTCTACTATAGAACAATAGTCTATGTATGTCTAATAAGACATACATAGGTTTCTGTAAGCCAATTTAATTTAATGTGTTGTAAAATCTCAAGTCAAGTGAACTGACTTGCTATTGTCATTTGTTAAGCCAATTGCAACAGTAAATGAGATTGATTGTTGATATTCTGTGTTGATCAGACTCTAAATAGGATCAAACATAAGTCATGACATTACTACATTATTACAGTATGTTAGCATGTTTTTCATGATTTTGCAGTGTCATAAAAAAACAATAAATAAAGTCATTATTGTTGTGAAATGTTGTGACCTAGATAACATATCTTATTACCTAAGCTATAAAAATTTGCAATTTCATGCTGTATGAGAAGGGGTGGGCAGTAACAGGCTGGTATCATTAATTTCATAATAGATAATATCTCATTTTGAGAGATAGAATACTCTTAAAATCTTTTCAGAAAAACAGCACCTTTGTGCTATTCTATCTTTATATGTACTTTCTCTTTAAAGTGTTTTGTGTGTACATAAATAAATAAATAATATGTAGGCGGACAAGCAAAAAAGGTCCAGTAGTGGTGTATTAAATTAAGACTACATTCAGCATCTAGAATAGTCAATCAATAATTAGGATTAAAAAATATTTAAAACTGAAATTTCACATTTAAGTTGAAAATGTGCTTGTATTTAAATGAGGGCAAATTTACGAAACTGCATTAATCTTGGAAACTAAATGCCCAGAACTGGACCCTTTACCCTAGATGTGAATAGCTAAATATAAGTTATGGGACTTCCACCACATGATTGGGATTTTGAAATTAAGGATAACACTAATGGATAGGATATTGTTTATGGTATGAGTCGCTTAAAAAGGTAGCTATTATCCTTAATATTATCCCCATAGTATGATCTAAGAGGTATTGCCCAAAATTAATTTTTTATGAGTCACCTCACAATGTAAAATATTAAAACAATACTACAAAATGGTTAATAGTTTACAAATCACAGTTTAACATTTTATGCTACTGCTTCAATAATGACTAAGAAGTTTTGAATGACCTCTGAGGTAACTAATAAAAATAAAAAACATATTTGTTTGTGGAAAAACCTTGTGATATAAAATTCTTACCTTCGGCCTTTGTATGACTGGTTTTCTGAATGGATTAATGACTCTAGCCTCAGAGAACAACTGGTCTTGGTCTCCATCATAGAATCTTTCCATGAGCTTTTCTTTGTCCCATTTGAAATGGTTTAAAAGTATGCGGGTTGTTGTTGCTGGTATCTGAAAAGGTTATTTGAAATGGTTTAAAATTATGCAGGTTGTTGTTGCTGGTATCTGAAAAGGTTATTTGCATGTTTTACTACATACATACAAAGAGAATATTTAAGGCAAATACGGCTACTTTACTGGCACAAAAATAAGATTAGCCTTATCAATCTTACATTTGGAATATAAAAACTAACAAAAGCTTTGTTTGTAATCAGAATATGTGACAACAATGTTATTGTTGTAGTCAACATCAACTTGCATATTATAAACAGTAAATTATATTAGCATCAGATAATTATCAAAGCAGTCATCACTGTTATGACTCATTCCTCCTACTTCAAGAAAACCTTTGTTACTTTATTTTAATTAATTGAATATGTAACTATTTCTTTAACTCATTTATTTATCACTATGAACATGCAATATTGCATAGTAGATATGGCAACATAAATAACAAGGGGAAACGATTTTAGCTACTCTATATGAAAATTAGGTTTCTGGGCCAACAGTATTCTAAGCAAGGAGAGAGCATTACCCAACTTTTTGGTAGCCCTTACAAGGTAACTCAAAGCGTTTCACCATATCGAACACTAATAAATTGGAATGCGACACAAAAGAAACTATAGAAGTACGACAGCGTACCAGTAACCTCATTCGATTAGGCCATTGTTTACCACTAGCATACTGACCTCGACAACAGTGTTCACTTCTTTGATGCAGTCGACCATATGCTGAACGATTTCCTCCGTAGATAACACCTCATATCGATATTCCTCAAGCTCCGTTTGTCGTTCCCGTGTACTGTGTGTCTCAACGTCCATTGCAAAGTCGACATCGTCTCCGCTAGACTCATTCCCAGAATCCACATCATCCTTTGTGTCATCTTCGGAGTCCATCGCCGAAACTTTGACTAAATATGTATACTAGATATTAAGGGTGCAGCCAGAGTACGTCTAATGATGAAATAATTACACCTAAGATTTAGGAAAGGTCAACAATGAAGAAAATAGTTCACCCGCGGGCTGCCAAAACCTCTGACGTATGGTTACTTTAGGGTTACCAAGTTCAAAATTTAAATTCCCGTAATTAGATCAACCAACAAACGCCATCCAAACGGAAACCGTTTGTTACACAGTAAAGAAAATACTTTTGAAATATTTTGAAACAAGAAACAACCACAGAAAATACTTTTCATCAGCATCAATTACAATAATGGTTCACCAGTAGATCAAAATGAAATAATCACAACGGAGCGTGATACTTAAAAAACCATGCTCTAAGTACGAAAAAGTCTTGACGTTGTCTTCTCCCTCCAGCACTGACCTCTATCATACAAGTACGCTGGACTTCATATTATCGATGACAAAATTAAGACATTTGATTTTCGCCATTTTGGCGCTGATAGCAACGTGACTTAACGTGAGATTCCATGGAACTAATATTAGAGATGGACATAGCCTTCGGTATAAAAATACGTGAGAATAATTTAATACTTAGGAGAACAAGAAAATCCCAATTATTTTAATTGAGATTCATTTCTAAGTAATAGAAAACTTGCTGTAAAGGTTAACTAAAAATTTTTTCAATCAGATTGCAAGCTATAAACTAGTGGATAGCGTGCTACTAAAGTAGAAATAAAGAAATAAGCAAACCTTTGTACCTATTTTCTGTTTCTTCTTCTTGTCTGTGTATTATGTGTGTGTACATTAATGGTTAAATAAATAAATAAAGTTATAGCGCATTACTGTCAGATCAGTGAGATTTAAATATGGGGATAGGCTAACAACTTATCCTTAAAACTAGTATATTTGAGCAAATATCTGCTCGCTCAAGTATACTAGTTAGTTAATATTTACATTTACAATAGTTTGGATTCACTCGGTTGTAACATCATTCATACAAATATTTGCGTACGAATGAGATGGATAATAATTTACAACGGACATAATATTTCTCGCTCTTGTTAGATTTAAGGAGGAACCCCATATAAAATGATCGATATTTACGAAGATAGCAAGCTTGGAATGTCAAGATGGTTGCTGGTTATTTACTGTGTATGTGATGTATAAGGGTAAGGTTTTATGAATAAAAGCACAGAAAGACAAGACTAGGTATTTATTTCAATTAGGCTTGTCAATTAATTCATATTGAGGCTCAGAAAGCTTACCGCCCGTTCGCTAAACTAGTTCTCGTGGAGAAGAAGGGCAAGAAACTCCACGGAAGCAACTATGGTTGTAAAAGTATTTACCTTTTATATATTTTACAACCATATGAATATCGTTTATTACAATAAAGATCTAATTATATTATGGCCATTATATGATGAATCTTGTAACATTTCATAATGTTACATAATCAAAACAACAAGGATAAGGCAAAGAACATGACTAGCCCTTAAATTAATTTAACATCATTATGAATAAAGGCCACAACATGAAATAGACTTTCAACACAACCATTAGCAATAATCTAGTTATAATACCAAATAACTTACGTGAAGCTTGTGTAGACCATATTTCACAAAATATAACAATTCAGGAAATATATCACTATCACAACATAACAACTGGTCTGTACTGGCTTGTAGTTCACAGCAAAGTGTGACAATCTTACGAATTACACACTATTTATAGTAACGAGTCGACCTGTCAAATGTCCCCACCATTTTCTACATTTCTATAAATAATCTCACAATTAGGTCAATAATCAATTCTTGAGAAATGAAACCTTTTTAAAACTTATCAAGACAATTAAGGAATTGAATATCGCCTATTTAGTCATTCTTAATCAATATTCGAAAGAATATTGATACTAACTGACAGTCTTGTACTAATTGTCTCAAAGGACTTATAATATTAAAATGGCAATATAAAATCCAGGATACATCACAATGATCATTATAAATTAAGTAATATTTTATTGGAATATCATCACTATGGTTTATATGTAAGTTTAGAGTTATTTCCTGTACACACAACAATATTTACTCAGGTGGGTACTCTAACAGTTGTAGGTATTTGACAACACAATAATAATTTAGGTAGGTACTTAGACATTTGTCGGTAGATGCTTAATAAATATGACAGTTTGTATTTTGTAGCAAAACATTGTGCTTAAAAAGTGAAAGTTCATGATTAAATGACGTCACACGTACTTCCAATACTAACACTCTCATCGCTGAGATCCTGTCTCTGTAGTGTTAAGGTGCAAATAAGAGTGACATCGCATTCCAGCGACGTGAAGACTTATATCAGTTTTTCAACTCTGTTTCAGATGCAAATATAAATTGTTTGACTTAAAAATATTTGTTAATACAATTATAATTATCATGATATTATGCCAGAATTAATTCCAGACAGGAACGAGTTGATTGATACAAGAAGAGAGAGGCCTGTGCGGCTGTGCTCAGCAGTGGGCGAAGTCGGACTGTGGATGATCATGATGATGATTCCAGCATTTAGTATTACACATTGCTTTTTATTATATTATTACTGATTATTAGGCATTCATATAACATTCATCACTAATACCAATATGAGATATTTAGTTGCAACATATTATGAGAAGTCAATACAGTAGATGAGTGATACGCCTTGCCAAGTCTACTATTTTGATATTAGTGTAATTTAAAAATATTACTAATACTCATATACTCGTATTAGTTAAAATAATATAATATTTCCAGGCGAATATATTAGTATTACTTAATCTTGAGAAATATCGGTATTAACCTATCTCTAAATGTGTCAATTTTAGTTCCTGAGGACCTCGAGTGGGGCGCTTTGATTCGGCACAAAAATCAACTGTCATTTCATCTAATATATGTCCAGCGTACTTGTATGATAGAGGTCAGTGCCCTCCAGCCATCCTCCAGCGCATACACAGCATAACATAATACACAGACTGAGACTACTTCAAGTATATATGTTCTGTGGACTACTTAGAGATAGAGCGCATAATATGAGTTGATGCATAGAGTTAGTTTCGGAGCCTATTCGGTACAAACAAACAAAAACCTTTCCTCTTTATAATATTAGTATAGATAGCCTACTACTGTTATTATGATAAGCTACTGTAAAGTTTCATCAAAATCCGTTCAGACGTTTTTGAGTGAAAGAATGTCCGTGACTACCACCGGATCCCCGAAGCCAATCGCTTCCATTTTTGGTTAATAATTACTACTCAATTGTTACCAATTAGTACTCGAACAACAAAATTGGTACCTTAGCAGTTTTCGAGAAAATCGACTTTGAAGGTAGTCACGCTCCATTCAGCAGGACCGCCATGAGCGCTGAAAACGGGGGCATGGTACAGCTATTATAAGTATACAAATAATTATTACCCATAAATGTGATTCATTTCGTGAAAAAAACGGAACTGAAACATTTGTATTCACCGAGAAATCAACGATGATAACTTTCGCTCGCTCGCTCAGCAGGACCACGGCTTTGAATCTTGATTCCAAGTTTGAGGAGCCTGTGGCTTTCCTCAAACCTACATAGAAAATTGCTACCCTGCAAGATAAAATTAGCACCCAAAATTCACAACTAGTACTCCAGTAGTTTACGAGATAAACCATGCCATTGGCGAGGTTGCGGTAGTCACGGTGTTAATCTTTCATTTCAAGATTCCCTATTAAAAACTCTGTGATTTCTTCCCAAATTTATATAAAAAATACTTCTCCTAAAGAAGTTATAGCGACCAAAAATTCAAAACCCTAAGTATTGTATTTTAAGAGAAATTAGCTTTCATTACATTTCCATACTAAATCTTCGCGTATAACTCGACCAAATTAAGTTGTCAATGGTATTGAGCTGTTTAGATGTACACTCGTGCTAAGTGCACGTCGAAGTTTATGGATGTCGGAATAGTAATAACAACAGTTCACTATCTATAATTTTTATACAAACTGTGTATCTAGGCCCATAACAAGAAACAAAAGTAACTTATCGTTACCCATAGCCTATAATACCTTTGTTAAAGACGTGGGTAAGGTAGGTACCTACACTAATAATTATTTTTCTGTATTTTAAGTACCAATCTTCTGTGTTGTTATAATGTTGTATATGAATATCATTAAAGAGCGATGGTTATTTCTTATTTATTTGCATGCTGTGTTCACTATTTTAGGGCATGCAGTTACATGTTTTTTTTTATGTTTACCTAGTACTTATGTACCTACGTACATAACATAACTGCACTAGTGCAGTATTGTCCGATTTGTGAACCAACAAGAAAAATAAAATAAAAAATATTTCCTTCTGATTTACAATTTTATAAAAGGATTAGGTACTTATGTAATAGGTGCCTTTATATTGTAACAATATGCATTGCAAAGGGCACATCACGCATATTTTAGGAAATTAGTGTTTTCACATAAATGTATTATGTTAGACAAGCACATGTATTTAAAAAATCTAAATCAACTTAATACGTTAACATTGAACTATTTCTGTAACTATCGATTGCTAATTAACCCAATAAAAAACTCTTTTTTTTTTAATTCATACCTACTTGCTCAGGAAATAATTATTAGAGTACCTACCTACCCACGTCGTTGACAAAGGTATAGGTCACGGGTAATAACAGGTTATTTTTTTTCTTGCTATGTGTCTATACACAACCGTTGTTATCTACTATTTCGACATTCATAAACTTATGTGCACGATTGTACATCTAAACAGCTCGATACCATTGACAACTTAATTTGGTCAGGTTTTAGGCAAAGATTTAATAGGGAAAAGTAATGAAAGCTAATTTCTCTTAAAATACAACACTTAGGTATCTGAATTTTTGGTCGCTATAACTTCTTTAGGAGGTTCTTTTTTGGGCAGAAATCACAGAGTTTTTAATAGGCAAATCTTGAAATGAATATTTAACACCGTGACTACCGCCACCCCACCAACGGAATCAACATTCAAAGTCGTGGTCCTGCTGAACGAGCGAGCGAATGTTATCATCGTTGATTTCTCGGTGAATACAAATGTATCAGTTCAGTTGTTTTTTTTACGAAATGAATCACATTTATGGGTAGAATAGAATAGAATATACTTATAGTAGTTATTATTTGTATACTTAGAATAGCTGTAGCATGCCCCCTTTTACGGCGTTCATGGTAGTCCTGCTGAATAGAGCTTGAATATCGCAGGACCACCTTCAGTCGATTTTCTCGAAAACTACTAAGGTACCTACCAATTTTATTGTTCGAGTACTAATTGGTACCAATTGGGTAGAAATTATTAACCAAATATGGAAGCGATTGGCGTCGGGGTCCGGTGGTAATCACGGACATGAATGTGAAAGAGTAACAAAAATCCATCCATCCATCATTACAAACTTTCGCGTTTATAATAGAAGTAGGAGAGGTATCGTCGCCAGTGGGCGAGTGACCACTCCACTGCTGGGGAATGGGGACCTTTACCCAGCAGTGGGAAAATAAAGGCTAGTTAAAAAACTGCGGGTGTGTATACAATGGCTTGCAAAACCATATAAACACAAATTATGTTGAATGTTTACATAAGAACAATAAGACAGTGCTATTAAAATACATTACCCTGAAAAATAAAAGTTGTTTTAATTTTAAAAATATGTTTATTTTGAAACTACATGATTTATGTTTATTTACAAGTATGGCTCATCATATAAACCAATAAAATATATTACACAACTAATATTATATACCAGCATAAATGATCCAGGTTATAGTTGGTTTAATTATTGCTATAAGTACCATTAAAATGTTCATCAAAGAAACACAGGTGTCTGTCCATAGAACAATATACTGGTAGGTATTGCTTTTGTGATTTGGTCCAACACAGATCACATCATTCAATTTGACATACCTCCCCCATAAATACTTTTTTTAATAACTGTACAAAAATAATTATAGTAACTTTAACAGAGTAATATTATATTATGTAATTAAATTATCTAATTCATTTTGGATAGATTCAAATTGTAAAAATATTGAATACAGCTCGGGACGGGTCAATTCTATTTCAGTGTCATTTTTCTGCCTTGTTAGTGATAAATATGCTTTCGGTATCTTGCACTTCTTTCGAAAATCTGAACTTAATTCAGCATTTAAGTTCCATGAAAAATTTAAATTATTATTAGTTTCATCAGTTGCTATAGATCCAAGTTCATCAAGTGTGGTCCTTGTTTCTGCTGACCAATCTTTAACTATGGAATCAGCTTTTTCACTACTCAAACCAACAATTTTGAGATCGTTTTTTAAATCGATGGGCATAAAAATATACTTTAACATTCGTTTAAATATGTATTGTAGAGTTTTGATGGTCAATACTAGGTTCTCTTGCTCAATGCCAAATATTTTCTCCAGCTTCAGTCTTTCTTCTTCTGTAAATATCTCTGTACTCGGGAGTTTCAATTTTGCCACAATTCGGCGGAGGAAATGCTCAAATCTCGTTTCATCGAGCTGATTGATAATAGCAATACCCTTGCTCAAACTGCAACAGAAATCAAAATTCAACTTTCAGGTACAAAGGTGCAAGATAAACTCACAACAATAGACTGTCTTATTATCTGCACAACCTTGGCGAAATCTTCATCCAGTGGCGATCCATTGTAATTAACTAAAATGAAAGACACGAAAACAAGCTAGATGTTATGATTTCAAGAAATGAAGAAACTAAATCGTTTTTTTTTACACAACACATCCGCCGTCCTTTAATATTTTTTGTTTTGACTTTTTTTATTGTCATTTGTCACTGTCACTACTGCCAGTGTCAAGTTTAAGCGTCACTCACTCATGTCATCATGTCAAAAGATTCCATAGAGAAAAATAGATTATTAAAATTGCTTACAGTGCAACATAAAAGAGTAGAAATTAAATGAGGGCGCCACAACTACAACTAAAGCCGGCTACCTTTATGGACCGTTGATTTGGAAGTAATTTTTTTTTTTTTTTTTTTTCGTTCCTGGCGGAACAGGCTAAGGTCTGAGACCATGCTGCCTAGTCATCAGTATTTTTCTTGAATTCATTAGTAACATTAGAATGCGGATGTAACATATTCTAATGTTTTTTGGAGTATTTGGAAGCAAATTGTATCGAGTCAGCCTTCCCAGTAAGCTTTGCGGAGGTAGTCAATACTACAATAAAATTCTCCGCTCCACTATCCCGAGATCGCTTCTGTCAATGATTTCACATATTGTCCAGTTGCGTAGACAGTTGAGACACAAAACTACACCACTTTTATATCACAATATCCACTAGGAATCAATTTGCAAATAATATTAACAGCCGCTGAAGTTCACTCGAAAAAATCCCGCCAAAAACTCGTTATTTTTTTTTTGTAAATAGTACTCATCTCAGATAAAGATAAATAGGAAGCTTTTTACAAAGTTTCAATATGCGGAAATTTTCTGTTTTTTTGTATGTTTTTCGTGAGGTAAAAAATTTAAATTAGTCAAAGAGCGAGCGAAGCGAGCTCGGGAGCTTAGGGAACCCCGACACGGACAGGTTAGGTTCGAAGAGATGACCCGTCATCTTCTTCGTGTTAGGTTACTTTAGACCCTTAAGGCAGAAATAGGAGCCCCGCGCAGCGGGGCGCCGTCGACATTATTTATTAATATATGCTTTATTGTAGGTAAATAGTAATTGTAAAATCTTTAATCATGGATATCTCCTTAACCATGGGGTTCCGCGGGGTCGGGATGGTACAGTGGGGTGGCCCCACTACCCCCCCACTTCCCTACCCACTTTCCCGCCCCTAAAACCGATGGACATTGATGGAAATTTTTATTGTAACCTAAAAACTTTAACCATAGATATCTCCAAAACCATGGGGCTCCGCGTGGTGGGGATGGTACAGGGGGGTAGCCCCTCCTCCCCCTCCCTCCTCCCCCTCACTCCTCCCACCACTCCCCGCGCCATAAATCAGCGGTCCATAATGTAAATTTTAACCCTAAAGCCTGTGCTAAACGGTTGCTAACTATGCCAAAAACCAAGATCACCTTGGTTTGAAGCGGGTGGGGCGATGCCGACTACACGGTTTTAAACAAGCTCATCCATACCTCAGAGTATGTTTAGAACACTGCGCAGAGAAGACGTATTTACGCTCGTATTACGTATGTTCATTACAACGGGTACGGTTGGCGCAGTGGTTGAGCGATTGACTGCTGCGCTGTGTGTCGCGGATTCGATTCCCGCACGGAACAAATATGTGTGACCTACAGATGGTTGTTTCGGCTCTGGGTGTTGTGTATGTGAGTTTATATATGTATGTAAACGCACCGACGATACAGGAAGAAATTCCTAGTGTAGGGCAACGTTCTATAATAAAAATAATAATAAAAAAAACGATGTCATATCGCCTTCCCTATCAAAACTTCAAAAAGAATATACTAATAAACTTTAAAAACTTATCTTTGATCTTACTATATCTTATTACTGATAGGTATTATAAATGTGAAAGTTTGTTTGTTGCTCAATCAAGCTAAAATTGCTGAGCGGATCAGCATGAAATTTGGCACAGAGATAGATTATAATGTTGAATAGCACATATGCATCTTTTCATAAACCAATAACACTTTGCTCGACCCGGGAATCGAACCCAGGACCTCATGCGCAGCAGTAGCGCTTGCGATAACTAGACCAACGAGGCCAATTTTCAGAAACAAGGTATTTCTTTTTTAAGAATACCATCCTATTTCCAGTATCAAAAGAGCATTGTGCAAACTTTCCTGTACTATAGTATAGAAAACTGTAAACACTCAAATGAATGAGTTCGCATGACGCATTTCACATCTGCAACCCGCCAATCAGCTCCTTCCTTTACTTCCTTATATAATGTTCTAGGCTTAAATTGTGTTCTCGGTAATCGTTCGGTGATGGACGGACTTATTTATTCTAAGAAATCCAACGGTACCCCGGGATTAATGCTGAACCTACGGAACCCCAAGTCTAAAACCAAAGACTACGAATACTTAAAAGTCTTAAAACTCAATATCATAAGATGATGAAATGTTACGAAATTCTTGAAGTTGATGCAATTCGTTGTAAACCTGCCACTGCCAGTTGTTGCCAGCTCATGTTGACGTTTTCGTCCGTATAGTGTTCGTGAAAATGCGTGTGTGTGCAAAAAAATGACGTTTCTTTCTTTTTCTTTTATCTGTCTGTGTGTGTCGGTCGTGGGATTTGTGTGTGACTGTGATGGCGTGGAATTGAAAAAGGTTATAAAAATATATCATGGCTTTAAAAGTGAATAGAGTACCTGAAAATATTAATTTCCCTAAAGAAGAGGAGGAAATTTTGAAGTTTTGGAAAGAAATCGATGCATTTCACAGTTGTTTGAAACAATCAAAAAATAAACCCAGGTGAGTTTCTACTTTTTGTGCGAAACATTACGTTTCAACTGATAAAATGTCGTTTTTACCGTGCTTTACAGTATTATATTGTACGTACGTTGTTCAATAAGTCATGGTTATAGACTGTGGACGTTCTAGACACCTATAAGTACATTCAACCCTCATTATGGTGACCAAAGTTCCATGTGTTTTTTGGAAAGAGCCAACGGCTTTTCTGTAGATTAGACGCGTAGCCTAGGCAGGTTGAACCTAAAGGACATTGTTAATGAGGTCAACATTAATAATTATAAGTTAAACAGTAATACAGGCATAAAATAATGTCAAGTACCTACACATAAAATTAAGGACAGTTCAAAGAAATAATTATTGGTACCTTAATTTTATCATTCATTTATTTCAATAGTCAGAAAGAGTGCTTTTTCCCTAGTCACAAAACTTTTATCTATCAAAATCAACTTGTAAAAAAAAGATGCGTGTTATTATTAACGGATTTCCAAAAAAACATATGTTTTAATTTTATGCCTTGCCATTGGAATATTTATATAATATAGTTTAAAACAAAACATACTTTAATGGTAAACTGAATTAAGTAATTGGTTTATTAATTTTTCATTCTTATTTTTTATTTATCTATATTATATGTTAATTAATATATAATAAGGTATATTATTAATTTAATAATTCAATGCATACTTAAAAGTGCAAAATGGCTTAAATTAAGTTAATATATATATATTATCTATACTAATATTATAAAGCTGAAGAGTTTGTTTGTTTGTTTGAATGCGCTAATCTCAGGAACTACTGGTTGGAATTGAAAAATTCTTTTTGTGTTGGATAGTCCATTTATCGAGGAAGGTTATAGGCTATATAACATCACGCTACAACCAATAGGAGCCGAGCATAAATGAAAAATGATGCAAAAACGGCCAAAAATATTCTTCTTTGAGAGCTTTTGTTGCGTGCGCTGCGTAAACGGTTTAAGTTACGCAAATATAATGTATGATGGAATTGTTCTTCTTTAAAAGTTCTTAAAAAAAGTCCGCGACAGCATATGTCTACCTTTTAAGATTGACTCACAATAGCAGCTTTTATGTTCTAAATTTTAATTAGATCACCGCCGCCGGTAGAAACAAAAGTTTACAGGTTACATTCGTATAGTAGTAAGGGAGTTAGGGTAGGGTAGGTGTAGGGTAGGTGTAGGGTAGGTGTAGGGTAGGTGTAGGGTAGGTGTAGGGTAGGTGTAGGGTAGGTGTAGGGTAGGTGTAGGGTAGGTGTAGGTTAGGTGTAGGGTAGGTGTAGGGTAGGTGTAGGGTAGGTGTAGGGTAGGGTAGGTAGGATAGGGTAGGTACGAAGCCAGTTGACGGGAGCGAAGCCGCGTGGGACAGCTAGTTATATTATAATGCTTTAACTCAATAAGGCCGAAAATTTTAAGAAGAATAATTGACTGTTAGATTCAAATACTTAATATTGTTTCCGTGGGTGTAAGTGGTAGGCCACAGTAACCTAATTTATTGAGTTTTTAACCTAATTTACTGATTTTTTTAAACAACCTTTTATCATCCTTTAAACATACATATATGATTATAGGTCATCATATAGATAGTTATGGTCATCGGCACGTAATTTGGCAAGAGTCATTAGATGCACAGAAGTCGTGTTTTGGGTTTCCTTGGTAGTGAAGCGGGAGGCGGGGTACAAGCGCCGATCTGAGCGCGCGATGGCGATTTGTGGCTCAGTCAACCCTTGCCTCCCGCACCGCGTCCTCTTTCCGTTCGCTCCCGATTACACCTGTGCGTGCACGAAAGTTGTACCCTTTGTTTTTGTTGAGTTTTTGTTAAGTTCAGGTGCTACTTTTAATTTGATGTCAGGTGTTGCAGTTTTATTAAATGATAGTGACGACGAGGACACACAATTTTTAATATTAATATCTTTTTCGAATATTTTTTTTATAACTTTTAACTATATATATTTTATTTATAACACCTAATAAACTTCACGAATTCCTGTCCTTTATTTAACTTTCTTCTAAACATACATGATTAAAAATAAATGATGGCCATAACCATTGAAAAATGACAAGAAATAAAAGTGACCATTTTTTTGTGGCAATAAGTGTACGATGCGCAAACTTACCCCCACTACGCCAAAACCTTGCCAATTTGCGTGCCGATGACTATACATAGTTCAACTCAATTCAACTCAAGTCATTGCCACACAAATGCATAATGTATAATTACAAGCGCACGCACACATGGCCCCGCGCGCACAGAAGAGTTGAACACTTAGTGGTAGTGCCACCAACACACTAAGCACGCGTGGCGCATTAAAAAGATTTCTGTAATGCTTGTTGGCAGCCTCACATAGGACATTTACGAAATAAATTCTGCACCCACAGTAACTGATAAAAAAAAAATAACAAGTGAGGCGTTTCCAATTAGACAGTTTGCCTCATTTAACGTTATACCTTGAAGCAATCATACTCGGCCCTGTTAATATATTCATCTTTGAAATTACAGTTATATTGGGAAACTTGTTTATTTAACAGGTATTCCTTTTATGATGGGCCGCCTTTTGCAACTGGACTTCCACATTATGGTCATATCCTTGCTGGAACTATCAAGGATGTTGTCACTAGATATGCTCACCAACAGGTATCATACCATTAAAAACTATATCTACATAAAATGTGCTTAATAAAACTAGCAAAAAACTCTCAAAAATCATCTTTTACTTAAGGTTACACTAGTCGAAAATTCTTCCATACAAACGTAGTCTAGGGATTATTCCACTGTTTGACGATGTACGTTCAAAATAAAAAGTGATCAATTTGTCTCATCATTTTTTTCGACGAGTGACCTTAAGGATTTATTGCTGAACAAATTTTACAAAAAATGTCAAAAAGACAAAATTAAATTATAACATTGTTTACTTTTAGGGGTATCACGTAGAAAGACGATTTGGTTGGGATTGTCATGGACTTCCCGTTGAGTTTGAAATTGATAAAACATTGGACATCAAAGGTCCAGAAGATGTCGCGAAAATGGGCATTGATAAATACAATGCGGAATGCCGAAAAATTGTTATGAAGTACGCTGGGGATTGGGAAATGATCATTACGAGAATGGGTCGTTGGATCGGTAAGTTTTGCTACACAACAAATTGCACTTTCGCTTTGTTTCGTCTTATTACATAATTAGTAAATAATATTTTGTTTATTCCAGATTTCAAGAATGATTATAAAACCCTTTACCCTTGGTTTATGGAGTCTATTTGGTGGGTATTCAAAGAGCTATATAACAAAGGCTTGGTATATCAAGGTGTGAAAGTAATGCCTTACTCCACAGCCTGCTCCACCCCTCTGTCCAATTTTGAGTCAGGACAGAACTACAAGGATGTTGTAGATCCTGCAGTTGTAGTGTCATTCCCTACAGCTGAAGGGTTCTCACTGCTTGCTTGGACCACCACTCCATGGACACTTCCTAGTAACTTAGCCCTTTGCGTGAATCCAAAACTGATTTATGTAAAAGTGAAAGAAAAGAGCACTAGTAATTGTTACGTACTCCAAGAATCAAGATTCCCTGTTATTTTCAAAAATGTTGAAGATTTTGATATTCTTGAGAAGTTTGCAGGGGAGAAACTTAGAGGAATAAAGTATACGCCTATTTTTGATTACTTTGTAAACCAATGTCCTAACGGGTTCCAAGTGCTAGTTGACAGTTACGTAACAGACGATTCTGGTACTGGTATTGTACATCAAGCGCCATACTTCGGTGAGGACGATTTTAGGGTTTGTTTGGCAGCAGGTATCATTACTCGGGATCAGGATATTATTTGTCCTGTAGATCCGAGCGGTAGGTTTATGGAGCCAGTCAAAGACTTTGTGGGACAACACGTCAAGGACGCTGATAAAAATATCATTGCTAATTTGAAGGCTCGCAACAGACTTATTCAAGTCGGATCAGTTAAGCATAGCTATCCATTTTGTTGGCGTTCAGAAACTCCACTCATTTACAAGGCAGTGCCTTCTTGGTTTGTTAGAGTTGAACAAATGAGTCACGAACTTTTAAAATCTTGTGAAGCAACCTATTGGGTACCTGAATATGTGAAAGAGAAGAGATTTAAAAATTGGCTCAAGGAAGCTCGTGATTGGGCTATTAGTCGTAATAGGTACTGGGGTACACCAATTCCTTTATGGATTTCGAGCGATAAACAGGAGGTAGTTTGTGTTGGTAGCATTGCAGAGTTAGAAGCTTTGACTGGTAAAGAAATAAAAGATTTGCATAGGGAAAGCATTGATCATTTGGAGATCCCATCATCAAGACCTGGGCAGCCGCCACTAAAAAGGGTTTCGGAAGTGTTTGACTGTTGGTTTGAGTCAGGCTCTATGCCATATGCGCAATGCCATTACCCATTTGAAAACAAAAAAGAGTTTGAAGATGTATTCCCAGCGAATTTCATTGCAGAAGGTATCGACCAAACAAGAGGCTGGTTTTACACTCTTATTGTTTTATCGACAGCACTATTCAAAAAACCACCGTTTAAAAACTTGATTGCAAATGGTTTAGTTTTAGCTTCTGATGGTCAAAAAATGTCAAAGAGAAAGAAGAACTATCCTGATCCTTTAGAAGTTGTTAAGAAATACGGCGCTGATGCTTTACGTCTTTATCTCGTCAATTCTCCGGTGGTTAAAGCAGAGAATCTTCGATTCAAAGAAGAAGGTGTCAGGGATATTATTAAGGATGTATTTTTGCCGTGGTACAATGCTTTTAGATTCTTTATTCAAAATGTTGAAAGGATCGTCCAAGAGGATAAAATCGACTATAGGTTTAACGAAAAGGCAGTAAGAGAAAACGTCATGGATAAATGGATTACATCGTTTACGCAATCTCTGATCCAATTCGTGAAGAAAGAGATGGCGGCATATAGATTGTATACTGTTGTGCCGAGGTTGACCAAGTTTATTGATCATCTCACCAACTGGTATTTAAGAATGAACAGGAAAAGGTTGAAGGGAGAAAGTGGTGTTAAGGACTGCCAGGTCGCTTTAGATACATTATTTGGTGTGTTATTCGACATGGTACGAGTGATGGCACCCTTCACCCCTTTCCTTACAGAACTGATGTACAAGACGCTTAGACAACTTTTGTCTGGTGGTTCCCTGGAGAGTGTTCACTTCAACATGATATCGGATCCCAAGATAGAACTGGTAGACAACAACATAGAGAGGGCAGTTCAAAGAATGCAGGCTGTAATCGAATTGGGAAGAGTCGTTAGAGACAGGAAAACGGTACCTATCAAGTATCCTTTACCAGAAATGATTGTAATTCACCGCGACTCTATTTATTTAGACGATGTAAAATCCTTGGAGTCATATGTCTTAGAAGAATTGAATATTAAAAAATTGCAATTAACAAGTGACAAAGAAAAGTATGGCATTACACTGAGAGCAGAGCCAGATCATAAAATTCTTGGGACAAGATTGAAAGGCGATTTTAAGGCTGTCACTCAAGCATTGAAGGACCTAAGCAACGAACAATGCGAAAAACTTATTGCTGATGGATTTATTGAGCTTGTTGGACATCGTATTGATGTCTCCGAAGTGAGGATGATATTCCAGGCTCAGGGCAACGATCAATACGAGGCGCATAGTGATAATGATGTTCTGATTCTTCTCAATGTTACTCCTGATCAGGATATGCTTGACGAAGGTTTTTCTAGAGAAGTTATTAATAGAGTTCAAAAATTACGAAAGAAAGCTCATTTAGTACCAACAGATGATGTCAACATTTACTTTTCTGTTAACAAGTCCAGTGATATTGTGCGTATCATAAATTTGCATCGTGAGTTTATTGAGAGTACAGTGAAAGGGCCTCTGATTCCGATTGAACAAATCAAGCCATCTATGCCTGTTGTTATAGAAGAAACGCAAGAACTCAAAGGTTCTTTGTTAAAGTTGGTTATAACATGGAGGAAGGAAGTAGAAGTGCCCGCGAATCCTTGGGCTAATATCGTTCTACAAGACCTAACACCTAGGTTTGGTGTCTCGAGTAAGCAAGGTAGTCTTATACTTAAGGATAAAATGAATAAGTTTATAAGTGTAGAGAGCCTTTACCATGAGGTTACTGTTCTCTTTGGTCTGTACGGTTTGAAGTTTACATTATGGTGTAATGGGGTTGAGGTAACAGACACTACAAATTTAAATACTAAAACTTTGATCGCTTCTACAAATAAACCTAAAGATTGCGAATCTAAAACCAGCCCGTTCTGCAAATTTATTAATGTCGCGAATGGCATAAGATCAGCTACATTGTTCTTAGAAAATCCGATAGGAAAACCTACTTTAAATCAGGACGAAGCATTAAAGTTCGTGACAGAATACTTGGGAATCAAAGCGGCTGATGTCGATAAAAAACTATTTAAATAATTGTTTGTTTCAGGCGTCTGTGCACTTAGTCCCAACAAAATTATTATATTACTAATTATTACCTAATACCTCGATACACCTTAAAATCAATGCTATAATCTTGTCCATGCTAAAATAATTTATTAACAATGCAGTATAGTAATCAGTATTGTACACTATACTACAATGTTATTCTCGTAGGAACGTGGTAGGCTTTATTCGCGAGCTGTGCATGTCTATTGTTGGTGATGCTTATAACTGTTATTTATTCATACTTATATTATGCCGGTGTTCAGACACGGTTACAATATAAAGTTATACACAAATATATATTCTTATAATATGGAGGCTGTCAGAGCACCCGAAGTTACCTACCCACATATTTAGAAATTTAAAACAAATTTTAATATACTTAGACCCTAATGAACGGTTGAATTACTGAAATACATAACCGCGACGTCCATCATAGGACGACTTCTGGTTGGTATGATAATATTAAGCCGTTCGTTGTTGCCCAAGGATAAGCCAGTTTTCAATCAAAGGTAAGTAGATCAGACACAGTACCATGTTGATAAGAAAACATTCAAATTTGTGTGGGTTAAGTGACTGTACTGACATTTTCATAATATTACATTTTAATATTTGATTAGTCTCACTTGTCTTATTTTAATAAATTATTGTTGAACCCCCGTTCTTCTTTTATTGTGCGTCCTGCGATAATCTGTAATATTATAGAAATCAATCATCACCTTGTCACTTAGGGTAAAATTGGCACAGAAATAAAACAATAACTAAGAGTTAAACTTTATTTTCAATGTTTCCTTCATAAATAAAACAAAACTAAGCATTGAACATTGTTCATTAAACTATTATATCGTAACAGGTGCAGTGAATTACAACTCATTTAAAATGTGGATTCCCTAACAAGATGGGTTGTGGCGTACATTATAAGTACGTATGTGATAAGCGAAGCGATATGAAGCAATCCTTGAAGGTTTGCGCGTTTTTACTGTACTCAGATACGGTGTGATCAACCTGATTGCAAATATATTCAATTTACGTACACATCACAATAAAGTTGTTAACGTACGTAATGTGATAGCTAAAGGAAACAAACTAAAAATATGCACCGGCTACATACAGATATTTATAATGTAATCTTATTTATTGATTAGACAATAATTGACATATGGAACAGGTATCATAGAGTTAAAACCGGTGATCACAAGAATCTTATTACAACTATTCAATATTTCCTTTGCATCCCATGTGTATTATTGTGCGATTTCAGTTCATAAAGCCTATAATTCGGTAACTTACTATATTGAATTCCAAGTTACGTCGCAGCAATACAATAAAGTTCAATAGAAATAACTTTGGTGTTCAGTCATTAACCTAAACAATATTACAAATAGTTAACCAAAGAAAAACAACGAAACCAATGTCTTTTATTTCACTCAGAATAGGGTTTCATTTAAACGAACGTGTTATATTTAGTCAAGGGATTTAATAATACGACTAACATCAATATTATGAATTATTTGCTATTTGGGATTATTACTTACGTGTTAGTACGATACATGGGATTGTGTAAGTTATTTAGCTAGATTTCACTATTTCAACAATAAATAAATTTGAGAATATACATAAATAAAATAATATCTAAGATTACAATAGTTTTCTGTTAATAAATTGGAACATTGCTATATTTTGTTTAGCATATCACAAGCGCAGTTCAGCTATAGAATACATTTCAGGCTATACAGATTCTAAAATATTTTTGTTATTTCCCTCACCACAAACGTATAATAATACTGTTAAAATAAAGCACAGGAAAGTACACAAAATATTTGATATTTAAATTTTTATTGCTTCGTTTAGAAATGCTTTATGGAACAAAATATTGCTTTAAAAATAACATGAACAGATAATCTCGAATACATCACATATATAATACATAGATAACAATATAATACTTACCTACTAGAAATATGAGGTGCCATATAAGGGGATTAAGTATAATAATGTTATATGAAATACGATGCTAACCGATTGCCATTGTGTACGAGTGTACGATTAAATAGTTGACATGTTACAGTAAGCCAACGACGATTTATATAGAGATAGATCGATATATACCTATGTATTTAATAAATAACATTTTATTATGCGTCAACAAGTTATATGCAATCATATCATAAGCTAAATCGTTTTAAAGAGCTAAACTGTTATCTAGTAAAAGGCTTCGACGTCGTCAGTAGTCGGGTTCATAAGTTAGCATCGAGTTAGTTATTGCACTTTACACTAAAAATACACCACATCATACAATATTGTTACACTAACATACTCCCTACCGCCGCGCTGCGTACGCGCACGACTTAGGCCCAGCTACCGCCGCGACTCCAGCCGGTCGACTGACAGCGAGTGCTAATAAATAAATTATGTATACATTTATCTAGGACATGTTTATTAAGTTAAAAATAGCGAATATTTCACACTAGAAATAACTAAAGATTCATTAACATTTTAAATACATTATAAGATACAACATCGCCTACTCAGTGACTAGTCTAACGGCGTATAATGATCATCATACTCGTAACATTTGAATAGCAACAACGATAAATAGGTACATCACAAGGGGGCGTAAGGCTAGACGGGGGGCATCGGACCAGAATATGCTCTATACTGCGTCTCGCCTGCCTGTAACACAGATACATTAGTTGATCGCATCACTGCGCATTCAAACCCAAGTTGTGCAGTGTTGTTGTAGAGGTATGTACGTACCGTGTACGGACGTCAACCGCGTGCGTTAATACTGCGGCTGATGAGGCAGCGGTGAGTCCCGTTCTGGCAACTTCCGCACCTTCATCGTGCCGTCCGCACCGCACGAGAACAGGCGGCCGGCATTGTCTGTACAAACATTCATTATTAGAAACATTATTTACAATACAAGTACCTATATTAAAGCTTATAGGCCTATCTAGGTAATTAATGCCCTTGTGACATGAAAAGGATCTAGTGCCCGTTTTTACTAACACTAGGTGACATTACAAATAATATCTAAGTAAATGAGCAATGTAAGTAAAAAGGCTAAAAAAACTCATGGCGAAGTTTAAAATACAGTTTGCAGTGACAAAAAAAAAGTAATTTTACCGATATGTATTTGCGTGACACCCTGGCCGATGTGCTTGAAGAAGGAACTCCTAGCATGTTCCCCAGCGAATGTGTACAGCAACTGATGCGTCGTCAACGAGAACACCTGGAAGATAAGGTAACTCAAGTAAGTTTTGATTTAATTAATATGTGAGGATCTCATTTAAGTAGACAAATTTATTGATAAAAAATATAGAAGATTTTGGCGAGTCTCCGCATAGCGTAGCTGTGAAAACATGGTACTGTTGCCACCAAAACTACGAGGGACGCGAGGCGGAGGCGGCGGCGCCGCGCGAGCATGCATAGCGAAACTAAAACGATGCTAATCTCTGATTTTTAATATAATAGACTAAACTGACATTTGGGGGTTGCCACTTTATCGTTACATAAAAATAGTGTCGTATCCCGAGTGATCGAAAGTTGATCGAAACTGGAACTATTTCACGGGAAAAAATTACATTTGTCTAGCGGCCCATATTTAATTTCTACTCATTTATGTCAGCCTTTATTCTATCGATCGCATTTATTTCTTTTTTGGTTTCTTATTTACTACAATTATTAACTAATTATTTAAAAGTTTATGTAGTATGTGTATTAATACTGTTATATTTAAATATATTACCTTTATATTTATAAAACGTTGATTTACACCAATTAGTAAAATTAAATTGAGTAGTCATGTAACATCGATTTTATGAATCACTTATGATTGAGCCTTACCTACAACACTATGCTCCGCGCTTGCAACATTTAAAATAAATAAGTTAGCAGCTGTCAGTTTAGTCTACGAAATTAATAATCACAATATATGTGGTGCACACATCCCTCGCACACACTAGTACACATGCCTCGCACGCTTTTCCCACTTCGTATGTATTTTTTTGGTTTACATACAAAAAGCTGTGCTAAGGTGGTTATATTCCTCGCGCACTGTCACACATGGAAAAACACCCATAAACTACAAGTAAAACAAAAGAAAGCTGGCAGGATCTAGATAAGTCACCTTGATATCTCCATCAGCGGCTCCAATAGCATAGTAGTCCTCTCGGGGCGACAGCGCGACGCACTTGATGGGAGCATGGTGCGCGTGCAGGCGATGCCTGACTGCGCGCGTACGCAGGTCCCACACGAGCACGTCGCCGCGCCGCCCGCACGACACCAGCGCGCCCAGCGAGCCCGCCCACACCACGCACGCGGCGCCGCCCTCGTGGCACGTCCACGCTGGAAGAGAATGTGAATATGGCAAATGCGACGGCACAACAGCAGGGCCAGAGCCATGCCCAACCTCCTGTCCAGGGTGATCTATGCGCTGCCACCGACGACACCGTGGAAGTGGCTAGGTTTTGAGCCCAACAAGGAAATATTTCGGATTATCAGATAGTTTTAGATAGTTACAGTTACGGATAATTCGATTTTTAAGGAATTTTAAACGTAATAAAATATACATTTGTATTGGTAATGATTTGGCTTGTTCGGGCGAACCCTATACTATGACATATCTACTGGCGCTGTCATTGTTAAATTACTTACGTGGAAGTGAGGTCGACTGGAGTATTCTCATTTTAATCGCGTAATGAATGAAGTTCATGCATGTTTACACTTTTAGAACAGTGTTTTTTAAGACGTATAAAAATAAAATTCATACTCACAAACCACTAAAGCTTTCTTGGTGGGCATCAATGTGTCCCATATGGCAACGTTTTTACTCTCGGAGCTATGTCCAGCTGAAAGAATAGCATACAATTTAGCACTGTTTTAATAGTAAAATAAAATCTAAAACATCTCAAACTAAAAATGAAATATTTTACCTGTGGCTACTAAACTGCAGGAACCGAGGAATACGAAATCGCTAATTCCTTTGCTATGACACTGATGGGTCTGTAAAAAAAAAACATTTAGCGATTCAGCCAGGAGGCTTAGACAAAATACTTCCCGCACACGCTACGAAAGTACGGAACTGAACGTGAGCGGCGACACTGGAAATAACTTCGTAAGTCTAGTCACAAAACGCGAAAATTAATCCTCTCCTTCTTGGACTCGTCAAAGGGAAACAACGGCACTTTAATTTAAAGACACCCTCAATTCGTGATTTACGACAATCAATAGCCATGATAAATGCCTGATAACGGCAAAATTACAATAACTTACAAAGAAAGGTCTGGGCGATGCATGCGGGTGTCCCGCCTGGTGCGGCGCGGGATGCAGCTGCCACATCGCCAGATTGCCGTCCGCATCCGACGAGGCAAACTTGTTGCCGTAGTCTGAGAACCTTACGCGCGTGACCTTCGCGAAGGCGCCAGGAGCGCGCGGAGACCATACACACGAGGGATGGCCCCACTCCCACAATTGGACCGAGCCGTCAGCTCCGCCCGTAAGGTCTGTAATGCGAATAAGATGGTATAGGCCCCGGCATGTACGTTGGCAAGGTTTTGGTGTAGTGGTGGTAAGATCGCGCATATTGGGCAAACTGACTAACCACCACGTAGAGTGAACGGAACGTAGACGCGACGCGATTGGTCAGTCTATCCTTGTGTCAACTTATCAACCAATCGCGCGCTCGGAATGTTCGTCGCGCCCCGCTTCACTACCAAATAGACCTAAAAACGACTTCTGCGCATCTAACGACTCTTGCCAACTTACGTGCCGGGGATTATACCTTAGAACCTTATTGGTATGAATCTCTCGAGCTGTTTTGCAACTGATAAACAGATTCCTTATCCAAATTCTCTATAGGGTGTTTAGAAAAACGATAGTCCAAAGAGTGAATGCAAAGCGTAGTCCGGATCAAAGGCATTGGGTGCCCTTGATCCGCACTACGCTTTGCATTCACTCTTTGGACTATCGTTTAGAGAAGAAAAAAATTGGTTCAAATAAATTGCACAAGATGGCGTGATAAGCTAAGATTTGTTAATGAGTTTTGTGAAAATTAAGATTTTATTGAAACGATCATAAAAATGTATGTTCTTGTTTAATTAACTCTCATAAGCACAAAATTAAGGAATATTGGCCTCTTATTCACATTTCAAAGATTATCTGAATGGATCATTTTAAATTAATTCCAATAGATGGCGCGGTTTTAAATGCCTGAGGCATCCACTCGATTTTTTTAATTTATTTTGTAACACATATTATGGTTCAATGAAACTGTAGAAAACGTGCAAAAAAATACTACAAAACAAATCGTCTATGTATTAAAAAAAAAAACACGAACCGAGTAAACCCTTTTACTTGCAAGTCACTGCTAACACCATCTGTATCCGTGGAACGGAACCGAACACGATCGATGCTCTTAGAAAAATAATCAGATTACGCTAGTTATAGTTCTGGCGAGAACTATAACTAGCGTTTTTCGTCTGAGTAATCGTTTTCGTCTTATTACAATGGCTGCGCAGTAGTAAATGTCATACAAAAACCGCACCGTTTCGTGTCTTGCGCATCGGAAAGCCAACTTCAGGGCGGCCCAGAAGTTTGGCGAGCACTATACGTCGGCACGGTTTCTTTATATGGGATGAGGCATATGTATGCTAGTATTATAATTATCTGTGTCTGGAGGAATTTTCGGGATGGAACAAATTTTGCAGGCGAAATCTAAACTAATTAATTGTTAATATGAAATATAATAGTCGTCTATGTAAACTATAAGTTGATTATTTCGGAGGATGGCTTTCGTATAATGATAAATTTGTAAGTTTATACGGCACTGAAATTAATGATTTTAATACAGCATCCACTTACACAATGGTTGTGAGGGATGCGCTGCCATCCTTTTGATGTTGTCGATTTTGTGTTTCAGCACCTAAATAGAACATTATTATTAGAATGATATAATAAATCGCCGAAATAATATTCAGGGACGGACAATATAATCATCTTTAACAATTAGATTGGTTAGTAACATAGACATCATCATGCATCACATTATTAAGAAAACAAATGTGCAATAGACAACGCAACATACATTAGCAAAAAGAGACGGTGGAAACTTAACAAAATAATTCAGAAACATCTACTAAACAGACGGCAACAACGAAAAAAAAAGTGGCCTGAACGTAAAAACCGCTGCTCTTGAAAACTGCTGAAAAATGAGAGCTGATGACTAAACAAACTGGCACAACTATATGGACAGCCTATACGTAGAATGAGAAATCAGAAAGAAAAAAAAACGAAAAGAAATAATCAGACGAAAAAAATAATCCAACAAAAACGTACATCGAGCTAGAAATAAATCTTGGGGAGTGCGACCGCTGGCTAGGGATGTGACGTAGGTAAACCAAAATGGCGTAGGAGTGGCTAGGGTTGTCACTGACCGGTTTCATGAGAAGCTTCGAACGATGCAGCACCAGTCGACAGTATTTTGGATCGTGGCAACCCGGGAACTGTAGACCCTTCACCTGTGATCAACACTCTGTTATACCGAACATACACTCATACATACACTTTTTAGAGACAAGAGTGCGACATCCTAGGGAAATTTTGTGTTACTGAAATTAATACAATACCTGTGATTGGCTGTGAACCCACAATACATTACACCATTACCTACCCTCTTTCATATTCTATTTGTAAAAACTAAGTGTCCCTGAACTGCCATTTACTATAGTTTTAATATCCATAAAAATAAATAATAAAACTCGCATAATAGAATCTCTGGATCTCCATTGAGTATAGTTTAGGAGAAAAGGTGTGATAAAGAGATTAGAAAGGAAAGCGCGGGCGAAGCGCGAGGCGACACGAGACAATATAACAAGTACAGACACGCACACAATAACCACACCACGTTAATATGACCCAGCATCTTTTTAGACATTACTGAGTGAATAAATGTTTTGAGACTCCCTGCGCATCATAAGATTATATCTAGTAAAAAGAATAACTAAGCTAAAAAAGTAAGTGAATTGTTTTGTTGCTAAATATGGAAATTAAATGATTCGATTATGTACACAAAAGTGTAGGCTTTTTAATTAACTCCTTGGTTTTGGATGCTCTAAAAAACTATATTGTCAATAATGACCATTGAAGAACTATATCTCTATTAAAAAGAAAATATTTTCACAATTTATGTATGTAAGTACTATTTATGTACGAGTATTTTTATGTCTTTTCACAAGTGCAAATATCACCAGTTTCGAATTATATCAAGGAATTTAATATTTTTCTAACATTGATTCACCCAATAAGTCTTTTAGTGCATTAGTTATTACGTGCACGTACTGTAGCGATATACGCTTCTACGCCGGTCGATACGCTGCTTAATCGCCGCTCCTGTTAGGATTAGGATGTTATATAATATTGTTATTTGTTAGTTCCATACTATGCTGTGTTAGTTTTTAATAACTGGCAGGATATTTCTAACCCCTTTAAGCAAAATATTAGGCAGTTAGTGGAAAATTTTACAATAGATCAACAATATAGTGACCCAAAACTATTGAATAAATACAGATTAGTTGTCAAAATCAGATCTTTCTAGAGAGTTAGGGCTTTTCGCCCCTAAGCTACCCAATAGATGGACTTTGGCCGCTTTTTGCATTTTTAAGACTCAAAAATGTAGCCAAAACGAATGGTTATGATAAATTACTCCATGACCTTACTTTACTAAAGACCGATTTCTCAAAAGTCAGATAAATTTACCTGACGAATAAAATGACGGTTTGACAGCTTTTTTTTAAGATAATGTGTATGTATGGTTTACGTACGGCGATGCGCCATCGGTAGGTACATGGTGGACATTCCACCCATACGCACTAAACGTTCTGGGAATACTTTTATCATGCGTACAGCTAAGGAGTGGAATTCCCTGCCGGAGTCTGTGATTCCCGATAGCTACAATATAGGGGTATTTAAGTCAACAGTGAATAGGTTTCTTCTAGGCAAGCGAGCTTTACCGTCGACCACTTCGCTTACCTTCAGGTGATATAGTGGTCAAGCGCGAGCCTATAGACTATAAAAAAGCAGCCATATTTATTCTTCAGTTAAAAAATATCTGACTATTCAAAATTTTGCCTTAAAGCATTGAACCAGCCAGTTATTTCGCCAAGTATTTTAAGCCTAAGTTAGTAATGTTATTTAGTATTAGTGTAATGTTATTCCAAGGCATAACTAGTAAGCTGACTGAAAGTTATTTAATATAATCAAAGGCGTACATAATACAAGCATGTTATACAATCATTCTATCATATATTTGGTAGCATATCGGTCTCTGATAAAATATAAATATGTGGGGCAATAAAAGAAATAAATATGTTTTATGTTGACTCTAACCTTGAGTTATTGATAGAAGTGCAATCAATTTCGCTGCTGATAAGCAAACAAAGATATGCATTTCTCAAAAGCCGATTTTGGAGATTTTCACCAACACAATTATTGACTTCTATTCTAGGAAGTTCTCCTTTTAGCTCCACAGTCAAAACAGATGACAATTTATATCGTGCCCAGCACGCTAGGGTCATGTCTTAAATACAAGGACCGTGGGGATTCAACATAATGGAGGCACAATTCATATTGATTTATTTGCGTTCCACATTGTAGGCTTTATACCTCAAATATTCCAAAAGGCGTATTGAAGTCAAGATCAATTTGTCATATATTTGCGATTGGAAATATAAAACCCTTCATATTTAAATGGGTTCAAGCTTCTTGAAACGCCACGAGGCAATATGCTACGTGTTTTCTGTTACTCAAGAGACTAGACAAGATGTTATTCTAGCAGCAATAATTATTAACAAAAAGTCCAAAATGTATGGTATTGTCAAGTGTTAGGATATAGATAGATGACAGCGGCGCGTGCGGCTCGCGTTCACCTTTAGAGTCCCATTTGGCCCGTTGTGCGTGCAGCTCTCCTCTCTGTGAGAGGGAATGGGCCTTAATCCACCACGCAGGCTCAGTGCAGGTTGGTGGATGTCACATGTCTTCGAATTGGTTTCCTCAAGATGTTTTCCTTCACCGTTTTGAGAACAGTGGTGATGAAATAATTTACAAAAAGTAAAGCGCCTGCGTGGGTTCAAATCCACGAAAGCCGCGGCGGTTACAACTGGGCTACAACTGCTCTTCGACAAGCGCTATCCAAAAAAATCCCTTACATTTTGGCTTTCCGAAAATTGCTATTGCTGTTTGAATTTCTCTTTTGTCTAAAGCCTCAGGGCAAAAAAACTTATGTTAAATAAATAATGAGTGCACTTACAACACTGGCACCTCGTCCTGTTTGGCTGGCCATGCCGACGGGCACTTGAGGCGCGTTGGGGTTTAGTGGCGAGCTGTTGCCTGTGCCTGGCACTGAACCGCTGTTCGACCTGAGTGAAAAGAATAATGTTAATGATTAAGAGACGTTGAAGCAAAAATACATTTTGTAACAGTTTTTTCTAGTTGCCTCTCGTGCAGGTTCAGTCACTGCAGGTTTTTAGGGTTCCGTACCCAAAGGGTAAAAACGGGACCCTATTACTAAGACTTCGCGATCCTTCTGTCTGTCTGTCCGTCTGTCACCAGGCTGTATCTCATGAACGGTGATAGCTAGACAGTTGAAATTTTCAGAGATGATGTAGTTATGTTGTCGCTATACCAACAAATACTAAAAACAGAATAAATAATGGTGTTTGAAAGGGAAGACGATGTATCGGAGTGCGAAGTGAAAATAAATGATAAGAGTGTGGAGCAAGTGAACGAGTTTGTATATCTGGGAAGTATGTTCACAAGGGATGGAAAGATTGAAGAGGATGTGGAAAGGAGAGTGAATGCAGGGAATAAAGTGAATGGTGCTATACATGCCGTTGTGACCAGCAAATCGATGTCTCCGGAAGCTCGACTCGCCGTTCACAACGGCGTGCTGGTGCCTACACTTATGTATGGAAGTGAAAGTTGGGTATGGCAAAAAAGACATGAAAGTAGGATTAATGCAGTAGAAATGCGGTCCTTGCGAAGTATGTGTGGTGTAACCTTAAATGATAGATTGAGGAATGAGGTAATAAGACAACGTTGTGGTTTAAAAGAAGATGTAGTGACTAAAATTGAAAAGAGTATGTTAAGATGGTTTGGCCATATTGAGAGGATGAATGATAGGCGACTAACGAAAGGTATTTACAAGGCAGACGTGAATGGAAACGCCGAGAGGGGACGCCCTAGGAAGACATACATAGACCTTATTGGTGATGTTCTTCAGAAAGGCCAGGTGCGCAGTACTCATAACCGGCGTGTGTGTATGACAAGATGTATGAATGTGAGTGAAGCAAAAGAAGTATGTAAGGATCGTAGCAGGTGGCGTTCTGTAGTTTCTGCCTACCCCCATGGGAAAAAGGCGTGAGTTTATGTATGTATGTATAAATATTAAAGTGGGGCTCCCATACAACAAACGTGTTTTTTTTGCAGTTTTTTGCGATAGTGGTACGGAACCCTTCGTGCGCGAGTCCGACTCGCACTTGGCCGGTTTTTTTTTCATAGACACTTTCGCATAAAAGTTAGACAGTGATGATGTTGCCTTATCTGCATGGTAATTACAGTACAACTATTTTCTTAATGTTCTTCGGCAAACATCGCATCTCCGAATACAAACGAATGCTAATTTCCATGTCCATCAATTATTAGATTTATCGTGTATGATAATTTGACTTCATAAATAAGTAATTTATTGTTGTTTGATTTCCGTGTGAACTATATAGAGCTGTTAAACTATTTGTGCCTGCGACCTTAGCAGCTTTCCTTCCATTTTTAAATAAATTTCATTAAGCTATAACTCAATATACTTTCAAATTGATTGAGAGCGTCCGGTCTGTACCATGTGCAAAAGGCAACTGATAGAAATCCGACGACTGACAAAACACGAAGTTTGTCGAGGAACATTAAGAAAATAGTTGTACTGTATATCTTTCTTCTCTCTCACTGCATGCACAACAACTTTCACAAGTGATAATGTCGCGTGGTAGTGATGACCACAGAACAAAAAAAACGCCTACTACAGTAGAAGTCGCAAGTGGGCGGGGCCCGCGTACCCCGAGTTTTGCACAGTTCAGCATATGTTTGCTTCCGCGCACACACTACGCACATCAGTCTTGGTTCAACCGTCACGGTGAAAAAAACTTGAAAAAAAATACAAAAATGCCTTATTGTGCTGTTTTAGAATGTAAACACGATAGCAGAACCAAAAATGTATCAAATGGAGGTATATCTTACCATCGGCAAGTCTTTTGCCGATGCAATGCAACGCATCGGCAAATTATTTTATTTCGATAAAAATGTAAAATCAATATTTTATTAAACAAGACAAGTAAAAGTTGATTTTATGATGTTAAATCTAAGGTCTACTTTCTTTAAAACTCAAACATTGTTCTCGAAGATTCCAACTATGCACATGTCACATTCAGCTACTCAATAAGAGATTACCAATATCGATAATGAGTTATCGATACTTTAAACTTACAATATTCGAAAAAATCTTCTTACGCGCGAAAAACATAACCCTTTCCTTGCAGCTGTGTAAAAATAAAGATTACGACGAATTGAGAACCTCCTCCTTTTTTTGAAATCGGTTAAAATGATAAAGACCTTCTAAATCTACAAAGTCTAATAATACCTTAAGTTTCGAAAAAGTGAAAAATAAAAACAAATGAACATAGAACCTCCTTCTTTTTTTAAGTCAGTTAAAAAGTGTCTTATGTGTTAGTCTGAAATTTAAGATCTACTGGTGTATAGACCAAAAATTCATCAGTTCGTTGAGGAGTTAGTCAAGCTAATCATAATACGAGTGTAGCCGCAGGCGAAAGCGCAAGCTGCCCATATCAGTAGGACGTATTTTAAGTGTAGTCTATCGCATAATTCTATTGATAGAAAAAAAGCACCACATACAAAGATACGCCCATCTTTGTATCAATAGAATCATTTTCAAAATCGGATCAGTAGTTTACCATAAAATATCTTAATTATACTTTCTATAAATCGTAAGTATTAGAATAAATTTATATAAAAACGTGATCACAAACATAATAATATTTATCGACTCTAGTTATTGACTGTATTTTGTTTGAAAATAAAACGGAATGTCGATTATTAAGTCAACGACAGTGGTACATCCCTACAGGCGGACGAGTAGTAATGACCTCATTTCGCAAATATAAATCTTATGTGTAACGAAATACGGCTTTAAATTGAATGCATTTACTATAGTGACATCTAGCGGCGAGTAGCGTAACTTGCTCATTAAACTATTCCGTGTGCGCTTTAAACGGCAAAAGTAATAAATACTCAAAAAGAGTAGACAATAAACCAACTCTATGGTCATAAAGCTGTGGTTTATTTTCAAATAAGCGACGACTGACATATTTTCTACTTTCATTTAAAAATTAAACTACCAATCACACCAAAGATTTTTTAGTGTTATGAAATACAATAAATCTATATATGTGTGAGTTTGGGTACGCTGGTTCCGATACTAATGAAGCTATATGCGATTTCTACTGTCTTCTCTGTTCTGTGGTGATGACGATGTCGCTATAGTCCATTCGCGTTAAGAAAATAGTTAGTCATCGTTGTCCGCCAGCCTAGCTCCGCCCCTCGACCAATCGGGTCGCAACAAATTGTCACTGTGAACTTAGCTTTCTAATTTGTTGCGACCCGATTGGTTCGACTCACTATTTTCTTAACGCGGATGGAGTTTAGTCGGTGCTCGTCAGTGCAGTACGGACTAGCACATTTTTGTATTTAAATATACCTTTGTTTGTGGCGAAATAATACCATCCACACGGGTCGATCTTGAAGGTTAAACAACTCTTACCGAGGTCGGTCGATGGATGGGCGTACATCTATTACATATTGAGATTCCTTGCCTCGCAAAGCACGTTAAGCAGCTGCAGTTGGAACCGGCTGCCATCTGATATTTGATAGTTGTTATTGGTAGTCAGAAGCTTGAAAGTCTGACATCAGTCACTGTTTGAAACGAAATGTTTCGTTCCCTTTTGTTATTTTGTTGCAACAAAACGTCAGCTCGCTGTCATTTGAATTGACAGTTTTCGACTGAGTTGACAGATGACTTGTAAAAACGTGTTTGCCGGTGCGAGACGGAAAAAAATGTCGGTCTAGAACTGGTATTTTAAATCGAGTTGTAACCAGCCGATAATTATCCGAAATTGTGTCTCCATCCGCGAGTGGTATTGTGCCCCGCCTTGGCTTTTGTTTTTGTGCATATTTCGCGCGCAGCGAGGGAATTTTGGCGGGAACGTGTCCAGGTGTCTGCAGGGAGTCTTTGCCCCGGACCACGTCCCTTACCCTTTATTATATATATGTCTTCCTCTATAACCCTTGACCGGACACGGGATTGACCAGGAGCCCACCGCGGGCACAAACGTGAGTATTATTTGTGAGATGTGCCGTCGTTTGTCACCTTCCACCTGTCTCGCAGGAACCGGTATCTCAAGGAACAGAACCCTAGTGACCGCTGCTGCGCATCGCAGTTTCGCGGGTATGGACCTGGTAGGATCCAAAAGTCGCAGCGTTGCTATGGGACCCAGCGTTGCTTCTTGGCTGTGATCCGCAGGCCTGTACTAAACAGTCAGTTACGTGTTACTCAGTCACTGATGGATTGGAGACCAAATAAGTAGACTCACTTGTCGTGATGCTGTATAAGCAAGAAGCCGGTGTCTGGTAGCGCGGCGGGGTCAGCAGCCAGTGCCAACAGGTCCAGCTCGCACTCGTCCTCGGCCCACCACGCGCCGGCGCGCAGCAGTAGGGACACGTCCATCTCCTGCACTTCGCGGGCTGTGGCTACGGCTAGCAAGCAGCCGCCGACCTGTGGAGCAGGAACAAATTGTAATAATATATTCAACACATACTACAATAGATACTCCGTGAGATGGATCGTACAGTGCACTCACATGGCGCCATCTTCACCGTTTCACAAGAATTACAAATCAGATATGATGTGACAAAAATCCTCCATCGCAAAAACAGTTACCTATCCATGCGACTAGCATATTCACATATTACAAATTTCGGATACCCAGAAACAACACCCGTCTACTCGTAGGAGGATCCAGGATTGAAGGGTGGCAACTCGACAAGACCCCGCGAATTCCATTTGTACGATGTCGATGGGTCGCACAGTTTCCACTCCTCGTATCCAGCCCAAAAGATAATATGGAGTCCTGTTGCTTGTTCTGCCCCCTTACCATGACGTATAAAAACTATCATGGTTCGACTGTGAAAACGGAACAGATGTATGTATACAAGTCAAATACATCTGCCGCTTATCTATTTATATAAAAATTAATCCCTATTTCCCTTGGTCACGGCATCACGCGTGAACGGCTGGACCAATTTCACTAATTCTTTTTTTTTTGTTTGTTATAGTTAGAAGGTTCTCACGAAAAAAGTTAAGGTAAGGTAAGGTAGGGTAGGGTAGGTAAGGTAGGTTAGGGTAGGTAGCCCCCCCGAATTGGTTCCTGCCTTGTCGTAGCGGGGGACTCAGTAGCCGGCGGAAACCCACGGTGAAGCCAAGAGGAACCTTGGCGGGGGCCGCTCGTCTAGGCTTTTGGCGATAAGCCGACGACGAGTGGCCCAATAGTTGCGGTGCCGCGGGTGTAGCGTCATCGCAACTGAGCGGGCTGCGATGTCTGATGAGGGGGGCATCGCGGCGGAGTGCGGGGGCCGCGGCGGGGAGGAGTGTCGGTGTGGCTTCGGCCTTTCTCCCTTACTTTCCGCGGCCTCAACGGGGCCGCCACCGTCAGATGGCGGACGCGGTGGGGCCGCAGGGGAAGAGGACTGTCGGTGTTTCGTTGCCGCTCTCCCTGTCCCCTGCGGCCGAAAGGTGGTAGGTGACGGGGCCACAGACCCGACCCGTGACAGGGGGAGCTCCGGCGTGCCATGACTGCGGCGCAGTGGAGGACAGTGCCCAGTCTTGTCTGAGCTGCGCCGCAGTCTGGTCTCGGTGGTGGGCCTGGACCCCTCGCTTCCTGGCGTGGATAGCGCCATGCTGGAAGGCGACGGGTCTGGGCAGCGGTCGCCTCCTTTTGCGAGGGTGGTAAATCGCAAAAGGAGGCGAAGGTGGTGATACGCGGGCGACAGGTGCGGGGGCCCCTTCGCCCGCATTGCACTTCACCACCCGCGGGAGGGAATGGCCGAGCACTCGCGGTCATTCCCGGGCCCCTCCGTTGAGAGGGCATGAGGGGCCCGCTGTGAGAGAGCGGGCAGTCGTCGGCGGAGGACTGGAGGTAAAGGCTCTGCCGGTTTCCCAGTCCTCCTCCACTAAGACGATGCGGGAGTGCCGTTGGGTTTTTTAGTAGGTATACCGGAAACACACCGGGGAGTCCCACATACCCCTCCCTTCCCCCGGAGGGAGGATGATGCGTAATGCATTTTTCCCAGCGAAACCAAAAAAGGGTAGATGAATGTTTTAACCTTGCTCTATGAGTTTATGGTCACCCCCCCCCCGATGTGTGCAGGTAGTGTAGCCTCCCTGCATTACAACCTCACTGACTGCATCTACTTTTAATCAGTAGGTATGACCTACTTCCTACTAATATCATATGAAGCTCTGTTTCAATCAATCTAGACTTAACGACTGAACAGATTTGGATGAAACTTCGCAAACCTGTAGAATTTACCTTGGATTAGGACACGATACATTTTATTCCGGTGATATGTACCCTTGAGATAATTTCCGACGTTTTTGGCAGAAGCTAGTATAGCAATAATTATGTTACAATGTCCATCAATTATAAGATTTATCGTGTATAATAATTTGTGTTCAGAACTAAGTACTTTATTGTTGTTTTTATTTCCGTGTGAGCTATATAGAGCTGTAAAACTATTTCCCTTTAACAGTTTTCCTCTCATTTTTAAAATAAATTAAATTGTGTTAAAAGAGTATTAACAACTCTATATTCTTCAAAGTTGATTGAGAGCGTCCGATCTGCACCATGTGCAAAGGGAAACTGATAGAAAGCCGACGACTGACGAAACACGAAGTTTGACGAGAGACATTAAGAAAATAGTTGTACTGTACCTTGTTGAGACAGAAGGCAGCGATGGAGTCTTGCTCCTTGTGTATAATGCGCACAGGGTTGTGCAGCTCCAAGTCGCGCTCGCGTTGTGTCTGTGGTATACATCCACCTCTCGCTTCCGCTGCCATAGTCTCTGCTGTTACCGATTGAGTTCGACGACGGGAGAATACGGCTCGTATGAAGAGGTCCTATAATGAACAAAGGTATTAATATGACATCATTTAAAAAAAAAAACCGGCCAAGTGCGAGTCGGACTCGCGCACGAAGGGTTCCGTACCCAGGGTGGCGTCAACTATGTATGTCACCGGGACACCTTTTATTTTTCAATATTTTTTGGATTGGTTCCTTTATTTGAGCTGTAAGACCTTACTTTTTGCCAAATTTCGTGATTCTAGGTCAAGGGGAACTTCCATATAGGTTTACGACCCAAAACCTATAGGGTACTTCCGGTTGACCTAGATATGTCAATTTTGGTTAAATGCAAGGTCTTACAGCACAAGTAAAAGGAAAAATCCGAAAAATAAAAAAAGTTGAAAATTAAGGTAAATTTTGGTACTTTTAAGTTTTCGCGAAAATCTAAATTTGCCCATATCTTTTTATCGTTTGACTCAGGACTTTGATTGATGATGATTGATTTTTATACACTTAATAGGAACTATAGACCTCAGTATCTGGTAAAAATAACAACTTGTTAGGTCCACCCGTTCCTGAGAAAATCGGTGGTGACACACGGACAGACAGACGGACAAGAGAGAGATCTTATAAGGATTCCTTTTTGTACCTTTTGTGGTACAGAACCCTAAAAACCAGAAAGGGCGAGATCTATAAGCGTCGCCTAACACTTTAGCTATGCAGTATTCTTGTCACAGTCGCACAACTGTCAAACTACATGTGCAAGATAAAGACGGTCGTCGGTCATGTCTAAGCCACAACACGGGCTAAGTGGCGTTTATAGATCCCGGCCTAAGGTTCAAATTCCTGAAGCCAAGGATTTACCTGGACCGGTTCTTGTCGTACGAGGAAACTCCACAGTCTCCGGGCGGGCGCGGCACTGAATAGTATAGGGCTGAACGGGGTATTATGCTTCTCTAATAAACATCTGGAACAAAATAATAGATTTTTAATGCCTGTGAAGCCTCCAGGAAATCTTTGTGATTTGGCGGAGCTCGGCTGGCTGGCTATATTAGCCAGAACAACGGGCCAAATGAGAATCTTAGTGCTGAAAAGGGAGTCCTGCTGTCTACCTATCTATGAATTCTTAATTAACTTGACATTAAAATTAAAAGAAAAAAAAACAATTTTGAACTTAATGAAAATGTACAATAATGTAACATACACTTAAGCGCAGACAATGTGAGTAGTAACACACAGTAGAAATATTATCAACGCGTAAACTACAAACTAGTGTTACGCTAATACGCGTCCTTATACTCCGTATTTCCCTTCCACCGTTTCGAATAAAAACGTTCCGAAATTGCCATAGTTGGGCGGAAAAACCTGCGTCTGCGATGTTGTCACGATCTAGGACATCACTTATGCAAAAGGCCTCCTGTTTTTTCGATTAGATTTATGACTAGAAGCAAATGTGTAATTAGAATTTTCTATAGAGAATTAAGATAAAATCTGCTTATCAGTAGCTGAACAGTTCAGAGGTTTTTTTTATGAATAATGGCGTTGGAAGGTCTCCCACTAGATGAGCTGATAACTTAGCTAAGGTTGTGAGAATCCAGTGGATGCGAGACGCACGGGACCGGTCGATGTGACGATACTTAGGAGACCTATGTTCAGCTGTAGAAGTCTTTCGTCTGAAATGATGAATGGTATGGTGTCTTCTGTTCGGACCAACATACCTGTACTTATTAATAGGGGGTCCAGTGGGCAGTTGTTCGGGGAAGCATCCAGGGATGTAGTCTGATGGGGGCGCGCGAGATTCCAGCGTTTCTGTCAACTGTTGCTGCCATTGGTCCACGCGGCGAAGCGCACCGTGGACCATAGGGCTAGTAGTTGCTAGTTCTGTTCATTGAAATAAATAATATTACTGTGGGTTATTCGACCGTTAAGAAATAGAAAGTAAATATCTGAAAAAGATGACTCTAAAAATGCTTATGATCACATCAAACACTCAACATTAAGAGCCCCTATAAGTTTCACGAGCCAAAAACAGAAAACAGCTAGTTTTTCAGCGAAAATTTCTCAATAACTACAAGATATATGATAAAAAACATAATGACAACAATAAAAACGACACAGGTCCGTCGACTACAAGCCTTTGAGCGAGACTGAATGCCTCGCGCGCCTAGCGCAACGGTTTATAAGGCATTATTTGGACAATTTATTACAATAAAATTAGTACTCAAAAATATAATATATAAATTGGGTTCGATTGAAAAAACCTCAAATTTCAAATTATTTACCAGTTATTTTTATATTCAACATATTCTTACGCATAGACGACGCTTTCGCACATGATAAAATTGCCTTTTTACCGCGTGGACAACATTTTTTTTAAGTACAATTACAATAAACTTTGTGGCTTATTGGCAAAATTGGTGGCTTACTAGTATACTATATTCCCAGTCCATATATTTTTTGCAGATTATTATTCGCCACCAGTAAGCTGAAAAAGCAATTGAAAATCCTGGTGTTTCGGGATTTCGTAAAAACGTGTGTCAGGTCTATTTTTTTTTGAGCAGTTATCAAAAATAATTATGTAATGTACTATTTTTGTTATGTGGTTGGAGACTTTACTAACGGTTAAATCCGAGATTGTCGTTACCTTATGTCGCGCTTCTCCACCTCGCACCTCAAGTCAGACCCGCCTAGTATGGATAGCAAACTTGCAATGTTGTCACGTGTTCGCCTATGACGTCAAAGACGGCCATCTCGAAGTGAACGGCTAATATATCCATGGCTTACCTGACATCTCAATCCCGCACAGCTGTAAGAAGTTCTGTAGCTTCTGCTGCGCGAGCCGCAGGACCGCGATACGCATCACGAGCCACGAGTACGAGTCCGGGTCGGAGTGCTCCGAGTTCGTTAGCCTGCGACGCTTCTCATTCCTACTGTAAAATGTTTCACAGTTAGTTATATCAATTACACATGGTCATCATCATTCTGAACCCAATGTATTAAGGGTTGGTGAACTGTGGAGAATCCGACATCCTTCTCCCACACAATTAATCACTCCAGCAGAACATTTGCCAACTGCAGTGGCCAATCTCGAAATCTTTAAACCGATTGCGGGCTCAGGTTGGCCGGTGTAGAAACAAACTGGCCAAAGGGAGTATTATAGACCCAACACAGTGTCACTGTGGAATCTCTTCACAGGATATGGGCCACCTCCTTGTCTGCCCTTCATGCCCGACCACCTGCACCTTTCAGGATTTGCACGTGGCGAATGACAGAGCTGTCCGAGTAGCTACAAACTGCTCGGACAAAATCTGAATGGTTAAGACAAGAAGATACCAATATAAAATTGCAGATGGTGATCATAATTCTTATCCCAATCGCAACAAGTCTTCTTTCAAACTTCTCTACTAGTCGTGTACTCAGGTATTAACATTACAAAATAAATTAAATTTTCGGTTTTCGTGTTAATAAAATATTTTAAATCCATTTACAACAGACCCTTGGACCTAGACCAACACATAAGCGTTTAAAACAAAAATAGTGTTCTAAGGTATACCATTAAAGAGATTGTTATTCGACAAGGACATATTACTTAATATAGTTCTCGCCAAACTTCTGGGCCGCTCTGAAGTTGGCTTTCCGATGCGCAAGGCAAGAAACGGTGCCGTTTTTTATGAGATTTACGACTGCGCAGCCATTGAGGCCAACTTCAGGGCGGCCAAGAGAGTTTGGCGATAACTATAATTACAGTTTTTGTATATATCGGAGGAAGGTATATGATTAATAATCAGGAACAAAGAAATATCGCTTGTAAACTTATTAATTCAGTTTTGTTTAATTGGCAACATTTAGCTTCTGATTTAAATGTCAGTTCGATTTTATTCGATTGACAACACTTTATTTATCTTATGTCAAAATACTTGATTCCGATTAACGTTAAAAGCTGTATACTTTGCCGGATTTGTTCTTGAGCCAATGAAAGCGGGGTAGCCAATAATAATGGCGACCTGAGCGGGGTCTCCCACCATACTTTGGGAAGTTAGAAAGAGGAACGCGCGGGCAGTTGAAAAAGAGTTGTGAGGAAAATAGTTGAGAGGTGGCCTAAAGTGGCGTGTATTAACTTAAAAAAGTGTGTTTTTGTTGAGAGAAAGCGTAACGATTGGTGGCCGAATCCGCTGCTTTGATAAAATTGGAACAACGACTATCTCTAAAACGGCATAAGTTACCTGGCGTTGTGTACCACGACACGACAGCCCACAAGACCGAGGGTATCATTGAAGGTAGCCCTCATATTTTCGATACATATAACTTTTTTTACAAAGTATGTGCCAAATTATAATATATCCATTTTCAGTAAAAAACGCTATTGCCGTGGCTGAATTTTGGTCAAAACGTATATAATTGAGGAATCATCGATACGACGAAGAAGAAGAAGAAGTAATGTCAATTTCATGAAACCGTTTTATTTATATTATACCAACGTAGGATTCGTAGATTCAATCTTACTTGTCTTTGGTGGTGTCGAAAATGTCGTCATCCTCTGCTTCACTCTCATCTTCGTCGATATCTTCAGCGCCGGATTCCGCTGAATCGTAGTCGTAATTTTCAGGATCTTGCTCGGCCGTAGGCTAAAAAACATGTTAACTTTTAATTTAAACAAAGTCATCAAGGATTTTTTTATTTTTTTTACCATAAATTAATTATTTATATTGTAATTTTTTTTTTGAAGTTAAATAGGCATATATACAATACTTATTTCAAGGTTTTGGATTTTTGGAACAGGAAAAATTTGCAATAAGATGTGTTTTTACACACTTTTATTTAACTTGCAGTGTATGTATGTAAGTGATTTCGGGTCAAATCTTGCAACTGAATTAAAAAGCAGTTATTCTCCACCGATTAAGATTAAATATTGCATACACGTTTAGTTTGGATGCCAATGCATGGTTAGCTAAGTGACGTCATTCTAAATCTAATATGGCGGACGGCCCTAGATGGCGCTCTAGTTATTTTTTGTGCACTGCCATGATATGGGTATTAAATGAAAGGGTTTGCTGAGAAGAATACGATAAAAAACTTGTTTAAAAATAATTTTAAATGAATAATTTAATTTTTTCAATACCAAGTTTATTAGTTGTTTTGGGCTATGTTCAATATAAAATAAGATTTTATCCTTCTTATTTGTATCAATTCAACACGACCAATGGCGTGGTTGGTTAAAATCTAATGTTTACGGAATAAATCGTCAGTTAACTAAATAATAGTTACCTTAGTAAGCAGATAAGTAAGTATACTGTAGTGTGGCGGTACGAATTGTTCCCTGTAGGTAGGTCGTCCTTCCTGGATGTTCTTGTGCGGCGCGGTGGGCCCCAGGCCCAACAGACGCATGTTCAGTAGCGCGCGCTTCTCCCTCAGGGACGACCACACGGATGTGCCTTCTGGACGCTCCACTAACTTTGGCTGAAAATAAAACACAAAATCTTAACTGGTCGGCTTTTGTTTAAGTAAACCTATTACCTACCGATTGTGTGCCTAAAACTTTATAAAAAGCTCTCTCAACGTCTAATTTCCATGTGTTAAGGTTCCGACAACACGTGCGAAAGAGATAGAAGCTGTGATGAGCAGTAAGAAGCTAGTTCGCGTACGAATGCACACTTTTGCAAATTTGTAGCGAAATGGATGATGATTTAGGACGAAATCGAGCGCGCGAAATTTTATAAACATACCTTTGGGAGTATGGATATCATGAAAAAACGACTAAATGTATATTTTCAAAATAAAATTATCTCTACTGTATGGTGGCCGTTTTGCAATTTTCCTTCTTATGGTATTTATTTCCACCCAAAGATGCGTTAAAATTAGTGTTGAAATGTGGATATTTCGACGCTCATAACTTTCAAATATATTTTTATAACTTTTTTGTTTCCATACAGGGCTAGATAATGTTGAGACAAATTGAACAAATATCATTTTTATTTTGAACGTGGTGTACGTTCAAAATAAAAAAATATATCAATTTGTGTCAAACAGTGGAGTAATCGCTAGACTACGTTTGTATAGAAGAATGATCGACTAGAGCAATCGTAAGGTTGTTATTAAAAAGCAAAAGTTGTTTAATTAACGTACTTGTCAGCTGAAATTAAATTAGCGATGGTAGTGCTTACACCGAGTGCAACAATGACGAAAGCGTTCAGTGCAGTTATTGCATATTGGCATGTTTGTAATAATAATTTAAAAAAAAACTAGACCGATTTTTATAATAGTTTTGGTCCTTTTGTTTTCGAATAGGATTAAAAGAGTTCTGCGCATCTTTTAACTGCAAATGTTACCTGTAGAGAAGGCGCCGGGGCTGTAGTCAGCAGCCTCCGCACGCCTCCACCGAACAGCTTCGCATGGTCGGGCGCTACCGGCGCGTGCGCACACAGGCGGTACAGCAGGTGTGCGTCCCTGGCCGCGGCTGCCCAGCCCAGCAGCGCCAGGTATACCGCGCAGAAGGCTTCGGCGAGTAACACTGCGAGACGAGGGGCGTCTTCTTCTTCGGCAGCACGAAGGGCGAGGCCACGGAGTGCTGATACTCCTGTGTGATGAAGTCAATACCCCGTTCATATAAAATACTAGTTGCTGCCCGCGATAGTGTTTTATAATCTTAAGGGAACTTTATACTGGGATAAAAAGGGGTAGCTTTTGAGGTATTCCAGACTATAATCTACCACTGTGCCAAATTTCATCCAGATCTATTCAGCCGTTCTGGCGTGACTGAGTAACAAACATCATCGTCATCTTCATCATCCATCCAAACTTTCACATTATATAGAGTGTGAGAGATTAACTACCATATTGAGTTTGGCAATCAAATTCAATTATCGCGTTCATGTTGTTTACAGCGATATGACCATTCGGAACAGCGTTGTCAGTAGTCATCGTCATTTTACAACAGTTTTGACATGCTAATAGTGATTTTGACGTGATTCGGAACGCAGCATTATTCCAAAAATTAAACTTACCTGGCCATTTGTTCGGAGGAGTCGTGACAGTGAGATCTTCAGTGGAAAGACGCCTCTGTCGCAAGATGATTTGACTAGTTCCGTGTGTGTCAGCTATGATACTGTAAAAGAAGATCAAAGAGATAGATTTTTAAATGTGATATTTTCGATACGGAAAATACAAATAGGTTTATTTGAAAATTTGCCGTTGATATGACTATAGACTGAAAAGTTGTTTTTTTTTGCCCATAGGTCATTTTAGGGTGCCCTGCAGGCTTATTGCGCAATGAATTCGGCAAGGCAGAGGTTTCTAACGCCATCATTCGACCAATCAAAGGCGAGATGAAAGACGCGACATGAATTGCCGTCCATGTGATTGATCGGCTGATGGCGGTCAAACCCTCAGCCTTGCCTAATTCACTTACGCATTTAGGCTGCTGGGCACTCTAAAATGACTAGAGTCGATTTTCAGGAGTGACGAAGTAACTTACCAATCGTGATGATGTGCGTGTTTCAAGCCGAACGTGTCGGAGTCGCACAGACTCTGGTAGATACAAGCAGACAGGGCGACTGACAACTCTCGCAGTGTGTGCAGTATCCTGGTCGCAGACCCGCCAGGAATGCCCAGTTCACCGATAGTGCCCAGCATGTCGTGGGCTACCGACTGCAAAAAGAAAAAATGCTTGTAGAAATGACAAAAAAATCAGTGTCCAAAGACAAGCTACACTCTATGCGCTGTAGCATTTTCAGTAACACTATAGTCATGACCATGGTATAATAATATACGCCGTATACTTCGCCTGGTAGGCTCTTTACAGGATGGCCCAAGACTACGTCACCATAAGTGTTACCATTGATTGTCCTTTTCTGAAAATTTTGGTACTTTCTCATTTAGTTAATGAAAATAAAATAAATTACTTACTGGCTTAACTATTTAGTAACTCGTTTGATTCATCTATTTAGTGTTAAATTAATTAATATATTGAATTAATAGTTATAATTGCTTTGTTAAGTTAAAAAATGTATTTTGCTCGGGTAATTCTATCACACACAGTGGCAACACATCGAATTGACAAGTGTGACACTGACAACTCGCCATTTCATCGCTATTGTCGTGTCGCTCACACCTATTGCGTTGTTTTGCTCGGTGAGCAAAATACTGTGGCTCTCAAACATTTGTGGTGAACCCGTGAACTATGAAAGAAACACAAGGAAAATTGTTCCGTAATAAACTGTAAAAACAGAAGTATAAAAGAAGGCGTAGTAAGTTTTTTTTTCTTTTCCCAACGACGAGACGCTATCATATGCGTGGCTTCAATATTGTAACTAACTTCAACTAAAAGAACTGGTATGTGCCTTTCTACATATTATTTCATGTATCTACGCGTTGTAAATTCCATAATTTAAGGCATAGTTGTGTCAATACGGCTGTACGCCGGAACTTAACCTAATTAGTTTTGACTTATTTTAGTCATGTCAAGTTTTGTGGGTTTTCGTCCCGAACTAAATGAAGTTGGTTAATTATATTCCGACGCAGCGTGTGACTTTTACAACATTTGTTTTGTCAGAGACATTGTATACCTAGACCTCAGATCAAATGAAAAGTCAAGATGGAATGTTACAAACAACAAGGTGGCGCCGGTTAAAACTTCGCCTTGCCGTATACATACACAATTACACGTACAACGAAACTACGCCTTAGCTTGTCAGTCAAGCTCTCAGATCAAATAAAAAGCTCGACAGACAAGCTAAGGCGTAGTTTTGTTCCGTGTCTCAGTAGTCGTGGCTTAGTCACCCACGGTGAAGCGAAGAGGAACCCGAGGACGGGCTGCTCTTCAGGGCTTTGACCGATTAAGCCGACGACGTAGCGGCCAACAAGAAGGTTGCAATGCCGCTTGGCAACAGGTGAAATTGCATCTGAGGCGAGCCGCGATGTCATACGAAGCGTCCCATACGATATCGTGGCTGAGGGTTGGAGACCGTGGCGGGAGAGGAGTGCCGTTATTACGGTGCGCCGCTCTCTCTACCTTCCGCGGCCTAGACGAGGTCGACACCGTCTGATTGCGGACGCGGTGGGCCCTAAAGTGGTAGGTGGCGGGGCCACTGACCTGACCCGTCGCAGGGGGACCAAGGGTGCCATACACGGTCAGGTCGTCTGGCGCCCATGTGTTGGTTTGGTCCCTGGGGTGGTCATGGTGTGCAATGTGTTATGGTGCACCGGTGATCCCACCAAAGGATGGTCCGGTGACGGACAGCCGCGGCGGGTTCGCGGTGAGTGCTAACGCGTGCCCGTGTTCCCGCCATATGCGGCACAGGAGGACACCGTGGAGTTTTAGTGGGTTGGAGTTCCACATAACTGCACTATCTCCCCGTGGCAGCATAGCATGCATGAGCATTTCTCCAGGCTAAAATAATAGAATTAGTAGCGGTGCCTGTGATTGTTTTTTTTTGTGTCGAGGGATAAACTGATTTACCCTTGCAAAGAATTGATCAAGGTTGCTGATATAATGGAGAAAGAATTTAATCAATACCACGGTCAAACGTTGCTCATTTTCACAAATTTTACTCGGATTGTTCATGATGCCACAAATAATATGTATCCTCAAATTCATTATGAGGTAGTAGTCTGTTTAGTTCAAACGAGAACCTATCTACACGTCATCATCATCTTCCTGCCCTCGCCCTATGTCACTTGGGGCCGGCACAACACGTTTTCTTCTTCCATACCGTCCTGTCCCCCGTCACGCTATCACTGACTCCCTTTTCTTTCATATCACTCCTCACACAGTCCATCCAGCTTTTCTTTGGCCGTCCCCTCCTCTCCATCTATCCACGTTTATATTCATAACTCTTTTAGTAACATGCGTTTCATCCCTCCTCATCACATGACCATACCAGGACAAACGGTTTCCTTTCCACTTTTCTGTCACTGGCGCCACTTTCAAACTGCCTCTAATATGATAATTTCTTCTCACTTCATCCATTCTCGTCACTTCGCACATCCATCTTAACATTCTCATCTCATTCTATCAACGCGTGAAGAAACTAAATAAAACCATAATATGCAATCAATTAAAAAAGAAGCAAAGTAAAAATATTCAAAAAGTATCAAATATGTAGATTTAATAAAAAATATAAAAATTGAGTACCTATTGTACTATTTTTATCTTTTTCCCCACTAAAAAAGTTTGAGAACCGCAACGCAATTGATGACGTAGTCTTGGGCCAACCACGTGACCCAGCTGTCACGTAAAGAGAATACCATGTGTTATTATACCATGGTCATGACAATCTAAGAAGTCTGATTTGACTGCTATAAAAATACTTATTCTCCATCCAGCCTGTAATTTTACATTTGATAGTGACAGCTCAAAAACTAATCATTTATACTTCTTAGACAACTTGATCTCTGCGACAGCTGTCAGTATCAATACAGTAACAATAGCGCTTGACAGACTAACAATAACGTATACGTCAGTTTGACATATTTTGTCGCAGAGATCAAGCCATCTTTTATGAAGTATAGGGAGGCTCATAGCGTAGTTATTAGTTATCAAGTTTGCTCCCTTTTAACTACGGTGATACCTACATAGCGAATTGGGGCAAGTCATTATCTTGTGACTATACGCCATTATCACAGGGCTAAAATAAATGTTTTATTATCTATAAAATAAAGCCACTTTTATGTGTGTCTATTGGGGCGCATTGTTCTTATAAACTTCGCAACGATTTCGATGCGATTTTCGTCATCATTTAATGAATTAATTCTGGAAGTTCTGTGTGTAAGTGGGTCGCTAGTTAGTTCTAAATCCAAGCCCTACAATTGGACCTATCAAGGAGTTACCAGAAACTCACCTGTAAATGTCTGACTGGATCAGCAACGACAGTGTTATTGGTAGCTACAGCGGCTGCTAACAGCGGCAGTGTGGTGGGGAATGGTAGTGGAGACAGCAACTGTTGGTGCTGCTTGTCTTGTCCTAACTCTTGGAGGAGTAGGACCAGTTCCATTCGCACTGAAGCGAGTCCGCCACCACCCGCGCCGTGTAAGGAACAGTAAGAGAGTAGGGTTCGAAGTAGAGTCTCGTTTGCTGTGGAGAAGAAGACATGTCAGTTTTTTCTTGACCAAATTACGTGAATTCTGTGTGATGTTTTTCAATCGCGTAATTTCTGCATTCTTTTTCATAAAAATAGTTTTGTTTATGCCACACGGCGACGAAAAAAGGCGTTAAATGTTTCAGTTGAAGGTATATATTACGCTATTACAACTCACAAAATTATTATTATTTTATTCCGAGAAAAAGTCTATTAGAAAAAGATATTGTTACAAGATAGGGCAACGCCATCTAGTGACGAGTAGAAGAATTAAGTAGTTACTAGTGGCGCCATCTAGTATCGAATAGCGGAACTAATCTTCTCGTGTCGAATGGAATTTTCCAGAATGTTCGAACCGAACATTCTGGAAGTTTCTAGTCGCTTCGGGAGCAGTGAGTTCGAAAGTCGATTGTTCTAGAAGTTTCTCGAATTATCTAGAACAGTATGGAACGTTCTAGAAACATCTTCGGTGCTATATAAAGAGCGGTCGGGTTCGTCGTGAGGCAGTTTCGATTCGGAAGCGACACAGAGCGATCAGAAAAGGAAAATAGTGCGAAGTAATAGAATTGTTTAAGAAGTGTTTTTGTAATAAAGTGTGATTAATTGAAGTCTGCTGTTTAAATAATTTATCCCTGAGCCCCAGCTCGTAACAAATTGGTGTCAGAAGTGCGGGATAAATTATGCCGGTTCTACCAAAGGAAGAAACGGAAGGGGTGCGCACCAGGAGTCAGCGCCAGCAAAATGCAGACCAGAGGCGCTTTGGAGACGCTCCCTCACCGTCATCAGGTGGACATCGAGACTCCACGGCTGCAGCGGAACCCGCTCAATCGTCGGCGTCGCCTGACCTAGCCGCCCTGATGGCATTCATGCAGGAGCAGGCTCGCCGTCAGGAGGAGCAAGCTCGCCGCTTGGAAGAGCAGATGCAGCGCGACAAGGAGGAGCAGGCTCGCCGTCAGGAGGAGCAGGCGCGGCGCTTGGAGGAGCAGCTGCAGCGCGACAAGGAGGAGCAGGCTCGTCGTCAGGAGGAGCAGCTCTTGGTGATAAAGGACCTCCGCGGAGTCATCGGGAAGGAGATGAAAGAGGTAAAGGACCAGGTCCAGCAGCAGGAGATCCGCATCGCCGAATTTGAGAAGATTATTAGTGGTCACACATCTGGGGGAGGAGACGTGGCATTTGCAGCAGTAGCACCCTCGCCGGGTGGTTTTAAAGTGCCACCATTCGACGGGTCTTCGTCATTGTCTGCCTACAAGATACAGTTCGAGGCCGTCATGAAATCGAATAGGTGGACCAAAGAACAGGCCTTGACTGCTCTAACCTTGGGTCTTCGCGACCAGGCCTTGACTGTGTTAGAGGCACTTGGACAGAACTTTACTTTCGAGAAGCTTCTGGAAGCATTGGAAGCTAGATACGGCGACGCGCACCTGGAACATGTGTTTCGCGCCCAGCTGAAGGATCGATCGCAACATGTTGGTGAAACCTTACAGCAGTGGGATTTGGAGGTGGAAAAGCTGGTCCGGAAAGCTTACCAGTCGTCACCTGTGCTTATCGACGGGAACATCGTACAGGCGTTCACGGATGGGATACGCGACCTGGAGGTTAGGGCTGCCGTAAGGCTAGGCCATTTTAAGAACCTTAAGAACGCCCTAGCCTACGCTTTGGAGGTGGAAGCTGTACGACGGGACGATCGAGCTCACCGCATAAGGGAGGATGTGTCTTCACCCCGGTGCTATAGCTGTGGAGAGAGAGGCCACATCCGGTTGAGCTGCCCGAAGCGAAGGAGCCCCCATTGTGGAATTCAGTTACCAGCAGCAGGAAAACCAGTAGACGCCAGGACTAATTGGCGGTTGGTGGCTGGTGATGGAAGAGCCCCAAGGAACTCGATTTCACAAATTGTGTGTGAGTCACAATCATGTGAAGGGAACAAAACACCACACGGAAATGCAGATGCTCTCTCGCGTAGATCGTGTTCCAATCAATGTAAGCCCTGTGCCAGGCAAGAGGCTGAGCAGGTAACATTTGTGAGGATGTTGAGGACGGATCTTAGCGAAGATTGGAAGGTAATCTTGCAGAGTGCTCAGCAAGATGATAGAGACATAAAACCGATCCTCGAATGGAAGAAATCAGGAGCTCCGAGGCCTCGGTGGAGTGATGTTGCAGCAATGAGTTCTGTCACCAAAAGTTATTGGGCACAGTGGGAAAGCTTGATTATCCAAGATGGAGTTCTGTGCCGGAAATGGGCGAGTACTCGCGGTGACCAGTGTCATCTACAAATGGTCGTACCTAAGGTTAAGGTGCCGGAGGTCTTACAGCTCTATCACAATGGAAGTTCAGGAAGTCACATGGGAGTTAAGAGGACTCTAATCAAGATCCGAGAACGCTTTTACTGGATCCATTGTCGAGAGGACGTTAAGGAATGGTGCCGCAAATGCACAAGTTGTGCGGATGCTCCTGTGAAAGGACCACACACTCGTAGTAGAGGTGCATTAAAGGTATATGAGCACATCAGAGAGACAGGTCAACAGATGTCTGCGAGGATGAAGACTCGCTACGATCGGCAGGCGAACAATAAGGGCTTCGATGAAGGATCACTGGTATGGTTACATAACCCGGTACGCAGCAAAGGAAAATCGCCTAAATTGCAAGCAAAATGGGATGGACCGTATCGCGTAGTTACCAGAATGTTCGAACCGAACATTCTGGAAGTTTCTAGTCGCTTCGGGAACAGTGAGTTCGAAAGTCGATTGTTCTGGAAGTTTCTCGAATTATCTAGAACAGTATGGAACGTTCTAGAAACATCTTCGGTGCTATATAAAGAGCGGTCGGGTTCGTCGTGAGGCAGTTTCGATTCGGAAGCGACACAGAGCGATCAGAAAAGGAAAATAGTGCGAAGTAATAGAATTGCTTAAGAAGTGTTTTTGTAATAAAGTGTGATTAATTGAAGTCTGCTGTTTAAATAATTTATCCCTGAGCCCCAGCCCGTAACAATATTATCAAAACTTAATTCATTTTACGAATATCTTCTGACAGTTCTGTCCTTTGTTTCCTCAAAAAGAATAAACTAGGGACAGTACTCAACCTTATCATAAACTGCGGTAGACTTACCCTTAAGCCACTTCTTCCTATTAAGTGCTCGTTGCACTTTGGCTTCAAAGTCTGCTTTCTCACGGACCAACAACTGATGTAAGGTAGGCCGCTCAGGAAGCGGCGGCAGGTCGGGATCCGCACACAGCAGGGCTCCACCACCCCCACCACCACTGCCGGTGGCGAGGTAGCCACAGAGGCGACGTAGGGCTTCTACCTCGCGTTCTAGCCAGATGTAGAGCTGGTAGCGGAGGTGACCACCTATGGAAGGAAAGGAGAAATGGTGTCATTTTCGTGGTTATCTGGGGTGCTGAAACCGAATGGTGTTAGGGGACTGACTGTCACCCAAACCACAAAACCCGATACAAATATCGTTTAAGGGATTTCGCGTCTGTTGATACCTAAAATGTCGCTCATGTCCAAAATGACGATGGCGACTATATTAACAAAATAAAATTGGGTTAAAAATAAAGATTTACATACCATCAACTTCAAATCCAGTAGCTAAAGTACTGAGTTCCTCCATCAATATCTTGAGACAAGCCGTAAACTTCAGCTGTTGCGCCATAATGTCGACAGTGGGCGGTTCCTCTCCTTCCTTCTCTTTCTCAGAGGTGCCGTTGACTATGGGCTCTTTTTTTTCTTCTTTCTTATCCATTTTCATCTCTAATGGCGGAGTTGAGGCTCCAGAATCATCGGATCTGTGACACAAAATATATGATTAGCTATCTTATGCAGATATTATCTTACCATTGCTGCAAACTACTAAAAATAACGTGATAAATCCGATCCCATGTCATGAGAATATATCAATACAAGACATGCATTACAAGACTCAAAAATCTAGTTTCTATAATCGACTAAAATGCGTATTTAAGAGTGAGTTTGAACGTTACAAAGTTGCACTGTCCTAATACTAGACAGTATTTCGTCTATTGTTAAACAAAGCCGTATACCGTTATTGTAATAATAATCCTACTACTATTACAAACGTGAAAGTTTGTGAGGCTGTATGGATGGATGTTTGTTACTCTTTGACGCAAAAACTACTGATCAGATTTTGACGAAACTTTACAGCAATATAGCTTATACAACAGAATAACACATTGCCCATAGGCTATAATTTATAAAGATATTGGGAGAAGTAATAATACCATGCGGGCGGAGCCGTGGGCGGCAACTCAATAAAAATAATCTTTGGGTTCGTTGTAGCTAGCCAGAATCAAATATACGTCAGTATCATCAATTGTCAAATTGTTTTCCGACCTGTATCATCACTTCGAACATTGTCTTTGGATCAAGTCGGGGTCACCAATTTACCAGGGCGGTAATATATTTAATGCTGACTGCCACAGGCTAAAAGACAATGATTTACATGCAGTAACAAAACTCACCCCTTATCATCTTCATCATCCCAACTGAGAACCAAATCATCGTTCTTGTTCGCAGCGACTGGCTCTCCCCAGTCGACCACTACAGCCGGTGCGCCCCAATCCACGTTAGCCGGTTCAGGTTCCTCCTCTGTGCATAAACGGATTAGCTAAGAACTAAGAATTGTTTGGAGGATACCTTTGGACCTAAACTTACCTTGCGACTGAATGTGAGGTCCACAAATATTCTCTTTATATCATAAACAGCGCTAGATATATGGGAAAGATATTTGTTTTGGGTTCAGAATAAGATATATACTTTTGCCGCTACCTTGTCTATCATGTAACACATTGCCTAAGAAATTCGTTTCGAAATATGAACATTTAGACACAAGTTATAAAATATAATAATATTATTTTAATTTTACAAACAAAATTACATAATAACAGTTACGAAATTACTTTTGTATGGGGTTTTGATATCATTATGTAACTGGCAGAATGATACTGAACCTGTTACCTCTCGAAAAAGCGGGCGTTGATTGTGTGTATATAGTCTGTGGTTTTTAGTCTGAACGTTTCTAATAAATTGTTGTTGGAACTTATTTGCATTTAATTAAGTAAGCTCATCAGGTAGTGAAAAAAAAATCGTTCGTGTAAATCGTACTATTATAAAAGTTCACATCGAAACGGAACGCAACGCTTTTCGCACTAATATCACTCTGAATGTTTCCATCGGCTGTCTTCGTAAAACCCGAAGATAGCCAATCGAAACCGAGCAATCACATTTCAGTTATAGCATGAAGACAAAATGCGATCGTGTCGAAGTCCGCCAGGATGTATCATGCTGTGCTAACATCTTACTGATTACTTCAGTAGTAATTCTTCACGCCGCCCAAAGCCACAGCAGGAAAACTGATACAAAAGCGCAATCTCCACGGGCGAGATTATCGCAGCAAATGCTGAGTTAGGCGACTTTTTGGTATTTTTTATATTATTTTTTTTTGGGTTTTCTTTTGTCTGTTCCTCCTGTGCGAGTCACAAATAAAATGTGTTTTTTTCTTTTATATAATCTATCTTCACACAGAGACATAATCGCAGCGATAAATTGATGGTGCGTGTCGAGTCGTGACTATAATAGGTGCGATTTTCTCGCCTGTGGAGATGGTGCCTAAAACCTTCTCGAAAACTTAATAAAAAAAAATACGAAAAAAAGCAACGAAAAACCACAAAACAAAACATAAATCAGCGGACGTACAAACGGACGTGAACGTTGCGTACTTTTGACTGGTTGATCTGAGTGATCCACGAGTTGTCCTGAGTGTATGACGGCGTCGTCCATTGACAGCGCGGCCACCACCGGATGCTTGGGACGTTCGTCTCGCACTCTCGAAGGGAGCTTGGACAGGACTTCTAGAGCCAGGGCTGGACAGCCGGCCTTGAAGTGACCGTGTGCCGTTTGGAAGTACAGGCGGCGCTCTAGACGAGTGATGCCTTCTTCTGGCTCTTGTTGGAGTAAGGCTAAAGTTCCACCCTGTTTGAGAGATATATGGTTTAGTTGGTGATGACAAAAAATTAATAAGTAGTCTTTTATTTAATTAATATTTAGTATTTCTTTAAATTTAATTCTGATGTCTGTAATTGTTTGGTCTCAACATTATATAATTGACACTATGGGAAGTAGCGAGATAGCCGCATTAAAAGTATAATTTATAACTTATATGTAGTAGGAGATAATATTGTAAGAGTAACAATAAAACATTTTGATTTGATAAACGTTAAAAACACGTTAGACTACGGTCTTTTAATCTAAACATTTCTTTCATTGCAATACGAAGTGATATCACACATCACATCAACAGCCTATTAATGTTCCCACTGCTGGGACACAGGCCTCCTCTCTGTGAGAGGGAATGGGCCGTAATCCACCACGCGGGCCTTGTGCGGGTTGGTGGATGTCACATGTCTTCGAATTTTTGGTTCTAGGACATGCCGGTTTCCTCACGATGTTTTCCTTCACCGTTTTGAGAGCAGTGGTGATGAAATAATTTACACAAAGTAAAGCGCCTACCTGGGTTCGACCCACGACCTACAACTTGTAAGTCGCGGCCGATACCACTGGGCCACCACTGCAAGTGATATCAAGAAGAAATTAATTACGTTATTATTGTAACTTGGCTAAAACTGTCATTTCCACCATTTACTTAAGAGGACAGAAAAATCGAAAAATAATTTCAACGGTGCTCCTTAAAGCCTGTTTCACCAATTCCATTTTGGTTATCATTTTAGAATTATCTGGTTGATTGTACCTTTTCCAAATCTGTAAAATAGATCTGGATACATACTTTGACGTCTTAAAGACACCATGTTTCTATTGTGAAAGAGAGAGTAAAGGAGCTATACAGGACGAATAACACTATTCCTATTTTTTTAAATTCAATAATGATGGCATTATGATTTGATAATAATGCCATTGATAAGCTAAATAGAACACAAACCTGACTGGGCAGATTGTGCCTCTTCAACCTGGGATGCGTGCGCAGATACACGTAGAAGTTGAACACGCTCGGCATGGGTTCATTGTCCTTTGCTGCATGTAATCTGCCCGCGTTGCTTAGCAATGTGTCCAGTGCTGCGCCATAGCCTTTCAGTTCCCATAGCGCCATGGAACGGACGAATGGGTCTGGGTGGGCGCGTTCTAGGTCTAGTTCGCCGTTTTCTGTTTCACCGCTATGAAGCAAATAAAAATATATTTAAAAACGTATCTTTATTCCTCTAAGCAATCCCTTTCATTTGATACCCATATAATGGAGGTGCATAAATATAATTGGTCCGCCATCTTTGGGAGTCCGCCATTTTGGATTTACAATGATTTCACTTAACTACGGTTTGGATGACAATGCACTGTGCATTGTCATCCAAACCAAACCTGTACCTACGCAAAGTTTTATCACAATCGGTTGAGTATAACTGTTTTCAAATTCAGTTGCAAGATTTGACCCATACATTCTAACTAACAAGGGAAGTTAAATAAAACGCTTTAAAAAAAAAAACATGAATGTGATTCATGTATCTTATATTGATAAGACTGTTACTTATTATCATTAGTAGGAAGAAAACTAGTTCCATGAATAAAAAACTTCAATACGACTCTTTCATCAGCAAGCCAAGCGTGATGAAAACGATCTTTTTCCTACTACGTTGTCTATTATGTAACACAATGCCTAAGAAGTTCGTTTCGAAATATGAATATTTAGACACAAGACAATAAAAAAAAAAAAAAAATCTTGAGAGGTGTCAAGGGACACCCGGATGGAACGAAGTTCCTTTAGTATATACATACATGTATATATATACATGTATATATACTCTCTCGACTTCGTAAACACAACAGCGTATAGGTTACAACACGCACGAAACACGCGCACGCCGCACGGCTTACAACTATAGCAAAAAGTGTCGTTACACTTACGTCTAGCCCCCTTTCGCAACGCGCGATAAGGAACTTCGTTCCAAAAACATCATTACATATTATCAGCTACGAAATGACTTTTGTATGGAGTTATGATATCATTACTTAACTGGCAGAATGATACTGAACCTGTTACCTCTCGAAAAAGCGCGCGTTGATGCTGTGTATATAGTCTGTGGTTTTTAGTCTGAACGTTTCTAATAAATTGTTGTTGGAACTTATTTGCGTTTAATTAAGTAAGCTCATCAGGTAGTGGAAAAAGAATCGTTCGTGTCTTGCATAAAAAGGCTTTATTTTAACACCGCATGTAGCTTTCGACCAAAATTGGCTGCATCGCTCGTGTTAAAATCTCGACTTTTTATGCTCGACACGCAATGTATTATATCAACGAATGATCTAGTAAGATTTCAGCATTTGAAGTTCGAAAACCAATGAGTGTAAACAAAACTTACCCTAATATTTCATCCATCAACAACTTCTTCAAGCTTGTCGGCAGTGGGTTGTCTGCTTCATATAACCTTGCAACTACCATAGCCAGTTGTAAGTCTCCAAGACGTGTGATAAGCACCTAAACAACATACAGTACCGTTAATAAAAATACATGTTAGACAGTTCTAATATTTTTTTTTGCATTATTCCATAAATCAGGTCTCGTTTCTATGTGGTTTTTGCATATAGATGTTGTCATAAATTGCCTCGTTGCGCTAGCAGGACACTCTAAATTACAAACACTGTGTCATGTCTGGGTCACCAAGATACAAGCTGTGCCTAGTGTGGGACCCGTCGCTAACCTGTTCACGTCATTGTTAGTTTTAATTACTGTTTACCACGCTTACACTATCATCTAACAACATGTTACTGTGTAAGGTAAATAAACGAATTTTAATTAAACTTAATAATATTCCCTATATTTCTGTAGCGACATCTATGACGCCATGTAAGAACTAAATCGCTAAAAGCTGTTTTCGGCGCGATTTGAACATATACAACAGTGAAGTCAACCATCGCGCGCGCGGAGTTGCCTGGACCAGACACAACATCCATCTGGTCAGAAGATTCTCCTTTCAATGTAGGTTGCAGAACTATACCCAGGCATAATTCCGCATACATACACGGTTTGAATTCAATTCATCCATATTTCTTTTATGCTTTTTTCAATTTTATCTTACTAATATTATAAATGTGAAAGTTTGGATGGATGTGTGTGTGGATGTATGTTTGTTACTCAATCACGCCAGAACGGCTAAGCGGAACTGGATGAAATTTTGCACTGAGATTATAGTCAGGAATAGCACATAGGCTACTATTTGAATCCCGGTATAGTGTTCCCTTGGCATAAGAAAACACTATTCACGCGGGCGAAGCCACTGGCAGAAGCTAGTTCTTAATAACACATTCATGCCATAAATTCATTTGTTTTTATTTTTCACTTGATTATATTTTTATTTTCACTTACCTCTAAAGCATCCTTGAGAGCACCTCCGAGCAAGAAGAAAGCGGCCGCGTGCTCAAACCGTTGCCTGCCGAGTAGAACGAACGCGTTCTTCAATGCCGCCCTACGCCAACGATCTTCCGTGAAGTTGTTTGAGAAGAACTAAAAAAAACAACAACATTGACATAAGTACATTTGCCTTAACTTATAATTTAAATTGCAAACACCATAAGTTCGTAATAAACCGGGGAGATTGTGAACACTTTTAAGATAAGTCAAAGTCAAAGTAATAATAAATGTAATAAACTATCGAACGTGAATGAGATTTATTGAATTTAAAATTATCTGTTCACAATATGTCGACAGTAATAATCACGCAAGATTACTTACAAACTTATGATGTTTGCAATAATCCGGTGACAAATACATATTTTTTTTAAAGATGTTTGTAGAATATTCTGTGTCTCAGCAGTTGAAACCTTATAGGCCGATTATGCTTGTAGGATAATTTAACATTCATGTTCGGCTTTGTTGTTGCCGCAACACCTTATTCGCTCGGGCGCTTTTTCTATCATTAAAATAACTCTCACTGGATATTCCAATCTCGGCGATAAGGTGAGGGTTGAGAATCCAATAGACTGGTTGAATTCTCAACATTCGGCGTCCACCAGAATGCGTTTTTCTAACGACAACGTGGGCTAAGAAAAGTGGCGAACAAAAAAAAGAAACGATGAAGATTGGGTCACGGTCAGCCGCATGCATGGTACAACGGTATGCTCCACCGTGCCAGCTGGCGACTGGATGGGAGGACCCGGTGGCCATATCCGGGGGGGTTCGGGCGTCCCCGCAGTCTCCAGATGAGTTCCCCATAGGTTGGGTTAGCTCCAGTTTTCCACTTGGTTCACTGAGCAGCGCCTCGACAGTTCGACTTCTTCCCCAGCAAACTCTAACACAAAAATGAGCAAAAAAAAAGAAGAATAAGGTGAAACAACGGCTGCACTTCCTCCCACTAAAAGTGCACCTCACCAACATCAGGGGGCTGCACTCTAATCTCGATCCGGTCCACCACCACCTCGAGACCGAGAAGCCGCACCTGTTTTTCCTAACGGAGACGAAGATAACAACCCCGTCGGACGTGGCGTACCTCAACTACCCGGGTTACTCTCTTGAACACAAGTTCAAGAAGCAAGCTGGGGTCTGTGTGTACGTCCGCGATGACATTTGTTGTCGTCGTCTCCGTTGCTTTGAGAAATCGGGCTTTTCTGCCATATGGCTACTTGTGGACACTGGCGTGGAGAAGTCTCTCTACATCGGCGTCTACCGATCGCACTCCGGTGACCAGGAGACAACAGCGCTTTTTAATTGCCTCGCGGAGTCGGCTGACATGGCCCAGCAACGGTACCCAACAGCGAAGCTTAATTTTCTGGGGGACTTTAACGCCCATCATAAAGAATGGTTGTACCCATACCGGAAAACTGACCATGCCGGGTTAGAGGCGCGCAAGTTTTCTCTATCGCTAGACCTAACCCAGCTGGTGAATGTGGCAACGCGGGTACCGGATGTTGACGGCCATACACCCAATTGTTTAGACCTTCTCCTGACAACTGATCCGGACAGTCATTCGGTGTCGGTCTCAGCCCCGCTGGGAACGTCTGACCACTGTCTGGTGAAATCCGTGTCGACTTGCTCTCCTCCAGATGAGAGCCCTAGAGGCACGAGGCGAGTATGGCGATACGAGTCAGCAGACTGGGACGAGATGCGACACTTTTGTGCGTCTTATCCTTGGCGGCATGTGTGCTTCTCCTCGTGTGACCCCTCGAGCTGTGCAGACGCGGTTGCGGATGTGATTCGGCAGGGAATGGAATATTTCATTCCATTCTCCGACATTCCGCTCGGTCATAAATCCCGACCTTGGTATAATGCAGAATGCGCCCACGCTGAGGCCCGAAAAGAGTCTGCCTACCAAGCCTGGGTCGGGGCCCGCGACCGCAAAGTTAGAGCGCGTAGGGTCCGCGCGAGGAAAAGAGCCTTTAATTCTGCCGCCAAGTTCTGCAAGCGGGTTCTGCGTCGGGCACGCTTTGACCATATTGGACGTATTGGGGCCAAGCTGGCATCGCACCCTCCGGGTAGTAAACAGTTTTGGTCCCTGTCTAAAGCGGTTGAAACGAATTTCTGTCGGCCCACTTTACCTCCGATGCTGAAACCTGATGGGTCGCTGGCTCACTCTGCGAGTGACAAAGCAAATTTATTTGCATGTCTTTTTGCTAGCAATTCACGTCTGGACGCTGGCTCCAAGCAACCACCTACTGTGCCTCATTGTGACTCTTCGATGCCGGAGATCGCTGTGCACGCTAAAGAGGTCAGAAGAGTATTGTGCAGTCTAGACGTGAACAAGGCCAGCGGACCTGACGGCATTCCAGCGAGAGTGCTGAGGCAGTGTGCGCCAGAACTGTCTCCTGTGTTGACTCGCTTGTTCCGCCTCTCTCTTGTAAAAGGGACGGTGCCGAAATCCTGGAAGCTTGCAAATGTGCAACCAGTGCCCAAAAAAGGCAACCGTGCAGACCCTGCCAATTACCGTCCGATCGCCATTACCTCCATTTTGTCCAAAGTTATGGAAAGGGTACTGAACAGAAAGTTGCTGGCCTACCTTGAAGACAACAATCTCCTCAGTGACCGTCAATATGGCTTTCGCCGGGGACGGTCAACTGGCGATCTTCTTGTGTATGTCACGCACTGCTGGGGCGAAGCCATCGAGAGACACGGCGAAGCACTTGCTGTATCGCTTGATATCTCGAAGGCCTTCGACAGGGTCTGGCACGCGAGTCTGCTCAGTAAGCTTCCTGCTTATGGCATCCCCGCTGGTTTTTGTAGCTGGATATCAGACTTCCTTAGCGAACGGTCGATCCGAGTAGTCATTGACGGCTGCTCCTCAGACCTTATGGCTATTGATGCCGGAGTTCCTCAGGGGTCTGTTCTCTCTGCAACTCTTTTCCTGCTGCACATCAATGACCTACTTCAGCCTGGTATTGTTGGGTACGCAGATGACAGTACTGTTTCAGAGAGATACTTGTCCAGCGCAAAAACCAGCGTGGATGAAGTTCTTTCCTTGAGAGAGGCTATGGTGGAGCGGACAGATTTGACCTTAAGCCTTGTCTCCCAGTGGGGTGATGACAATCTGGTCTCCTTTAACGCCACCAAAACACAGGCGTGTCTTTTTACCGCAAAAAGGAGTCTTTTCGATCAAACTCCTACTTTTCGGGGTACGTCTGTTCCTGTGACTGATCGGCTCGAGCTCCTAGGCATGGAGTTGACATCCAGTCTCAACTTCGGCTCCTCCATTGAGAACAAAGCCCAAATCGCGGCCAAAAAACTGGGCATCCTAAATAAAGTGAAGCGATACTTTACGCCTGGACAGCTTTTAACCCTATACAAAGCACAAGTCCGATCCTGCATGGAGTATTGCAGCCACCTTTGGGATGGTTCAGCTAAGTATCAGCTTGCCGCGCTTGACTCAGTGGAACGCAGAGCCAAGAGGCTCATTGGCGACGTTAAACTGGTGGACGCCAAGCTTCACAGCTTGGCTCATCGCCGCAAAGTTGCCTGCTTGTCGGTGTTCTACAGACTGTACTTCGGGGAGTGTGCTCAAGAACTTCACGACCTCATCCCAGCAGCCCCCTTCTACCATCGGACATCTAGACGCACTGCTAGTTATCATCCTTACCTTGTTGCCATTCCACCAATTCGAACCAAGCGCTTCCAAACATCCTTTATAATGCGCACAGCAAATGAATGGAACTCACTACCTGCGTCTGTGTTTCCGAACGCATTCAACCCGAATCTCTTCAAAGTTAGAGTAAACAGGCTTCTTCTGGGTAAGCTCACTCCATCGTAGACTCTGTCTCTATCACCTATGACCTAGACTAGAGTCAAGAGCAAACCCATCATAAATAAAAAAAAAAAAAAAAAAAAAAACAAGGTGGCGCGGGCAAAGAATTCCTGGAAGGACTATTTGGCCAATTTTGCCATTTACTGGTATCTCAAAACCTTCCTAACAACCTAATACTTACACTAGTCATCTTATCATCTCTACTAGATCGGAACAGTCCCCACAGCAGCATTTTCTTCTTCATAGCGAGGTAGTACAAGGCAGCATCCATCGGATCCTGTTTCTGCATGTACGACGCTCTGGCTAGCTTCTCCATGCAAGTGCGGAGCAACTCGCCGCGAACCCACCAGCCGACACCTGGGTTTTTTGAAGGAGGAATAAAAGTTTTATAATATTTCATACTGTAGACTGATTGTAAGAAACGAAAATGGGCATATAACACGCCGAGTTCCAGATGATAAAAGACGAGTGCAAAAAATATTAAAATGTTTTAATTGGAACGAAGTTTCATATCGCGACATGCCGTAGGTGTGATTCGGAAGATGTAACGTCAAGCAAGATTTATGCGTTACAGCTCCTCCATGCGCCTTTCTCTTGCTTTCAGTGTATCTTTCTATGAGCAGGCATATACGCGCATATTATTATAGCTTGTCTGTATGTGTGCGAGCAGAATCCTACTCCAACAGAATAGCAGACGAGCAGACTATTGCGTGACCAGCAGCATAATTGCGTAAGTGAATTCGGCAAGGCAATGAGCTTGAACGCCATCAATCGACCAAAGACATGCGAGATGAAAGACGCGATGTTGATTTTCGTCTATGTGATTGATCGATTGATGGCAGTCAAACTCTTTGCCTTGCCAAATTCACTTACGCAATTAGGCTGCGGTTGTATAACCTTTATACTGCAAACTCCACAGAAAAAAAACATGATCTATACAGATTTTATTTCGAATTACATTCGGAGTAAAAAAATGCATGAAGACATGTTCCTGATGGTGAGGCCCCGACCGCACACATTTTTATTGTTTTAAACATGCTTTTACATTAAAAACTGTATTCTCACGAGAAACAAACGTGTGTGCAAAATAGGGTAGTTGTCAAAAAATATCTATGTAGTCTGTCAGTTAGATAACATAAAAATATTGGTTGTCTGTAAAGTCGGTTTACGGACGACAGTTAAACGTGACAACGTCATAACAAAACATCGATAACGATTAACGTTACAATAAGCGTAACGTTACATTGAGCGTAACGTTACATTGAGTCATCCTTTTTCGTGCGTGCAGCCGGCGTTCATCGATTTATTAGACGTTGTATAATATATTGGACATGTATTATTTCTTTTGCCATCAATTTTTGTTTCTATAGTCATGATTCTTTCGCGGAGAATCTTAACACCGCCATTCAGAAAATGACTTCAAATGCACAACGCCATCTATCGAATATCGAGTTCAACTGTCCAAGTATATCTGAATAGCGTGTGTTGTGATAATTTTACTTCGAGAACACTTTAAATTCATCTATCTTTTGATAGAGTGAACCGATTGCGATGAAACAAAAACTAAGTAATTCTGCAAGTTACGCACAATTTTTATGTATAAAAATTAATTACTGTGTTTTCGTATGTTTCACGTGATGCGTGCACAAATAAACAGGCAAAAAATCCAAAAATGCCGGCAATAGGTTATCCTTTAACACCCTGGCTATTTTTTTTGGAAATATTTTCGATGTACAAAAATTACTTTTCTACAGATTTATTATATGTATATTGAATTCTCACTGACGGACTAAATATAATTATCATTTTTCTACCCAGGAAACATCCTATTTCAGATCAATCGAACACCGGGCAATGGGTTTTTATCGTACAAGCTGTGATTATACACAGACACCGGGCCAGGTAAATCTTAATAAAAGCTTGTAATAAAAGAACTCTAGCACTTACCTAATTCCCTCATGGTAGACCACTTGGGCGTTCCCTTAGTGTATCCGGGAATCAAGGCCAGCAGTTGTTCGTGCGTCTCCGAATGGTAGGCCCACACTAGGTTGCAGGTGCCGACGCCTGTGCGCTGTACGTTCGCGCGCTGAGCGAGGGGTAAGCAACGGAGTAGGTAGCCGTAGTGCTTCATGGCGAGGAGGAATCGGAGCCCGCAGTCGTCGAGGGAGTCTGGTGGAAAAATTGGAGTTAATCAGCGCTTAACACAATAAAAACCTCTTTTGAAAGAGTGTTCATGGTTTTAGTTTTAAACAAGGCCGCGTCAGAGACTACATATTCTGCATGGCTTAGAAAGAACCGCACTCCATGATATCAATGAAATTCGATAGTGCTGTTATTTCCTAACAATAAAGACGGTTTTCGTAGTTCAAATGGTACTACTGAAGTGCGGTTGACCTTATAATGGTCAAATGAGATGGTAAAGTATTCGAAAACAAAAGATAAAATTCCTTGAAACTAAAATCGTTAAATATTAACTTACCCGGCAATATCTCCTGTCCGGAATTCTGCGCTAAATCAACGCGCGCGTTTGTGGCAAGTCGTTCAGCGAAGTCGGCGTCACAAGTCGACACGGTATCTGCTAGAGCCAACAAGTGCATCTGGTCCAGAGAACTGAGACCCGGCAAATGTGTGTGGGTTAGAAGACGGGAGAGGATGCGACCTGTCGAGAAATAATATTGTGTGAAAGACGTTATTCAAGCATAATTCAGGAGCAACTAAAGGAATTATTATATGACAGTTAAGAACAAAGCAAAAAGCTCGATAATGTAAATTTTCTGCTGAAATTAATATGACATCTACAACGCCTGGTTTGTAAATACCTGATCAAGTCTCTGTTTAGTACATCATCAGTCCATTAATGTTCCCACTGCTGGGACATAGGACAGGGGGGTGACCATAAGCTCTTAGAGCAGTATCAATTTGATATCGAGAAAGTGACAGATATATACAAGTCAGATACATCTGTCCCTTATTCGATCTCAAATTGATACCGCTCTAAGGCCTTATGGTCACCCCCCTGGGTTGGATGTCACATGTCTTCAAGTTTTTGGTTCTAAGACATGCCGGTTTCCTCACGATGTTTTCCTTCACCGTTTTAACAGCAGTGGTGATGAAATAATTTACACAAAGTAATGCGCGCCTGCCTGGGTTCGAACCCACGACCCACAACGTGTAAGTCGCGGCCGATACCACTGGGCCACCACAGCTATTTAGTACAGTTGTTGATAAATGTCCTATTATCAATTTTGATTGCACAGCAGTTACAACTGCCAATCAACGAGACAATTTGAGATGTGGTTTAACAACTAGCTTTAAAAAACCAACCAAAAGTCAAATAGTTACTATGTTTTACTACATTGCAATAATCAATACATATTAGATCAAATAAAATAATGTTGGCTCCTTCAGTGGTTGATTTTGAGAGGTTTATTTATGTTTCATCAATTTGTTTTATATCTTTGCAGGCATCACATCTTACCTTGTCTCAATCCAAAGTGTGACAAAGGTTGTCGTTCAGGCATTGAGGGACGTCTGTCAACTCCCTCCTCTTCACCCAAGAGTAAAGCATCAAGGTCTTCATCTGTATCTTGTATTGTGCCTTCAAATAATTCGTTATAGTCCTGCGAAATTGAAACGTACGGATTTCTAAATATATCCTATAAGAAAAAGCTCTCCAATTATTTCCCAATGGGCCTCATAAGTTGTCATGAAGGCATCCCAAAGACAGTGGAGAGGACCAACTCGAAGTTTTCATGTGTGGTCGAATCAGGCAACAGTTTGTTTAAAAAACCAAAGCACGGGGTTCCAGCGCTAACAATGAAAATTTGGTTCAAATAAATATCACTAGATGGCGATATCGCGCCAACTAGTGCGCATCGATACTTTATTGTATTGTGTGTAAAATTAACATTTTCTAGAATTCATCATCATCATCTGCCTAGCCTTTTCCCAACTATATTGGGATCGGCTTCCAGTCTTACCGGATTCAGCTGAGTACCAGTGTTTTACATGGAGCGACTATCTGACCTACACAACCCAGTAACTGGGTAACACGGTACCTCTTGGCAAGTCTGGTGTCAGATCTCAGTCTTCTGACTACCCGTAACGACTGTCAAAGATCTTCAAATGACAGCCGGGACCAACGGCTTAACGTGTTTTCCAAGGCACGGAGGAAACTCGGTATGTTAGAATGGTCACCCATCCACGGACCGATCTCGTCAAGCGTTGCTTAACCTTGAAGATCAACCAACAAGAATAACAACATTAACATTAACTTAACATTTTCTAGAATTGATCATAAAATTGTATGTTCTTGTTTAATCAACTCTCCTAATCACAAAATCATGGAATATTGGGCTCTTAATTCACATTCCAAAAATTATTTGAACGGATGATCCGTTAAAAGTTAAAATCGATTCCAATAGATGGCGCGGTAATTTTTTATTTTATTTGTACACATGTTGGTACTATGAAACTGTAAAAGAATGTAAAAAAAAATACTATAAAACGAATCGTCACTGTAGTTAAAGAAAAAAATTGTAATCAACCGAGAAAACGCTTTTACTTGCAAGTCGCTGCTAACACCATCTATAACCGTGAACGGAACTACGTACTTATAAAAATAATCAGTCTAAGTAGACGAATTATATTATGAGTCGAAACAGTGTAACTATTGTAGTTTTTTTTTTTGTGATGGGTTTGCTCTTGACTCTAGTCTAGGTCAAAGGTGACAGAGACAGAGTCGACGATGGAGTGAGCTTACCCAGAAGAAGCCTGTTCACTCTAACTTTGAAGAGATTCGGGTTGAATGCGTTCGGAAACACTGACGCAGGTAGCCAATAAATAAATATGTATGGTTCTGCACTACCCAAATCCTCCAATAACCTCGTTGTTGCTGTTATGCTTGGGGGCCTATATCCAGCACTGATCCTATTCAGCGCCTGAAATAATGCTTATGAATGATAAAAAATTCAGTTGATGTTACCTTAGCTTCTTGGATAGTGGACGGATGATGTGGGGACTCCTTATCTGCGACGAGTAAGGTCCACAGAGGCAGCGGTGGCACCGAGGTAATCTCTGCGTAGTCTAGTTGGACGTCTTCTGTTATCTGTATTTTAGTTATAAACTTTAGCTCGGTCATATCCAAACGGATTAGACGTTTGAATTATTGCTGTTAACAATTAATGTGAAACCATGTTGGTGTATAATGAAGTATATTCGATCTATATAATCTGTCCATTAAACATATTAATTATAACGATTAGACGCAAACAGACTGAGTTTTTAAAAGGTTGTGAACATTTGTTTAAGCTTCTTGTTAACGTAGACATGAGTTCTATAATTATGGTGCCCCAATGCTCTCTCGATCCATAACCGCTATTTTCACTTATGAATCTAGACGTATCCTATTTACAATGCTTCACATCAAAATCTACACAAAGAACATATAACACTTAATATAACACAGTATCATTAGCGCGTGTATATAAAAAGCTACAGTTACCTGTGCAACGCCATCTAGCGGCGAAGCGGCGCCGGCGGCGAACGAGACGGACAGCGTGCGTGAGCGCGACCAGCCGCGCTGCAACACACGTGCGACATGCAATAGCGGCGCGACAAATAATCGCAATGTGTACAGTGGGCAGTGGCGAAGGGTTCACAGTGCTACTTGGGCTGAATGAACGTGGCGTTATAAGAACTAACTGGACTGTATTTGTCGTATTTTTTACAAACTTCTTATTGAAAGCACGACGTTGGCGTATTTATTTTATTTGAGCAATCCATTATATATCTTATCAATTTAAGAATAAAGTTCATTTTGAAGAAACGTAACGAATATTACTGCGAATATTCACGTTCATTATGATCCATGTCGCACTATTTGACAACTTTACTTTTTGGGCCCTTCGCCTCTGGCAGTGAGATATTATGTTTTCGATAATGTGGGTTTTTACTAAAGCGATTTCTCGTGGAAGATTAATCGCAAGTGTACGGCAATGAAGTCGACGTTGCATGTGGGGATTACTCATGCCACTACCTCTCATTGCGTCATATGTAGCAAGATGTCATCAATTTGAGTCTTATACTTAGTGAAAATGAAACAAACTCTTTTGTACTATATACTTTTCAACACAATGAGCTTCTTAATACTTTCTATTGCCTTCAAGTGACCTAATTGGTTAATAATTTAGTGTTATGTAAAAAAATATTATTCAAAACACATACTAGAAAGTTTATTATTTTGTTTAATGAAAGTTTAGATTTTCAAGAAGAGGTTGTAGATTTTGTAATATCAACTTGTTTAAATCTTTGTTAAGAAAGCTACACACCAAATCGCAATATTACATCAAAATCACAACATTTAAACAATACCAATTATTTAAATATTACAAGAATAAGCCATACATGATATTATCAATCAAAGGGACTCAAGCGAATGTGAGTTTTATTTGTCAGACATACAACATACATTAGTAAATCAATATTCAAGTGAGTATTAGTTCGTTCAGTGTATACACACACAATACTGCTGCTTTTGTAGTATATTACAAACTATTATGCATATTCAGCGTTGATTAGTTTGGCATGCTAATATTTTACTTGAAATCATTCTATATTACTGTTTATAAGAAGGCTACATTGAAATTAATACAGCTCCATCGACTGTGAAGGTAGAGAAGTAATACTTAATAATAAAAGACCTTACCTGTCTCGATAAACTATCTTCGTCACCTTGAGAACTGCGAGTAGTGTACGTTCCACCAATACACCTGGTAACATCATGCAAATATTTTTCACATACATTTTACATCACACACTTGATCTTGCAGTGTAAGCACTAGAGCAGCTAAGAAACTAATGTCAGCTAGTGATAGATTATATAACAGTCAATCAAATCTCTTGACATAAGATTTGCACGAGATTAAACTGGATAGACTTTCTGAGTCCGGAGGTAAATCTTGATAGTTGTCATTTAATTCTGCAATTGAACCGAGTCGTGGAAAATCAACCATTTTGATCCTTTACAAATAGCCAGGCTTGGTGTATTTTTTTTTATTACTGTTAGCTCCCGTTTGGCCACTATCTCACCTGATGTTAAGTGATGATGTCGTCGACGGTGAAGCACGCTTGCCTAGACATAACCAATTCACTCTTGATTTAAAGACCCATAGGTTGTAGCTATCAGAATACCCCTCCAGCAGGGAATTACACTCCTTAGCTCTTATGTTACCTTTAGGCTGGACTGGTAGTATTAATTCTATGATATCATACCTGACTAAATGAGCCAGTATAGCTTTCACCCATCGTATTTTGCCGCTGTTGAGTAGTTCCATCAGTTGCTTGGGATGGTATTGAGGTAGCACTGGGCAGGCCATTTGTGAAGCTTCGAACAATCCGTAGTCTGGCATGTAGTCCAATAGGGGCTGGCAAATAAAGAATTTCGTATGTTTTATGAAGTTTGTCCTGAAGTTTTTAGTCAATCATGTCTGAATGGAACATTATTATGGTGTAACTTATATTTTATTTTGCCATTTTAGGGGTTTGGTGGACAATATGGTGGCTTACTACTTCTTCCACCGTCTACATAATCAGTTAAAACAAACAAATACCTGAGGTTGATCCGGTTGTGTTTTGGTTCGTCTTCTAGCGTCACGTTCTAACAATTGCAAGTTGATAGATGAGACACGTTGTAGATGAGGCGCGGATATGCGCAAGTCTGAGTCGCGAAGAGCGCGGGACTCACTGCCTTCCTCCAGTTCCTGGATAGAATACGTTATGATAATTTATTTGTAAATAACGTATTTTAGTTATTTTTGTGTTACATTTCATCATAATGAAGGTGTCTGTTGTCCGTTTACAATAAAATAAAAGTCAGCATAAATAAAACGCAATGCCGAGATATTCCAAGAAAATAGTAATTTATGAAGGAACGGAAGGGAACGAGAAGACTGGCTTGCATTGGCAACGACCAGGGGTCTTACCATGACGTGTCAAAACTATCATGGTTTTACTGTGAGAGAGAGAGAGACGGAGCTATTCAAGACAAATAGCTCTGTCCCTTTTTCACTGTCGCACTATGATAGTTTTGACACGTCATGGTAAGGCCCCAGAACTGAGTAGACTGGCTCAGTTATTAGCAACGAGCAGAACTGTCTCAAAAAATGGAAGAGGTCTACTTGCTCTCTAGTGGGGAAATACAGGCTAGTTAAATAGTTACAATAGAAAGCATAGACAATACACAAAATTGTATTTATTTATCTTTGATAGAAAGTAATATGGCTCTTTATGGCCAAGAATAAACAAACACTGTGTAAGCTTTTGAATGGTCATCTTTTGGTTTGGTTAATTTGATGCTAGAGCATGAATGATCATGTTGTACCATCTTTTTTTAATTAAGGTCGAAAATAGCTGAAGTTATCATAAAACTTATTCGTTTACCGACACAAGTGGAATATTTATTTGGCAAATATAACATACCTGTGTACTCATCATTCCGGAAGCATTCTGTGGGTGCTCAGGCTTCCACTGCGAATAAACGTGCATTTCCGAGTCCATCCCAACCACTAATATACCATCTCTGACCCAGGAGATTTGCATGGGTAACGGAGGTAGCCCATCAGCGGTCTTTAGCTCGATTCGTCGGAGTTGCATCCATCTGATCTCTTCGAGGAATAAAGGCGCGGCTAGAGAGGAAGCCTTGCGTAGGATTGGGCGGTTGTTGCTTATTGATTCTTTCATAGCCTGAAAATATTTTGAATTGCATAAATACATACCGTAGTATGTTAACTCTGAAATTAAAATACAATGTGATCTTTTTGATGACAAATTATGGCAAATGCAACGATTCTTGCTTTATTTTGTAACGAAAATCGTGATGGCCCGACGGTATTCGATTTATATCACATCTCTAAGTGATTTTTATTAAGCAAAATAGCAGGTATACTCATAATCCCCGGCATGTAACTTAGCAAGGTTTTGGCGTAGTGGCGGGCACTGACCAACAACCATATAGAACGAACGGAACGTGGAAACGACGCGATTGTTCAGTCGAACCTCATGTCAACTGAACAACCAATCGCGCGCTGGGAATGGTGCTAAACGATCCCCGCACCCCGCTTTACTGCCAAAGAGACCTAAAAAACTACTTCTTCGCATCTAACGACTCTTGCCAACTTACGTGCCGGAGATTATACGTCCACATGGACACAATGCAATTCGACTAATTGCACTTGAATTGATTTAAGAAAATACGTGTGTGATATCGCCTATCGACACAATTTAAATTACGTCGCGCCATCAGGAGGGCAAAGAGAATGGATTAGTGGGAGTTTACACATACTTACCAAACTACTTATAGATTACCTATACACCATTTGAGATAACATTAGACATTTAAATAATCCCAATTTACAGCCCGCTCAACCGATTTTGACTTCTATCGCGTAAGTAATATGACAAAGGGCAGCTGTATTTAACAGTTAGTTTTGGTAACAGGTTTATGCTTTTTATGCTATCCTTTTTTTACGGGATAGAACTCAAAGTCGGTTGAACGGAATGTAAATAAAAACCGGTCAAGTGCGATTCGGTCTCGCGCACCGAGGGTTCCGTACAAACCTCAGCTTAAAGGTATTATAGACCTGAGTATTTGATATGAATTTCAATTAATCCCTCTACGCGTTCATGAGGAAAGGGGTAGTAAGTTTAAAATCATTAAAATATTTTTATTATATGATGTAACTAAAAATTTACGGTTTTCGCAATTTTTCCTTTATCTGTGCTATAAGACGTTGCTTCGTACCAAATTTCTGAGTACCCTGTAGGTTTTGATTGCGAGTGTCGAAAATTTGCGGCATAAACGACTGTATCTTTTGATTGCGTTGACTTAGAGCTTTTTTCACAGCTTTAAGGAACAGTAGACCTGAGTTTTTTTTTTAAATATAAATTTCAGCTTGATACCTCCACGCGTTCCTGAGAAAAAGGGTCTTGACAGACAGACAGGCGGACGGACGGACAACAAAGTGATCCTATAAGGGTTCCGTTTTTTCCTTTCGAGGTACGGAACCCTAAAAAGGGTTGTAAAAATGTCTAATGTTATTTCAATGGAGTAGTAGATCTACATTCAGCTAAAGACTAGAATAAACTATATCATAGAAACGATAATCTATGAAGATTCTATAAACTCATTCTATGTTTTTTTACCGTTTCGTTAATAGTTAACATATCAAAAAGAAAACAGTAACCGTGGTCTTTATTCGAACTTCATAACAAGTAGGACATCTTGGAACGTTGATTTCACAATCTTGGCCTTGCATAAGCTTCTGTAAAAGGTCTAAGTATTTGAAATGATTGCTTTTCTTATTTAAAATTATAACAAATATTTATTAAACTTACCTTTAGATTAGCTTGTGCGAGATCACTGGATACTGGCGTGAATAGGAGTACCCTCGAACCGACAGCCACAGTTAATATATGCGATCCATCTTCCTTAGACACCCAGTCTAGTTGTACCAAATGTTTCTGCGTCAGTGGGCAGGTGTTGCCATTCTCCATGATGCTCTTGCGCAGAGATTGAAGGGTACTGAACGATGGTACTGCAAGGAGGCCGGCTGATTTGCCCGTGTCGCCTTCTCCGTTGCGACTGCTACGACTTTCGTCTGATGACAGGGTTTGGAGTACCTGGAAGATTGAGTCAGAATGACAAAAATATTCCTGTTATATGCCAATTTTCTTTTTTCCACTACCTTGTCTATTATGTAACACATTGCTTAAGAAATTCGTTTCGAAATATGAACTTTTAGACACAAGATTATAAAATAAAAATTAAAACAAACAAAATTACATAATGAGTTACGTAATGAGTTTTGATATCATTATGTAACTGGCAGAATGATACTGAACCTGTTACCTCTCGAAAAGGCGTGCGTTGAATGTGTGTATATAGGCTGTGGTTTTTAGTCTGAACGTTTCTAATAAATTGTTGTTGGGACTTATTTGCATTGAATTAAGTAAGCTCATCAGGTAGTGGAAAAATAATCGTTCGTGTCTCGCATAAAAAGGCTTTATTTTAACATTCGCATGTAGCTTTCGACGATTCGTAATTGGCTACATCGCTCATGTTAAAATCTCGACTTTTTATGCTCGATACGAAATGTACTATATCATAACACAATTCAATGTTATGATCATAATTACTGTATAAGATAACATTAATGAAAGTGTAGAAAAACTTTCGATGATAATTCACAGAAAATTGTATGATGACCGTTTCTAAGCAAAATAATTAACTAGTAGGTAGTTTAGCTCAAGTTAATTAATGTGGTTCACTGACTAGCCATTCAATTGCTTTATCAAATGAGATACTATAGATTAGTACGATTTACTTCAATACTAAGCAGTATTATTACAAGAGCACATACCTGATTCAACCTCTGCTTCTTCTGCATAAACGACGTATCATGTAAATACGACAGATCAATCTGCGTATCAGTACACACACCAACTCTGGGCAGGCTAACATTTCTCAACGGTATAGTATCTTCTAGTAACCATTCAGCTCCCCCGGTACTCTCACATTCATACACACAGACGCATAGGTTGACGAAGCGAGCATCCGAACTTGAACTAGTACTGTTTGTGGTGGTACCGCCTTTGGGTCGAGTGAAGGAGCGACCGCATTTGTATGCGCACGCGATGCGACCGGAGTAGGCTGCGCTTATGTGCAGGGGTTGGCCTGGAGAAGATAGAATATTTGAATTTAGAATATCACATATGTGTCAACTTTTGAGAACATAAACTCAACGTCATAGGAGATAAAGTTCAAATTCTATTGCAAATAAAAATATTAAGAACTTTTATTACAAGTCAATCAAAAATCAACTTCGACTACATAACGTTGAAGTAGATAGTTGATTAAATGTAAATGATCTAAAATATGGTATGGGCGTATAGTAATGATTTTTGTCTTACCTGGAATGTCTATCGCAGATTCATGATCTTTGTTCATCATTTCCCACTCTTTCCATGTGTAATCAAAGTCCTCATCGTCCTTTTTCGTTACGTCACATTTCCAGAATCTGCAAATATCCATCAACATTATGACCAACCTTATTGCTATAGTAATAAGGGTGAAAGAATTTTTGAACGGTGGTTAACTTTTCATTGCCTTACCTTAAGGTGCTGTCAGAACAAGCAGTGGCCATGATGTATGGTGCTAAACAAGCGGGGTAGATAGAAGCAGAGCTTAGATGACCGGCCGCGGGCGTCGCGTGAATCACATCTACGCCATCGGGCAGCGAAAGAGGGCATTCACATACCTGTGATAAAAAATAAACATAATTTTTTTGCCTAGTGAACTGTGAATCATTTCTTTCCTAGTGTAATTCTACAACCATGATGTTACGCAATTATGATTTCAGTCCATATTTAGTCGAATGTCCAATCTTCATTATCTTTATTATGAAACCTACAATCCTATAGACAGTGATTTCTCCTGCAAAAAGTATGTCTATAGAGTGACGACCACCAAAGGGGTTTTCCTCTTTTTTGACATTTAACGAACGCTGTTGTGGCGCCTGTTGTCGGACGGCAATATATTCGTAAACAAGCTGGGTCAACCTATTCCCGTAACATACTTTTTCAATACAGTTGTTAAACATGGCGTACTTTCAGAGGCTATAATTATGATTCGAAAGTTAAATCTTACGCATAGGCATCTTTCTGTTACGCGGTCGTGACTTTTGTTTACGAGCTCGATCATTATGTCTGCAGTTTAGTTTTAAATTTATAAGTCAATTTAAAAAAGTTTAGTAGCAAGGAGTTTTCATACATAGAATAAAATGGGATACGATTTTATACGAGGAAAAATTAATGATTCCGTACGTTTTAGCATTGAATTCTCATTTTTTTTAAATAGTTGTTTAATATATTTAATTACCAGTTTTAAGTTAATTATTTTCACATCAACGTTTGTCAAAAATCGAATAGGCCGTATAGGCTGTTTTCTTTGTAAAAAAATATGTACAGTTGCAAAAACGCGCCATATTGAAAATTTTATTTTTTGTGAATAAACAAATCTAATTCTTTGATTTGTTTTTACTGTTTCTCACAACTGTATTGAAAAACGTCGTGTGATACACGGGTGTGTAGGTTATTGCAAACTCGTGTCATTAAAAACCCTCGCCTTCGGCTCGGGCTTGTTAAAGACAGCTCGTTTGCAATAACCTACTTTCCACCCTTGTATCACAATGTACTATTGTCGTTTACCTTATATGCTAAAACATACCTTCTTCGTAGAAATAGAGATGTGTGAATGCGCGAGCGGCTGTGGTGGTGCACGGTCATTGTCCATAGACACGGAGTTCTTGCGCGATTCACCTTCATCCTCTTGAACTAACGCGCTGTCGGGCACGTACATCATACTGTTTGTGAGGTCATCTGTGAAAGAAACAAAAAACCTGAAAACTAAGGCACGTTTGCGCCACTTTGGGTTATCTTACTAACTCCGAGTTAGTAGCTATCCCGGGTCCATTTCGTATGACATATTGTCCACTTAATCTCGTGTTAGCAACTAACTCTGAATTAAGTATTTGGCGCAAGTGGGCCTGTCTGATGTCACACGAACAAGCGACAGATGATTTCAAGTTTATAAAGGAGAATCTTTTCACTGAGTGAGAATTGTTTCAAAACAGTTTTATTGCTATTAAATACAGCTCGCTACAACCAAGGGGTCTTCAAGTCAAGAGTGAATAGGTTACTTCTAGGCAAGCATGCTTCACCGTCGACCACATCATCACTTAACATCAACCGAGATAGTGGTCAAACGCGAGCCTATAACGAATAAAAATAAAAATAAAATATATATGAAGGTTTGCAAGAATGTATAATCTTTTAAATATCAACTAGGAGCAGTACTTTTCGTTATTTTTTTGTGCGTGGGCAAATACGTTTCTAACATTTAAAACGTAGTAAATTAAGAATAAAGGCATTTTATCCCTTTCAGTCTGTTTCGATACTTTGATACCAGAAGCAAAACTGCACAACTTTAAGTCTCTTGTATATTTACACTATTCATATTGTAGTAACACTAACTGAATAAAAATACACTTGTAATATTTGATATCTCATGGATGGCACGACAATAAAATAATCAGAAGACTCTTGAACAGAAAAAACCGTGACACCTAAATGCCAACAAAAACCATTAAAAATCTAAAAAAAAAAAAAAAAAAAAAAAAAAAAAAAAAAAAAAAAAAAATTACAAACTGCCAGTAACGTACATTACATCAGTAGTATATTTGCCTATATTTTTTGCACAAACTCACCGTTAGGATCCGCCTGTGACGACACAGTGAGTCTCCACATATGCACGGTGGAGCCCCCATCAGTTCTCTCAAGCACCACAATGTAGAACGGCTCGTTGAATGTCGCCGCTTTACGAAGGTCCACTATCGCTTCTAAGCCAGCTTCTGTTAAGGTGTTCACATCAGAGTTTTCTAATCCTGAGTCTGCGTTTTCGAGTTCCATTGATGTGCGTTCACCTAGAGAAGAAAATAAAAACATTAATATTATTTAGACTAAGTAACAAAGATCTTTGTTGTCTTGCTGGACTGTAAAAAACCATTGGACGACAGCAGTTTTAATCGGATTTATTTCGAATTGAATGAATGTCGTTATGTCTGGTTCTTTTTACCCGACTGCAGAAGGAGGGTAATGTATTTATCAGTCTATGAATGTATGTATGTTTGGTCGTATGTGGCGTTCTAGAGACCAAACGCGTTGGCCGATTTTGATGATTCTTACGTCAATCGATTCATCTTAACCCTACGAGTGGCTGGCCACTGGCTAGATTAAAATTAGAAAATAGAAAAATGGCGGATTTTGATCACCATATTGTGGGGGACCAATTATTTTTATTCTTCCGAACCCATCGTATGGAGTATCAAAATAAAGGGTTTCAAGAGGTGATTCCAAAAAACAACACTTATGTGTTTATATGTACCTGATTCTAAAAAAAAATAACTAAAAAGTTATAAACAACAAGTTTTTTTTTTGCAAAGCCTTTTTAGTCCTTTCAATAGATTTGACGGCACCTGTAATTATTCAGAAATTAAAATGTGAAGAACATTAGAAACCTGTGGAATCATTTAACGAAGTCGCCCAACTTTCTGACGTTCTGCATTGTCCAGGTCAATTTTTTTCGAGTTTCTTATTTCTGGCCCTTTTTATACTTACAAACTTTTTCTGTGATTATGTGCTGTGGCTACTGTCAGCTCATTACACTCACCAGTGATCAGCTGTTCCTGGAAAACATGCAGCAGCTGCGTGTTGTGCCAGTCGTGCGTCGCGTCTGCTATCGCGTGCAGCTGTATGATGGCGCCGGGCCGCGCCGTCGACTGCTGCGACACGATCTGTATGCGCTCGTGTAACGGAATGCCGCCGCCTTCTTCTAATGTTGATTCGGAAGACATCGACATTGTGTCGTGCTGATGGACAAGAGATGACGTAGATAAAGCGCATTAAGCGCAGCGACTAGGAGTCGTACTTCAGCATATTAGTGTCCAACCGAAAGTTCGGTTTCGGTTTCGGTCGAGTTTCGGCAATATTTTTCTTAAATGAGGGGTTGTTATGTTGATTATCATACCAATAAGTGAAAATGTCGAAGACTGCATAGCTATGTGATTTAAAGATAAAAAAAATAAAGACTCACTGATTATAATAACTCTTTTACTTTTTATTTCTGAAGTTTCGGTTTCGGCCGAAACTGAGACTGTTGCCGAAATACGGTTTCGGATTCGGTCGTAAAAACCATTTTCGGTCGGACACTACATATTAAAGCCATCATTGTTTGTTATGGTAAAGACATAACGCTATACGACATGTATAGCTCCCTCACTCTCCCTCTCTCTCACACACACAAAAATTGATGGCTTTAACACGTCACAGCACGACCCCATTAATACATAGGCTAGCCAAGACATGCGCAGGAGGCCTTAGACTAATGTATAGTGTGCCTGTCCCTAGACAAAAATTTTGAGGAACAACTATAAAAGCGCCAATTATAAAATAGTAGATTTCAAGTCAAATTTCGATTGATGTAGATAACAACAGCATTTTTTTATCAATATAGTTTACATCCAAATTAGGCTTGATTGACGCATACTCATTATGGCTTTATCTTGCCAAGAGAGGCATTTCTAGACCGACCTATTTTGCAGGCGTTTTTCACCAAAACGGAGGCGAGAGAAAATGTCTCAAACAACCAAATTATTTACTTTATTTTCACATCCGTACGCTTGGAATCAAGGACACTTCTTTCTAAGATACTCCTCTCTTCTCCACTTCGGTGGAACCTGCCAATAATCTGCTGTGTAGTTACTACCATCTATTTACCATTACATCATTGTGACGTCTCTCCGAGGTAGCTATCTCAGCCAGTAGTGTGCGTGCATCTATCACAGCTTGGAAAACCCGTAGACTCTCGCCGTCGCTCGCCACGAAACACGCTGATGGTGAATTTGATAGGTTGCCGAGAGTTGTGCTGGAAATAAAAAAGCATATGAATAATCTTACAGGGACCAATACGACTGAATCTAAGATATGATGCGCTGACAGTATTTTTGTCCAGTGCGACAGATTTTATTTCCCATGAACCTTTTTTGGCATCGAAATTAAAGTGATTATCTTGTATGATTGCATATGCGAAAGCACACATGTAATATATTATATTATATAAAGCTGGATTTTTATATATATATAACTAGCTGACCCCCGAGGCTTCGCTCCCGTCAACTGGCTATCCTGCCTACCCAACCTACCTAATAATTAGTATCTATCATCAATAGTTTTCTCAGCGCACGCTAAAGAATGAATTTTATAGGCAACATTTTGCTACCTTGGATTACATTATTGCAATTTTCATAAGGATCTATTTTTTTTTAAATATATTGTAGCCTATGACACTCAGGAATAATGTAGCTTTCTACTGATGAAAGAATTTTCAAAATCGGTTCAGTACACAACAAGTTACAACGTCACAAACTCATAAACTTTACCTCTTTATAATATTAGTATAGATAATCTTACAGGGACCAATACGACTGAATCTAAGATATGATGCGCTGACAGTATTTTTGTCCAGTGTAACAGATTTTACTTCTCATCAACCTTTTATGGCATCGAAATTAAAGTGATTATCTTGTATGATTGCATATGCGAAAGCACAAATGTATTTTTTTAATATTTATATAAATTGTGTCTGCAAGAATATTTACCTTGGTAGTAAGGTAGGCAGCCAGGCGACGTTGCTGAAGGCCGACAGATGCGGCGAGTTAACGCGCGCCAGCTCCGACACTCCGCCCGACTTGCCGAGCGGCCCCACGCACTCCACGCGCCACATTATCAGCTCGGAACATAGTCCGCCGGCCGCTGCATCGTCTTCGTACTTGTGGTGGTCCCTTTGACTATCTGTTTAGGGATTTATACTCACATAAATGATTAATATTCTATGAAAATGTAGAAAAAATCCTTAAAATCAAAATGGGCTTCATCAATCTGCCTAGCCTTTTCCCAACTATATTGGGGTCGGCTTACAGTCTTACCGGATTTAGCTGAGTACCAGTGTTTAACATGGAGCGACTGCCTATCTGACCTACACAACCCAGTAACTGGGAAACACGGTACCCCTTGGCAAGACTGGTGTCAGATCTCAAGCTTCTGACTACTCGTAACGACTGTCAAAGATCTTCAAATGACAGCCGGGACCAACGGCTTAGCGTGCTTTCCGAGGCACGGAGGAAACTCGGTATGTTGAAATGGTCACCCATCCACGGACCGACCACGTCAAGCGTTGCTTAACCTTGATGATCGACCAGTGCGGCTGTTATTATTTAGCCACGAGCTCCGAGAAATGCAAAATGGGCTTCATCATAGCAGAAATATGCCTGACATAGTTGACCTATGTTAGGAATATTTCTGCTATTTAAAATGTGAAAAAACATGATATCGATTAAGAACCAATTCAACGTATATCAGGGTGAAATTAATTTGGACCTAGACTATGTCAGTCACACATCAGAATAAATTGTAGTTCTCAAAACTAAAAAACACGCTTTAATGGTAAATTGAACCAAAAAGTCGCTAATCCTGAAGATCCTGGTAAGGATAATGGGACAAACTATTTAAATTATTGCATTGTCATCAGTCCTTGATAAGTGTGCTTAGTTTCAAATCAATCCGACGTTTTGAAGGGGCTGAAAATCACGTACAAAGATTCCGTTACATTGATACATACATACCAAGCTAATAAAAACGTGTTAAAAATAGAGAAATCAGATATTCTTACCCGAAATATTATGATGACTTGTAGTTAGTAGTAGAGGTAATACTGGATGGCATGTAATATCATTTACTCTAAATCTATGGCCCGACGCTCTTGAAGCGTGGCCTATTGATAGCACCTGCAACAATAACACAAAACTTAAGAGTTAAAAGCGGTTTCTCACATAGTGGATCAAGAAAGTCATAGGTTTTAGTTTTAAGATTCCTGAATAGGGATGCTTTCTGGGTAGAAAACCGGCCAAGTGCGAGTCGGACTCGCCAATGAATGGTTCCGTACCATTATCGTAAAAAACGGCATAAAAATCACGTTTGTTGTATGGGAGCCCCCACTTAAATATTTATTTTATTCTGTTTTTAGTATTTGTTGTTATAATGGCAACAGAAATACATCATCTGTGAAAATTGCAACTGTCTAGCTATCACAGTTCATGAAATACAGCCTGGTAACAGACGGACAGACAGTCAGACGGATCGCGGAGTCTTAGTAATAGGGTCCTGTTTTTACCCTTTGGGTACGGAACCCTAAAAATGATAATTCTATTAAGTCCGTCAGTGAGATTATCAAATAATATTGGACCCGTTTTTTCCCCCGTATTTCTAATCAAATAAATAAAAATTACAAAGATAAAGCGCTTCAAAGTTCAGTAGGCTTGTAATGTCAATTTGTCAGTATAAAGTACAGCACACCGTGACGTCACACAATATTTCAACGCACTGTATCGTCGTAATATTTTATTTACGTGGCAAAAGAAAAATTCCTGTCCAATATTTTTGAGTTATCTAACTGACAGACTAAATAGATATTTTTGTCAACGACCCTAATATAGATGAAGAGCATCAAGTTTAAAACTAGCCCATGTTTATTATTCATATCTAGCACAGGTAAGTATCTTTATCTGCAATATCAACAAAGCATTTTACCATGATGACCAATGGTTGCCGGTAGGGAATTATTGAGGCGTTAAAAAAACCAAGACAGAACTATAATAGACGCGTTGTGGCATTAAACATTGCAATTGCAATATTTAAAGACTTAAGGTTACACTAGTCGAAAATTATTCCATAGAAACGTAGTCTAGGGATTATTCCACTGTTTGGCAATGTACGTTCAAAATAAAAAGTGATAACAAATTTGTCTCATCATTATCTAGCCCTGTATGGCAACAAAAAAAGTGAAAAAAGTAAAGCGTCGTAAGTTCCACATTTGGACACTAATTTTAACGCATTTTTGGTCGCGTATAAATACCATAAGAAGACGGAAAATTGCAAAACGGCCTCCATACAGGGATCGATTATTAGTTCAAAAATGCAAATAATTTTATTTTGAACAGATACGTTTAGTCGTTTTTTCATGATATGCAGACTCCCAAACCCAAAGGTCTGTTAATAAAATTTCGCGCGCTCGGTTTCGTCCTAGATCATTATCCATTTCGCTACAAATTTGCAAAAGTGTGTATTCGTACACGAACTAGCTTCCTACTGCTCATCACAGCATCAATCTCTTCCGCACGTGTTGTCGGTTGATACAAAATGCATTTTAACCCCGCGCATAAAATAGTTGGTGCCGTTGACTAGTGTAACCTTAAGTGCACATTTTATTACGATAAATAGTATTCCTTACCTGAGAAAACTTGGACTTATCATCGAAGGTCAACTGCCAGAGGTTCAAGGTTCCATTCGTATGGTTTGTGACCATGGATATGACGGGTGCCGAGTCCAACACATCTCCTTCCGGGTTCTCTCCCAGGTCCTCTGTAGCTATGCTTGATTTACGTTGCATTTCATTGTTGTTCTCTTCTCGATTTCCTGCAGGAAAGTATTAGAAGAGATGTAGCAAAGGTTTCACAACCTTTGTAAAACTTTTAATTTGTAATTATTATGCACAAGATTTCAGTAAAATTGTAATAACGGTAATTATATGGCCGGTTAAATAGACTAATATTCAAAATCAAAGTTCATTAATTAAATTTACTGCGAAAATAGTTTTGAATATTCAGATAACCCTATGAACTCATCCCAATCCCATAAAAAATTGAAAACTAAATACGAAAATTATTTTCTAGGATATAATTTTTTCTCGTCTTTTCAATTAGGGCCGATTTTTAAGTAGGAGTAGCCCTCCTAAAAAAATAAGTAATTTTGTTTGTACCATTTTCCTGATTCTCTTTATGTTCTCCTCCTTCACCTTGCGGCCACTCGTTTTCCTCTCTCTCCTCCTGTACACTAGCTAGCGGTGTCGTCACTTGTTCTGGCGGTTGTGGTCCCACTGTTTTACACAATATAACATGATAAGTTTATGATTAGTGATGAAATAAATGAAAACTATTTTTAAAATTGCTTGAAAGTATCACTTTTACACGTCAGTATTTTTGTCAATTTAATTTAGATAAGGGCGGTGTTTCCTGGCTGGGTACTCTGAGGAGAAACGCCGAAACAAATTCAGGGGTCAAAGTCTCTTTTAAAGTCCATACAATAAAATTAAATTAAGGGTCAAATCGTGAGAGAACCGTGTGATTCATTTCTGAGATGACCTTTGAGGAAAGGAACCACAGATTTAAGTGGACCTGTGCAAACTGTGCAATTTCTAGGAACCAAGAAATTGTTTATACGGGGAGATTTTAAACTATAAAACTTTGATGCGTATTATCCGGTGACATATATGTACATACTTGGCATGACCGGCTTAGTCCTGTGCCGCACGTAAAGCGGTTGCGCTGCCGCGTGGTACAGCGCAGCCGGCGTGCACATAGTAGTCGCGTCGCCCAGAGGAAAGGCTGAGGGTATCCGCGCTGAGAACGATACTTGTGCTTGTCGGATTGCCCCCGCTTGCAACTCGTCTAGCCATTCACACACCCTGGAAGAAGAAAACAGTTTGAAATTTGACTTTTCTGAATATGCAATTGAGGAGCAAAGGTCAAGCTGGGTCAAAAACATTAAGCATTTCTTGTAGAGCAACAACTAGAGTTGCTACTATGAGACTTTCTAGTATTAACAAGGCCCATTACTGAGATTGTCGGTTATAATATCAGTTTTGCAACTTTACCGCGCTAATATAGTTCCACTACAGTAGTGTGTGCAAAGTTCACTTCGAAACATAAGCTTTACAGTCAGCACCCATGTCGTACGTCTACTCACTATATAAGCTGCCATCTACAGGGGTGTATAGAGAACAGTAGATCGGAACTCCGATGTCATTCGCGCTGTAACGACTCTATCTTAGCGTCCAGCGAATCAAGTTCGTACTTATAAATTCACTGGCCTTAGAGTATAGAGTTAAAAGACGTACTCACCATATAAGAAAGCTGCCATCAACAGGGTGTATAGAAAACAGTAGATCTGGACTCTGATGCCAGTCGCGCAGTAACGACTCTATCTTAGCGTCCAGCGAATCAGGGAGATGCGTACAAGTCACGTCTGTTGCTATAGAGTTTATAGACGTCGTGTTTGATAGACTTGGGTGACTGTGGTTCCCGCTACCTGAATGAGAACGTGAAGATTAGAAGATTTGAACTTACTTAGACTTTACTCAAGCTTGCATAAGCCTTTTTATAGGAATGTGAACCTTGATCTTATACCTTAATGTTCGTATATGAGTGGAACGGTTGATCACATTTGTTCACAAGAATAGGCACATTAACGACAAAAGGTAAAGGTCAATTTGGTACTAAACTTTTAGTTTACTGAGCTGAAGAAAAATCTAACACTATCTATAGATCTCAGCCAAGGTTTTATTTATACTAACATTTACATAGTCAATTAATTCACAATAAAAGTTTTGCTTCTGTCAATGGTACATACTGTTGGACAAACGGAATACCTTATGAAATTAATCCAAGACCGATAAAGGCAGGCTGGTACAACACATGTTAGAGTCTGGCAAACGAAAGTAGAGACTGAAAAAGCGCGGCAAATATTTATTTGATACTTTAGAATTATTTATATTACTTCATCTAAATAAAAAATTAATATAACGAATAATAATAAAAATACTATAGGTACATTATTTAAGTATTACCACTTTAAATATATCAATCTGAATAAGAAAAAGCAACAGTATTCTATAATAATTTTGGTTTATTCATTATCAATCAAAATCTGAATCTAAGACTTCCATGTGAAAAGATTCATAAGAGTCACAGGAATCATTGTTTTCTACATTAACAATGAATCTTTTTAAATTATTAAATAGAGAAAATGTTTTTACAAAAAGAAAAATTGTGATTACGAATTAAAACAAAGTATCAAGTTAGTAGCGTCGTACGAAAAAAAAATTGGTGTTGACATTAGTATAGCATTGCAATATAAAAAGTTTGCAAATAATTCTAGTGTCTACTTTCGTTTGCCAGACTCTAATTACATGACGAGAGTTCATTAAATGATCAAAACGTCGTTACATTACAGTTCAGGCAAATATACAGTATTTATGTGCTCCTTAGTATCTATTCAATAGGGTGTCTGTATATTTTATTCCCTATTGCAGGTTGATCGTCAATAGGGATGCTACCTGGGTAGAAAAACTGGAAATTCTTTTAGTTTTATTATTTAGTACATCGGTGAGATTATCAAATAAATAAAAATTGATCGACAAAGCGCATCACAGTTCAGGAGTAGGGGCTTGTGACGTTACTTTGTCAGTATAAAATGTAGCACACCGTGACGTCACACGATATTTCAACGCACTGTATCGTCGTAATTTTTTGTTTTCGTGGCAAAAGAAAAAATACGTGTCCAATATTTTTAGGTTATCTAACTGACGTAATAAATAGATATTTTTTGTTAACTACCCTATTATTTAATCATAAATTTCTTCACGCAATAGTAAGTAAAGTAACAAGTAATGACATCATTGTCCACAATGAGAGCGAGATAGCTATACATGACCGACTGTTCCATCCTTTTTATGCATAGAAATTATGATGGCATTAATACTTTATAAAACGCCCCCATTAGATATTTAAATAATCCTATTTTACAGCCCGTTCAACCGAGTTTGACCTCTATTGCGTTGGTGTTATGACAAATGGCAGCTTTAATAAACAGTTAGTTTTGGTAACAGGTTTATGCTATCCTTATATTTACGGGATAGAACTCAAAATCGGTTG